>OU696697.1:54774316-55486816 GCA_916050605.2 Platycheirus albimanus | reverse complement strand
CGAGCTCCATGGGGATTCCCCCCTGCGACGGTGAGGCTGTGACTTACAGCACCACCGCTGGAGGGAGGAGTGTAACCTACTCACGAAAAGATAGACGGAACGCGGAGAGATTAGTGAAGATGCTAGGTGACTTACCGGTGTCGGATCTGGACTCGAAGCAATCTGCCAAACTCGTGTGGGCAAAAAATATAATTAAAAGCGAAGACTCTACGTCTAAGCGCCAGCGATCCTTTGAGGGAACCGGTCCGGAACCCAAAAGACCAAAGGCCAATTCCAATACTCTTTCCAACATCAGGAAAGATCTATCCTTTAGTGACGTACTAAAGGATAAAACCATTTTAGCGGTGATTGATAGGAGTAATGTAGATGGTATGATCTCCTTCGATCGGTGGACGACGGTCTTGAACAAGCTTCAGGCTTCCTACTGGACCCTCATGATGGAAAATCCAGGTGAACCTGCCATTTTTGAGGATGCCGGGTGGTACCAGGGGCGCGTCAAGCTCGTCGCCTTCGATGGTCGGAGGTCGTGCGATCTATATAAGCTCGCTATCAGTAGGTTGGAGGGACTCTGGCCTGGTGCTAAGCTCGAGGTTGTGGCAAGAGAAGACATTCCTTGCAGACCAAGAGCTCGTACCAGATTACCAGCTGAACTCTCCGACAAAGAAATCATCCTTAAAATGCTACAATATGGTAACCCATCCCTGCCTACTCATGACTGGAAAGTCGCCAAGCTGGAGGATCCGGAGGGTCCTTATAGATCGGCTATTATAGTCATCAATAGGAATTCACTGGCTCCACTAGCGTCGACCAAAGGAGTGATTAGGTTTGGATGGTCTACCATTACGCTGAAAGTGTATAGGAAAGACGAAGAAAGTGCCAGACTAGCACTCACAACATCGGAGGATATACCCGCAGTGGAGGAACCTGCTGGTGTTATCAACCTTCCAGAAATGGAAATAGATGCACCCAGCACTCCTTCTATAGGTATGCCCTCCTCCAAACCAGATACCGCATCCGACTTGGATGCTCACACTGTCGACAGTCCTTCCGACATGGAGACTGAAGACTACATTAATGAAGATTTTCTTTTACGGTCATCCTCGGAGTCTGACTCAGAGGAGGACCTCAATAGCACTGTAAGAGGTGGTCTGGAAAACTGCAACCGAGATGGTTCAGCTACTACAGATTAACCTCCAACATTCCAAACTGGCTTCGGCCTCCCTTCTTCTCCGACTGCAAACAAAAGGGGAAGATATTGTCCTGATCCAGGAACCATGGATTGTCAAATCTATTGTTCATGGACTCAGGACTCCTGGGTACTACTTGCTGTATGCATTGGACAAAGGTGAGCCACGATCCTGCATATTAGTGAGAAGTAATATTAATGTATTTATACTCCCTGACTACAGCGATCGAGACGTTACTACGGTCAGATTGCAGACCAAAAAAGGCATATACTGGCTTGCCTCAGCTTACCTTGGCCACGACCATCTCGGCCCCCTCCCCAGCGACATGCTGAGGAGAATTATAGAGGAATCAGAGCGGCTAAATACGTGCCTCCTAATTGGTTGTGACGCCAACGCACACCATACAGTCTGGGGGAGTACAGATATAAATGATAGAGGTGAGTCTCTTTTTGATTATATTCTCAGTACTAACCTAATTGTAACTAACACTGGGAATGAACCAACATTCATAACCAGAAACAGACAAGAAGTCTTAGACATAACACTTGTCTCCGATTCGATTCATCATAGGATCACGAATTGGAAGGTGTCTGCAGAGCACTCATTCTCTGATCACAGATACATCCAATTCGAACTTATTGATGACACTAATAAACAACCAGCCTTCCGTAATTATCGAAAGACTGATTGGCAAAAATACAGGGATACTCTAAAAAGTTTAATTAAACCTGATCTTTTGAAAATCCCTTCTAATATAAACGAACTTGACAAAAAAGTCAACGATCTAACAGCAGCCCTTAACAAATCATTGTCAGCCTCCTGCCCTCTTACTCGTATAAGAGGAAAACGGAAGCCACCTTGGTGGAACTCGGGGCTTGAACCGCTCAGGAAGACTTGTAGAAAGTCCTTCAACCGAGCTAAATACTCCAAAGAAATCGCAGACTGGGATTCCTACAAAGAATCCCTGAAATTATATAAAAAAGAGCTGAGGAAAAGTAAAAGAGCCTCCTGGAGGAACTTCTGTGGTAAAATAGAAGACACTTCAGAGGCTTCCAGATTAAGGAAAATCCTCTCTACCAATCCTACAATGCCTAGCTTCTTTAAAAAAGCAGACGGCTCATGGACCAATACCTGCGAAGAATCGCTTAACTTGCTACTTGACACCCATTTCCCAGGTAGCTCCCTTAACATAGTAAACCTTGATTGTAGTCCAATTGGATCAATCAATAATAATATTAGTAAACTTGGTCTAGTCACTAGGGAAAAACTAAAATGGGCCATCAACAGCTTCAATCCATATAAATCTGCTGGACCTGACGGCATAATACCAGCAGAACTTCAACAGTCTATGGATATTATTATCCCTATCCTGGAAGTAGTACTAAACGGATGTTTAGAGTTGAAATACATTCCATCGTTATGGAGTGAAGTAAAAGTTGTGTTCATTCCCAAAGCGGGAAAATGTCCCCAAGTGTATCCAAAAGACCTCAGACCTATAAGTCTATCATCATTCCTTCTTAAAACTTTAGAACGTCTGATGGATATCCATTTGCGAAATGCCATAGACACAACTCTAGTGTCTACAGCACAACACGCTTACTGCAAAGGAAAATCGGTAGACACTGCCTTGCATACCTTAGTAAGCGCTATCGAATATTCCCTACATCACAAAGAGTATACTCTGGTAGCATTCCTTGATATCGAGGGTGCCTTTAACAACGTCAGCAACCAAGCAATCACAACGCCACTAGACAATCTTAAAGTAGACAGATCCCTGAGTGAGCTTATAAATCTTATGCTAAAAAGTAGGCTAATCAACTCAACCCTAGGAGACGTCTCCCTAAGAAGATCAGTCAGCAGAGGTACTCCACAAGGTGGAGTCCTATCCCCTCTTCTATGGAACTTAGTTGTCAATGAACTTCTAGTTGACCTGGAAGCAGAGGGATTCAAAATGATTGCATATGCTGATGACGTCGCCATTGCGATATCAGGAAAACATGCTCAAATTCTTATTGAGCTAATGCAAACAGCTCTTAACAAGCTTCTTAAGTGGACTGGTAAATGTGGGCTAGGAGTAAACCCCCACAAAACTGAACTGGTCCTCTTCACAAGGAAATATAAAATTCCACACCTAAATGCTCCGTCCATTAATGGAACTCCACTAACTTTCTCAAATGAAGCTAAATATCTAGGCCTTGTTCTAGATAAGAAGCTCACATGGAAACCCAACATTCAGGAAAGAGTAAAAAAGGCCACGGTGGCTCTCTTCTCTTGCAAAAAAGCAATAGGGAATAAGTGGGGTTTATCCCCACAAATTACCCACTGGCTATATACAGCGGTCATAAGACCGATACTAACTTATGGGATAACAGTATGGTGGACTGCTTTGGAAAAAGTGTCCTACCGGGACCACCTAAGCAAAGTCCAAAGATCAGCATGTCTATGTATCACTGGAGCACTGCGTACGACACCTTCAGCTGCCTTAGACATTCTTCTTAATCTTACACCCCTCGACATTTTTAGTAAACAAATGGCCGCGAGTACAGCAATCCGTCTCAGAGCCACGTCTCAATGGACCAATAACTCAATTGGCCACACTATTATTCTGAATTCATTCAGAACGATTCCAAGTCACTCTGACTACACCATACCCCAACTGGTTTTTGAAAACAACTTTCGAGTCTCCATTCCATCACGGTCTGACTGGGACGAAGGACATTTCTCGAGAGATGATTCGATTCATTTCTACACTGATGGTTCAAAAACCGAAGATGGGGTTGGGGGCGGAGTGTACTCAGAAGGACTAAATCTTAGTCTATCTTTCCGACTCCCTAACTATTGTAGCGTGTTCCAAGCGGAACTTCTGGCGATAAAAGAGGTTCTATCCTGGCTCAAGGAAAACGTGATATCCACGTCGAATATCCGTATCTTTTCAGACAGCCAAGCAGCCCTTAAATCATTCGAGGCGGTTTCCACGAACTCAGCAACAGCCCGCAATTGTCGCACATCTCTCGCGGAGATGGCAGAACAGTTTAACATTCACCTTTTTTGGGTGCCGGGACATAGAGATATCCCAGGAAACTGCAAGGCCGATGAACTCGCTAGAAATGGAACTACTGAACCACTTTCACCCGACAGGAGGAATATTGGTATACCTATCGCTACATGTAAACTCATGCTAAAACACGATGCCATGAACGAAACAAATCTAAGGTGGTCAAATTTGACTACCTGTCAGGCGACAAAACAGATCTGGCCAAAACTAGATCCAAAACGCTCCATATGTTTGTTATCTCTTGGTAGATCACACCTTAGCTCCTTAATCGGTGTCATAACTGGACACTGTCTTATAGGCAGACATGCTACTAGACTCGGTGTCTTCTCGAACGACTTCTGCAGAAGTTGCATGGACGAGGAAGAAGAAGAGACTATAACACATCTTCTTTGTTCATGCCCTGCTCTCTCACAAAGACGAAAATTACATTTGGAAGATTTCTTCCTCAACGATATAAATGACCTAACTCAGACAGACATACACTGTCTCCATCGCTTTGTTAAAAGTTCCAATTGGTTTTAAAATTAGTGAGGTAGTGCCTTACTTTCATATGTGGTATCACAATGGACCTAGTATCTGGTCTAAGTGTGTCAGTCGTTGACTGACAGCCACCTTAACCTAACCTAACCTAACCTACTTCAATTGCACACGACTATGACGTAATAATTCTGACGGAAACCTGGCTGCAACCTGATATCTTCTCTTCTGAGTTGTTTGACTCGTCATATGCAGTCTACCGAATGGATCGAACAATTGAGTCTGGAATGGTTAGAGGAGGAGGGGTATTAATTGCAGTTCGCATTTCATTTAATAGTAAACAAATAAATTTTCAATCGATCTCAGTTCACTTTGAACAATTATGTGTTCATGTTTATTCAAAAAATGTTACTGATAAATTAAATAGATTTGATTATATTTTCATAGTTAATTACATAAGACCTAAGAGTAGTGTGGATTTGTATATTGAACTAGTATCAAATGTAGAGTCTTTATTAAAGAATTTGTCATGCAATCAATACCCATGTATCTTTGGAGATTTTAATCTTGGTGACATTGACTGGCGTTATCAAGATTGAAGAAGATGATCAGTTGCTAATGTCATTTGGTGTTACTAGGGATGTGGAAATTGAATTGGTTGACAATTTTTTCTCGTTGGGATTAATTCAAATTAATCATGTCAAAAATAGTTTAAATAGATTTCTTGATCTTGTTTTCATTTTGAATGATATTAAATTTAAAGTTTTTGAATCAAACTTTCCCTTTGTTAAAAATCAAATTCATCATAAAGCAATTTTGGTTATTCTCGAATTTTATAACTTTCAAAATGTTAGTATTGATAACAACAATTATTTTTTCAATTATAAGAAGGCCGACTTCATCTCATTGAAAAATTATTATAATTCTATAAATTGGGAATTGGTTAAAGCTGATCAGTCTTTGGATAAAATGTACTCGATTTTTAAAAGTTATTTATTTGAGGGTGTTCAAAAGTTTGTCCCTATGGTTCGTGAGAGAGCGTCTTTCAAATCTCCCTGGTTCAATTAAAGGCTTAAGAATTTAGAAAATGTAAAAAATAAAGCTTTTAAAAAGTATAAGTCATCGGGAAAGTCTGAAGATAGGTATCATTTTATGCAGTTAAGAAGAGAATTTGATTTTTTAAGCAGATTTCTTTATTCTCAGTATATAGGTTCGGCAGAAAGAAATATCAAATATAACTCAAAATCTTTTTGGGTTTTTTTGAATTCGAAACGTCAAGTTTCTGAATTTCCAACTTCTATGGAACTGGATAAAGTATGCTACTATGATAATAAATCTACGTGTGATCTTTTTGCAAATTATTTTAAATCCAATTATAATTTAGCCATTATAGAAAATTGTACTAATATGTATAATGAAATCAATTGCCAAGTCGATTTTGGTTGTTTTTCCTTCACAGATCAAGAAGTTTTAGATGGTTTGATTCATCTTGATTTAAACAAAAAAGCGGGCGTGGATTCGATTCCCCCACTTTTACTTTCTAAATGTGCTTTTTCGCTTTTTAAAATTTTGAAACTAATTTTCAATAAATCGCTTCATACTGGTGTTTTCCTTCAAGAATGGAAACTGTCCTCGATTAGTCCTATCTTCAAAAGTGGCCTTAAACATTTAATTAAGAATTATAGACCAGTATCTAAGCTTTCAGCCATACCAAAACTTTTTGAAAAATTAGTTTATGATAGGCTTAATTTTGCAGTCAAAGGAATCATAACAACAAGACAGCATGGTTTCTGCAGTGGTCGGTCCACTACTACAAATTTATGCCTTTTTACAAATGTTTGCCTCAACTCCTTGGAGCATAAAATGCAGGTAGATGTTTTATACACAGATTTTATAAAAGCATTTGATAGAGTTCATCATAAGCTTCTTATTAGAAAACTTGAGAAATTGGGTTTCAATCTTAGTTTTCTTAAATGGCTGGAATCTTATTTATCAAATAGAAAGCAGATTGTAAAAATTGGAAATGATCAGTCTTTTTTTATTGATGCAGTGTCAGGTCTTCCGCAAGGTAGTCATCTGGGGCCCCTACTTTTTAACCTTTTCGTTAATGACATTCCGAATCTCTTTGAGTTAACAAATTGTCTTATGTTTGCAGACGATATAAAAATATACCATCAAATATCCACAAATGAAGATTGTGAAAACTTTCAAAAAGAAATTGATAAATTATATCGTTGGTGTGAATATAATCATCTCTATTTAAATATCTCCAAATGCAAAATACTTAGAGCCTTTCGCTCAACACCAAGAATGATTTATAATTATAGACTTGGTATCGAAATTTTATCCACTGTTAGTGAAATTAAGGACCTTGGCGTTATTTTTGATTTCAAATTGTCTTTTGCATCACATATAAATTTCATCGTATCCAAGGCAAATTCACTTCTTGGTTTTTTAAAGCGAAACACTCTAGTTTTTTACGATAGTTATACCTTAAAAGCTATTTATACTTCATTAATTATACCTGTACTAGAATATTGCTGTGTTATATGGTCTCCCTTTTATAAAAATTCTTCTGATAGGATCGAAAGCATCCAAAGGAGATTTACAAGGTTTGCATTGAGAAACTTAAGTTGGCCAGAAGGCTTACCCTCTTATAGGTCAAGGTGCGCCTTAATAGATCGCAAATCTTTAAAAAGCTGTAGAGAAACTCTGTGTACACTTTTTGTAAAAGATCTTGGTATTGGTTGACTAAATTCACTCGAGTTATTGAATCTTGTACCTTTTTATGTTCCAGAGAGAAATCTCAGAAGCAGAGACATTCTCTTTCTCGTTCCCAGTCACAGGACAAACTATGGAATTAATGAACCTTTAACTCGTGCGTTAATGCTTTTTAATTCTATTAATTGTGAAGTCGACCTTCAAATGAATAGAAATGTTTTTAAACTAAGTGTTTTGAGAATTTTTAATTATTAATTAATAAATGTAATATTATATAAAACATTGTTAAAGTAATCAACAGATACATGTCCATTGATGAATAAATAAATAAATAAATAAATAAATTAACTGGACTGTTGGAGTACGAGAAAAAAGCTGAAATGATACAATGGTCTGACGTGCCTAGAGGCGATAATACATCAATAATGTATTTATCAGGATGAGATGTTAGGAACAAGTCAAGTGTGTTTGGCGTGTGACCTGCAATGTCAGGGATTCTTGTTAACTTGTCAATTAGCTGAGTTAAGTTGTTGACCTCAGCGAAAATCTCGGCATACCTTCCTTCGGGTGTTGTCTGGCCAGAATATCGAAGCCACGTAGAATTGTGTAATTATTCAATAAAATAAAATGCACGACTGGGTCGCACGTACTTGCTCTGTGGGTGCAATACTACGAGGAAAACAAACTTTTCGATCAATAAGAACAACTCATTTTTGAAAAATTTGGTAAAAATTAAAAAAAAAATTGGCTAAAACTGGTGGACTCGATATACGGGAGCTAACGTTAAGTAACCTTTAGTATATCAAATTTAGATGTCGTCTTTTGGGTGATATAAATTTCCGCTTATGGCCAAATTAATAAAACTGATATTACCAATTTCCGCTATTGTCATGTGTAGCAAAAAACTAAAAATGCAGTTTTCTTTGAAGTATTCTATATATGTAACATACAAAGTTTCATACAAATCGGGAGAGCCTTTTTTGAGTAAATTAGAAAAAACGAAAAAATTGGCCAAAATCTAATGGCTCTTTGTATAGGAGCCACCATTTAAAAAAAAGAAAATGCAAAAAAATCAATGCCATCTGAAAGGAAGCGGAAAGAAACTATACCAAACAAAGTTTGAGTGAATTCGATGCAACCGTTGACAACTTATGGCCATTTGAAAAAAAGCCGTTAAGAGCAGATCTCCGTTATTTGCATTTTTAGCCAAAAACTGAAAACGCAGTTCTCTTAAAAACACTAAAAGAATATAACACACAAAGTTTAATCAAAATCGTTAGAGCCGTTTTCGAGCAACTTAGAAAAAACCAAAAAATGTTGGCTAAAACTTATCGGCTCGTTGTATGGAGGCACCGTTTAGAAAAGCTTCAGGGAAAAATTTACAAAGCCATCCTATAGAAAGCTATAGAAAACTATGTCAAACGAAATTTGAGTCGATTCAATCAAGCCGTTGTGAACTTATGGCTATTTGAAAAAAAGCCGTTAAAACCTGATTTTCGTTAGGACTATTTGAGCCAAAAACGAAAAACGCAGTTTTGTTAGAAATGCTTAAAGTAAGCTAAATTTTGAGTTTAATCAAAATCGTTAGAGCCGTTTTCGAGAAAATTCAAATTGAAAAAAACCGTAACTTGAAAGGTACCAGTTTGAGCCGGGCTAAAACGAAATAAAAAAAACCTCGACAACCGTTTTTCTTCAAACTACTATATATCAAGTTTGAAGAAAATCCGTCAAGCGGTTTAGGCTGTAGCATGACGTGAAAAAGCGCACATCCGCACAGACGCACAGACGCACAGACGCACAGACAGACCGACGGACGGTATGGCGAAAACCACTATTTTGGGCTTCTCTATCATCGTAATGTCATGTTTGATTAAAACCTCGATTTTTTTTTCTGCACGAAACCAATACTTGCCCTATTGAGCAAGTAAAAAATAAATGAAAAGAATCAAATTATTAATTTCAAAATCTGTGGATATCTTAATTTTGTTGATGAATCTTCCCTGGGCGTTTTATATTTTCCACTCAAGTATAGAGCTCTAAGACTTATAGGCTCTACAGGTATACGTACTAAACACATTTTTCAATAGCTATGTATATATAAAAGTTCATAAAGAACTTTGATCATTGTATACTAATATTAATATGATTTTGCCCCCCTCCCCCCTGATTGGCATCCTGAGTACGGCCCTGACGGGGGTGCATGAAACGGACTAAGGAAAGGGGTGCAGGGACTGGCATGCACGCGCTTCGGTCTCTGGCTTAACTGAAAGTTGGTTTAAAATCGCAGCAACCAAACAGACATACAGAGAAATAAAATGCACGACTGGGTCGCACGAACTTGCTCTTATAATAAGAAATTGCGTAGTGGCTGCTGGCTGCATATATGGATATTAAAAAAAATTGAATAATTTCGAAAATTCTTTTATTTTTTAAATTAGTTTAAGAGTTTTCTCGGAAAAACTAAGTATGCAATAAACTTTCAAAGCTATACGTCAATCTAGGAAAAAAAAATATTGAAAATCGTTCGACCAGTTTTTTTTTTAAAGGTTATTTTTGAAAAACTTTTTCAAAAAATATTTTGAAATTTATTTGAGTATGCAAATATATGGCAATCTGTAGTTTACATTTGAAAAATAATTTAAAAAAAAAGCAATATACCCGTTTCCAACATATTTCGAAAACCAAAAATTTTTTTGAAAAAATTATAAAAAATCAAAAAAAAAATGTTTTTGAAAATTTTGAAATGCCATATCAATAAAATTATGAATGACTTCCTGTGGCCAAAATTTTATTGAAATCGAATGTATAGTTTACGAAAAAATTTGATTTGAAAATACTGGTTCTATGAGAGGTACCGTTATTAGACAAATTTTGAAAAAAAATTTCTATCCAAAAGATAGATTGTCTTACAAAAATAGCATTCTGAAAGTTTTATCAAAATCGTTAGAGCCGTTTTTGAGAAAATCAATTTTTGTTTTCAAGATTGTGTGGCAGGTGCCGTTATTTTTGGACCTAGAGCAAAAATAAAAAATTTCTTCCGAGGGACGGCCAAATAAATTCTAAATACCAAATTTGAAGCAAATCGGCCCACCCGTTCAGCGTCCAGAGGCGCGAACAGACAGACAGACAGACAGACAGACAGACGGACGGAATTTCCAGACCCACTTTTTTCGACTTCTCCATCATCGTAATGTCATGTGTGATTGTTATCTCAAATTTTTTTTTCTGCACGAATCCATAACTTGCCTTACTGGCTGCGCACAATGGTGTAGCAGTAGCAGTAGCACTGTAGCACGCAGCAATGTCAAAGTAAATGCCAAAAAAAGTAGCTCACAAAGCAGCATACACGAATACAATGTGCAGCACTGAACTCAAACAAAAATCATGTCTGCCATTTTGGTTTGTTGTTGTTTTGCAGCGCAGCAGGTCGTCAAGTTCAAGTCGAGTCGACTTGTACTTTAGCGACTCTCTCTGCTGCATCTGCTACTTCACATTGTAGCCGTGCAATACGATTTACATACATTTAACTTTGACATTGCTGCGTGCTACTGCTACTGCTACACCATTGTGCGCAGCCAGTTATAGGTAGTACCTATAATCGCAAGTAAAAATGAGTTAGTGAGAATATTTTAAAAAAACACTATCTCAATCCTCACCCGATTATATTGGTAACAAAATAAAAATGCTTGCATGCAATCAGTAGCCAATAAAATTATCTACAAGATTGATATAAAAAAAATTGCCCTAAACTCGACGATTAAGGAGTTATTGCGCTTTAAAGAGCGAGGAAATTGAAAATATTACAAAATCCGAAATGTTAGCTTTTTTTGGAAGCTTCATAGCGCCGTTCGTACTGGTTGAACAAAATTATTTCTCGTATCATTTTTATAGGAAATTTTGTAAACTACAAATTTGCATTATATTTATTTTTTTCGATAAAATACACTGTAAAAAAGTTATAGGCAAAAAAGTGACAAAAGGGGGCGGAGGGTGGTTGTGGAAATTTGGAATTTTCATCTACCAACCATAGGTACCACAAAACATATCAAAAATTTAAATCTACCCGACCTTTTGTAGGGTAAAATGTCTATACATATTTACTGGACTACCTATATGCCGGTTAAAGCAAAACTAGTTATAAAAAATTATTGCTCTATCTCACTCTCTCTTTCTCTCGATCTTTCTCACTGCCTTGCTAGCGTTAAACGTTTAACGCAACGTGTTGAAAGTCGCATTAGAAGATTCACTTCAACAAGAAATTCAATTTTCTTTTATAGGTACTAGTACTACTGATTATTGAATAGGTATGACAAAGTAAAACAAAACCGGTCTATCAATTATTCTTCTTTCATGCCATTGGCCATTGGCTATGATAAAATGTTAATGCGAAACCGGTTACACCAGAAAATAAATTTTCTTCTTTACGATTTGCTATGCTAGAACTAAACTGGTTCTGCGAAAACCAGCTCTAGTAGATTTAAAACTTGTTTTTTGACCTGGCATTAAAATTATTTTTGGAGTATTTTTGTACACAATAATAATCGTTCAATATTAATATTCAAGAAATAAGTACGCGTTTTGACTAAATTAAAATAAGGATGATAAAAATGTGTGCATCTGACGGATTGCCTTCCGATTCTATTAAAATAAAATAATTATAAACAAAAGATGACGAAGATCAATATCCACACAATATGTTGTTTCATTGAAGAGACGAGGGACATGATAATTTGTTTGCAGCAATGCAGCAGTGTCTTTTTGAAGAAAATCTCGTTTGAAAGACGATTCTTGGTTACGCAAGTAAGATTTGCGAAAGCTTGATGGAAAGTGGCTTGAACAAAAAATTATCTTTTAAAGTTGAAGAGGACTTATTTTTAATTAAACAACGTCACATTTTCCATTACTAAAATGTGCCGATGTTTCATAAATAAATAGTTTTTTTTTCGAAAAACTGCAAGGGTATAGTACCTACTGATAGTCAAAAAAAAGTCTCCATACCGCTATATACTTTTTGTTTATCCTATGATAAACTATAAAACCATTTAATTAAGAAAAAATAAATTCTTGAAAAATACCAGCAATGAAAAAATGAAAACAATTTTCAATGAAAAAATTAATATTTTACTATAGAAAAAACGCTTGAAAATAATTAAAATTTTCAAAAAAAAAAAAAAAAAAGAAACTAAAAGGACTCCGTCGTACACTGCCATTGTGCTGTCTGTTACAGCCATGTTTTAAGGAAATTAAATTTCGCTTTAATATCGAAAGAAATGTGTGAAAACTACCTCCTCGGAATTCAAATTAATACTACTACTCCACAGGTTTCTATAAATAATTCCACGAATTGTAGGTACCAAATTCAACAGCACAGATCAAACTAAAACGCAACAAATAGGTACTAAAACTCATGAAATGTTAGTCTATACTTTTAACTTTGTGTGTTTTTATTCAAACTGAGCAGCTTTGAATTGAATTCTATGAAACCTGAATTCGGTATGAGAAAAAAGTTTTTAATTTTCATTTGTCATAACTCATAACTTTCTTAATTATACAACACATTGCCTTTTGAACCGTCATCATATTTTACTATATACCTACATAATAAACATATGTATTTCACTTTGATTTCATGAATTTATTTCAATTAAATCTTTTACAATGCGCAAAAATTAAAAATTACAAAAAACAAAAATGCACGACTGTGTCGCACGTACTTGCTCTGTGGGTGCAACAGTACGATGAAAACAAAGTTCTCGAGCAATATGAAGAACTCATGTTTGAAAAAATTGGGGAAAACTAAAAAAGTTTGGCTAAAACTGGAAAACCCGATATACAGAAGTTTACGTTAAGAAACCTTTAGTATGTCAAATTTAGATGTCATCTTTTGGGTGCTTTAAATGATAAAAATGTCTGCTTATGGCCAAATTAATCAAATTGTTAAGCCAAATTTCCGTTATTATCATTTTGTAGCCAAAAACTTAAATGCAGTTTTCTTCAAAACATTCTATGTATATTACATACAAGGTTTTATAAAAATCGGAAAAATCTTTTTTGAGTAAATTAGAAAAAACTACATAATTTGGCCAAAACCTAGTGGCTTTTTGTATGGTAGATACCATTAAAAAAAAAACTGACAAAAATGCAATTCCATCTGATAGAGAGTTGTAAGAAACTATACCGAACAAAAACAAAGTTTGATTTAATTCGATACAACCGTTGACAACTTATGGCCCTTTGAAAAAAAAAAGACGTTAAGACCAAATTATAATTAGCATTTTTTGACAAAAACTAAAAACGCAGTTCTCTTAAGAACATTAAAAAAATATAACACACACAGTTTAATCAAAATCGTTAGAGCCATTTGGAAAGGCTTCACTGAAAACTTTATAAAGCCATCCTATAGAACACTATAAAGAACGATGCCAAACGAAGTTTGAGTCAAATCAATCAAGTCGTTGTGAACTAATGGCCATTTGAAAAAAAAGCCGTTTAAACCTGATAGGTTGCATCAAAATGAAAGAAGCCGCTTTTGAACAAATTAAAAAAAACTTTGGCTTTGGCATTTTTTGTTAAATATAACATTCGTTCAGTTTAAACACTTTGCTCTTATCACTTTATTAGAAAAATATAAAATTGATTAGATTTTATATTTTATCAAACATCAGAAATTTTCTGATTAAATTATTATTCTAAATAAAATATCCGTTTTCATAAAGACTTGTTTCACTATAAGGAAGTTTCTTAATCTATAAGGATTAACCACCAATAGGTTATGGGCCCAGATTTCAAGACTCTAGTGAAACAAGATACAGAGGAGAGATTATTTTAAAGATCAAAGATAAAAAGATTTCAAGAATAAAAGGATATATTAGAAATGGCTGAATCACTAAGGACATCCATCGCTAAATTGGATCATGATAATTACCATATCTGGAAATACAAGCTGGAACTTTTACTTAGAAAGGATGGTTTGTGGGAAACTATTTCGGAAGAAAAACCGGATCCAACAACAGCAGAATGGATCAAAAAGGACAGCGATGCTAAAGTTTTAATTGGCTTATCAGTTGAAGACAATCAGCTACACCACGTTAGGAAGGCTGAAACAGCAAAAGCCGCATGGGAAAAACTCAAACAGCATCACGAAAAATCAACGCTTAGCAATAAGGTCCAAATTATGAGGAAAATCTGCAGCCTGAAACTAGAAGAAGGTTCAAGAATGGACGAACACATCCAAGCTATGACGACACTTTTCGACAAATTAGTAGCTTTAGGTGAAGATCAATTATCAGACAGTTGGACTATAGCAATGATTTTAAGTTGTTTGCCTCGTTCGTACGATATACTTGTCACTGCACTTGAAGCCAGAGATCAAAAGGAACTGACTTTGGAAGTCGTTGAGGTGAAATTACTTGAGGAATACAACAGACAAAATAACGGACACTTAAATACTGCATTAAAGGTATCAAATAAGTATTCAAACGAATCCACTAAATGTTTCTTTTGCAATAGAAAGGGTCATATGAAGAAAGACTGTCGCAAATACATCCAGTGGAAAAACAACCAGAAAAAAGGAAAAGTCAACACTATAACATCCTCAGAGGAATTTTGTTTTGGATTGAGTGGCAAAATCAATGATGGTTGGGTTATCGATTCAGGAGCAACGGTTCATATATCTAACAATATCGACAACTTCATAAGTCTGGACTCAAACAATAATTATGAGAAGGTTATAGTAGCCAATGGTCAAGAAATTACACCGAAGGGAAAAGGGACTTGTAAAGTCCAAGTGCTGAACAACAATAATATGGACGCAACAATTCGGATTGAAGATGTTCTCTATATACCTAATCTTCAAGGAAGCTACTGTCAGTAAAGAGGTTAATAGACAAAGGATTTATGGTGAACTTTCAAGAAAACATATGCACAATCAACACAAAAGATGGACAAGAAGTAGCAGTAGCAGACTTGCCAGGAAATCTTTTCAGATTAAGGCTTGAAGTAAAAAATCCAAAGGTACTATTGGTTAAGGATAAACCTCAACAGAAACATTGTCTGGATTATTGGCATCGTTTGTTTGGTCATCGAAATACGGAAGCTATAAAGAGACTCGCAACTGAAAAAATGGTGAGTGAATTTCATATTATAGATTGCGAACACAGTAAGGATTGCGACATATGTGCACAGTGTAAAATGAATCGTTTGCCATTTGCTAAGTCATACAGTGAAAGCCATGCTCCTTTGGACTTAGTGCACAGTGATGTTTGTGGCCCAATGCAGACGACTACTCCAAGTGGGAACAGATATTTTTTGACATTTATTGATGACTTTAGCCGTTATACCGAAGTCTATCTCTTAAAAGACAAATCTGAAGTCTTTGAACGGCTCATTCAATATGTAGAAACTGTCAAAAATATTTTTTCAATAAAACCCAAAATAATAAGGTCAGATAATGGGGGCGAATATACTGCAGGAAGAGTTTATAAGTTCTTAGAGAAGCAGGGCATACAGTATCAACATAGTACACCTTACACTCCTCAACAGAACGGAAAAGCCGAACGTAAAAACAGATCTCTAGTTGAGATGGCTAGGTGTATGTTATTGGAAGCAAATCTGGGATATGAGTTTTGGGGAGAAGCAGTTATTACAGCTAACTACTTACAAAACAGACTTCCATCAAGCGTCATACCAACAACACCATACGAAAGATGGACTGGAAAGAAACCAAACATAAGCTATCTTCGTATATTTGGTTCAAAGGCGTTTGTTTATGTTCCTAAAGAAACCCGAAGAAAGTTGGACAATACTGCTAAACCAAAGATTTTTGTTGGCTACGATGAACATTCCAAAGGTTATCGTTTCGTCGATAAAGCAACAAAAAAGATAACTATTAGCCGAGATTTTAAATTTTTAAACAATTCTTCAATGGATGAATCTATCAATACCAAAATTAAAGACAATGCCAAAGGAAAGTGTTCTGAGTTTGAAGTTTCAATTTCAAGAAGGAATAATGATGTTTATCCCGAACCAGATTACAACTACAATGAGGAATCAATAATCAATGAGGAGCAGCAACCTATACAAGACGTTCAACAAAGAAAATCAGACCGATCGAATAAAGGAATACCACCACAACGATTTGTAAGCGGTGCAAACATGGTTCAGGACTATCTTATGAAAGAACCTAGGAATTATAGAGAATCCTTAACTGGCAAATATAGTGAACAATGGAAAAAGGCAATGGAAGAAGAAATTCAGGGACTTGACAAGAACAAAACATGGGAATTGGTACTTCCACCAGATGGAGCGAATATAGTTGGATGTAGATGGACCTATAAGATTAAACGTGACGTCAACGGAAGTGTTCAAAGGTTTAAGGCTCGACTTGTCGCACAGGGGTATAGCCAGAAATACGGACAAGACTATGATCAAACCTTCGCACCAGTAGTAAGGCAGACAACTTTTAGACTTCTTCTTTCTATAGCAGGAAAGTGCAAAATGAAAGTTCATCACATGGATGCAAAGTCAGCTTTTTTAAACGGAGAACTAAAGGAGGAGATCTATATGAAACAACCACCAGGATTTGAAGTTGGAGAAGAAGGTTTCGTATGTCGACTTAGAAAAAGCCTGTATGGTCTGAAGCAGGCAGCTTACGTTTGGAACGAAGCAATCCACAAGGTTCTCATCGAAGGTGGTTTCATCCAGAGCAAAGCCGATACTTGTCTGTATAGTAGTACAACTAATGGTACAGGTTGTTACATTTTAATATATGTTGATGACATTTTAGTGGCTAGTGTGGATGAAACACTTATAAAGAAGACGGAATTATTACTTTCTCGTCACTTCGAAATGAACAATTTGGGAGAAATTCGACATTACTTGGGCATTGAAGTTTCTAAAGATAGTCAGTCGAACTACAATATTAGTCAAAAACAGTACATTGAGAGACTAGTTAAAGATTTTGGACTTCAAGATGCAAAGAAATCTAATGTTCCTATAGAAGTAAAATATGACAAGTCAACTGATGAAGCACAACCTTTACTTAACAATACAGAATACCAACGACTAATAGGGAGCTTATTATATATAGCAGTAAATACAAGACCGGACATAGCAGCAAGTATTTCAATTTTGGCAACAAAAACCGCATCTCCAAATCAAGCTGATTGGATTGAGCTCAAGCGAGTATTGAAATATTTGAAAGGAACAGCAAATTTAAAATTAAATCTCAGCAAGGACACAACCGAAAAGGAACTGACTGGATATGCTGATGCGAATTGGGCAGCAGACAGAACAAACCGAAAGTCAAACTCTGGATATATATTTTTCATGAACCAAGGAGCTATAAGCTGGACTTGCAGAAAACAAACTTGCGTTTCTCTTTCAACAACCGAAGCAGAGTTTATAGCTTTATCCGAAGCATGCAAAGAGGCAATTTGGTTGAGGAGGATCTTAAATGACTTTGATCATACCCGAAATAAGCCCACAGTAATCTACGAAGATAATCAAAGCTGTCTCAAACTCATATGTCAAGAAAAACTCAGCAACAGATCCAAGCACATAGACACTAAATATTTCTTCGTAAAGGACAATGTGGATAAACATTTTGTCAAATGCCAATATTGCCCTACGAATGAAATGTTAGCAGATATGCTAACAAAGCCACTAGCAGCCAATCGAATTGAATATTTGAGAACAAAGTGTGGACTTCAGACGAATGAGGAGGAGTGTTAAATATAACATTCGTTCAGTTTAAACACTTTGCTCTTATCACTTTATTAGAAAAATATAAAATTGATTAGATTTTATATTTTATCAAACATCAGAAATTTTCTGATTAAATTATTATTCTAAATAAAATATCCGTTTTCATAAAGACTTGTTTCACTATAAGGAAGTTTCTTAATCTATAAGGATTAACCACCAATATTTTTTTAGATGGATATAACAAAACATCATACATATATTTCTGATTATGTATTAGTATTATTATCAATTGCTTCATTATTGTGTATACTAATAGGGTAAGAATTCGTAACATATGTATGTCAACGGCCTTGGCTCTGATCTTTGTATATAGAGATAATGCAGCATTTAATTCGTATTCAATGAGCACCTAATTCTAGAAGCAGATTTTGTCGAAAAAAAACTCAAAATCGTGTACGAAGTTAGCAGAACACTGAAATTGAATTTTTTTAAATTTAATTTTTTGAATTCAGGTTTTCAAAATTTTGTTGAGATAATGCAGCATTTATTTCGTATTCAATGAGCACTTAATTCAAGAAGCAGATTTTGTCCAAAAAAAAGTTCAAAAAAGTGGCCAAAATCGTGTATGAAGTTAGCAGAACACTGAAATTGAATTTTTTAAAATTTAATTTTTTGAATTCAGGTTTTCAAAATTTTGTTGAGATAATGCAGCATTTAATTCGTATTTAATGAGCACTTAATTCTAGAAGCAGATTTTGTCCAAAAAAAGTTCAACAAAGTGGCCAAAATCGTGTATGAAGTTAGCAGAACACTGAAATTGAATTTTTTAAAATTTTATTTTTTGAATTCCGGTTTTCAAAATTTTGTTGAGATAATGCAGGGCACGAGTACGATAACTTGGCCGCCAAGAATTGATAACGGTTTTTTATAGAGGGGTTAAATACAAGCATTTTTTACTATGGGAGGGGAGGTCCATCTCACCCCGTTTAGAAGGTAGGGGCGATTTTCGAAAAAATGACTTAAAATGGAAATCAAAATCTTAAAAAAGAATGGCATTACCTACAATGAAGTTTTATACCGGTTTTGAAAGCCAGAAATTTGTTTTGTAAATTTTAAATTAAAATGAAATTCTAAATGTCAATCGTTTTAAAATTATTTGCATGCAAACTCAAAATGTTGATAAAAAAAAATAAAAAAAAAAGTTTACACCAATTTCTTTCAAAATTGTAAAATAAAGTGCTAAACTGGCTTTTTTGTCATCAGTGCATATATCAATTCTTAATCGAATACAAAAAACCGAATCTTTTTATGTCTTCTAGTTGCTGAGAAAATTGAAAATTTCCAAAACTACTTTGATATTTGAGTAAACTTGCTTACCATACAGTGCTAACACACATTCCAGACGTCAGGCAGACGAATTGAAACAGTTTATGGTATCAACAGTACCTGGGTGGCCCGCTTCGCAGGATCTAGGGATTTTAACCCCCTTTTTAAGGGTATGTTTATATGTCAGACAGGCGCCTGTGTCAATAGTATTTGTAATCAATTGCACCTGGTTAGCCCGCTTCGCGGGATCTTTTGATTTCCTCCTCCTTTTTCGGGGGCATACCGCGCTCACGCAGCTTCGCTGTTCCGCTAAGGGTATGTATATTTGTCAGGCAGGCGCCTGTGTCAATAACATTTGTAATTAATTTGACCTGGGTGGCCCGCTTCGCGGGATCTTTTGATTTTCTCCTCCTTTTTCGGGGACACACCGCGCTCACGCAACTTCGTTGCTCCGCTAAGGGTATGTTTATTTGTCAGGCAGGCGCCTGTGTCAATAGTATTTGCAATCAGTTGTAGCAGGGTGGCCCGCTTCGCGGGATCTTTTGATTTTCTCCTCCTTTTTCGGGGGCATACCGCGCTCACGCAGCTTCGCTGTTCCGCTAAGGGTATGTATATTTGTCAGGCAGGCGCCTGTGTCAATAACATTTGTAATTAATTTGACCTGGGTGGCCCGCTTCGCGGGATCTTTTGATTTTCTCCTCCTTTTTCGGGGACACACCGCGCTCACGCAACTTCGTTGCTCCGCTAAGGGTATGTTTATTTGTCAGGCAGGCGCCTGTGTCAATAGTATTTGCAATCAGTTGTATCAGGGTGGCCCGCTTCGCGGGATCTTTTGATTTTCTCCTCCTTTTTCGGGGGCACACCGCGCTCACGCAACTTCGTTGCTCCGCTAAGGGTATGTTTATTTGTCAGGCAGGCGCCTGTGTCAATAGTATTTGCAATCAGTTGTAGCAGGGTGGCCCGCTTCGCGGGATCTTTTGATTTTCTCCTCCTTTTTCGGGGGCACACCGCGCTCACGCAGCTTCGCTGCTGCGCTAAGGGTATGTATATTTGTCAGGCAGGCGCCTGTGTCAATAACATTTGTAATTAATTTTACCTGGGTGGCCCGCTTCGCGGGATCTTTTGATTTCCTCCTCCTTTTTCGGGGGCACACCGCGCTCACGCAGCTTCGCTGCTCCGCTAAGGGTATGTATATTTGTCAGGCAGGCGCCTGTGTCAATAACATTTGTAATTCATTTGACCTGGGTGGCCCGCTTCGCGGGATCTTTTGATTTTCTCCTCCTTTTTCGGGGACACACCGCGCTCACGCAACTTCGTTGCTCCGCTAAGAGTATGTTTATTTGTCAGGCAGGCGCCTGTGTCAATAGTATTTGCAATCAGTTGTATCAGGGTGGCCCGCTTCGCGGGATCTTTTGATTTTCTCCTCCTTTTTCGGGGGCACACCGCGCTCACGCAACTTCGTTGCTCCGCTAAGGGTATGTTTATTTGTCAGGCAGGCGCCTGTGTCAATAGTATTTGCAATCAGTTGTATCAGGGTGGCCCGCTTCGCGGGATCTTTTGATTTTCTCCTCCTTTTTCGGGGGCACACCGCGCTCACGCAGCTTCGCTGCTCCGCTAAGGGTATGTATATTTGTCAGGCAGGCGCCTGTGTCAATAACATTTGTAATTAATTTGACCTGGGTGGCCCGCTTCGCGGGATCTTTTGATTTTCTCCTCCTTTTTCGGGGGCACACCGCGCTCACGCAACTTCGTTGGTCTGCTAAGGGTATGTTTATTTCTCAGGCAGGCGCCTGTGTCAATAGTATTTGCAATCAGTTGTATCAGGGTGGCCCGCTTCGCGGGATCTTTTGATTTTCTCCTTCTTTTTCGGGGGCACACCGCGCTCACGCAGCTTCGCTGCTCCGCTAAGGGTATGTATATTTGTCAGGCAGGCGCCTGTGTCAATAACATTTGTAATTAATTTGACCTGGGTGGCCCGCTTCGCGGGATCTTTTGATTTCCTCCTCCTTTTTCGGGGGCACACCGCGCTCACGCATCTTCGCTGCTCCGCTAAGGGTATGTATATTTGTCAGGCAGGCGCCTGTGTCAATAACATTTGTAATTAATTTGACCTGGGTGGCCCGCTTCGCGGGATCTTTTGATTTTCTCCTCCTTTTTCGGGGACACACCGCGCTCACGCAACTTCGTTGCTCCGCTAAGGGTATGTTTATTTGTCAGGCAGGCGCCTGTGTCAATAGTATTTGCAATCAGTTGTATCAGGGTGGCCCGCTTCGCGGGATCTTTTGATTTTCTCCTCCTTTTTCGGGGACACACCGCGCTCACGCAGCTTCGCTGCTCCGCTAAGGGTATGTATATTTGTCAGGCAGGCGCCTGTGTCAATAACATTTGTAATTAATTTGACCTGGGTGGCCCGCTTCGCGGGATCTTTTGATTTTCTCCTCCTTTTTCGGGGACACACCGCGCTCACGCAACTTCGTTGCTCCGCTAAGGGTATGTTTATTTGTCAGGCAGGCGCCTGTGTCAATAGTATTTGCAATCAGTTGTATCAGGGTGGCCCGCTTCGCGGTATCTTTTGATTTTCTCCTCCTTTTTCGGGGGCACACCGCGCTCACGCAGCTTCGCTGCTCCGCTAAGGTTATGTATATTTGTTAGGCAGGCGCCTGTGTCAATAACATTTGTAATTAATTTGACCTGGGTGGCCCGCTTCGCGGGATCTTTTGATTTTCTCCTCCTTTTTCGGGGGCACACCGCTCTCACGCAACTTCGTTGCTCCGCTAAGGGTATGTTTATTTGTCAGGCAGGCGCCTGTGTCAATAGTATTTGCAATCAGTTGTATCAGGGTGGCCCGCTTCGTGGGATCTTTTGATTTTCTCCTCCTTTTTCGGGGGCACACCGCGATCACGCAGCTTCGCTGCTCTGCTAAGGGTATGTATATTTGTCAGGCAGGCGCCTGTGTCAATAACATTTGTAATTAATTTGACCTGGGTGGCCCGCTTCGCGGGATCTTTTGATTTTCTCCTCCTTTTTCGGGGACACCGCGCTCACGCAACTTCGTTGCTCCGCTAAGGGTATGTTTATTTGTCAGGCAGGCGCCTGTGTCAATAGTATTTGCAATCAGTTGTATCAGGGTGGCCCGCTTCGCGGGATCTTTTGATTTTCTCCTCCTTTTTCGGGGGCACACCGCGCTCACGCAGCTTCGCTGCTCCGCTAAGGGTGTGTATATTTGTCAGGCAGGCGCCTGTGTCAATAGTATTTGCAATCAGTTGTATCAGGGTGGCCCGCCTTATTTCTTTTTAAACATAAAGATAACTATTTTTTATTTTTAAATTAATATAAGCTGATAACACATTCACTTCAAAAGGCGACTTTTAAAACGCACTGACCGAACGCACTTGAAAACAAATTCAAAAAAGACGTTTATTTTGAACTTTCAAATTAAACATCGAATTTCGATATCGACACAACTTTCTAGATAAAACAAAAATGGACGACCGAACGGGCCAAACACACACACATATTATACAATACACCCCGAAATTATTTGGTCGGACGTCGGATCAAATACAACTTAATGTTCCCAAAAAATTAAAGAGAATCGCGTTAAAACACATTTAAAGAACAATATTTACTTTAAAAATTGTGGCGGATACATTCAAAAATATAATATTTGCAGCACAAACTGTTTAAAAAACAATTTTCAATAATTATTAGATTAATATTACGGACCGGATCTATACTTGTGTTAACTGCGCGCACCATACCAAAACCAATACTGAACAACCGAAGGGTTGGTGACGTTTGCCCCAAAACATAAGCCCCAAACGAAAATCCCCAAACGCAAAATCCCCAAAGTAAAATCCCCATCCCCGAAATCCCCAAAGAGAAAATCTACAAGCCGAAAATCCCCAAACCAAAATCCCCAAAACAAATATGTTCAAGCAGTGTGTCATGCGATCAAATCGCGCGCGGGATTTGATCGCATGATACACTGCTTGAACATATTTGTTTTAGTGATATTTGGTTTAATTCATATTGCAGGAAATGTAATCCAAAGAGTGAATAGAAAATTCTTTTTAGTGCTTGTAATGTTTATTAAAAAAAAAATACATTTTCAAAATTAGTAAGTTAATAAATATTCATAAAGTCTTAAATGAAACGAAAAGAAAAACTTAATCATTATCAATTATTAGTTAGATTCACAATAAAAATAATTTCATGAGATTTTTCTGAAAACTAAATGCACATAATTTAGATGTACACGGACACTGGGGATTTGGGGATTTCTTGGGGATTTTGGCAAAAAAGATTGTTTAGGTGTGGATTTCATCCATGTGCATTATGAATGTGGGGATATTAGCTAGTTGGATTATAACTTTTGGGGATTTTAAGCCATGGGGATTTTTTTTTTTGGGGATTCTGTAGTACACCCCAACCGAACCGACGAATACCGAAAACGGAACTTTAGTTTTGGAGACTTTTGAGTTTGAGTCTAGACTAGACTAGACTGGAGAGAAAACAATCAAACAATCAGACGACAACTAATTTATCAATTTTTACGAATTATTGTCTTTGTTGTTTAGAAAACCACTTGCAAGCCGATGTTATTTATACCGATTTTTCGAAGGCTTTCGATCGTGTACAACATAATATTCTAATAAAAAAACTTGAGATGTTTGGTTTTCACTCTGCTCTTCTTAATTGGTTTGAAAGCTATTTGGTTGTACGGAGGCAATATGTTAAAATTGGCGATGTATTGTCAAATGAAATTCAAAATTCTTCCGGTGTACCTCAAGGCAGCCACCTTGGACCACTCCTTTTTATCCTTTTTGTTAATGATTTGCCATGTCAAATTTCTCATTCTAGGTGTCTTTTGTATGCCGATGATCTAAAGATTTTTAGTTGTGTAAAATCTCCATTAGATGCCAGTAAAATTCAAATTGATATTAATTCCATTGCTGACTGGTGTAATATAAATGAGTTATACTTTAATATTAAAAAATGCAGTGTTGTAACTTTTTCTAAAATACAGAATCCTATTTGTTTTGATTACAAAATTGAGAATCATTCATTAGAAAGTGTTCAGTTCCACCGAACAATCGTCATAAGGTATAAAATTCATATTCAAATATTTTTTCTTTCTTTACATAATGTAATGATTTTTGCATTTTCATAATATTCAATTGTAGTGCCTTCTGCATTTTCAGCATTAATTTAGGTTTCAACCAATAATGTAACAAAACACCTTGCACACTTTAATTATTTTTAAATTCACTTTTTTGTTAATTCGGCATTATTTGTCACACCAACCAAATTGTAAATAAATATAGACTAAGCATATTTTTAAGTATAAATATCGGTAGGAAATAAAATTGATTTCAGATAGCAACGAAACAGTACCCAAGACTTTTATTTACTTCAAGTGAGTCTGCTTGAAGCTGTTTGTGTCATCTCAAGGAGTTATAGTGCTGCACTATATACTCCACCCCAGTCACAGTACAAGAACTGTGATCTGGACAGCATAAGACGATAGAACAATCGTTTACATTTGGTGACCCCGACGTGATAGTTGCTTCCCCCCACCAGAGGTAAGGGGTAACTATCAAGGTACTTAAGCGTTATCAGGGCTTTAACACTGATAAAAACTCTAAAACAAAGAATTGCTTCCCCCCATCAGAAGTAAGGGGCAATTTTCATCGTAAAGTAAGCGTGACCAGGGCTTAGACACTGGAATACCTTCAAACATACTACAATCAAGGGGATACATCAACAACGTACATCGAAGACGTCAAATATGGATGAGAAAGCTGCAAAACAACAGGAGACTGGAGGCAACATCCAGCGTTTACTATCGAACTATAAGAAGGATGGGCCAGACAGGAAGACACTCCCGTATTTCCAAAAGCTGACAGCCAAACTGGACGAACTATGGGAAAAATTCGAGTCCATGAACACAGCGATTCAAGAAGAGCATCCGACTGAGTTGTTACATGCATACCACGTCAACATGTATTTCGACTCAGTCAAAAGGGTGTATAGCTCATATAGAGAAGAATTCTCTGCCAAAATGAAGGAATTAGAAAAACAGAATAAGGTCGACACCGCCAAAATTCCACTACAAGAGGAAGAACTCAATACTGGTGGCGACAGCACCAAATCCGAAGGCCAGGCTATTTTACACTCAAGCCAGAGTGAAGATATGCAAAGGCTTTCTCGCAAACAAGAAACAATAATCTCTTCACTGCGAAGGGCCTTGAACAATGCAAAACACACAGGGAAGTCAAAACAATTTTATGACCTCCAAGAAAAAACGATCCAAAGACATTGGATGCAAATCGAAGAAATTCACAATTCGATTGGAGGATCAACGGAAGCTCCAGAAAAAATTGGATACAACCAAGGCAGATTCATAGAGCTGGAAGAAGAGGTGCATAACGTCCTCATTTCATTAGCACAGCAGCTTGAAACCAGCCTGCTACCCCATCAACCGGGTACTACTACCCCAAAGATGAATCTGCCAAAAATAACGCTACCAAAATTCGACGGGGACTACCTAAAATGGCCTCAATTTCACGATTTGTTTACACAGATGGTAGACAAACAAAAGATGTCAAGCTGCGAAAAAATGTTCTACCTCAAAACTAACCTTACAGGAGAAGCAGAACGGGTCATAAGACATGTGGCTCTATCGGAGGAAAATTACTCAGCAGCTTGGAAGTTGCTCCAAGCAAGATACAGCAATCCCAGACTACAAGTATCCGCACTACTCAACCGACTCTTGGGTCAACCGTCTCGGTCGTCAGACGCAGCATCCGCTGCGGCATTAAAAGACCTTCATGATACAACACAAGAATGTATGCATGGCCTCACCAACCTTGGATTAGATATTGCTGAATGGGATCCAATACTGCTTCACATACTCACAAAGAAGCTAGATAAGTCGACTCATACACTATATGAACAAACCTTGACCAACCCCAAGGAACTGCAGCCGCTAGATGAATTTCTCAAATTTCTAGAAACTCGTTTCCAGTCATTAGAGGCACTTAGTGTAAAGGGCAACAGAAGGGACATCGAAGAAGGAAGGCGAAGGTACCCAAAGGCAACGAGCTCCATTACCATCCAGAATAAAAATTGTACGTTGTGCAAGAGTCAGCATCAATTATACTCTTGCCGTACATTCTTGAACCTAACGCCTTTGGAACGATTAAACCATGTGAGAAAAAATAATTTGTGCGTGAATTGTCTCCAGGATGGACATACCTCCTTCAACTGTCGACTGCGAGGCTGTTTAAAATGTGCTAAAAAACACAATTCCTTAGTGCACTTGCCCAAATTCACCCAACCGAAATCGAGTGCATCAATTTCAATTTCCGGTACTAAAGACGTGGCACCACCAGATCCAGAACCATCCACTACATCCGAAGTTAATAATGCGATACTAGCAGCGTTAAGCACAAACAAGAAAGAGGGTTACGTATTCCTCAGCACCGTTATCATACATTTGATAGATCAAGATGGCTCACCGATCAACTGTCGCGCTATTTTGGATTCCGGCTCACAAATCAACATCGTCACAGAAAGAATGATTCGCAAACTAAACATACCATTATCTTCCCGCCCCATGATCATACAAGGAATAGGAAATTCCAAAAGGGATTCAAATAAAAGAGCCAACATATGTTTAAAATCGACTACTACAAATTTCACCACCAGGCTCGAAGCAATCGTATTGCCTCAGATTGTATCCCCTCAGCCAACACACACAGTTGATATATCTACGTGGAAATTCCCAAGGAATGTCGTACTAGCTGACCCGCAGTTCAACCAAAGAAATAATATTGATCTGCTCATCGGAGCCGAATTTTACCATCAGTTACTTTGCGTTGGTCAGATTAAACTTGGCACCGAATTACCCCTACTCCAAAATACGCTGTTAGGGTGGATAGTCACTGGAAAGATGAACGAAGATTCATCTAGAAATACAGTTTGTGGAATAGCTACCGAGGAATCATCCCTCGAGCAAACAATCAGCAAGTTTTGGCAAACCGAAGAACTTTTGTATCCAACATCAAGTCGCACCATCGCAGAAGAAAAATGTGAAGAACATTTCTATCAATCGACGTCAAGAGACGCAACGGGAAGATACGTTGTCAGTCTACCCTTTGCTGAGGACGCAAATAAACTAGGGTCATCTAGCGACATTGCCCTCAGTCGATTTCATGCGTTGGAACGCAGATTAGACCGAAGGCCAGAATTATATAACCAGTACCGAAAATTCATGGATGAGTACATTCAACTGGGACACATGACAGAGATTGATTTTAAATCAATTCCAACACCACACTACTTTCTGCCTCATCATTGCGTGCTCAAGCCAGAAAGTAGTAGTACAAAGTTACGAGTAGTCTTTGATGCCTCTGCAAAGACGTCAACTAACCTGTCGTTGAACGACTTACTCTATTCTGGACCAACAATTCAAGACGAATTGTTTTCAATATTATTGCGTTTTAGACTGCCAAAATTTGTTATTAAGGCCGACATTCAAAAAATGTATAGGCAAATACTCATAAGAGAAGAAGACCAACAATTTCAGCTAATATGGTGGCGACCCAATCGAACTGAGCCTATAAAATGTTATAAACTTCATACTGTAACTTACGGAACCACTTCAGCTCCATATCTCGCAACAAAATGCCTTCAGGTCTTAGCTACAGAATATTCTGCAAAATATCCATTAGGCTCGCAAGTTTTGCTCAAAGACTTCTACGTTGACGACGTTATGGCAGGTGCAGACAGCATTGTAGCAGCAAAAGACATCCAGTCACAATTGTCATTGTTGCTGCGGGAGGGAGGGCTCCAGTTAAAAAAGTGGTGTTCAAACCACCAACAATTACTTGATAACATTCCATTAGAAGATCAGGAGATACCTCTCACCGACGACAATAACGAAGGCGCTGTCAAGACCCTTGGGCTAATATGGAGACCCAAGTCAGACGTCTTCTGCATAAAAACAAATTATAGAACGTCAAAAAGATTCACAAAGCGATCTGTAGCCTCAGATATAGCACGTCTTTTTGATCCACTCGGAATAGTCGCTCCAGTAGTAATCGTCGCAAAGCTCTTTCTGCAAGAATTGTGGGAACTTAAGTACGACTGGGATGCTTCCCTACCAGAAGAAATGTACACCAGGTGGAACAATTACTACCAAGGCCTCCAAGAATTAGACAAATTCCAAATTCCTAGACACGTTTTTGGCCATTACATCACTTCATCAATGCAAATGCATACCTTTGCAGATGCGTCAGAGAAGGCCTACGGGGCTGCTGTATATATCAGATCAGTTAACAAGGATGGTACAATCGTAGTACGACTGCTGTGCTCCAAATCTCGAGTTGCACCAATTACTAAAACGGCATCAGGAATGAGATCGATGACAATTCCACGTCTAGAACTATGTGCAGCATTACTAGCTGCCGAACTCTCAAAACGAGTCAAGAGTGACCTTAAATTGGACAACACCAATAGTTTTCTGTGGTCTGACTCCCAAATTGTATTGAGTTGGATTAATTCAAATTCAGAATCCTTCCAGACATTTGTTGGACGTCGAATTGCCAACATCCAATCTCTAACCAGCACTAATCAATGGCGATATGTGAAATCAGCTGAAAATCCAGCTGATGTTTTATCCAGAGGCATATCCCCAGAGAAACTGCAGGATCATACACTATGGAAGTATGGTCCGAGATTTTTGCATGGATCGGAATCAATTTGGCCACCCCCTTACAAACTCAGCAAAATTTGGACAGATGAAAGGAAGGAAGTTGCGTTATTGACCACTAATGACGACGATCATGTACAAAGTATGTTGGAAGGAATAAAGCATTCCAACTCATTCAACAAACTTAATGTAATCCTAGCCTACTGTTTTCGATTTGTCCATTTATGCAAGTCAGGTAAACTCAAGGATGCACTTAAATCCGTCAGACAACCCCCAAAAAAAGGCGACAGAACGGCATGGTCATTATCAACCTCGGAACTAGAAATATCCATGCAGTTTATTATCAAGGAAGTCCAAAATCACGGTTTCCATAAAGACATACGCTTCCTGAAGGCACACAAAGAACTAGATAAGTCCATTGAAGGGACTCGCTGTATTTTTAGACCAAGATGATCTTCTGCGTGTCGGAGGCAGACTTCAAGCATCAAATTTACCATACGACAGCAAGCATCCAATGCTGTTGCCATATTCTCACCCACTCGTAAAAATGCTCATGACGGATCTTCACTTCAATAATAATCATATTGGACCCCAAGGCCTATTGGCAATCACGAGGCAGCGATTTTGGCCAATCAAGGGCAAGAACATTGCCCGCTCTATTGTCCAGCACTGCATATTTTGCGTCAAAGCGAAACCGAAAATGTACTCGCAAATAATGGGAAATTTGCCAGCGCCAAGAGTGCAACCATCACGTCCATTCATCAACACAGGAGTGGACTTCTGCGGTCCATTATGGGTTCATTACCGAACGAGAGGGAGTCGAGCTCAAAAATGTTACTTATCAATATTTTGCTGCTTCGCCACAAAGGCGGTTCACATCGAAGTCGTCAGTGATTTAACTACAGATGCATTCCTTGGAGCCCTGCGAAGATTTATGAGCCGACGTGGCCACATTAAAAATCTGTATTGCGATAATGCCACCAATTTTGTCGGAGCCAGAAATCAACTGGAAGAGCTCAAAACAAGCATATATTCAAAGCAAGCACAAAATAAAGTCATTAATTCATGCAGTTCGAAGGGAATTGATTTCCATTTTATTCCACCACGAGCTCCACATTTTGGAGGATTGTGGGAAGCAGCAGTCAAATCCGCAAAACATTTGCTACTATGCAAAACAGCCACAGCATCATTAACCTACGAGGAGATTTGTACTATCACTACAGAAATAGAAGCAATTTTAAATTCGAGACCTCTTACAACACTATCCAATGATCCAAACGACCTAAGCGTACTAACACCTGGTCATTTTTTGATTGGGGATTCCTTAAAGGCAGTCGTTGATAACAAGGCTGAACCGATCAAGGGTACCTTATTAACCAGATGGAAGCTAGTATCTCACATCAAACGAGAATTTTGGAATCGATGGTCTCAAGAATATTTAAATGAACTCCAACTGAGAACAAAATGGAAAACGCAATCCAAAAACATTAAAACTGGCACCGTGGTAATTATGAAAGAAGACAACACTCCTGTTATGAAATGGCCGCTAGGTAGAATCGAAAAGGTGCATTATGGAAACGACGGTTTGGTACGTGTCGCAGACGTACGAACAAAATCAGGCGTTTTTCGGCGTCCAATACACAAACTTGCACCTTTGTTAGAAAATAATGAAGCTGCGCCTGAACCTCAAACAAACGTGCCATCATCCGAACGGAAGCGAAGAAATGATAAGTCTGATCCTAGTGAATTATCGTCATCAAAGGCAGCAAGAAAAACAACAACTCAAACTAGGGCAGACTCAACAAACCCAAACTTCTTCACTACACTATTGTTAATTGGTCTAATTCTTCCAATTGTAATTGCAAGTGACATAGAGGTTATAAAATTCAACAATGCTTCCCCTGGAATTCATTTTCAACGACATGGAACAATAAGTCTGATTCATCACAGATGGAACCTTGTAGTGTACTATAATCTCGAGCCATACATGAAGGAATTCCAAGCATTAGACAACAGTACTACAATATTGGATCATATTTGCAATAAACTTTCCTCCAAAGAACTCTGCTCCCAAGTTATACAACAGCTGCGGCTTATAACACACGAATTAGATGAAGATAATATTATTCCATCAAACAAGTCCTCTGTAAGAATTAAACGAGGTGCCATCGACGTTGTCGGAAACATAGCTAATTCACTCTTCGGAGTGCTTGACTCCAAATACGCTAATGAAATGTCGCAACGTTTAGAAAGCATACAATCAAACGAGGATCAACTTATGAACCTGTTAAAAAATCACACTTCCATTCTAGACTCGACAGTCAACATCATGAAATTAAGCCAAGACGATATGTCAAAAAGACAACATGCGCTTGATAATCAACTGAGTCAATTGTTCAATCGTGTAAACAATGTCACTGAAGAACTATACCAATCCAAACTGAAAGAATTATTTCTGTCTTGGTGCACCCACGCTACCCTTATAGTCATTAACATTCAAAGAATGCAGACATCCATAACAGATGTTTTGGCAGATACTCACCAAGGACGAGTAAATCATCTTTTGATCACCTATCAACAACTTAAAATTGAAGTAGGTAAAATAAGAAGTCATCTTCCACCAGGTCTTCGGATTCCAGTAGAACCTGACCAAATCCTACAACTCTATAAGCTAATGAATGTCGAGGGACACGTTAGCTCAAATCATATCGTATTCAACATTGAACTGCCGTTACTCGGGTTAGAAGAATTCATAGCATACAAGCTAATTCCCATCCCAGCAGCAATTAATAACAGCTACATAACCATACAATTGTCAACAGACGTCCTAGCTGTAAGTGCTCACCATGATCAATATTATCCCATAACCGAAGATGAACTTTCTAGATGTACCACTACTAACGGAGATCATCATTTATGTAGACAAACCCATCCGGTATATCAAGCTGGAACTAATTTGAGTTTGTGCGAAATCAGCTTGCTTAACAATAAATCAGATCTGTCAACATGCGAACTAAAAATGATCAAGGCTTATTCAGTGTGGACCAAGCTTCCTGAATTAAATCAATGGATATTTGCAGTTAACGAAGAAACTATGCTTAATGTCGTTTGCAAGCAACAAACATCATTTATAGCATTAGAAGGAAATGGTTTGCTGAAACTTCAACCGTATTGTGTGGCAAAAAATAAGCATTTGACACTTCAAGGCCAACAAATTTATTCATCTAAGGTTCAAGCTTCATACACCAGATTAATTCAAGATGTTCCGTTTCAAAGGGCGATTCAGTTAACCACACTTCACTACAACATGTCAAATACCAGCTCTTTAAATCAAGAGTTGAATGAACTGCGAGATCAGATCAGACGTCAGCAGCTGGAATTACCCAATCATATCCGGTATCATAACATTCCCCACAGCATCGTGAGTTCACTTGGACTACTCATCACCATTGCAATAGTGGGATTCTTAGTTTACAAGAGATACTGTCAGAAACACCCTCCGCCTATTCCGGCCCCACGGAGAACACGTTCATCAAGCTACACCATAAGTATCTAAGATATCATCCTGATGAACCCACAGATCATCAGCGCGGGGCAGGATGTTCAGTTCCACCGAACAATCGTCATAAGGTATAAAATTCATATTCAAATATTTTTTCTTTCTTTACATAATGTAATGATTTTTGCATTTTCATAATATTCAATTGTAGTGCCTTCTGCATTTTCAGCATTAATTTAGGTTTCAACCAATAATGTAACAAAACACCTTGCACACTTTAATTATTTTTAAATTCACTTTTTTGTTAATTCGGCATTATTTGTCACACCAACCAAATTGTAAATAAATATAGACTAAGCATATTTTTAAGTATAAATATCGGTAGGAAATAAAATTGATTTCAGATAGCAACGAAACAGTACCCAAGACTTTTATTTACTTCAAGTGAGTCTGCTTGAAGCTGTTTGTGTCATCTCAAGGAGTTATAGTGCTGCACTATATACTCCACCCCAGTCACAGTACAAGAACTGTGATCTGGACAGCATAAGACGATAGAACAATCGTTTACAGAAAGATTAATGAGTCAAAAAGATCTTGGCGTTATCTTTGACTCTAAAATGAGTTTTTCTCTTCAAATTGACCATGTTATTTCTAGAGCTAATTCGATGTTGGGTTTTATTTCTCGAAATGCTAAGTCTTTTGAAGATCCTTATACTCTTAAAACCCTATACATATCCCTTGTCAGACCTTTGCTTGAGTATTCTTGTATTATATGGAATCCCTTTACACAATCAAGTATCCATAGGATTGAAATGGTTCAGAAAAGATTTACTAAATTTGCCTTACGAAAGATTTTCAGAGGTTCTAGTTTTCCGTCTTATGAGACCATATATTAATTGATTTAAAACCTTTAGTAATGAGAAGAAAACTATATTCGGTACTCTTTGCTTTCGATGTTCTTAATGCAAATATTGACTGTTCAATTTTGTTATCAATGTTTAATATTTATGTACCGTCTCGTTGTTTGCGACCTAGAGATGGTGATGATGATTCTATATGTTCCTTTTCACAGTGTTAATTATGCAAAACACAATCCAATTACTGGTTCATGTATCGCTTTCAATGAGTTTGATCGTTTTATTGATTTCAATAAAAATAGGATAGATTTTAAGAGAGATTTATTGAAAATTATGTAAATTTTAAGTATGTTAATTATTATATTATTATATTTTGTTTTTTTAAATCATATTTAATCTGTAGTCTCTATAAAGTCATTGTAACTTGAAAGACGAAATAAATAAATAAATAAATAAATAAATAAATAAATAAATCTGCACCTGCATTCTATCTCCATCACTCCATCTGCATCGAATTAATGTAGCTAGTACGTACGGTGGTGGGAATGAGATCGATGTGAACCCGAAAAGCGTTTGAGAAATATCAGGGGTGGCGTGTTATCAACTTGATTGTTCGTGGTGCTTTATTTATCGTATTGGAAATCTAGTAATTTTAGTTATACTAAATTTATCGATTTTGACCTGGTGAGGTGGCTTTACATGAAGCTGCGAGCCATGATCTGCAAAAAAGAGGATGCAAAATATATAAATCATATTTGTGTGATAGAGTGGGAAGGCCAAAATGCAGACGTCTTCGTGGATGCAGATTATAGTAAAATTATGGATGCAGCTTGAAAATTATAGTGAAGATGAACATGTTCATCTTCATCGTCTGCGCCATGATTGTTGTTGTTGATTTTTCGTCTGCACTATAATTTGTTGCAGCTCCATTTAAAGCCGCTTTAAGATAGACCATTTGAGACACACATAATATTGTTAAGAAATAATTATTAAGGCAAGATTGCACTAGGTGGAACAGTATTTCAGTGCACTAGTTGAGTAGAGTACCAACTGTGACGTTTACTGTCGTGGAAGTGCAGTTCCGTTACAGCGTAGTGCGATTTAACTCATACAATTTCACACAAAGAAGACGTGAAGGTCCGCTGAAAAGCTGTCCCTAGTGTGGCCTTGCCTGAAAAAGAGTTCCTAATGCGATTTTCTTTTGGTAATAAACAATCTTGCTCTCAGAATTATTATTTTGTTCGATCGGTGGAAATTAAATTTTATTTTTATTATTTTTCTGCGTCGTTTTTGACAGTGAATATGATTTTAATTAGAAAAAATGTTTTGAGGTAGTAACAGTATATATATCATGCATTTCACTATTTATAATTAAATTGATATAGATATAATACATTATTAAGTGTTACCTAAAATTTATTTTGCAAACGTTTGATCGGGAATAGACACTTTGAAAAGCAAATGTCAACAAATGTGGTGTTTCTGAAATTGTTTATTAAATCTCAAACGAAAATGAGAAAACAGATTTTGCTCGGAGTTATAAAATTTATTGGATCTGACATCTGACTTCGTAGATACTAAAAGAAAACCCTTTAAGCTATGATTATGAACAACAATTATGTTTTTTTACCAGATAAGGTCGGGTTAAAATTCTTAATTTTAGTTAACATACTTGACTATCCTGTTGAGCAATTCATATACTTAAAGACGTTGATGATGGATATTTTAGTACCTTATTTGCAAAGTTAACTATGCTATACGTTTTTAGAAAACTTGGCTTATTTCACTTAAAACTAATCGATGTCTTCCTGATGCTCAGGGAAACATGGTAAATCAGCGGCATTTAGTGGAAATTTTTGTTTAAATCAAGATTCTTTTCAAATTATTCATCCGAGTTTTAATAAGTTTTTTGATCGAAGCAGAATTTTACTAGGTAGACAAAATAAACTTCTCTACTGAATGCCTACTTCCATTGTAGCCACAACAAATGCAAATATGTAATTGGTATGGCAAAATATATAATGCTTTCGGCAGTATACAACTACTGTCAAAATAATTTATTAAATGTCCGATATTATTTTGCAGTATTTTCAATTCTTTTGTCTACTATTTTGGATGCAATGCAACTTGGCCGATAGTTAAGGAAAGCCAAAAACAGGCCTGGGCGCATGACTGCATGCAGAACCGCACCAAAATAGATTTGGGAACGTTACGATTCGTCGCAAAACGATTCACCGCGGTAACGATTCACCGCCGATTTGGTTGCCTTTTCAAAGACTTAGTGCAAAAAGATAATGGTGCAAATCACGATTCGCCGCCGCAAGATATACCGCGTAATCAGTACTTTTTCCGAGATATTCAGTACTTTTTCAACTTTTCCAAAAAAGTATTATTTCATATTGAGAATATTTTTGTGAAAAAAAAAATAATTTTTCACATTTTGAAAATTATGATTATTAAAAAAAATATTTATTTTTACGAAATTTTATAGAGTTTTTGCAAATTATTTTCTTTGAAAAACGAAATCTTATCTCTTAGAGAATTTTTTTTGGTCCTGAGAAGAACCGTGTTAGTACAACGTATAAGTTATACTAAGAAAAAATCGCCCAACACACTTCCTTATATACTCTCAATTCGACGAAGAATTTTTTCTAATTGGACGGAACATTTCCTTTGTATTTAGTTAGCATTTAGGTTGGTTCTTGGTGATTCTCATAATCTGGCTACCCTTTTTTAATGAATTTTTTGATTTTTGCCTTGAAAAAATAGGAAAATCAAAAAAATTGTAATTATTTTAAAAATAAAAAAATATATATCGTTGGGGCATTCATTACCTATCAGAAAATGCAAAAATTATCATAATAGGTCCCATATTTCAGAAGTTATTGACAAAAAACGGAGTAAAAAACGACCCTCTAGGACGTCTATTAACGAAGTTACAGCCAAAAAACAAAATGACTAAAAAATGAGAATTTCGATCATTTTTAATCGTTTTAAAACCAACATATAAAGCATAATATGCTAAAAATAGTAAAACATTATACATCATTGGAAAGGTACATTCATAACCTTTAATAATATGTATCAATTAGAACGAAAGCTCAAACATTTAAAAAGTTATTGACGAAAACATAAGCGAGAGACCAAAATCCAAAAAAAATATTGAAACACAAAAAAATTATTTTTCTTCTTTTGATTAATTTATATTCTAAGGGACTTCCAGGTACTATTGATTACGAAAACTGTTTGACACAGGCGCCTGCCTGACAAATATACATACCCTTAGTGGAGCAGCGAAGCTGCGTGAGCGCGGTGTGCCCCCGAAAAAGGAGGAGAAAATCAAAATATCCCGCGAAGCGGGCCACCCAGGTCAAATTAATTACAAATGTTATTGACACAGGCGCCTGCCTGTCAAATATACATACCTTTAGCGGAGCAGCGAAGCTGCGTGAGCGCGGTGTGCCCCCGAAAAAGGAGGAGAAAATCAAAATATCCCGCGAAGCAAGCCACCCAGGTCAAATTAATTACAAATGTTATTGACACAGGCGCCTGCCTGACAAATATACATACCCTTAGCGGAGCAGCGAAGCTGCGTGAGCGCGGTGTGCCCCCGAAAAAGGAGGAGAAAATCAAAATATCCCGCGAAGCGGGCCACCCGGGTCAAATTAATTACAAATGTTATTGACACAGGCGCCTGCCTGACAAATATACATACCCTTAGTGGAGCAGCGAAGCTGCGTGAGCGCGGTGTGCCCCCGAAAAAGGAGGAGAAAATCAAAATATCCCGCGAAGCGAGAAGGACCGCCTTAGTACAACGTATCAGTTATACTAAGAAAAAATCGCGCAACACACTTCCTTAAATACTTACCTCTTGTATTGGTATTTATACCAAAAAATAATAGTAGTGGAAAAATTGATAAATAGTACGAAATTTCGTTCTTGGTGATTCTCATCATTTGACCCCCTCAATCATATGAAAAGAATATTTCCAATTAGTATGAAAAAAAAAAATAGTACAATCGTACTAGACGGCGGCGAATCGTGCCGCGGTGAATCGTGCTGCGGCATATCGTGCTGCAGCAAATCGTTTTGCGGTGAATCGTTTCGCGGTCAATCGTGACGCGGCAAATCGTTATGCGGCGAATCATTCTACCACGAATCGTAGCCAACCCATAGATTTGCATACCTTTGACAATTTATGAAGCAGAGCTATGCCAAATCGAAAGCATTTCAAAGGAGTGTCTTTCTGCACGCCAATTAAAAAAAAAATTAGTGCGTGGAGTCCCTCCGCGTGGAAAAAGTGGAACTTCGTAATGTGGAAATGAAAATAGGAAGGGGTAGAAATTGAGTTTTAGTGAAAACATATTGTTTCTTTTAGACAAACTTTATATACATTGTTAACAATTCACAATTGATCGCATCTTTTAATTATCATTTTCGAGTGGCGAAATATCTAAATCTAAATCACTCAATGTGAAAATAAAATATACTAGCCTATTAATTTATATGTGTATCAAATCAAACTAAAAAAAACATATCGTCCCTGCTACCCAACGTTCTATTTTTAACCATCAACCGCCGACCTACCCACAGTTTACCTGCAGTTTGTGCTATTATAAAACAAACCTAACCTAACGTTCAGGCTTCATGTATCTCACCCATGGACCTGTGCGTGATGCGACGTTTGCTCTATCTCTCTCTCTCTCTCTCTCTCTCTCTCTCTCTCTCTCTCTCTCTCTCTCTCTCTCTCTCTCTCTCTCTCTCTCTCTCTCTCTCGATCTTTCTCACTCGCTTGCTAGCGTTAAACGTTTAATGCAACCTTGTTTTGGAAGTCGCATAAGAAGTTTCACTTCAAAAAATTTCAGCTATTACGAAACTATTAACTGGACTTAAGAAACTTGTTGATAAACGGTCCCAACTTTGCCATAAACACCAAACAACCTCAAAATATTTGTTTCGTGCCCGTGAATAAGTGTGCACGAGTTAAAAACGGCTAACATAACTTAAGATGCATCACGAGTTCGATTTATGTGCATTTTATTTGACTCTTGTAACGTAAGACCCCAGCCCATGAATCCGTTGGTCCGTTGCGTCAACTTAAGGAACATTTTGAAAGTCAAAACGTCTGCTACTTTTGAATCAAATTGTTAGTTGAATTCGTCGGACGGACGGGCACAACGGATTCTATGGGTTGGGGCCTTAACTGTTCTCATTTAAAATGCACTAAAGAGTGTTAAGTTATTCATAATAAATTTTACATCAGCCGAAAGGAAGAACTAAGCTTTGGTCGCTGGTCCGTTTTGTTTGTATATGCTGTTTATATATAGGTAAGTGCATGTGCATCCTATCAACTTTACATAAAATATCAAGCAACGCAGTTTCGTTGTTAGACTTGCAACAAAGACGGAGCTTAACCTTCTTCACCCTGTTACAAAGATGCCGCCACGTGCGTCTTCATGACATATTGCAAAACTAACGAATGAAGGAAAACAATAGCTCTGGTTTTATAACATAACTTAGGGTCGCCCTAAGTTTTCTTGATAACTAGTTTTCAAAAACTTGGTTGTCTGTAAAGTCGGTTTACTGACGAAAATTTTACGTGATAACCAGTTAGCAAAACAGTTCATGTGTAGGTTGTATCTCTCCAACCACCAAATACCCAACCCCACTTCAGCCACCCACCATTTTTTAATTCTTTTCACCCCTTAACCAAAACACCAATCTACCACCCCCACATACAACCACCAACAAACAGCCCGCCGTTTTTGAAAATTGTTTCCTCTTCCCCCATAAAATAAATCCACCCTTCCTAACCACTACCAATCACCCACCCCACTTACAACCACCCACCCACTATTTTTGATAATTCACCCCCCCCCCCCCTGCTCCTACATCAACCACCCTCTCCACATACAACCACCTGCTACTCACCCACCATTTTTGACAATTATATTACATGACAATTTCTTCATCGTCCCTCAACAAATCAACCACCCACCCCACCTAAAACCACCAACCCACCACAAATTATTTTTGAGAATTTTTACCTTACCACCCACCCCAAATGCAACCACCAACAACACACCCACCATTTTTACAATTTTGCCTCAATCCCCCCCTTCATAACCACAATCAATCACCCACCTAATATTTCTGACAATTCCCCCCATGTACCAAATTCAACCACTTACTCCACCAACAACCACCTGCTACTCACCCACCATTTTTGACAATTCCGCCCCGCCCACAGTACAATTATCTTTACCAATTCAATCCACTACACCCTCCCCCCAAATCCGACCACCCATTAAACCAACAACAACTTGCCACTCACCCAACAACGCCAACCACCCATCACACCAACCAACCACCAACCATTTTTGACAATTTTTTTCTCACCCCTTCCCAACACCAAATCCCCCAAATCCAATTACCTACCCCACCTGCCACCAGCTTAGACTCACCCACCATTTTTGACAACTTTTTCATCGCACCCCATCAAATCAACCATCCCTACCACCAAAACTGCCAACCAATCAACCCACCTCCAACCGCGAAACAACCACCCACCATATTTGACAATTTAACCCCCTCCCCCTCCCCAATCATACCAAATCCCTCCAACACCAAACACCCATCCCACCTACAGCCACCAAGGAACCACCCATTAGATTTGACAATTTTTGTCTCACCACCCAAACCAGCTACAACCACCAACCATTTTTGACAATTGTTCCTCTGCCCGACATTCCCCCCCTCCCACCTGCCAGTGGCGTAGATAGCTTTTCGCTATGGGGGGGATGGATCTAGTTCGCTCATTTTTTTGCGATTATAGGTTCTATAAGGCATGTTATGCATTCGTAAAAAAAAATTCTAACAATCAAACATGACATTACGATGATAGAGAAGTCGAAAAGAGTGGGCCCGACAATTCTGTCTGTCCGTGTGTCTGTCTGTCTATTTAGTTACCTACAGCCTAAGCGTGTGGACCGATTTGCGTCAAACTTGGTTCATAGTATTATTATGACGTCTTATAGAGGAGTTTTTGGCAATAGCATTCTAGCTCCAAAAATAACGGTACCTGGTATTCGATTTTTAGTGAAAAGTAAATTTTTCTCAAAAACGGCTAATACGATTTTGATAAAACTTTCTGAATAGTGTTTTCTGTGCAAACTTTATTATAAAAATAAAATACTTTACTTTTAACTTATTTAATATTTTTTCTTTGAATTTTAAGCAAACTTTATGTTTTGGTTTGAATAGATTTTTCAGGGAAAGTCTTATAACGGTACCTCCCATAGGACCGGTTTTTCAAAATCAGATTTGCTCATTAGCCACTTGACGGATTTTTATGAAATTTTTAATGTAGAAGCACTTTTAAAGACGAAATAATATAAATTTTTAAATTTTTGAAAAAAGTTTTTTAAAAAAAATTAAATGTTTTTTTTTATTCTTCGTTTTTTTTTAAACGGTTCAAGTTTTTTTTTTTTAATTTTATTTTACTGATAAAAACTACAAGTTGGCATACTTTAAAAAAATTGGAATTTATTTTGGAAAAGTTTTTCAAAAAAAAACTGTTTTTTGAAAAAACTGTTCGAACGATTTTGAAAAAAAAAATTCTTAAAATTTTTCACAATAAACAAAATCATATGGCTTACTTCATTTTTTGCAAAAAAACATTTTAACTATTGATTTTTAAGTGATCAATAAAATTTCATATACTTAGTTTTTCCCTGCTTTTTTTCCAAAATCTCAAACCCCAAGACCACTGTCTCACAAGTTTGTCCGACCCAGTCTAGCACTTTATTTTTAAAGTTTTAATAAAGTGATGGAAAGCAGGATGGAAGCTCTTTTTCTTGCGCGTTTACCTATTATCAATTGGTGAGAGACGTAAGAAAAATACTTTAAAAAAAAATCCAAATAAAAAAAGAAATTCAAAAGATTAGGTGATTTGCCGAAATAATAATTTCTTTCAGATGAAGCTCACTTTTTATTTTCCCCGTAGAATGTAGGCATATAATGTACAATTGACAAAGCCATTAGGAATCCTGTGAGTATTTATAAGACTTAATTCACGTAGGAAGTAGGTACTAAATTTCAGAGTGCGTTTCTTTAACTTATTTGGCATGACTGGTGATGTTGAACAATTTATCTATCCCAATGGGGGGATATATCCCCCTGATCCCCCCCTATCTACGCCACTGCCGCCTGCCCCACACACACTCCCACCACAACCAACCAACCACCCAACACCCTCCACTCCCACTTTAACGACTTTCTAGGCTATCAAAGCAGCTAGATAACGTCAGTGTGACTGTGACTGTGACATTTTTTCGTGCGTGCTGCCCATATATTCCAAACCGATTTATTAGACGTTATCACGTCAAAAAAAAACTGGGTTTTTGGTTCTCAAAAAATTAAATTAGGGCCGCCGACTGTAGGTATATTTGTCACAACACTGAAAATCAAAAGTTTCCAAATTTTGCTTTATTCGATTGATTTTGATTTACGTTTATTAAAATAAATGCATTTATTTATATTCCATACTTATTGGCATCATTATTTTACCAACAAACAAGACAAAACAATCGCAAACCAATTAGAAATATCCTTGTATTTTTAAACGCGTACGGAACGAAAAATGACTTTTTTAAATGAATGTTCAAAAATACAACACCGATTATAATCGGTAAAGTTTAAAATATGAGGTATTATATTTTGATTTTATGTGCAGCACTATCAATTTAATTTCATTATAAAACGATTATTATAAATATCATCTCCAGCATTTACTTGTTAAATTTTAATTTGTATGTATTTAATAGAAAGTTTTCTCGGGTGTTACCTAAAAAAAAACTAATAAAACATCTACAACAATCTACTTAGAACGACCTTATATTTCTCACACGCTTTTCGGGTTCACATCGATCTCATTCCCACCAGCCGCGTACGTAGACGTACTAGCTACATTAATTCGATGCAGATGGAGTGATGGAGATAGAATCACAGAGGACCTCATATATCCTCTCTGGATAGAATGCAGATTAGTTTGATTGTTTTCTCTCCACTCTCCAGTCTAGACTCTAGAGTCTAGACTCAAAAGTCAGAAGATCCAAAAATTAAGTTCGGTTTTCGGTTTTCGGTATTCGTTTGTTCGGTTGTTCAGTGTGGTGCGCGCAGGTAACACAACTCTAGATCCGGTCCGTAATATTAATCTAATTATTGAAAATTGTTTTTAAAGCGTTTGCGTATTAAATAGTATATTGTTTAATGTATCCGCCGCCACAGTTTTAAAAGTAAATAGGTATTGTTCTTTTAAAGTGTTTCAACGCGATTCTTTGTAAACATGAAGTTAAATTTGGTTTAACCACATAATTTCGATGTTTGATTTGAAAGTTCAAAATAAACGTCGTTTTTGAATTCGTTTTCAAGTGCGTTAGGTCAGTGCGTTTTGAAGTGAATTTGTTATAGCTTAGCTAATTTATTAAAAAATAAAAAAAAATATCTTTATGTGTATTAAGTAATTCGGCTTGTTTTTTTTCTTATTTGTTGCTTTAAAGTGATGGAAATGCTAAATGCAGTCGGAAATAGTTGTTTCCGTGTGCTCGTCGTTTTGTAAAGTTGAAAATAAAGGGTGTTTTATTCAATTCGCGATTCCTAAATGAAAGTGTTGAAGTGTGCGTTTTTTTCTCCCTAGCTAAATAATCGTGTTTTTTCTTCCCCTTGACTTATGTCGTTTACCTATGTTAAAAAAAAAAATCGTAAAAAATATCATGCGTGTTATTCTGTCTGTGAATGGCGGTGTGATGCAAAATGTTGCAGAAACGATAGCATCTTTTTCAAAAAATTGGGATCAATCCTCTTCCTTACTAAAAAGGGGGTGTTTTGTTTGGTAAGTTTTTATTAATTTGGTATACCTATTACACAAATAATTATATTTTACTCCATAATATCAATGTCTGCTTGTCAGTGGCGATTCCTAGTCTCCAATATTAGGTTGGCTACACCAAGGATCCAAAAGCAAAGCAAAAAGAAGCAAATTTATACGTTTAAAAACGAATTTATTATTTTTTTTTCATTTGTATGAAAAACTTTTATACTATATTTGAACATAAAATCAATCCGTCGCTCAATCTTTTAAAAATGTTCAATGCCGCGATCTTAGCTTAGTTTTCTCAAAAACGGCTCTAACGGTTTTAATTTTAAAATAAAATGCACGCCTGGGTCGCACGAACTTGCTCTAATGTGGGTCTAGGGGCTTGAGATTTTGATAAAAATAAATTTTTCAAAATTCTTAAATAAATAATTAAACTAATTTGAGCTGAAAAAGGAGTACGCCATTTTATTTCTTGGATAAATCTGAATTTATGAGAATAAATTTTTAAAAATCTGTGGAGCCGTTTTTGAGAAAAAAAGTTTTTTTTGAAAAACTTTTAAAAAAAAAAATTTCAAAAAAAAATTCAAAAACGCCAGTTCCTAGGTATTCAGCAAATACATTTATTTATAATTTTTAGAAAAAAATTTAATGGGCAGTTTTCAAAATATATATTTTTAAAATTTTTTTCTTAAAAATGCTTTTAAAAATACAAAACATTTTTTTTTTGAAATATTGGTATGCAGTACAAATTCAGCTACCTACAACTATATATGTGTGAAATTTCGAAAGAATCGGTTGAGTCGTTTTCGAGATAGTCGAAAGCAAAAAAAACGGTCCTATGGAAAGTACCGTTCTTAGCCATTTTTTAAAACTTTTTTCAGCCATATGATTGGTCGCACCTAAAAAGCAATACTGTTTTTTTAAATCAAAATCGTTAGAGCCGTTTTTGAGAAAACTAAGCTTTAACGTAACGGTTATATGGCAGGTACCGTTATTTTTTGAGCTAAAAAAAAATTTCAATTTCCCCTCTGTACAATATCTAAAAAACTCTATATACCAAGTTTGATGCAATTCGGCCCACCCGTTTGGGCTGTAGGTGTCTATACATACAGACAGACAGACAGACAGACAGACAGACATACAGACGGACAAAATTTGTAGACCATCTTTTTTCGTCTTCGCTATCATCGTAATGTCATGCTTGATTGTTATCTCAAAACTTTTTTTTTCGACGAATACATAACTTGCCTTATAGTACCTATAATCGCAAGTAAAAATTTATAATAATTGTCCTATCTATCTATATTATATTTATGTATATAAAAATGGATGTGTGTATGTTTGTATGTATGTTTGTATGTTGTCTATGGACTCTTAAACGGCCCAATGGATCTTTATGAAATTTTCAGGGTAAATATAATTTAGTCCAGGGATGGTTCCTGTGAAAGTTTGGTTCCGATCGGGTAGAAGACAAAAATAAAATGCAGGCTTTTAGCAATTTTTGGTAATTTTTTTTTTTTTTTGGTTTTTTCATAAATTTTTTAGCGGTTTGAAACATCAGCGAAAACTCCGCAATTTCCGATCGGGTGGAAGACAAAAATAAAATGCAGGCTTTTAACATTTCTTAGATATGTATATAAAAATGAATGTGTGTATGTTTGTATGTATGTTGTCAATGGACTCTTAAACCGCCCAATGGATCTTTATGAAATTTTCAGGGTAAATATAGTTTAGTCGAGGAATGGTTCCTGCGAAGGTTTGGATCCGAACGGGTGGAAGACAAAAATAAAATGCAGACTTTTAACATTTGTTGGATGATTTTCTTTTTTTTTTTTTTTATTTTTGATTTTTTTCATAAATTTTTTTGCTGTTTGAAATATCAGCGAAAATTCCAGAATGGCCGATCGAGTGAAGGACAAACAGGGTAAATAAAGTAAAGTCCAGGGATGGTTCCTGTGAAGGTTTCGTGCCGATCGGGTGGAAGGAAAAAAATGCAGGCTTTTAACACTTGGTTAATTTTTTTTTTTATAGTTTTTTTTTGGTTTTTTTCATAAATTTTTAAGCGGTTTCAAATATCAGCAAAAATTCCGGAACGGCCGAGTGGAAGACAGAAAATTGCAGGCTTTTGGCAAAAGTTTTTTTTCGACTTTTATATAAAAATGTACATATCTAAGTGTTTTTTTGGGCGTAGCAACATGCGCCGGGTACCGCTAGTTTATATATAAAATTGGATGTGTGTATGTATGTACATATGTATGTCGTGTATGGGCTCCTAAACCACCCAACGGAATTTTATGAAATTTTCAGGCTAAATATTGTTTAGTCCAGGGATGGTTCCAGTGAAGGTTTGGTTCGGGTAGAAGACAAAAATAAAATGCAGGCTTTTGACATTTTTTGGTCCATTTTTATACCAACAACCTCAATTTGGTAAAATTAAATTATGTTTTTTGTACAGTTACGATAAAAGCTTGCACGCGCAAGCTTCAGATAAACCTTCTTCCAATTAAATAAAAAAATTTCAGTTTGGGCGTGGCTGACGCCCATTTTTCATACAAAACCATCAATATTGTTTTTGTAAAAAACCAATTGGTATACATGTTAATGCGAAAAACATTAAATTCTGTGGATATTACTTGCACATTAACATCTTGTGTATAAAATCGAAAAAATTGATTTTGGGCGTTACTGACGCCCACTTTTCACTAAAAACATAAAAAAAAATTGTTTTTGCAAATAAACGGTATATTTATAATGAATCCGCAAGCATCTTGCGTCTCTTAGTAGAAACTAAGTGTATGAAAAGAAATTTCTGAATTTTGGGCGTGGCTTACGTCCACTTTGCATACAAAATCATCAATATTGTTTTTGTAAAAAAATAATTGTTATATTAATGTGAAAAACATTAAATTTTGTGGATATTACTTGCACATAAACATCTTGTGTATGAAATCAAAAAACTTGATTTTGGGCGTGGCTGACACCTACTTTTCACTAAAAACAAAAAAATTGTTTTTGCAAATAAACGGTATTTATAATGAATCCACAAGCCAAAATCTTGCGTTTCTAGTAGAAACTAAAAACTTTGTGTATGAAAAGAAATGTTTGAATTTCGGGAGTGGCTTGCGCCCAGTTTTCATGAAAGAACGAAAAATGTAGTTTTGAAAATTTAAGGTCCTACCACGCACGAAAACGCTCCTGCCCGACGAGTCTTCAATTCCAACCCGGAGGGACGACGCAGTTCTGGAAGACCCCATCTAAGGTGGCGCGATCAAGTGGTAAACGACCTCAACCAACTTGGTGTGCGCAACTGGAGGCCACTGGCTAGGGACCGGCCTAGCTGGCGAGGATTGTTGTTTGTTCGTTGAGGCCGTGGTCCACAATGGACTGTCTGCGCCACCTTAAGTAAGTAAGTAAGTAAGTAAGGTCCTACCAATATTCAATTAAAACCTTTTTCCCTTCCTTTCGTTATATGAAAAATATTTCTACATTTTCTTGTGTAAATGTTTTCAATACTCCCACTTTTAAGGCTTGATTTTGATAAAATACCTTTGCTCAGGTAAGATCGTTTAAAAACTACTCGATTCAGCTGTAGTTTTACACATATGCCTAAATACTGACTAATGATCAAATCTTAGTTAGTGCTTTAAATTTTTTTTTTTAAATTTTTTGGGCACGCCCACTTTTAAGGGGCGTTTCCGTCAAAAGTCGTAATATGCATTAATTTTTTAATATTTCTTAACTATCGGTCGCAGTTTTGAAGTAAGAAGATGAACACTTCGGTTTGTATACCTTGGTTACGTAGCAGAGTGTAGTTCAAAAATTGTTAAAAACACCCAAAATCGCTATTTCCTATCCAAATATAATTTCTAAAAATTTTAGTTTTGTCTTGTTTTGTTCAAATCGATCTGCAAGCTTAAAATTGAATGAGTAAGTAAGTAATGTATTCATTTATTAACAACTAGCGGCCCGCTCCGGCTTCGCACGGGTATAAAATATATAGCCTATGTGATTAAAATCGGTCCAGTAGTTTTGATTTATTCATTACTGCCCGTGGCCCGCACGCGTTAAATTTGGAGTAAAACAATCCCCCTTTCCCTATACCATTAAGATTTCCTGCTATCTTTTGAATATCTAAATTCATACACTCAGTGGCGGATCCAGGATTTTGATAAGGGGGGGGTCCAAAAAAATTTTTGAGGGGGGGGTAGACATTTTTTCCTTGAGATATATGCATAATTACCACGTATATACAGGTCACCATAACGGCTGGACTACCGTGTTATAGAAAAGCCATTGGTGCTCTCCAGTCGTTATGGCAGTGCATATAGTTTGTTCGCAAATTCAAACTGCCCGCCAACCTAGTCGCGATGACAGGGCCGTGCGATTTTTCTTTAAGTTTTTCTGTTGATATTTGCGCCGTCTATGAGCGTGTTTGAGCGTATTTTAAATGTTTCTTTGTTTCTTTCAACACGCATTGTGTAAACATGCCGAAGTTGACAAGTGGTTAGTATAATTTCAAGTGAGAAAAATCTCTTTTTAAGTCAGAGACAAAAGGAGATCGGAAACTGACTTACGTTTCACTCCCTAGATCCCGCAATTTTCATTTTCTTTCATTTTATTTTCTTCCTTGTACATGAAAAATACAAAAACAAAGAGATGAGGTGGGATTTTTATATTTTTACAGTTCTCTTTTGTTTGTTTTCGCAATTTCAAATTTAGCGTAGATTGCTAGATTGAATTTTCAAATTGGCAAACTCGTTTTTCTTAAACTCACCACGAAAATACTAGAAAACTTTGACCGCAGCTTGTAGACATTGTCAGTTAGACAGCTCGGTTTCCCATCTCCCTTTTAAACTAATCTGTGTTTCAAGTTCTCTTACTGAGAAAACACGCCTCACAATATGAAGCGGACATTGTTTTCCTATTTCACCCGCCTTGATTCAGAATCAGAACCAGAAACAAAGAAAAAGGAAAAACAGGTAAGAAAAATTGCAATAAAAAAATGATAAGTATATCGGAAAAGCTACTATTTTTGCACAATGTATTCATATAATTTATAATTTCAAAAAAAGTGAAGATTCTCATTAGTTTTTAGGTAACCATATTTTTTTGACACAGACTAAAAATGCAGAGAAGCTTAACCTCGAAGAAAATCCACCGGAGACTGGAGGACAATCGACTTCCGAAGATACGTCAGTTCAAAACAAACAAGAATTGCTTCCATTCAAAAACGACATCGCTCTAGCCACGTCTAATGCTTCAAATACAAGAAACGCGAGTGAAATCCTGAACATTATCGACGACTCGTGGGTGCCACCAGCTATTTTTTCGTTCCCGACATCAACTGCCAAAAATTTATCTTTTCAAAGAAAACGGCTTGAGGAATTTCACTGGTTGGCATATTCTGCGAAAGAAAATGGCGCATATTGTAAGTGCTGCATAGCTTTTGGCGTGAAAACCGGTGGAATATGCGACGTACGTCTGGGGAAACTCATCAACAAGCCGTTCAACACTTGGAAGCACGCGAAAGAAACTTTTCGGAACCACGAAAAACTTGATTACCATAAAAAATCCATCGTTGCTTTTGAACATTTACGCGATATTCAGCTTGGCAAAACTAAATCTATTGATGAACAACTCGATAAGCAGAAAGAAAAAACTAAAGAAGAAAATTACGAACGACTGAAACCCATAGTTAGTGCAATAGTTTTGTGTGGACGTCAAGGAATTGCACTTCGTGGCCATAGAGACGATGGATGTTTGTATAATGAAGAGGAACCTGACGCGGATGATTAAACTGATGGAAAATATTCGAACGAAGGAAACTTTCGTGCAATTTTACGGTATCGAGCTGAAGGTGACGAAACACTCAAGAAAAACCTTTTGTCTGCTCCGAAAAATTCAACATATTTGAGCAAAACCATTCAGAATGAAATTATCGCAACTTGTCATGAATTGATCAGAAAAAAAATCGTTGATCGAATAAATCAATCGGAAGGATTCTCAGTTTTAGCCGACGAATCGACTGACATTTCAAGCATAGAGCAATTTTCCATTTGCACACGATACTTGGATTCACAAACAAATATTTGTGAGGATTTCCTCGGATTCGTTCCCGTCACTGACGTTTCTGGACAAGCTCTGGCAAATTCCAACAGGAATTATCTGACCGATATCTGTGTGGATTGCTCATTCATGTACGGCCAAGGATACGACGGAGCTCCGGCAATTAGTGGCGAATTTCATGGAGCACAGGCTTATTTGAGGTCTCATTTTCCTCTCGCAATTTATGTGCATTGCGCCGCACACAGCTTCAGTTTGACCATCAATGCAGCTTGCGAAGTATCTGGTATCAAAAACGCGTTGGGAACTATCGGAGCAATTCAAGCATTTTTTCACTGGCCCAAGAGACAAAGCATCTTGAAGAACGAAATTTCAAAAATGACAGAGAAAAGTGAGCGAAGAAAAGAAAAATTGAAGTCCATTTGTCCTACAAGATGGGCTCAGTCTCATGAAGCTGTATCAAAATACGTCGAACTTCAACCGGCTGTTATTGAAGCGTTGGAAGAAATAAAAACGTGGAAGGATCGAGAAACTTCACGGGCAGCATCTCAACTTTTGACAGCGATTTTCACAATCGAGTTCCAAATTTCCTGTCATATTATGGAATCAATTAATTCCATCGTTTTGCCATTGAGTTGAGAATTGCAATTGAAAAATCAAGATCTGGGAGAGGCCACGAAATTGGCTGATGATGCTTTGAACGACTTCAAGGAAAAGCGTGAAAACGTGGATTCATGCTTCCACATTGTTTATCAAAAAGTTTCTGAAATTTGTTCGGAGTACGAGATTGAAATGAAAATGCCTCGTCGATGCAGTCGACAAAAAAATCGTTGCAACGTTGAAGCGAAAACAGTTGAAGAGTATTACAAAATCGCATTTTACATCCCATTTCTCGACACCTACATTTCTCATCTCCAGAGTCGGTTCGAAAAACACAAAACAGTTTTTCAAAGTTTTGGACAGCTATTCCTCAAACAAGAATTCAACGAGAAGAAATGTGCAAGCCTCTACCAATTTTACGAAGAAATACTGGATTGTTCCGAGAGTAATTTTATTTCAGAAGTCAAAATGTGGAGACAACGGATCTGCAATCAAAACATCGAAAATGCACTTGATGCATTAGCAGTGAGTATCTCCCAAATTCAGATCATTTTTGGCTAAAAAATAATGCCAGGTTTCTCATATATTGTACCAAAAAATCTGATTGATTATAATACTAATAGATTATCATTTATTTTCAATTTAATTTCAAAACAAAATTTTTCAATTTAAGAGAATCAGAGAAAAATCACTAATAGACGACTTATTGACAATTAATTGAGAAAGAAATTTTTTTGGTGCAATTTGGAACAAAGTAAAATAAATAATATCCATTGAAAATCTAAATAGAAGGAATTTTTGCAGATCATAAATGACAGAACTTTCAAAAACGTCAACAAAATCCTACGAGTTTTGGCGGTGATACCCGTGACCACAGCAACTCCAGAACGATCATTTTCGACTTTGAGGAGAATGAAAGATTATCTGAGAAACACGATGGGTCAAGAGCGTCTCAATGGTCTTGCATCTTTGAACATTCATCATCGCATAACTTTGACTGAAGACGAAATTCTCAGAAAGTTTTTTGAAAAGCCTCGAAAATTTAAGAGTGACTAGAACCGTTTGTGGATCATATATTTTTTCTTGATCGGTCATATTGACTATCTTCGTAATTATCTTCTTCGTAATTATCTCCTATTGCATTTATTATTCGAAAATAAATTAAAATTTGTGTAAAACATTCAATAAATTACGAATTTTTATTAACAACTTTGTGTTTCAACTTCACCAACATGCCCAATAAAAGCATACAATTTGAAAGTATATGATCCCATGGGGGGGGTCCGGACCCGAAAACCCCCCCCGTGGATCCGCCACTGATACACTACATTTTTACTTATTTACTTTTTACATTTTTAACTATTTATTTTATTTTTACAACATATTACAGAATGTCTTTATAAACAACGTTCACAGCTTTCTTGTCATTAGACAATACAAACATGTTTTCTCTGGAGGTCACTCTTGAAAGAGCGACACACAGTTGTCCATGTGAAAAACAGTCAACGCTCAAATCTAAGCCTGCAATGTTGAAGGTTTGACCCTGCGATTTATTAATGGTCATTGCAAAAGATGTCTTTACCGGAAACTGTAAACGTTTAAATTGGAATGGTAAATCCGATGGTATCAGAGGGATTCGGGGAATCAATACATCTTCTCCGGTACCACATCCTGTGAGTATTGTGCACTCTATTATGAAAGTTTTCAATGATTTTACCAGCAAACGCGTGCCATTGCAAATTTTAGGTGGATTCAGGTTTCTTAATAAACCTACTTTCAACACCATTTTGTGAGGAGGGAGTCCAGACGGGTTCAAAGAGTTTAGAAATTCTGTAGGAAAATGAACAACTTCTTCCAAATCGAGAACAGTATCGACCGAGTAGTATATTTTCGTCGGCGCATCAATCTTTGAAAGAATCAAGTTATTTACTTTATCTACTTGTTCGTTAGTTGGTGACAGAATCGCTCTTTCTTTAAACCAAGATATTGTCTTATAACTTATGTTATCAATGTCAGGATAGACATTGTTGACTAACTCTTGGATGTTGTCTATCAAAACGCAAAGGTTTTCTAGGTCAATCCTTCCCTCACTTTGTGTTAACTCTCCATTGCCAACTTTTAGCAGCATCTCTGGAAATAGCCTGTTCTCACGTGAAGATGACGAAACCCTCATATTAGTTTTAAGCTCTAATTTATTGACATGTGGCCAAAGGTTGGATCTTTTTAGGCAAGCATTTATTTCGTCAGCACGTGTTCCTCGAGTCACAACTGGTAGGATTTGACGGAAATCTCCTGAGAACAGAATTGTACATCCACCCATAGGTGAATTTTTGTTGCGCAAATCACGCATTGTCCTATCCAGTGCTTCCACAGACGTCTTGTTTGACATGGTAGCTTCGTCCCAGACTATTAATGAGCAGTCACGCATCAATTTTCCTGTATTGCTCTGTTTAGAAACACTACAAACGCTGTTATTATCATCGGTGGTGATTTTCAGCTGGAGCTTGAATGTGGAGTGTGCGGTTCGGCCTCCTTCCAAAAGCGTAGCGGCAATGCCGGATGACGCAACAGCTAACGCAATTTTTCCGATAGATCTCACTTTTTTTAAAAGCAGATTGATTAAAAATGTTTTTCCTGTACCTCCTGGGGCATCAAGGAAAAACAATTTCCCTTCATTGTTATCAATTGTTGATAGTAATGCAGTGAATACTTTTTTCTGATCGATGTTTAATCGTGGCTCATCTTGAGCTATATTTTGTAAAAGTCTCGTTTAATCGTATGATGTTTCTCTTGTGTATTCGGCACTGTTAGTTAAATCTGAGTTAGTAGTATTAGCTGGCATCGGCAGCCCAAAATCCTTGATCGATTTACCGGAAAGTAATTGCACTACTTTGTTCAATTCCAATAATGCTTCGTCAAATATGTTTTGATCATATTGTACATCATCTGAGTTTAACTCTCGCCGTCGCCGAATCAGAATATCACTGGCCATATTTTCTTGAAATTTATTCCATAGATTAACAGAATCAGTTACTTGACAAAACACTACTATGACGGCAAATAAATATCTTAATGATGTAGCTGAACTACAAACAGCTGCTTCTGATAAAGTGTTTTCCCAGTGAGAATCGTCTTCCAAGAGCCCCATAGCTTTGCATGCTGCTTGATAAGTATTGTAAACAACACCTTGTACAGTTCTTAGGTGTGCAAAGGATGTCGGGCCTTTTACAATATGCAGTAACATTCTCAGATAAAAGCATTCGCTGTTGTTGGGATGAACCACGTAGACTCTGCCAAGAGCATCCGTTTTTTTTACTCCGGGGAAACCATCAACCGCAGTACCTTGTTTTCGCCGTTGAAAAGTTTTAGAACTCTGGTTCCATGTATAGTAACCTGGAACTCTGTCATATGTCAGTGTTTTCGCGAAAACATCTTGAGCACATAACTTGAAGAATGCTGTCAATGTTGTATCCCGCGGGTTATTAACAACTTCTTGTATATTGTTCTCTGTGAAATATACTCTTTGTCCATTTTCTAAATGAACTGCAAGGTGGACAATTGTGGGAGCCCGGTCGTGCACTTCGAATGATAAAATCCTCCATACAGCTTCAGAGCTGCAGATGTAACGTCCAGAATGATATTTTTCCACTTCATTTGGTGATTGTATGCTGAAAGTGGCTTGATCACTGCCTTTATTAATGTACTTAGTAACATATTGAATTGACTTTATTGAATTGCACAACTCTACGTTGATGTGGGCATCAAAAATTTTCAAAAGGAGCGGATTATAGGGAACGATCCATCGGTTATCAATATCATGGTTTCGGACGGTAGCATTTTGCCCACCCTGTTCTGGCGATCGTCGACGATATTTGGGATATCCGTCATCGCTAGTACTTGTTTGAGTTTGGAACGACTTCGGAAATTTTTTGCTGCATTTAGAATCTCGCATACATGGAGAATTCGGGTTTAAAGTCCCGCAAGGGCCGTGTACCATATGTTTTTTTACGATTTCGTACAGGATAGGATCTTCATCTTTATCCGGTAATTCAGCAGAAATAACCCTGTCAATTTCGTTTGGTCTAATTTTGTTCACTAACCACACCAACAGATGCACGTACATGTGGCAAGCCACGTTTCTGCCATTCTATTGTGTACATATGACAGCGCGGCGGACCGAATATATGAGACTTGTTAATGAGGTGCAGGAGTTTCTGTACTTTTAAATGGAAGACTCTGTTAACTATATCGTATCTGTCTTGTGGAGTTAAATTGGTGTTAATATTTTCTTTGATTTCCGGCCAATTTGGGTTACATGTTGCAGTTATAAATAAATCAGGTTTGCCGTAATTTCTTACGTAAGTCATGGCGTCTTGCGATTTTTCGTGTAAATATCGAGGTCCACCTGTGAATGATGAAGGTAGTATAACCAACTGCCCAATGCCGTTGCGGTGTTCATTCGCCTGTAAAGCATCCTGAAGATGAACGTAATTTTCAGCTCTCAATTTAGTTTGATTATTACGGATGTAGGCCAATCTCTCAGATTCAATTTTCGCATATTGATCTACCAAGTATTGGTTTGTTAACATTCCATATCTAAGCAAAGTATTGAAATTGTTACGTCTTGTCATTATACGGTAGCAATAGTAGTTCATACATGACACTGTTTTACGCAGAGGTGTACCACCGATTGGGTCAACTTGAGAAATATTAATGGCATAACCATTTTCTCCACGACATAGCATCAAAGGATATTGTAAGCTGTCATAAGATCTGTGTAACTCTGAAATTTTTTGCAAATTATCATCACGACTATGCAATACAATATCTCTTTTGTCAAATTGCTGTCCAGCTATCACCACTGCTACTTCACTCGTGGAAGGCGCATTGTATCGTCCTCTGTGTTCTCCAACAGGAACTTTATTTGCATGGATTACTACATTAAATTCAGGAGTATCTGCTGGAAGACTCTCAATCGCAGTTTTGAAAGACTGTATGTAGCAATTATGAGAATGTAACATATCTTGGAGATATCTAATCAAATCTCTATCAATTGGCTGTGCAACACTTGTACACCGCGTAGATGCTTGTGTATCTGGATCTGCAATAAAATATATTTGCAGAAATTTGTGATCATTTGGTCGAAGTGGTAGCAAGCTCCCAGCTAAGTGGTACACTTGCCCTTGAATTTTAAATGTAGGCATGAACCCACGCTCAACGACTTGCTTACTCATAAAAGAGGTCATTTGAAATGCGTTATTACAACGGCGTATATTGCGCATGAATTGCTTGGATTTCTGATGATCACCCGTAAGAAGAGAGTGAAGTGGTTCAGGTGGAGGGAGAACTTCTTCTAATTTGACTTTTCCTTGTAAGCAACACATACCTTTCGATTAATCCTTGAATTTCAATGCCAAGCAATGTTCACACACTACTGACATAGTACCTATTGATACTATACGATCGTCCTTGTAAGAAATCGAAGGATTGTAATTCATGGCAGAATTTTCTTTATTCACCCATGAATTAGTAACTCGTGCTGATGATTCTCTGGCTCTCTTTATTCGATGTCTTTCCCTATCTCGGCTGCGGTGAACCTCACGCTCTACTGAAGATTCTCTCTCTCTCTCAGCTCTATATCTATCCCGAAGCTGACTGAGGCGAGCCTCACGCTCTACTGACGATTCTCTGTCCCTCTGAACCGTATGCCTATCTCGATCCCGGCTGCGGCGAATCTCACGCTCTACTGAAGATTCTCTCTGTCTCTCAGCTCTATATCTATCCCGAGCCTGACTGAGGCGAGCCTCACGTTCCGTTGACGATTCTTCATCTCTTGCTGAACATACTCTTCTGGTATTCACTGTACTACGACCTATGTTCGAACGACGACGTCTTCCAAACATGACTTTATAATTTCTGTACAAAATTTACTCAGTTCTATATGTATGATTACCTATGCACAAATTGCCATATTATTAGTATGTTCCGCAGTAAAAAATATTAATCTAATCTTATCTCACCTTACGTAGGTACTTATAATTACTATTATAAGTGCGATTTAAAAAATAATAATAATTTATATTTTAATATTAAAACTACTATCATATTATTATTTATCGTAACTTACTTATAATTACTGACTTACTTATAATTACTGATACGTTGTCGGGCTGAAAAGTACGTTTTTATTTCCTAAGTTTTGCTATTTATAGACACGCTCTTGCCGCACCGGGTGGCCGGCCGGTACCACCGCAAACGCTAAGTCCCGCAATTTTTAAATCTGTAATATTTTCGAAAATATTCACTTAAATCATAAGGTGTAAAGGGCCATATAAATCTATATTAAATGAACAATGTATTCAAGGTATTTAATTTGTTAAGGATTAATGCTGTATTGGTTAAAATCGCTTCGAAAATTAGACATTTTTTGTCGTAAAAAGTAAATGACAAGAAAAAGTTATTGTGTGTTATCCATAAGAGATAGACATATACCATCACGGACTTTTCTGTAGACCTTTTCAATGTGTACAATACTTAGTACATTATTTTGATAAAACTCGTAGGGTTCAGCCTGCGTTATTAATGTAAGCGGAAAAATTGTAATTATTTACGACATCACATTAGAAACCTCAAAAATAACAGTACTTCTCCACTATTTAATGGATGTTATTATACATATAAACCTTCCTCTTGAATCACTCTATCTATTAAAAAAAACCGCATCAAAATCCGTTGCGTTGTTTCAAAGATTAAAGCATACAAAGGGACATAGGGACAGAGAAAGCGACTTTGTTTTATACTATGTAGTGATGATAGTGATGATTTAGAAGTTGTACTGATTCTTGTAATGTTAAAGTGGGTTTACCAAAATACATAATTTCTTGCGGTCTGAATATGGGACATATACTAATAATATGATAGCAAGCCAACGGCCTTGGCTCCGATAAAGCATCGCTTCCCAATAGATCAGCGAAATCAAGCATCGTTGCGCGTGGTTAGTAGTAAGATGGAGGACCGTCAAACTAATAACTGCGAGCTGTTGGCATTCGTTTGTGTGTTCTTCTATCTTCTGTTCTGTCTGTCTCTCTCTGTCGTATTACTGTGTGTTGTCTTGAGCCGAAGGCCTAAGTTGCCGTTCGATTCATCGATGGAGTTGTTGTAATAATAATAATAATAATATGATAGCAATCTTCTTTCGATTTTAGGTTGCACAGCGAGCAGAATTGATTAAAGCTTCCATTATAGGGATTGCCATTGAGGTTTAGGGCCTCACACCTTGCTTTGAAGATTATAGATATTTCATCATAGCTCAAAGAATCGTGGAAGTAGTTCCTTTGTTTTAGATTGAAATATAATTGGCTGTATAAGACTGCTATTGGACTCTCGAGCCTTTAGGATGAACATATCACGAGTTGCATCATCATTCCTCTGAATAATGTTGTAGAGGTTTTCTTTCAAATTGCCTGAGTTGTTAGTGTCAATTATAAGGTTTACACCACAAGCGTTACCAATAGTCTGCCAATTTTTATACCACCAGTCTTTATTTCTCAACTCATACAAAAACAGTTTTTTTCGAAAGTCGAGATTCTTCATAATGACTGCATAGCTTAATTATGAAGTCAGCTTGAGACTTGACAGTGTCAGTGTACGTTAGGAGTTTTGGAAGACCAGTTTTTAAGAATATACAATAATTTGGTGTATTTTGGGGTAGGTTAAATAGTTTTTTCAGAAAATTCCTTTGGAATATTTCTATTTCCTCGTACTCATCTGTATCCCAAACTTGCGAGGCGTAGCAAAGGGTTGATTTAACAACCGAATTAAATATTTTGTGTTTTGCGGATAAAGCAATTCTTTTGTTTGAAAAAACATTTTTCCAAGTTAGATTAATTAAGCTTTGCGAGCTACTACTTTTCTCGGTTAAGTGGTTCTTGAAACTAAAAGTTGAACTAAGTTTCACTCCAAGGTATTTTACCTCTTAAACGGTTTCGAGAAGTTGTCCGTCATAATACCACCGTCTCTCATTATGTGTTCGTGAATGCCGCTCGAAGACCATAATTTTTGATTTTTCTGTATTAATTGATAGATCCTATCTCTTAAGCTACCATTAGACGGTCCTTGTAAATGGTCCTTGCAAGGACAGTCTGACGTCACAGAAAATGTGTCCTTGTGCTGTCAGTAAATGGACATTCTTCACCGTGTCTTTGCAAGTAAGAATGTCCATTACACGAATGAAACAAATTTGGCATTCTTGTCCCAAAGTACAATGTCCACCAAAGTGGACATTGTTACTTTTGCAATTCAGTGTCCTTGCAAGGACAAGCATAACAATGTCCATTACACGACATGACCATTTTGACAGTTGGTAGTGAAAGAAACCGCGCTGAAGAATGCAATTTTTTGCAATGACCATTACACGACATTTATAAATTGGTCCTTGTTAAAAGTAAATTTGACGTTTCGGGGACATTTATAAATTGAGTGACTATCGTATTCTTTTTTTTCTCTAGAAAATATTCACGAGAGGTATGTGTGTGAAGTTTTTCGATAAAATAATTTCAATTAAATATAATATAACTAGCAAAAAGTACCCGGCGTTGCCCGGGCACCGGAGGAAAATCTTTTCATACAATATCTTTAAAATGAAATTAAGAACCAAGACACAATTTTTGTAAGAAAAAGGGTTTTTTATTTTTATTTTGCCAAATCATGTTCGTTGAGTAAATGAAACAAACAGAGATGCTATTGTTTTTTAATTTCGGGTACCTTCAAATCTTATACTGTGATTTCGTTGGGGTAAATGATGTAATTTCCTAGCACATTTCCGAATAAGATTCGAAATTACATCATTTCCTACACAAAAACACATTTCGAAATTTTCTCATTTCCACCATATTTGGATGAAATTGGGTTACAACCGAAATCAAACATCCCTAATTTCAAAATGATTGTGTTCTCGACTTTCAGCTGTTCTTAATATCTTAGTGAAGAGAAATTCAGAAATTCAAATTGCGCTGGCATCAGAATATCCTGGAGTGCAAATTTTTAACCTCAAAATTTGCAGAAAAAAATTAACGCATGGTAACACTCACTTGCACCGAGGTTGATATAACATTTCCGAAATATCCAAGATGGCTGAGCTTATGAAATAGGCCAGAACAGAAGAGTTAAAATTTTACAATGTCTTCGGTATGGCCCAAGCTGTTAATTATTTGACGCAGATGATATTTTGGACAAAGGTTATCGATTCCGTTTCTTTATTCGGATTTGGACACCATGGTTGAACCAGGGGTTGCAGGTATTTAAAATTTACATATCGCACTAATGAGTACATTCATTGTATACAAAATCTATGGTTCTCTGATGGTGTCTTTCCACTAAGTTGCCCTCTGGTTCACAGCATATGTGAAAGCTAGCATGTAGCGTTTGTGATAGAAATTACTTCCTCTTGATAATACTAAAATTTGTATAGCAAAGGTTTTGCTCCTAAGGACTATTTACATGAACACTACGAACGATTTATAGAAAATCCGTTCATTGCTGCCGACAACTGATGGATTTGGTTGAAGCTTGACAATTGACTATCAATAGGCCTAGTTTTTGTAAAATGTTTTGAGTCACTTTTATTAGTCAACTCCATCAATTGTTGGTTTTCGGGTTTTGCTATCGCAAACATCAACGCGATCGCACTGGTTTGTGCGATGTTTCAAAAGAATGAATTGATTCATATCATCGGAGGTATAAAGTGTAAATCATTAAAAGCGCATTTGGTCTCAAAATTTTAACCCCAATCACAGCAAATTCACCTAACCCAATAAATTAAATGTTGCTTTAATTTTTGAAATCACACCAGAATGGCTAAACGGATCTGAATGAAATTTAGCAGAGAGATAGATTATAGTCTGGAATAGCATATTTGCTACTTTTTATCCCGATAAAATGTATGATTCCCGTGGGATAGATTTGTTTTAATTTTTGAAATTACACCAGAATGGCTGAACTCATCTGAGTGAAATTTAGCACAGAGATAGATTATAGTCTGAAATAGCATATTGGCTACATGCCCGGTAAAATGTATGGTTCCCGTGGGATAGATTTGTTTTAATTTTTGAAATTACACCAGAATGGCTGAACGGAGCTGAATGAAATTTAGCACAAAGATAGAATATAGTCTGAAATAGAATATTGACTACTTTTTATCCCGGTGAAATGTATGGTTCCCGTGGGATAGATTTGTTTTAATTTTTCCAATCACGCCAGAATGGCTGAACGGATCTGGAGAAATTTAGCACAGAGATAGATTATAGTTTGGAATAGCATATTAGCTACTTTTTATCCCGGTTAAATGTATGGTTCCCGTGGGATAGATTTGTTTTAATTTTTGAAATCACCAGAATGGCTAAACGGATCTGAATGAAATTTAGTACAGAAATATATTATAGTCTGGAATAGCATATTTGCTACTTTTTATTCCGGTAAAATGTATGGTTCCCGTGGGATAGATTTGTTTTAATTTTTGAAATTACACCAGAATAGCTGAACTCATCTGAATGAAATTTAGCACAGAGATAGATTATAGTCTGAAATAGCATATTGGCTACATTCCCGGTAAAATGTATGGTTTCCGTGGGATAGATTTGTTTTAATTTTCGAAATCACACCAGAATTGCTGATCGGAGCTGGATGAAATTTGGCACATAGCTAGATTTGAATTATAACCTGGTATAGCACATAGGTTTCTTTTTATCACGGTTAAATGTAGGTATTAAATTATAAAGCTATAAAAGAAGAAGAAGTTAGATGACGATAGACTATACTCCTCAAGCTACAGTCTACTTCTTGATCAGCTGAAACGCGAGCGAAGGCTAGTACTTCTTAAATACATGCGAAACCTTAGCAACTACTGTTACCGGCGCATGAAAAGTTGGTGAGCAACAGACTCTTATTATACTTTCATGCATGTTCCCAACCAACGCGTAAATGTATGTTTACACATGCTTTTTGCTTTTTGCTTTCATAAATTATTCATTCTTGTGTAAACCGCACAAATCATAGAAAAGGAACACGGCAGAAGTAAGCAAAACTAAACAAAAGGCAACTGCAGAAGTAAACAAAACAACAATTTGGAAATAAATCCAAGGCAGAGGCAGAAGTAAACAAAACTAAACAAAAGGCAACTGCAGAAGTAAACAAAACGAAACACCAATTTGGAAATAAATCCAAGGCAACGGCAGTAGTAAACAAAAACACACTAAACAAACAGCGAATAAGAAATAAAGTGCACGACTGGGTCGTACGAACTTGCTCTAATGCGCTAAAATGGTCTTGGGGATTGAGATTTTCGGAAAAAGGCATTGCAAAAATCATATGAAATTTTACTAATCACTTAAAAATCAATAGTTAAAACGTTTTTTTGGAGAAAATGAAGGATACCATCAGATTTCTTTTGTTCTTTTAAGTTTTAAGGAAATTTTTTTTCAAAATCGTTCGACCAGTTTTTTCAAAAAACGGTTTTTTTTGAAAAACTTTTCGAAAACATTCCAAATTTTTTTTGAGTATGCCAACTTCTAGAACTTTGTAGTTTTTATCAGAAAAATAAAATTGAAAAAAAAATTAGACCGTTTTTGGAAAAAACAAAAAATAAAAAAAAAAATTTAAACTTTTTTAAAAAATTCAAAAAAACTTTTTTTGAAAAATTTAAAATTTTCTATTATTTCGTTTATAAAAGAGCTTCCACATTTCATCGAAATTCGGCGAGTGGCTTACGAGAAAATCGGATTTCAAAAAACCGGTCCTATGGGAGGTACCGTTATAAGACTTTTCCTGAAAAATCTATTCCAACCAAAACATAAAGTTTGCACAGAAAACATTATTCAGAAAGTTTTATCAAAATCGTAGGAGCCGTTTTCGAGAAAAATTAATTTTTCACTTTTTCAAAAAACGGTTTTTTTTTGAAAAACTTTTCGAAAACATATTCCAAATTTTTTTTGAGTATGCCAACTTCTAGAACTTTGTAGTTTTTATCAGAAAAATAAAATTGAAAAAAAAATTGATTAGACCGTTTTTGGAAAAAACAAAAAATAAAAAAAAAAATTTAAACTTTTTTAAAAAATTCAAAAAAACTTTTTTTGAAAAATTTAAAATTTTCTATTATTTCGTTTATAAAAGAGCTTCCACATTTCATCGAAATTCGGCGAGTGGCTTACGAGAAAATCGGATTTCAAAAAACCGGTCCTATGGGAGGTACCGTTATAAGACTTTTCCTGAAAAATCTATTCCAACCAAAACATAAAGTTTGCACAGAAAACATTATTCAGAAAGTTTTATCAAAATCGTAGGAGCCGTTTTCGAGAAAAATTAATTTTTCACTTTTTCAAAAAACGGTTTTTTTTGAAAAACTTTTCGAAAACATATTCCAAATTTTTTTTGAGTATGCCAACTTCTAGAACTTTGTAGTTTTTATCAGAAAAATAAAATTGAAAAAAAAATTGATTAGACCGTTTTTGGAAAAAACAAAAAATAAAAAAAAAAATTTAAACTTTTTTAAAAAATTCAAAAAAACTTTTTTTGAAAAATTTAAAATTTTCTATTATTTCGTTTATAAAAGAGCTTCCACATTTCATCGAAATTCGGCGAGTGGCTTACGAGAAAATCGGATTTCAAAAAACCGGTCCTATGGGAGGTACCGTTATAAGACTTTTCCTGAAAAATCTATTCCAACCAAAACATAAAGTTTGCACAGAAAACATTATTCAGAAAGTTTTATCAAAATCGTAGGAGCCGTTTTCGAGAAAAATTAATTTTTCACTAAAAATCGTATGGCAGGTACCGTTAGTTTTAAAGCTAGAATACTAATTCCCCTCTGTAGGACGTCATAATAATACTATCTACCAAGTTTGAAGCAAATCGGTCCAGCCGTTTAGGCTGTAGGTGCCGATACAGACAGACCTACTTTTTTCGACTTCTCTATCATCGTAATGTTATGTCTGATTGTCAAAAAAAAAATTTTTTTTTTTACGAATGCATAAATTGCCTTATAGTATCTATAATCGCAAGTAAATAAAACGCACGACTGGGGCGCACGAACTTGCTCTAATTAGTGACAGTGGTTTAGGGGCTTGAAATTTTGATAAAAATAAAATTTTAAAAATTCTTAAATAAATACTTAAACTAATTTGAGCTGAAAAAAAAGTACGCCATTTTATTTCTTGGATAAATTTGAATTTGTGAGGATAAATTTATAAAAATCTGTGGAGCAGTTTTTGAGAAAAAAAGTTTTTTTTTAAAAACTTTTTGAAAAAAATTTTCAAAAAAAATTCAAAAATGCCACTTCATAGGTATTTGGCAAATACATTTATTTGAAATTTTTAGAAAAAAATTTAATAAGCAGTTTTCAAAATATTAATTTTTTAAATTTTTTTTAAAAAAATGCTTTTAAAAATACAAAAAAATATATTTCAAAAATATTGGTATGCAATACGAATTGAGCTACCTACACCTACATGAGTGTGAAATTTCTAAAGAATCGATTGAGTCGTTTTCGAGATAGTCGAAAGCAAAAAAAAACGGTCCTATGGAAAGTACCGTTCTTAGCCATTTTTTAAAACTTTTTTTTCAGCCATATGATTGGTCGTACCTAAAAAGGAACACTGATTTTTTTAAATCGAAAGCGTTAGAGCCGTTTTTGAGAAAAATAAGCTTTAACATAACGGTTGTATATCAGGTACCGTTATTTTTTGAGCTAAAAAAAAAAATTTCAATTTCCCCTCTGTACAATACCTAAAAAAGTCTATATACCAAGTTTGAAGCAATTCGGCCCATCCGATTGGGCTGTAGGTCTCTATACATACAGACAGACAGACAGACAGACAGACATACAGACGGACAGAATTTTTAGACCATCTTTTTTAGTCTTCCCTATCATCGTAATGTCATGTTTGATTGTTATCTCAAAACTTTTTTTTTCGACGAATGCATAACTTGCCTTATAGTACCTATAATCGCAAGTAAAAAGGAAAAGGAGAAACGTCAAAAATATTTGAGAAATATAAAATTTCTCATGATAAATCTATGAGGTAAGTTCAAATATTATTAAATTAAACCTATTTAAAATAATTTATTTTTTAATTTAAATAGCCTATAACCTGGCCAGTGAATGGGGGAAGATCTTTGGATAAACTGCATTGCGAGGTAAGTGGTGTGTCGTCAGTTTATCTGCCATATACAGACAAGCTGACACACAAACAAAATTACTCTTTTATATATAGTAGAGATAAAATTATAGTTATAACAGGTAGGTATGTCGTACTACAATCGAAAGTTGCAAATGGCGATTCTCGCAGCACAAATATTGGAGAGCAGCGACGACGACAACAACCAAGGGCCAACACGAAGAGTTCGTTCTGTGTGGTCCAAAAGAGAGTTCAGAGTGGGAACAGAGCAAATGCACGCGAGGTTGTCAAAATCTGATGTCACTTTGGCAGCTCATTGAAATTTAACAACAACAAATCCACCCTGAAAAGTGGACATTCCAAGCAACAATGTCCCGGCAGAAATTCGTGCTGTTGCATTGTTGGGACATGGTCTTTGCAAGGACAAGATGTCAAAAAAATCTGTCCTTGTGTCCCATCAACAATGGATGGACCATTACACGGTCCTTGTAATTTGTCTTTGCAAGGACACATGACATTGTGACATTGTGGTGGACATTGTGGTTGTCCTTGCAAGGACAGCATTTTACAATGTCCATTACAAGACATGTCCATTTTAGGACAGATAAATACGTCATAATGACGTCAGACTGTCCTTGCAAGGACCATTACAAGGAACGTCTAATGGTAGCTTTACAATAGCTTGATAAACGATTTATCATTAATTGCATCTGCTCAGGTGATTCGGAGAGTATGACAAGGTCATCTGCATAGAGTAACACATTGACTGTATAACCCGCAATTCTGACTCCACCGGGTAGATCATTTACTACGTCGTTTAAAAAGAGCGAGAACAATAATGTACTGAGAAAACAGCCTTGTTTTACACCAGAATTAGTACCAAACCACTCCAAATACGTTGCTCCATCCCAAACTGCTGCATTAGTATCCGTGTACATTTCACTGCTCACTTTGATGAACTTTGACGATATGCCAAGTTGGGATATTTTGTAGAAAAGAGCATCTCTGTAAATAAGGTCGAAGGCAGCTTTGAAATCAACAAAGAAAGAGTAGGTATACTTTTTTGTTCCTGGCTTGGAATGCTTTAACAATCGATGTAAGATTGAATATTTGATCAATTGTAGAGTAATTCTTTCGAAAGCCCGCTTGGAGTTCAGACAGAATGTTTTTCCTTTCAATCCATTTCTCGAGCCTGCCAACCATAACACTGAAGAAAATTTTTTATATAACATTCATGAAGGAAATTCCTCTATAATTTTCTACAACGTTTAAGGGTCCTTTTTTGATGTCCGTCAAGTTAGCACTACCACTTTCGATTTTTTTAAAATGAACAATTGGATTAATTGTCGTGAATTTGTCGTAAATTTGTCGTGAAACAAAAAAATTTGTCGCGCCCCTATTTTAAAAGTTAACCCCTGGTAGTGCTAACTTGACAGTCAAGTTAGCACTACCACCCCCCAAAATTGCACGAAATTAAAAACTGAGTATGCCATTAATTGTCGTGAATTTGTCGTAAATTTGTCGTGAAACAAAAAAAAATTTCCCACCCCTATTTTAAAAGTTAACCCCTGGTAGTGCTAACTTGACAGTCAAGTTAGCACTACCACCCCCCAAAAATGCACGAAATTAAAAACTGAGTATGCCATTAATTGTCGTGAATTTTATTGAAATCGAATGTATAGTTTACGAGAAAATTTGATTTGAAAATACTGGTTATATGAGAGGTACCGTTATTAGACAAATTTTGAAAAAAAATTTCAAACCAAAAGATAGATTGTCTTGCAAAAATAGCATTCTGAAAGTTTTATCAAAATCGTTAGAGCCGTTTTTGAGAAAATCAATTTTTGTCTTCAAGATTGTATGGCAGGTGCCGTTATTTTTGGACCTAGAGCAAAAATAAATAAAATGCACGACTGGGTCGCACGAACTTGCTCGAATGTGTGACAGTGGTTTAGGGCCTTGAGATTTTGATAAAAATAAAATTTTCAAAATTCTTAAATAAACACTTAAACTAATTTGAGCTGAAAAAAAAGTACGCAATTTTATTTCTTGGATAAATTTGAATTTATGAGAATAAATTTATAAAAATCTGTGGAGCGGTTTTTGAGGAAAAAAGTTTTTTTTGAAAAACTTTTTGAAAAAAATTTAAAAAAAAAATTCAATAACGCCAGTCTATAGGTATTCCGCAAATACATTTATTTAAAAATTTTAGAAAAACATTTAATAAGCAGTTTTCAAAATATTAATTTTTTAAATTTATTTTTAAAAAATGCTTTTAAAAATACAAAAAAATATTTTTCAAAAATATTGGTATGCAATACAAATTGAGCTACCTACAGCTATATGTGTGTGAAATCTCGAAAGAATCGGTTGAGTCGTTTTCGAGTTAGTCGAAAGCAAAAAAAACGGTCCTATGGAAAGTACCGTTCTTAGCCATTTTTTAAAACTTTTTTTTCAGCCATATGATTGGTCGTACCTACCTCGATTTTTTTAAATCAAAATCGTTAGAGCCGTTTTTGAGAAAAAAAAGCTTTAACGTAACGGTTGTAAGGCAGGTACCGTTATTTTTTGAGCTAAAAAAAAAAATTTCAATTTCCCCTCTGTACAATACCTAAAAAAGTCTATATACCAAGTTTGAAACAATTCGACCCACCCGTTTGGGCTGTAGGTGTCTATACATACAGACAGACAGACAGACAGACAGACAGACATACAGACGGACAGAATTTTTAGACCATCTTTTTTCGTCTTCGCTATCATCGTAATGTCATGTTTGATTGTTATCTCAAAACTTTTTTTTTCGACGAATGCATAACTTGCCTTATAGTACCTATAATCGCAAGTAAAAATCAGATTAGGGTTATTTGAGAGGAGAAGCTTAAAGTGGTTTGCTAGTGATTCGGCTGATAAACCTGCGCCGATTTTATAACTCATTCCGTTGATTAGCCTCGCAATCTTCCAAAAGTCCTTGGAGTTTCGTGTTTGTCCTAATAGGAGTGCCTGTTGGTTTTCAAATTCAGTTTTCTTTTGACGACATAAGCCTTTGTAATTTGTGTTCGCTTCAATGTACCAAATCCTAAGGTGTTGGTTGTTTGAGGAACGAATTGTACGCGTAAAATGGAGAACGATTTTATTCTTGCTTTCCAGCATTCCTTGTCAAACCATTCCTGTTTTAATGTTTTGTTTGGAGTAGAATTTCTAATACACTCAATAAGCTGATTTGAGAGAACTTCCGTGGATTCCGTTGACAAGTCGTTAGTTAAAAAATGTTCTAAATTTCGCTGAAACGAATTTTTCCGATCATTTTTCCAACAAAGCCGAGGAAGAAGTTTAATATTTTCTTGCATTACAGTCGCCAATGATAAGTCTGTTGCTGTTATCTAGAATTTGAATCGTATTATTCAGTCTTTCAAAATCAGTTTTCCAATGATTGCAATTCAAGTAACAAGGTACGATACACATATTCCTCTCCTTCACACATTTTATAATTGTTGTTCCTTCACATTCGTCAAATGTGAATGCATTTAGTATTGAAGTTCGTATCCCATACAGAGTACCTCCACTTGCACGACCTTTAACTGAAGATTTAATTGCCTCTCGACGTAAGCTTATACCCAGCAAAATATTTTTCAAATTTAATAAAGTTTTCTTTTGTAACATGCGTTTCAAATAATAAAAATACCTTATCAATTTTTTTAATGTAATTAAAGAAATCTACAAATATAAGTTTATTGTTTAACCCTGATATATTGTATGAAACAATTTTAAGATTAATTTTAATATTATTTTGGCTGACGGCTTCTAAATTTCAGTTTCTATTAAATCTATTACGATTTTGATGTTGATTTTTGTTTTCCATCCCTTGTGACATCTGTTGTTCCATTACATTTATTTCTTGATGATGGTCTCTGTTTGACAGCGTATTTTCTCTGACAGTTGTGATAGCTGTAAAGCTTATAGAGTTGAACATTTTTTGTAATTCTGCTTCTCCATTTTTGTTTTAATATTTTAAAATGTTGTTTTTGTTCAAATAAAATTTTTAATCACCAATTATAAGTGTATTATTTTTAATCAATATTTTTTCGGTTGTATTACATGTTTTGATTGCTTTTCTATAGCCAAGTAAAATTCGGTTTTTAAGTTGTGATTGCTTACTTCGATCATGTTGTATATAAACACTCGTGCCTTTTAGCTTTTTTGTATTTTTTAGCATTTTCATAGCAATTTAATTTGAGGCCGTGTTGAGTTTAAGCTTGATTATGTTATTGCTTTCACTGAGTTTGACAGCTCTTGGCATTTAGGGTGCTTCATTATCCAGCAAAAGTTGGGTTATGCTTTCAATTGTTTCTTGTGGATTATTGGTGTTGATGGGCATCGAAAAAACAAGATTTTTTCCACGAATTTCACGACTTTGTAGTTCGAGTTCTTCTTTTAAAGCACAGCAGCGGTTTTCAAACATTTGAATTTGATTGCATAACTCTCGGTTTTCTTGTCGCAGATGATCGATTTCCAAGTTCATCTTACTTACCTATATGTCATCTTTCGTAGCCAGATTGGCTATGGCCATTTGTAGAGAACTATCAATGATTTGATTGAAATCCGATTGTGTCATAGCCATTTTGCGGTTATATTTGAAAACTTTGTTTGATCTGTGCGTATTTGATTCAATAATTCGTAGTTCTTCTGGTGAAGTTTCGTGAATTTTGCTTTTGTTGTCAGTCATGTGACATTTGTTTCAAATTAAAAATCTATATTTTTCAGCTTAGTGACCTTGAAATTTTAATTTGTATCCGTGTAATTGAAAGTGATCTTACAGATAGTGGCGTAGCTATCATAGGGCCAGGTGGTGCAGTGCACCAGGGCCCCGGAACTCAGGGGGCCCTCTAACCTCAGCTTTGAAAAAATAATAATAATGAAATAAGATAAAAAAAATAAATTTAAAAATAAAAATTCTTGTGAGCGGAGTTTATTATCGTTATTTCAGTTATTTGGGAGTTTGGATGAGTACGCCCGTAGGACATTGGATCAGCGATAAGCTCATGTGCTTGACGGTCGTGAGAAAAATTCGCCAATTTCACCTATCATGAAACGAGTGTATACAGCGATGCTACTGTTTCATACAATTCCTGTTACTTCCGCGGCAGCAGAAAGATCTTTTAGTAAACTGAAGATTATAAAAAAAATATTTAAGAAACAGCATTCGACAAGATCGCCCCGACATTTGTCGTTAATTGCAATAGAAAATGAGGGGCCATCAAATTTGGATTTGAGTGAAATTATAGACGAATGCGCAAAAATTAAAGCGCGCAAGAGATTGTGAATTGGACGGGGAATTCTGTTAAAAATCGTTTTTTTGAGATTAATTAAATCTCATCTGTATAATAAATATTGTATATTATCATTTGCGTTGTTGCTTATTTATTCCCTTTTTCTTCTATTAAACAAATGGAGATTCTAATAGAGACCACGTATGGATTTAGCCTACTTGGGATAAGTTCAACTCACTGTTTCCTATTCTTATTCCTATTAAAAATTTTGAAGGCCAATATAAGTTCATGCTACGCGGAAAGAGGGGAGGAGGGCCCGATTCTTTCCATATGCACCAGGGCCCTTGTCCCCCTAGCTACGCCACTGCTTACAGAAAGTTAAATTTTGATATTTATTTTAATGTAAAAAGTATTGAATATTAAAAATTTAAATGAGCGATACGAAACTTGAACTATTCTCTTTAACAGCAGTGTTGCCATTTGCCAATCAAATAAAATTGAATGATGAGCTCATATAGTGATTACCCTGGCAATAAAAAGTCTCAGCTGTAGGCTTGGCACACGCCTTTTTTTATTGTGACAGCTATTATTGTACATCGGCCAAACAAAATTTATTTTATTGAATTTTTCCCTGCCTGCTAAAGAAGAATTTTGTTTCCGATACTGGAACAGCGGCTGGCTGCGAAGGAGGCGAACGCATACCTATGCATATACATATACAAAAATGTGGGGAATAGGGTATCCAACAGTTCGTTGCAAACGTACTGTAGCTCTCGCTTATGTTTTTTTGTTGTTGGTTTTTTCATAAATTTTTTAGTGGTTTGAAACATCAGACAAAACTCCGAAATGGCCGATCGGGTCGAAGACAAAAAATGCAGGCTATAACCAAAAATATTGTTTGGCATTGAGATGAAATAAATAAATTAATTTAATTTCACATTAAATATGTAAGTGTTTTTTTGGGCGTAGCTACGCGCGCCGGATACCGCTAGTAACCTATACAGCAATAACTTGACTTTTCAGAAATAATTTGTGTACTTAAAAGTCCTGGCTTCTAGTTTTCAGTGTTTGACTTTTAATTGATAAGAGCATTCAATAGTAAAAACGGATCTAGTGTTTAAAACAGTGGAAAAAAAAATCAGTTTAAAAACAAAATTCATTTCGTAAAACAGTTTTCACTCAATAAAGTTGATTTAAAAAAACGTTGATGTAATTTTAACTTAAAGAAAAGTTAAAACTGAATATATAGTGAGTTGTATTTAAATAAATATATCGCTAAAATAAGACTACTAATTTTTCATAAAATTGACTTACACTAGTTGGCATAAGTATTTTGACGAAAGCGCTTTGTGACTATTGATAGCAGCTTTTCTTAATATCGTTAAATAACGTTGCAAAAATGATGCACAAAACAAGGCCTCTATTTTCAGCTCTACGCATGCCAAATTTTATATTCTGTAGGTACCCTTCGCATTCTTCTTCTGCTGAAAAGAATGCATGTAGACAACGAAATTTTGCGTATGGCAAAAGTATTTTGGCGGAATCTTTGTCTAAATGTTTTTACAGTTTTGAGCACGTGATAACGGAACAAATTGAGTGTTTAACTTTAATTGGTATTAAACGTGGTGAATAAACAAATAAAAATTGTTTAAAAATATTTAAAAATCATGGGTATATTAGAGTTGCTAAATTCCAGAATAAACAATAATCTTTTTTAAGAAAGAGAATTTAACCTTTTATTTAAAGACATAAAAATTGATCGAATAAAAAAATAAAATGGAAATATAAACTTCAATAAATAATTAACATTTATATATTGATATACGAAGTGTTTTTATATTAAAGTATATGTATAGATATATAGGTATATATACTAACACCACTTCTTAATAAACACTTCATAATAAATTTTAAATTATTTATATAAGTCCTTCTTCTGAATCTTGATAATTTAGTATTTTGCAAAGGCTTTGTAAAAATATCCGCAATCATGTCCTCCGTTGGACAATAGATGAACTGAACTTCCTTTGATTGTTTGATATCACGAACAAAATAATATTTTACGTCTATGTGCTTTGTTCGAGGATTAATCTTTTCAGATTCTAACAGTTCGAAGCAACTTTAATTATCCTCAAATATTTGAATGTCTTTGATATCAATTAGTAAGTCTTGAAATAGTGTTTGTAGCCACATCAGTTCTTGAGTCGCTTCTGTTAAAGCAACAAATTCTGCTTCAGTAGACGAAAGTGCTACTAATCCTTGTTTCCTACTAGCATAACTAATCGTAGCTTCTCCTAATTTAAAAATATATCCACTTGTTGACTTACGTCCATTAATATCTCCAGCCCAGTCTGCATCGGCGAATCCAATAAGTTTAAGTTGGTCTTTTTTGCAACCAACACAAAGCGATAGGTGCTGAGTTCCCTTTAGCTATCTTCACCTCGTTCCAATTACGTTGAGTAGGACAGGAGACTTTTCGGCTAAGAATTGAAACAGCTGCTGCTACGTCGGGTCTTGTGTTTCCAGCCAAGTATAAAAGTGAACCAATAGCTTTTCTATGCTGCTCATTATCTTCAAGAGGTTTGTCTTCTGTGTTTGAATTCTTGAGGTACCCAGTATCTAATGGTATTTTTGAAATTTTTGCATCCAACATATTAAATGTATTTAAAATATTATGAATGTAATTTTGTTGATGCATATGAAACATTCCATTTTTCTTTTCAATTTGAATTCCAAGATATAATTTCAAATTTCCCAAGTCCGTAATTTTAAAATGTTTACTTATTTCTTCTTTTGTTTCTAGTACCAAACAATTTTCTTTTGAAATTACCAAAATATCATCAACATATATAAGAACATAAATAATTTTGTCTCCCTTATCTTTAATATACAAGCAACAATCAGCCTTTCCCCTTCTGAATCCAAAATTAACTAGCACTGAGTTGATCTTTTGATTCCAACATCGTGCTGATTGCTTGAGACCATAAATGCTTTTATTTAATTTACATACCAAATGTTCTTTTCCTTTTTGTTCAAATCCACAAGGTTGCTTAATATAGATTTCGTTATCGAGGTCGCCATTGAGAAATGCAGTTTTAACGTCAATATGTTGCACAATCATGTCTTCCATCGATGCAACTGCCAATAGAGCTCGAAGAGTAGTCTGCTTTACTACTGGGGCAAACACTTGGTCGTAGTCCTGACCATATTTTTGCGAAAATCCTTTTGCCACAAGTCTTGCTTTAAATCTTTTCGTCTCATCAGCCAACGTCTTAATTTTGTACACCCATTTACAACTTACAGCTTTTCTATTTTTCGGCAATTCTACAAGCTCTCAAATGTTATTTTCATCAATCGACTGTTGTAGTTCTTCTTCCATAGCACAAATCCACTGACCAGTGTCAGAACTTTCCAAAGCTTCCTTATAAGTTGTAGGCTCATTCAGGCAAGTTGTTTTGTATCCGTATCTTTCCGGTGGTACACCTTTAGATACTCTTGAAGATTTTCTTACAGTCGTTCCAGAATCTTGATATACCGAGTCATCATTAGTTTGGGTTTCAATTATTTCATCAGATTGTTCAAAACTGGTATCATTTCCAGAACTTGTATTCAATTGTTGGTTTGAACTTTCATTTTCTCTGTCTTTTTCGGTTAAGTTAATTTGTAAAAATTGGTCAAAATTATTTTGCGTCACATCCGGTAGTTTATATGAATAAGCATTCATATTTTCGTGAAACCTGACATCTCTTGATATGATAATCCTTGCTGTTCCTATGTCTAATAGTCTCTATGACTTTGATTCATCACAAAATCCAACAAGAACATACTTTTTTGAAACATCTTCCAGCTTATGTCGCAGGTTTTTATTGACAAAGTGATATGCCACACATCCAAAATTTCTTGTTTTCCATTGCCGGTTGTTTTGAAAACCATAGTTTGTAAAGTGTTTTCACTGTAGCTTTTGTTGGCAATCTGTTCTGTAAATAATTGGCTGTATTCAAAGCTTCTGGCCAAAATTTTCGGTCTAATCCAGATTGAATTAGCATGCATCGTGTCATCTCAAGTAAGCTTAGATTCTTCCTTTCAGCGACTCCATTTTGCTGAGGAGTTTAAGGAGCAGTCAATTGCTGTTGAATACCTTTACTTTTATAGAAATCCTTAAGTTGTTTGCTAGTGAATTCACCACCTCTATCAGTTCTTATGATTTTCATCCTTTTTCCAAAGTAATTTTCGACTTCATTGACATATTCCACTATTTCAAGAAATAAACAGTGCAGTATCTACTATAGTCATCAATCATTGTTAATATATACTTGTTACCACTGGGAGTGGTTTCCCTCATCCTGTCCTTGCAAGGAAAATTCACACAAATCATCTTTAAAAAGAACTTACCAACTGTTTTGCAAAACTTTTCTTACTGAAAGCAAATTTCCGTCTAACTGAGGAACAAATAGAACATCCTTGATGTGTATTGCTTTATTTTGGCAGTGCAATATACCATCACCGGAACCTATAGCTTGAATTTTGCTTCCATTAGCTAAGAAAATGTTATTACCAGAACGTCTATTTAAATTTATGAAAAAATTCTCGTCATTGCACATATGACAAGTTGCTGCTGAGTCAATATACCAAGAAGAATCAATTTTATTTGAACAAGAACTAAAACAAAATTCAACTCCATTTTCATTGGACTCACCCTTAATAGATTCTTTTGCTTCTATACTTTTCTTGGCTTTGAAATTGAACTTCCTTTTGTCTTGCTTCAATTCCGGACAATTATTCTTAAAGTGACCCATTTTCCCACAAGCAAAACATTTGAATTTTAAATTCTTCGTCTTTAAAGCAGCATCGTTAAACATGTCCTTTGATATATCTTCAGTTCTTCTCTTGAATTAGCTTTTCTTTTACAAGCTCAACTGTCAGATCTTCGTCTTTTCTTACTTCAAGAGCAGTAACCAATGAGCTGTAGTTGTCGGGCAAACTTCCCAAAAGAAATGCAACCACCATATGATCTGCTAATTGCTCACCTAATCCAAGTAGGCGATCCACAATGTCCAGCATCTCACAGATATGATCTTCCATTGTGTCTCCTTCTTTTAGTTTCATACGGCATAACTTCTTCAACAACATCACCTTATTTGAAAGTGTGGATTTCTCGTGAACCTTCTTCAGAGCTTCCCAGCATTCTCTTGCAGTCTTCAGTCTTCAAATATGCATCAACTGAGAATCTTCCACTGAAAGGCCAATTGTAGCACGAGCTTTTCCATCTTTTGAAGTCCAAGATGCATCAACAGTAGTTGGTTCTGTACTCACTATATCCCAAAGATCTTCTGTGATAAGTAACAATTCCATCTTGTATTTCCATGTTTGATAGTTGTTGTTGTTTAATTTCTTGATATTCGATCTTCCATCTTCCATCTTGAAAAATATTTTTTGTATTTAATCCCAATTCTCAAATTTGTCTTTCTTATTATTATTGTTGGGATTCTGGGCCCATAACCTATTAGAGTTGCTAAATTCCAGAATAAACAATAATCTTTTTTAAGAAAGAGAATTTAACGTTTTATTTAAAGACATACAAATTGATCGAATAAAAAATTAAAATTAAAATATAAACTTCAATAAATAATTAACATTTATATATTGATATACGAAGTGTTTTTATATTAAAGTATATATATAGATATATAGGTATATATACTAACAGGGTAAAACGCCTGATTTGAGTTTGGTTACTTACCCGTCATTGGTAGCTTCATTTAACGCAATAAATGCAGTAAAACCAATTGCAAATGAGTTTAATTTCTTGCATCAAAGTGTGCACTATCAAAATAATAAGTTTAAACCGCAAAATGACATATGAAACCTAACGCGAGATCAGGTGCTAGGCGCAAAACAACACTTACTAAAAACTGGTTCCTTCTACGAGAATTTGAAAAAATATTTTTGTGAAGCCTCAATCTGCCGCAGACCAATGGAATTCGAGGCCAAAAATCCAATAAGTGAGCGCGCTGTCCGAGATTAAAGGAGATTTCAAAAGACATTTTAAGCTAAGGACGTGCCGTACACATCAAAAACAAAAATTTTAAAAGACTGGCCTTTGCAAAAGAACATCTGATCAAGCCAACGGAGTTATGAAGAAACATTCTATTTACAGATGTACGCTCCTTTGAATATGACTCATTAAAAAACCACTTTTCAGTCCAAGAATTCTTTATCAAGCCATTTAGAAGTTAAATTCAAAAATGCACGATTTTTATTTCGTCAAAAGACTTGTGCCGACTAGTGTACATGTTTAAGTTTCTTGATGCATCTTATGCAAATCAAAATGTATTGTATATGTAATAACAAAAAAAAATCTAACAGGGATGGTAGTAGGTACAGGCTAGCTGCCTTATGTAATCTAGAGGAGTTATTTTACATACAATTCATAGTAGAACGGTGTTATTATTTACAACTCTATTCTTTTACAATTATTATTTGGAACAATTTACAAAGACAAGCTTTATACATTTTTTTAATTTTTTTTTTTTTTTGTATGGTCTGGGGGGCGTGCAATTGCCCCATTTGGCCCACCGTAGTTACGCCACTAAATCATTTTATGGGAGCCACCGTTTAAAGTGAATAACTGAGAAAATTACAATGCCATATGATTTTAAACTATAGCTAGCCGTTTTGACAACTTATAGCCGTTTAAGAAAAAACCGCACCAGAATTCGTTCTTTATATTTTTAGCCAAAAAATTAATTACTTACTAATAGCTAGCCTAAATAATATACAGGGTGATTCACGAGCGTTGTGCCAATAAGATAGAGCGTGTAGGTTGGGTGGAGACAAAAAAAAAATCGTATGGGAGGGGGGGTCTATTCCCCTCCGTTTAGCCGGGAGGGGCAATTTTCTAAAAAACATGACCTTAATTTGAAAAAAAATATTAAAAAATAACGGTAACTCCTACAAAGCCATGCTATACCTTTTTGTAAAGCCAAAAACTTACTTATTTATTGTAATTTTAAATGGAGTAATTCTATCGAACCGTTTTCAAAATATTAATATTCAAACTCAAAATTTTGAAAAAAAAAATTAAAAAAAATAATTTTAAAACTATTTTTTTTCAAAATTTTACGTTATTAAGTGTTATTTTTGTTTGCAGAATTCAATGCTCCCATAAATTTTAAATCCAACACTGAAAACCGTATGGCTCTATGACTTTTTCTTAACAAGGTATTCAAAAATAACCGAACCTACTTCTTCACAAAAACAAGAAAATCTAGCCTTACGGGATGGCACAAGTGATCTTTAGACAATTTTTTTCGTGTTTTTGTGAAGAAGTAGGTTCGGTTATTTTTCAATAGCTTGGCAACAAAAAATCATAGAACCATACAGTTTTCAGTTTTGGATTAAGAGTTAATGGGAGCATTCAATTTTGAGAACAAAAATAATACTTAATTACGTAAAACTTTGAAAAAAATTAGTTTTAAAATTATTTTTTTAATTTTTTTTCATAATTTTCAGTTTGAAAATTAATATTTTGAAAACGGTTCAATAGAATTACTCCATTTAAAATTACAACAAATTAGTAGGTTTTTGGCTTTACAAAATTATATTAATATAAATATAAATATTTATAAATATTTATAAATTATAAATATTTTTTAATAATTTTTTTTCAAATTAAGGTCCGGCTAAACGGAGGGGAATAGACCCCCCCTCCCATACGATTTTTTTCTTGTCTCAACTCATCCTACACGCTCTAGCTTTTTGGCACAACGCTCGTGAATAACCCTGTATATCTAGCTTACAAATTTTAATCATAATTATTAGAGCCGTTTTTGATAAAATCAGAACATCAATGAATTTTGACGGAACGTAGTTCGCCGGGTCAGCTAGTTCTTAAAAACTGATTTGAGCTGAAAAAAATACCCCACTTAATTTCTTGGACAAATTTCAATTTATGAGAATAAAATTATAAAAATCTTTGGAGCGGTTTTTAAGAAAAAAAATTTTTTAGAAAAACTTTTTGAGAACATTTAAAAAAAAATCTTAATACGCTAATTAATTAATATGTTATATAGTATAGCAAATACATACACATACATATAATTTTTGAAAAAAAAATAAGAAGCTGTTTTCAAAATATTAATTTTTTAAATTTTTTTTTCTAAAAATGCTTTTAAAAATATGTACTAACAATATGTGTGTATTCAAAACATTAGTATAAAAAAATAATACGGGCAAGTGCGAGTCGGACTCGCGCACGAAGGGTTCCGTACCACTATCTATAAAAACGGCAAAAAAATCACGTTTGTTGTATGGGAGCCCCCTTAAATATTTATTTTATTCAATAAACACTTGCTTAAATTTCTCATTGTAACAGGCGATTAGGATTTGCAGAAGACAACGAACTGATGACAGTTTGTTTAAGAAAGATTGCGCCAAAAATGATCTTGTTTGTGTGAGTGAAAGAAAACTGGCAAATCAGCAAAAAGAAGAAGAAACAGAGACAGCTATGCATGTAAATTCAAGAATTTCAGAAATCCACAAAGAAGAAAAAAGCCAACCTATGTATGCTTTTAAATCTCAGTTTTTTTTATTCGTGTTCGAATTCGAATTCGAATGGAAAACAAAATAGAAAAGAAAACGAATGTCAAACAAAGAACAAGAAGTCAGTATTAAATTGGCAATTAATTTTTAACGTCTCAAAAATAAATATGTATGTATGTATAAATGAATAATAACTTCTTTAAAATCGGATCGAGACCTCCCAGTACTTCTTTTGTAAGTTTAATTTAATATTTTAGGATTAACAGTTGTTTTAATAATTCATAATTAATTCAGTGATTCAGTATTAGCAGCAGAAGAAAAAGCAGCAAGAAGCCAATTATATAGAATTTTTTTTAATAAGAAGTTATTATTATTTATATTTATTTTTAAGATTTTAAAATTTGGTCGGTAAGAAAATCTAATACCGACTTCTTGTTCTTTATTTGACATTCGTTTTTTTTTTCTTATTTTGTTTTCTATTCGAATTCGAATTCGAACACGAATAGAAGAAAACTGAGCTTTAAAAGCATACATAGGTTGGCTCTTTTCTCCTAAAAGAATTTCTGGAATTTATACGTAGATAAAGCTGTTTCTCACTCACACAAACGAGGACATTTGTACGCGATCTTTCCTAAGCAAACTGTCACCAAGATGTCTTTTGCCAATCCTGCTCAAATATTTCACTGAGAAATTTCATTTTTTTTTCTCAGCATAGTGTTTTTTTTTTACAATAAAATAAAGAAGAAAGCCGTACTTACGTTTAAAAACCCTTAATCCTGATTTTATATTATTTTATGAGAGAATCTAATACCGACTTGTTGATTGTGGTTTGACATTTGTTTTTTTTTTTATTCGAATTCGAATTCGATTTTCTGGAATTTACATGTAGATAAAGCTGTTTCTCACTCACACAAACGAGGACATTTGTACGCGATCTTTCCTAAACAAACTGTCACCAAGATGTCTTTTGCCAATCCTGCTCAAATATTTCACTGAGAAATTTCATTTTTTTTTTCTCAGCATAGGTTTTTTACTTGCTCTATAGGGCAAGTATTGGTTTCGTGCAGAAAAAAAAAATCGAGGTTTTAATCAAACATGACATTACGATGATAGAGAAGCCCAAAAAAGTGGTTTTCGCCATACCGTCCGTCGGTCTGTCTGTGCGTCTGTGCGTCTGTGCGGATGTGCGGATGTGCGCTTTTTCACGTCATGCTACAGCCTAAACGGCTTGACGGATTTTCTTCAAACTTGGTATATAGCAGTTTGAAGAAAAACGGTTGCTGAGATTTTTTTTATTTTGTTTTAGCCCGGCTCAAACTGGTACCTTTCAAGTAACGGTTTTTTTCAATTTGGATTTTCTCGAAAACGGCTCTAACGATTTTGATTAAATTTATAATTTAGCTTACTTTAAGCATTTCTAACAAAACTGCGTTTTTTGTTTTTGCCTCAAATGGTCGTAACGAAAATCAGGTTTTAACGGCTTTTTTTCAAATAGCCATAAGTTCACAACGGCTTGATTGAATTGACTCAAATTTCGTTTGACATAGTTTTTCATAGTGTACTATAGGATGGTTTAGTAAATTTTTCACTGAAGCCTTTCTAAACGGTGGCTTCCATACAACGAGCCGTTGAGTTTAAGCCAACTTTTTTTGGTTTTTTCTAATTTTCTCGAAAATGGCTCTAACGATTTTGATTAAACTTTGTGTGTTATATTATTTTAGTGTTTTGAAGAGAACTGCGTTTTTAGTTTTTGGCTAAAAATGCAAATAACGGAGATCTGCTATTAACGGCTTTTTTTCAAATGGCTATAAGTTGTCAACGGTTGCATCGAATTCACTCAAACTTTGTTTGGTATAGTTCCTTACAGCTTCCTATCATATGGCATTGATTTTTTTTCATTTTCTCTTTTTTAAATGGTGGCTCCAATACAAAGAGCCACTAGATTTTGGCCATTTTTTTCATTTTTTCTAATTTACTCAAAAAAGGCTACCCTGATTTTTATGAAACTTTTTATGTAACATACATAGAATACTTCAAACAAAACTGCATTTTTAGTTTTTTGCTATACATGATAATAGCGGAAATTGCTTTTAACAGTATTATTAATTTGGCCATAAGTGGACATTTGTATCATTTGTAACACCCAAAAGATAACGTCTTATTTTAAATATTAAAGGTTTCTTAACGTTAGCTCCCATATATCGAGTTTTCCAGTTTTAGCCAAATTTTTTTGGTTTTTACCAAATTTTTCAAAAATGAATTGTTCTTATTGATCGAAAAGTTTGTTTTCATCGTACTATTGCACCAACAGAGCAAGTACGTGCGACTCAGTCGTGCATTTTATTTTACAATAAAGTAAAGAAGAAAGTCGTACTTACGTTTAAAAACCCTTAATACTGATTTTATATTATTTTATGAGAGAATCTAATACCGACTTGTTGATTTTGGTTTGACATTTGTTTTTTTTTTCTATTTTGTTTTCTATTCGAATTAGAATTCGAATTTCTGGAATTTACATGTAGATAAAGCCTTTTCTCACTCACACAAACGAGAACATTTTTGGCGCGATCTTTCCTAAACAAACTGCCACCAAGATGTCTTTTGCCAATCCTGCTCAAATATTTCACTCCGAAATTTCAGTAATTTTTTTTCTCAGCATAGTGATTTTTTTTAACTATTTCTAGAAATCACTCAAATCACCTCTAATGACAATAAAATAAAGAAGAACTTACGTTTGAAAACAATTAATCCTGATTTTATATTATTTTATGAGAGAATCTAATACAGACTTGTTGATTGTGGTTTGACATTTGTTTTTTTTTTTTCTATTTTTTTTTCTATTCGAATTCGAATTCGAACACGAATAGAAGAAAACTTAGCTTTAAAAGCATACATATGTAGGTTGCCTCTTTTCTTCTAAAAGAATTTCTGGAATTTACATGTAGGTAAAGCTGTTTGTGTGAGTGAAGGAAAAGTCGCAAATCAGCAAAAAGAAGAACTAACAGAGACAGATATATTTGTAAATTCCAGACTTCAAGAAATTACTAAAGAAGAAAAGAGACAACCTGGTGATGGACGGACAAACATAGCAAAAACGAGCAAAAAATTACGTTTGTTGTATGGGAGCCCCAATAAATATTTTATTTTATTTAGTTTTTAGTATTTGTTGTTATAGGGAACACAATAATACATCATCTGTCCAAATTTCAAGTGTCTAAGTTTTACGGTTCATGAGATACAGCCTTGTGAAGGACGGACAGACGGACAGACGGACAGACGGACAGACGGACAGACGGACAGACGGACAGACGGACAGACGGACAGACGGACAGACGGACAGACGGACAGACGGACAGACGGACAGACGGACAGACGGACAGACGGACAGACGGGCAGACGGACAGACGGACAGACGGACAGACGGACAGACGGACAGACGGACAGACGGACAGACGGACAGACGGACAGACGGACAGACGGACAGACGGACAGACGGACAGACGGACAGCGAAGTCTCAGTAATAGGGTTCCGTTTTCACCCTTTGGGTACGGAACCCTAAAAACGACCTTTACCTATATATATGTGAAATTTCAAAAGAATCGGTTAAGCCGTTTTCGATTTAGTCGAAAGCAATAAAGTCGTCCTACAGAAAGTACAGATTTTAGCCAATGTTTTAAATGTTTCTTCCAGCCTTTTTTAAGAATGCAAAACTTGCATTATAGAACCTGTAATAGCAAGTAAAACTGGGAGAAGTTAGTGTCAAATTTTTGAAGCTTAAAACTAATTTTCCCTTGTGGTTTCACTTTGCAAAATATCAACATACCGCGTAGGATAGGTACAGATTGATAAACCAATTCGTTTAAGATCTTAAATTGAAAAACACCTCATCCTTCGTTTCCGTTACAGAGAGTATATGTGCGAAAGAAAGTGTAATTTATTTGTATGTCCTGCACAGAAAAGTGATCTAGAATCGACTCTACGATAAAGAGGGCAAGTGGTCGATCATGTATCGATCACATTAACACCGTACATATGATCCTTGAGTAATCATCGGAGTATCAAAAGCCAGTCTACCTCAAGTTTTTCAACTCAAATTAGTTTAATTATTTAGCTAATTAAGAATTTCGAAAAATTTATTTTTATCAAAATCTCAAGCCTCAAGACCACTGTCACACATTAGAGCAAGTTGCGATCCAGTCGTGCATTTTATTTAATTACACAAAGCGTAGCCTTGCAAACTGTCAATTTTTGAGAATAATATGTATGTTTTTATGTATTTATCTTCTATTAGACAGGGTGTCCCCTAATTCGTAAGCAATATTTTGGGGCATGATTCTTGGGTATATTTTAAGAAAAAAATTGTTCTACAGTAAGGGCCTATGTACCTATCTTTAATTTTGATATCAGTTTGTGGGGATTTAAGAAAATGCTAACTTTGGTGTATCCTGGCCCACGTTAACGGTAACTGCGCTGTTAGTTCTACTTTTATTGTCAACTGTTGTTAGAAACATATGTACAAAATTAGTAAATCCTTTTTTAACCTCTGCAGGTTTTCCCAAGTATCATAAAATCTATGGGTTTTTATTATTTTATAACACACATAAAATAAAAATTACGCAAGCCAGAAATGAATCGTTTTTAGTCATAACCTTTGCAGCTTAAGGCAATGAGAACCTTTTTACAAATTTTTTCCTGTATCAGTTTTTCCCAAGTATCATAAAATCTTTTGTGAGCTTTTCAGCATACTTGTCGTTGACTTTCATTTTAACAATTGTTACGTTCATTTAAAAAAATATTACGCATTTTCTGGAGAAAAACGACCCTAAAATCAAAAAAACTAGCATGGGCAGGAAAAATGGAACAGGCTAGAAACTGGATATCTTAAAACTGAGACAAGATACCAAATTTATTTAAACGCATTTACAAAGGCTATTATTTTTTCTGACAAAAAAATTCTTAACAAAGTTTCTACCATTACAACTAACAGTGCAGTTACCGTTTACGTGGGCCAGGGTACACCAAAGTAAGCATTTTCTTAAATACCCAAAAAATGATATCAAAATTGTAGATAGGAACTGTGGAACAATTTTTTTTTCTTAAAATATAGCCGGCTGGAGTACGAAAACTGAGGCGCCAAGATTTAATAACGGTTTTATGTAGAGGGGTCAAATACAAGTATTTTTTGCTATGGGAGAGGGGGGTCTACCTCGCCCCGTTTAGGAGCCTGGGGCGATTTTTGAAATAAATGTCTTGAATGGAAAAATAAATATTAAAAAAACAACGGAAACGCGTAAAATACATAACTTTCATTTTTTTTAAGTCAGAAATCTGTTCATTAATCCCACATTTAAATTAAATTATCTGTTTCGATAGCTTTCAAAATATTCGCATTCAAATTCGAAATTTTGATAAAACAACATAAAAAATATGTTTCAACCATATTTGTTCAAAATTGTGAAATGGAAAATAAAATTTTATTTCTGTGTTCAATGCTTATATCAATTTTTAATCGAACGCCAAAAACCAAAAGCTTTTATGTATTCTAGTTTTTGAGAAAATTGAAAATTACTAAAACTAGTTTTTTATGAGATGTTTATTTTTGGCCAGCTTCGCTGGATCTAGGGATTTAAACTTCCTTTTCAGGAGCACACTCACTCACGCAACTTCGTTGCTCCGCTTAGGGTTGGTCCAGGGGTCTGGAAGTCGCCAGTGTCAATAGTATTTTTAATCAACAGTACCTCTGTGGCCCGCGTCGCGGACATTGGACATTGGACATACCAAAAATATACCCAGGTCTTATCGATGGGAGAGAAAGTGTTGGTCTGCAACTTAAAGACTTCGATCCTCCAACCGGCCGTGCAAAGTGAAAACCTATAGGGTGTTTTGCCGCTGAAACAACCTCAGCTCTGCACCATCAACGATGAACTCAAAAGTACGGTAGATGACTTCATTGACGAGACTGACATACCCTTTTAATGCATCATGTAAATTGTAAATTGACTTGATTTTTTCAACTGACTCCTTACTTACAAACTGACTGACTGGGAAGTGGAATTCAACGCAATTCTAACTCCTCGTGATGCATTCTAGGTAACGCTAACTGAATTGCTGTACTCTACTTTCAAAGATAAACCTTTCATCAGCATTACTAATGAAATCACAATAAATGCCAGGAATCTAAATTTTCATAAAAAAGTAGTTTCAGAAATTTTCAATTTTCACAAGAATTAGAAAAAATAAAAGCTTTTGGTTTTTTGAGTTCGATTAAAAATTTATTCGAGCATCGTTCACAGAAAAAAAAATTATTTTCTATTTCACTATATTTTGAACAAAATTGACTTAAAGATATTTGTTTACGTTTTTGTACTAAAATTTCGAGTTTGGATGCGAATATTTTGAAAACTATTGTAACGAATAAGTTAATTTAAATGCTGAATTAAAGAACAGATTTCTGGCTTTTAAAACCGTTATAGTGATATATTTTGGGTGTTGCCGTTGCTTTTTAATATTTATTTTTCCATTGAAGACATTTTTTCGAAAATCACCCCTACCTCCTAAAGGGGTCGAGGTAGACCCCCCCTTCCTGTAGTAAAAAATACTTGACTTGTTTTTGACTCCTCTACATAAAACTGTTATAAAATTGGCGCCTCAGTTATCGTACTCTCCCCATATACCCAAGAATCATGCCCAAAATATTGCCTACGAATTAGGGGACACCCTGTATATATTATATCCATATACATTATATGTATTATATAAGCGGAAAAGGGCATTTTTTTGTCCGGGCTTATCTCAGAAAATACTGGTCCGATTTGAAAAAAATTTGTGCTAGAAAGGTGATGCATAGAGAATGATTTAACGAATATTTTTTTTAGTTATTTAATTCTGCTGTAAAATTGGGTTAACACAAAAATTAGCACATACGGGTACCTAACTCACATCTACAAGTGATAATTCTGACATATAAAAAATAATATCTAATAATATCTACGCTACAGGAGCAAGTTCAAATTCACTCGGAAATCAACGGAAAATAAAGTGAACGACTGGGTCGTACGAACTTGCTCTAATGTGTTAAAATGATCTTGGGGCTTGAGATTTTCGGAAAAAAGCATTGCAAAATCATATGAAGTTTTATTAATCACTTAAAAATCAATAGTTAAAACGTTTTTTGGAGAAAATGAAGTAAACCATCAGATTTGTTTTGCTTTTTTTGAATTTGAAGGAAATTTTTTTTTCAAAATCGTGATACCAGTTTTTTCAAAAAACGTTTTTTTTTGAAAAACTTATCGAAAATATATTCGCAATTTTTTTTGAGTATGCCAGAATCTAGCAGTTTAATGTTCCTATCAGAAGAAAATGTTTAAAAATGTTTGAGCTAATCGTTTTTGAAAAAACCAAAATTAAAAAAAAAATTAACTTTTTTTTTTAAACTCAAAAAAAGATTTTTTGAAAAATTAAACAATCAATATTATTTTGTTTATAAAAAGGCACCTACATTAGGAATTTCATCGAAATGGGTCAAGTAGTGAACGAGAAAATCTGATTTAAAAAAACCGGTCCTATGGGAGGTACCGTTATAAGACTTTTCCTGAAAAATCAGTTCCAACCAATAAGGTCTTCTCAAAAAACACTATTCAGAAAGTTTTATCAAAATCGTAGGAGCCTTTTTTAAGGTAAATGAGTTTTTCATAAAAAATTATATGGCGGGTGGGTACCTACCGTTAGTTTTGGAGCTAGAATGCTAATTCTAAAAACCCCTCTGTAGGACATCATAATAATACAATGTACAAAGTTTCAAGTGAATCGGTTCAGCCATTTAGGCTGTAGGTGCTAAAACAGACAGACAGACAGAATTGTCGGACCCACTTTTTTCGACTTCTCTATTATCGTTATGTTATGTTTGATTGTCCAAAAAAAAGTTTATTTTTTTACGAATGCATAACTTGCCTTATAGTACCTACCTATAATCGCAAGTGAAAAAGTAATAATGAACAAAAAAATATTCATGGTGGTTGAACAAACGATACGAACCCTATAAATTTTGCACTGAAAATCAAAACTTTTAGAGTACATTATTAGGGTATAATTTTCTCAACTACATCTACAGTTCATGGGATTGCAAAAAAAAAGATCTCCTGGATCTTGTTTTAGCAGTGGCATCGTCTGCCATTGCAGCACCGCTTTAAGTTGGTGGAAGAACCGCTCATTCAATCTATAATAACATTAGAAGACTGCACTATGACTCAATGAGCTCACGTGGAGGCACTTGATAGAGACATATAAAATTCAAATCGAGTCCTAGGCGGCATAGCGTTTGTGTTTGCTGGCGATTTCCGTCAAACATTTCCGATCGTTGTTAGAGGAACACGTGTTAATATATTGAATGTGTTAAACTAACATCTAACTACATATATTATGAGAGCTCATTTAGATGGAGGTGGTACAAAATTTCCGGGGAAGTACAAGCAGTGAATGAATCTTTCTCAAATGAAGCTAAATATCTAGGCCTCGTTCTAGATAAGAAGCTAACATGGAAACCCAACATTCAGTAAAGAGTAAAAAAGGCCACGGTGGCTCTCTTTCCTTGCAAAAAAGCAATAGGGAATAAATGGGGTTTATCCCCACAAATTACCCACTGGCTATATACAGCGGTCATAAGACCGATACTAACTTATGGGATAACAGTATGGTGGACTGTTTTGGATAAAGTGCGTCCTACCGGGACCACCTAAGCAAAGTCCAAAGATCAGCGTGTCTATGTATCACTGGAGCACTGCGTACGACACCTTCAGCTGCCTTAGACATTCTTCTTAATCTTACACCCCTCGACATTTTTAGTAAACAAATGGCCGCGAGTACAGCAATCCGTCTCAGAGCCACCTTTCAATGGACCAATAACTCAATTGGCCACACTAATATTCTGAATTCATTCAGAACGATTCCAAGTCACTCTGACTACACCATACCCCAACTGGTTTTTGAAAACAACTTCCGAGTCTCCATTCCATCACGGTCTGACTGGGACGAAGGACATTTCTCGAGAGATGATTCGATTCATTTCTACACTGATGGTTCAAAAACCGAAGATGGGGTTGGGGGCGGAGTGTACTCAGAAGGACTAAATCTTAGTCTCTCTTTCCGACTCCCTAACTATTGTAGCGTGTTCCAAGCGGAACTTCTGGCGATAAAAGAGGTTCTATCCTGGCTCAAAGAAAACGTGATATCCACGTCGAATATCCGCATCTTTTCAGACAGCCAAGCAGCCCATAAATCATTCGAGGCGGTTTCCACGAACTCAGCAACAGCCCGCAACTGTCGCTCATCTCTCGCGGAGATGGCAAAACAGTTTAACATTCACCTTTTTTGGGTGCCGGGGCATAGAGATATTCCAGGAAACTGCAAGGCCGATGAACTCGCCAGAAATGGAACTACAGAACCACTTTCACCCGACAGGAGGAATATTGGTATACCTATCGCTACATGTAAACTCATGCTAAAACACGATGCCATGAACGAAACAAATCTAAGGTGGTCAAACTTGGCTACCTGTCAGGCGACGAAACAGATCTGGCCAAAACTAGATCCAAAACGCTCCAAATGTTTGTTATCTCTTGGTAGATCACACCTTAGCTCCTTAATCGGTGTCATAACTGGACACTGTCTTATAGGCAGACATGCTATTCGACTCGGTGTCTTCTCGAACGACTTCTGCAGAAGTTGCATGGACGAGGAAGAAGAAGAGACTATAACACTAACACATCTTCTTTGTTCATGCCCTGCTCTCTCACAAAGACGAAAATTACATTTGGGAGATTTCTTCCTCACCGATATCAATGACCTAACTCAGACAGAAATCCACTGTCTCCATCGCTTTGTTAAAAGTTCCAATTGGTTTTAAAATTAGTGAGGTAGTGCCTCACTTTAATATGTGGTATCACAATGGACCTAGTATCTGGTCTAAGTGTGTCATTCGTTGACTGACAGCCACTTTAACCTAACCTAACCTAACAAGCAGTGAATACTATAATGTATTGTATAACCCGACACTCCCTATCCATCAAACCAAATATAAATAAAGGAACAAGACTTTCAATAAATTAATAGTATTGACTGGAACAACTGTAGGACAGATCGTACTTATTCTCCGAATTCCTCCATATGGTTCAAACAGATTTACCATTTGCGTTTAAAAGGATTCAGTTCCTTACAAGTTTCTTTTGCTGTAAATAAATAAATCCCATGGACAAGCCTTTAAAAACGATTAAATAGATTTAAGGGACGATCGAATGTTTTTCACACGAACAAAAAATGTTAATAGCCTTTTTAATTTCTTAGTTTAATCAAATTTTCGTTATGACAAGTTGTTTCAATGGTTTTGATTGACTAGACTAGACAGATAAGATATTTTTTCAAAGCTTAGCCTATAACTATATAAGGTGAAATGGGGCTCAACGAAAATGGATCATTTGAATTTTCGCAAGCAAAGATACATAGCTCGTTTATTATTTTATTGTAAGAAAGATCATCTATAAAAGATTAGAGTCTGAGTTTGTTACGTTTTTCCAAACGCGGTTTGCATTTGACGTTTGTGGGCTGTGAACCTGCCGGAAATATGTATGATGCCAAATATCCTTACTATGTGTCAAATAGCTAACGAGGCCTCTTTTTATTTTGACTTCCGACCCATATGGTCACAAATTTGTGAGTTCTTTATATAAGACAACTTAAATAAAACCTGAATTATATTATTTTGGATCGAAGCATTTTCACTTATTTACGAGAAACAAGCAGATAATACTATTTAGCAAGATACACAACAGAGTTTGCCTTCATAATGGCCATACCTACATATGTATATTATTTTAAAAAGGCTTACTTACAGAGTACAGAAAAACTTTTCGCAATTTTTTTAAAGACATGTCACAGTTTCAAATACTTAAAGAACAAGAAAATATTAAAGCAGAACATGAAGTCGATGAATTTCATCTTAACAGAAATTATTTCAGGTATACCCGAGTAACGCCAGGAGGGTCAAGTGCATAAATAAATAAAATGCACGACTGGGTCGAACTAACAACTAACTTGCTCTGTGGGTGCAATAGTACGATGAAAACAAACTTTTCGAGTAATAAAAACAACTCGATTTTGAAAAGTTTGATAAAAACTAAAAACTTAATAAAACTGTTACAACCTATTTCCGCTATTATCATGTGTAGCCAAAAACTAAAAATGCAGTTTTCTTTGAAGCATAATATTACACACACAATTTTATAAAAATATTAGGAGATAGAGAAAAAAAATGCAATGCCATCTGATAGGAAGCTGAAAGAAACTATACCAAACAAAGTTTGAGTGAATTCGATGCAACCGTTGACAACTTACGGACATTTGAAAAAAAACCGTTAAGAGCAGATCTCCGTTATTTGCGTTTTTAGCCAAAAACTAAAAACGCAATTCTCTTAAAAACACTAAAAGAATATATCAAACAAAGTTTAATCAAAATCGTTAGAGCCGTTTTCGAGCAAATTAGAAAAAACCAAAAAAAGTTGGCTTAAACTCAACAGCTCGTTGTATGGGAGTGGGAGCCACCGTTTAGAAAGGCTTCACTAAAAAAATTGCAATGCCATCCTACAAAAACCTATAAGGAACTATGCCAAACGAAGTTTGAGTCAACTCATTCAAGCCGTTGGTTGCCAACTTATGGTCATTTTAAAAAAAAAGCCGTTTAAACCTGATTTTCGTTACGACCATTTCAGCCAAAAACAAAAAACGTAGTTTTGTTAAAAATTCCTAAAATTAGCAAAATTTTGAGTTCAATCAAAATCGTCAGAGCGGTTTTCGAGCAAATCCAATGAAAATAACCGTTACGGCTAAAACGAAATAAAAAAAACCTCGACAAAAGTTTTTCTTAAAATTGCAACATTTATATCAAATTTGAAGAAAATCCGTCAAGCCGTTTAGGCTGTAGCATGACGTGAAAAAGCGCACATCCGCACAGACGCACAGACAGACCGACGGACAGTATAGCGAAAACCACTTGTTTGGGTTTCTCTATCATCGTAATGTCATGTTTGATTAAAACCTTGATTTTTTTTCTGCACGAAACCAATACTTGCCCTATAGAGCAATTAAAAAATGATTATAATTCCCCTTTTTATCCAGGTCAATGTTGTTGTTGTAAGACCTCTGACGAACCATTCGTTGTTTAACTGTTTCCTCCACACTCCATTGATACATAAAGGAACGAATATCACCCGAAAAATCCTTTTCGCAAAGCATCCTAGCCGCTTTTCATCCGATGTTGTCATGGTTTACGCTTCTGCTCTCTACAGTAGGACTGGGGTGATAAGGACCTTGGATTTTATCTCTCTTGGTCCTATGAGAGACTGAAATGCCTTTTAAACACGAAGAAACAGCAATTTGCAAGAGTGATTCCTCGACTGATATCACTAACAGCAATACGAATTTTCGCCACCTCCCATTTCACTCACTTCAATGCTTGCTAATGCTCCAGCACTTATACCGCGCATCATTCTTCTGATGATATCAATATCATCAGCATATCCAAGTTATTGAATGGATTTCTTAATGCTGGTGTTAACATGCGAGTTGCGTAGAATCGCTTCAAGAAGGATGTGGAAGAGGTTACATGACAGCGCATCATCTTGCCTTAAGCCAAAGTAGTCCAGCCTTGATTCTGTAACAGGAAACTTAAATAAACGATATAAATGTCTTTATATCTGTTGGTTGTATGACAAAACTCGTGTTTGAGAAGTCTGCAGTGAGAATGCTCTTTTCTCATCGATTTATATTCCACTATATAAAAATCCTTATTCTAATTCCATTTAAATTCCCTAGGATTACAACGTTTAATAAGGATTTTGTTTTGTATTAACCCAGTTGATTTTTAATAATATGTCCTATCAATCAAAGACATTATATGTATGTACAAATATTTAACTAAACTATTAAATCCTTCAGGGGGTCTTTGTTTTCTCATTCTCAGCAGTATCATTCAAAGTGGCCTGAAAAGGAAGGAAGACACTTGTAGCACCTTTTATAACTGTTTTTGAACACGCACAAAATGTAATTCATGTTAAGGAATGATTATGAATTTATAGGCTCCGGAACAAAAAGCCGAAAACCCCTTTGGTTTGTATTTCAACTGCTTCCGGGTTTTGTTAGTATCATGAAATATATAAAATTGTTACATGCTTGCTAATTAATTATCATAGCAACTGTTACGGACGGCTATTAAAAAACAATAACAGAACGATATGTTTACCACGTATTTTAAACCGAAACGTGACTTGAAAGCGAATAACTAGAAATAGCAAGAGAATAGGATCTGGTTTAAGAATTGAATGTCTAAATGTAGTACAACACGATACCAAATGTATTTATGTAAATACAGTTAAGCTACTTTTTTCGTGCAAAAAAAATCCTTTAAGAAATGTCTACCTTTCTTATCAACGGGACAATTTCAGTTAACTTGGGTCAGAGTAGGTACACCAAAGTAAGCCTTCTCTTAAATCAACGATAAATTATTTATTTATTTATTTCGTCTTTCAAGTTACAATGACTTTATAGAGACTACAGATTAAATATGATTTAAAAAAAAAAAATTATAATAATATAATAATTAACATACTTTAAATTTACATAGTTTTCAATAAATCTCTCTTAATATCTATCCTATTTTTATTGAAATCAATAAAACGATCAAACTCATTAAAAGCGATACATGAACCAGTAATTGGATTGTGTTTTGCATAATTAACACTGTGAAAAGGAACATATAGAAAATCACCACCTCTAGGTCGCAAACAACGAGACGGTACATAAATATTAAACATTGATAACAAAATTGAACAGTCTGTATCGTAGCTCAATGGACTGTATGACCATCTCAATTAATAAATATGTGGAAAGAAATAAAACACGATAATTTATAGTGGACAAATGTTATAAAAAACCACTTAGCACATTTATTCCTTCACAGTTCAAAATCCTGCTTAAGACTAACTCTCATTCGTGCTTGTTCACAGAACAAACACTCTTTCGTTAAGTTCTTACGTTAAGTTTTATTTACGTTTAATTGTATCTTCTTATACTTATGTGACTATCGAATGCAGAGTTGCCAGAACTCATGCGATTCGATACAGTCCCGGCGAAAACCTACGGTTTTCAACCCCTTTCACTTTTATTTTGCATACATATATATCTGCTCAATACAAATTTATTAATATATATTAATCATTCCAGGTCCTTGATTGGTAAGATGCAGATCTTCTGCACCGGTCTCGTAAGTTGATTGCTCGCTGTCTGCAGAACCTCGCTTCTTATGAGTCCATCGCTGCCTGTTAATAGTCTTAATATCCGTGCCATCGCCCATGCCGATGTTGGGAAATTTTCGCTCCTGATTATCCAGAGTTGTCCTTCTCTCAAGCCATATTTCTCCTTTCGCCATTTTTTTCTCTCGTATAGAGTAGATAAGTACTCTTCCTTCCATGTGCTCCAGAAAAGTGCAAGCATACACTTGCGCTAGTTCCAAAATTGTATTGTTATTTGTCATCTCATTGGTTATAAACGGTAAAGGTAAAACAAGCGGTTTATCAATCAAAATGTCCCGGCGTAAACGCCTGCAAATCATCAGGATCATCGCTTAAAGTATGTAGCGGTCTTGAATTCAAGATGGCTTCTATCCCAGTAATTAATGTCAAAACCTGCTCAAGCTCATATGCCAAAACCTTCGCTCCAACAATCTTCGTCAAATGATATTTCATCGACTTTACCGCTGCTTCGTATATCCCACCTTCAAGTGGTGCCGCAGGAGTCATAAACTTCCATTCCATCTCTTTCAAACTAAAGTGTTCGAATCTATCTTTCACTAACCAACGCTCTTTGGCTTTCTGCAATTCCTTTGCTGCACCGACAAATGATGTACCATTGTCGCTATATAGCCTTTCACACCTGCTCCTTCTTGCTATGAATCTTTCGAAACAAGCAATGAAAACCACTGACGTCAGACTTGATACCAAATCTATATGCACTGCACTAGTTTTAAGGCTAACAAAGATGGAAGCCCAACATTCCTGTCTTATTATTTGCTCACCTGCTCTGTCGATCATCTTTATTTTGAATGGACCTGCATAATCTACCCGTGTGTAGAAAAGCCTTCCCCGCTGTTACTCTCTCTGATGGCAAATCAGCCATCAATTGCATCTCAAAAAAATTATTATACCGCACGCAAACCAAACACTTATGTAAGTAATTCCTCAGCTGAGAGCTTCGGAATTCAGAATCTCTGACGTATGTCCTGCATCATGACCTGCACTGCTCCATGATTCCTTCCTGTATGCGCATTATCCATGATCAACCAAGCCAATCGAGAACCATTTGGCACGATAGCTGGATGCCTTCTCTCGTATTCCATCTCTGCTCCTTCCAATCTCTTTGCTACTCTCAGAATCTGTTCACCATATAAGATTGGCTTAAAGAATTCTATCCTGGTCTTTTCAGGCAAACAGCTGTCCTTCTCTATACATATTATTTATATTTGTACATTTTATTTATATTATTTTTATACTTTTCCTGCTCTTTTCTCAGCAGATGACCGATTGATTTCATCCTCTCTTCAGAGGATGGTTGGCCAAGTACTGCTGTATCGTCTGCACTCTCACCTGCCCTATTTCTTCTTTTCACTTGACGTACAGAACGTTTCCGTCTCTTTCCATCTCTCTCTTCATCTTCTTTTCGTTGCTTTATCTTTGCTTTGGTTACGTTGATAAAGCGAAGTACAAAGCTGATTATATTAATCACCTTCTCTAATGTAGACGTGTATTCAATCAATGGAGTACTCCTTCTCCAGCACTTCACATAAATAGAAAAGGGCTCTGTAAATTTTCTTATTACAAAAGTCTTCATCTCATCCCTCCCCCCATCTGAAACATTTGGCACAAACTTTTCAGATGACCAGCTCGACCGAGGTTTTGTCAAACATTCCGGCCCATGCAACCACAACTTGCTATCAACCAATGCTGATGGCTTTATTCCTATACTTAGAATATCAGCCGGGTTATCCTTCGTTCCAATATGTCTCCACCTTTTGACTTCGGTGTTTGTTTCTATAGACGGGACTCTATTCGCTACATACGTTTTTAAATCGCATCGTAATTTACTTATCCAATGCCGCCCTACGAGTGAATCTGTCCAAAGATCATACTCGATATCTTCCCATTCCATTGTTTTAATGACGTTTACAATTAGCCATCCCAATAGCTCCGCTGCTGCTTGCTCTAAGCGCTGTATTGCCACCGTTGTAAGTGGTGCAACCCGTGTTCTTGCTGTGATGAGATCTGCTGTAATCCTGCCGTACGTATCGTTCTCAGATAAATCGCTGCTCCATATGCCCTCTCAGGAGCATCCGAACATCCATGTAGCTCTTTTCGTACTTCTTCTGAAGTACCTATCGATCTCTAAATTTTCACGTTCTCTAAGTATGTTATTTCCTGCCAGAAATCTCTCCATCTCTCTAGGTAGTCAACACAGCTCACTACGCTTCTCTTGGTTATTGCCTGGGTGAGTCTCCGGTGTTTTTACCACAAACGTGAATTGATCCTTCTCAAGCAGCCACTTCAAGCCCAAAACTGATTTTCTCATCATCCTGGAACATAATTGACTCCTGCTCTTCATAGTTCATGTCCTTCACAAGAGTTCTGGAATTGGAGTTCCATTTTTTAAGCTCAAAATCTGCCCCTTTTTAAACATGATCGAAATCTTTTGATGACTTGATCTCCTTCTCTTCAGAATCACCACCTGTGGTGCAGTCATCCATATACAATTCCTGCTTAATTGTCTTTGCAGCTTCTGGAAACTCCTGCTATGCCTCCCTTGCACATTGTACAGTATTATAAGCTGATGAGGTCACACCATAAGTGACTACTGTCAGCCAATATTCTCTCAAATTGTCCTGCGGGTTTTCTATCCAAAATATACGATGCAAATCCCATTGTTCCTTCGCCACCTTCACCATTCTGAACATCATTTTAATGTCTGCACTAAAAGCGACACGATGACTGCGGTAGCGCATTAAAATTTCGTGCAGAACCTTCTGTAAATTTTCTCCAAGAAGTTGCACTTCATTTAATGAAGTACCTTTATTTGTCCTGCAGCTCCCATCTAACACGACCCTTAACTTTTTGGTGACGCAATATATTGTTTTGCCATGCACTGTGCCAGTCACTGGTGTCATATGTCCTGCTTCTTCATTTTCTCTCATAAACTGTTGGTACCTTTTTTTTAACTCAGGATCTCCTGCCAACCTTCTCTCCAAGGCAAAGAACCTACGCTTAGCTGGTAGCTCTGAACTTCCAAGCTCTTTCACTGCTTCCTTCAAAGGAATCGTCACAAAAATCATCACGTGAATTTGTTTTGATGAAATTTCGCTCCACCTGCTCCTCCTGCTCTTTTGACCTGCTCATCGACACTTCTATGTCATTTAAACCATTAATGCTAAAAACGCTTAAGCGATTCATGAAGTTGATTATTATCCATGCGCACTGCGTGCGATACTTGCTCATTGTTCATGCTATCCTTCTCATTACCATACTCTCCCAATATTATTCTGCCGAAAACAGTTTCCATCTCAAGGACATCACCTGGTCGATGCTCTAAGACAGAAGTAAATGCTTCTGCTATGAACCTGCAATAAATCTACAGTACCTGCTTTCCAATAATGTGGATCAGCAAGAGATGCTGTAGCAATGCTCATCCGTGGCAATTTCAAGTTGTGTGTTGGCACATCTGGCTGCGATTTAACCTGCTCAGGAAGAATCCAAAAGTCCTGCTCTATTAAAACCAGATTGGGCTGTGCACCCGTCTCTAAAAGTACTCTTACCGGCCCGTACTTCCTGTTATCCATCTCAATTCTTACTTGTGCCGTAGGCATCAAAGTAACTCTCTCCTGCTCTTGCTCATTATAATTAAAAGACATAAAAAGACGAACGCTAGGCAAACGCCTAGCTCTCTTAAAATCCCCCAGGACATCACCTCTTCCAATCACTTCCTGCTTTCTCTCTTCCTGCTGTTCCTGCTACTTCTTCCGTCCTGCCCTTCTCCAACCGAGGGCGTTTCCTGGGAGGCATAATTAGTCAATCTGCCTTTTGCTTATTTTCGCTTGTCTGGCTCCTTCTCTTCTTTCACTTTTCCTGCGCATATAGAACAGTTTCTGCACCCTTCCCAATCTCTTTCGTAGCACTATTTTTCATTTGCTTCCCGGGGCATCGACAACACGGCCCTTGGAAGCAGTACTTTGGGGCATGTCACGTCTTAATTCACAACTTCTCTCTCATATTTGGTAACTCGCACAAATGTGCTTTGAGTTCCACTCGCCCCTGCTATATCTCGAGCAACAAAGCTTGTCAAGAGAAAAAAAAAGTGACACAAAAAAAACTTAACACCTATAAAAGAAATTAATTTTTGATCCCTACCAAACAACAAAGCAGCAACATCACCGTAATATATCTAGATAATATTGAAAAAATATCTTATTCATAAAAAAATGATATTAAAAAGGTATATAAATCACACACGCACCAAAAGAGGAAAAAGAACATCCTGCGCACTCCACTCATTTCAAAAATTCTCATTCTCCATAAGAAAACAAATAAACTCAGATCGCCCCCTGCCCCTTCTATCATCATTGCTATCATTGCTCATTCACATTTGCATTTACTGAAAACAAAATCGCTCATAGACGCTGCACACATCCATCGGGGCAAATCCAATGCAACGGGAAAAGATAAAGAAGAGAAAAAAAAAGAAACCTGCTCCGTTGCAAAATAATCCAAAAAACCACCACCATTCACACAATCAAATATTTACTTTGTCCTGACTATATCTCAGCTCATCCTTTTTTTGCTTTAAATAAATGTTATTTCATGTGTAAATATGTTAATATTATTATTGTATAGATATTGTTGTTGTTGTGTTTGTTGTTTTTTTTTTTCCCCGAATGACGAAATTTTTCATTCTTCTCCTTCTCTTTGTCACAGTTGCGCATATACATACATTGCGCATATAATGTGTTTTGTGTATGTATATTCCTTCACTCCGGCTCGCTGCTCATGTCATGAGTCGTAACTCGTAAGTGTGTATTCTTACTCTGAGGAGAGAATACGTACATTCTTACCTGCTCTTGTTCTCTTGAGGCTTGACGAAGAATTTTCATCGGTCGCCGCCGTTTGAAAAAGGGGAAAAACAACAACAATAATTATTGAACTACTTACATGCTGGTTGGTAAATATTGATCATTATTATTTATAATGAAGTACCGTTTTGCACATCGCCTGCTGGTGATTCACGGTTTCCTGCCCATGCTCCTGTCGCGACAAACTGTTGCGCACACGTTAATTTTTTGTGACACAATTTTATTATTCAATTCACAATAATTGACAAAGTTTAGATACTTGAATTCATCCCGCTTATTTTTCATTCATGCTATAAGATTATGGAATACCTTGCCGATTTATATAAGAAGAATTATCAGCTTGCCTAATTTTCGAAGAGAAGTCATCAAGTACTTTTCTACGCAGCAACAATAATAATAATCAATTGATAATAAATAAAAAACATAACAATAAATAATGATAGTAAAATAGTTCGTTGGATTTTTTTTTAAATATGTAATTTTATAGTATATACACTATAAATGTTATCTTTTTCCAAACTTATTTTTTGTTTTCCGCTAATTTTAAGTCTCAAAATGTTTAATATTATTTTTCACTAAAATGTATACAATTTAAAATATTTGTGCTAAAAAAGATTAAGTTCTTAATGTACAATTCATGCTTTAATAATAATAAAACTGAAACTGAAACTGAAACTGAAATTTGTTCGTTATAAAACGAACCACAATCAATAATTTTTTTATTTTTTTTTTTTTAAGTAAAACCTGCACCATCCCGTCACTGGCACAATATCCGACGCTCGACATGGACCAATGTATCGTAGCTCAATGGACTGTATAACCATCTCTTATAATACATTTATGTGAAAAGAAATAAAACACGATAATTTATAGTGGAAAAAATATTATGTAAAAAAACCACTTAGCACACTTTATTCTTCTCACTTCAAAATCCTGCTTAAGACTAACTCTCATTCGTGCTTGTTCACAGAACAAATACTATTTCGTTAAGTTCTTACGTTAAGTTTTATTTACGTATAATTGTATCTTCTTATACTTATGTCACCATCGAATGCAGAGTTGCCAGAACTCATGCGATTTGATACACAGTCAATATTTGCATTAAGAACATCGAAAGCAAAGAGTACCGAATATAGTTTTCTTCTCATTACTAAAGGTTTTAAATCAATTAATATACATCTGGTCTCATAAGACGGAAAACTAGAACCTCTGAAAATCTTTCGTAAGGCAAATTTAGTAAATCTTTTCTGAACCATTTCAATCCTATGGATACTTGATTGTGTAAAGGGATTCCATATAATACAAGAATACTCAAGCAAAGGTCTGACAAGGGATATGTAAAGGGTTTTAAGAGTATAAGGATCTTCAAAAGACTTAGCATTTCTAGAAATAAAACCCAACATCGAATTAGCTCTAGAAATAACATGGTCAATTTGAAGAGAAAAACTCATTTTAGAGTCAAAGATAACGCCAAGATCTTTTTGACTCATTAATCTTTCTAATGAATGATTCTCAATTTTGTAATCAAAACAAATAGGATTCTGTATTTTAGAAAAAGTTACAACACTGCATTTTTTAATATTAAAGTATAACCCATTTATATTACACCAGTCAGCAATGGAATTAACATCAATTTGAAATTTACTGGCATCTAATGGAGATTTTACACCACTAAAAATCTTTAGATCATCGGCATACAAAAGACACCTAGAATGAGAAATTTGACATGGCAAATCATTAACAAAAAGGATAAAAAGGAGTGGTCCAAGGTGGCTGCCTTGAAGAAGCACCGGAAGAATTTTGAATTTCATTTGACAATACATCGCCAATTTTAACATATTGCCTCCGTCCAACCAAATAGCTTTCAAACCAATTAAGAAGAGCAGAGTGAAAACCAAACATCTCAAGTTTTTTTATTAGAATATTATGTTGTACACGATCGAAAGCTTTCGAAAAATCGGTATAAATAACATCGACTTGCAAGTGGTTTTCTAAACAACAAAAACAATAATTCGTAAAAATTGATAAATTAGTTGTCGTTGACCTCCCACTCATAAAGCCATGTTGGTGCTGGGAAATATGATTTCGAACTGAACTATAAATTTTATTTTTAACAATTGCTTCAAATATTTTAGGGATAAGCTGAAGTTTAGCAATGGGCCTATAATTTTCTACAGATAACTTAGATCCAGATTTGTGCAGAGGAGTTATCAGGGAATGTTTCCAGGTATCCAAAAAAATACCTTGTCTTAAAGACATATTAAATATATAGCACAGAGGGGCTGCTAGATTGTATTTGCAAACTTTTAAGAGAAGTGGTGGAATATTATCCGGTGCAACAGAGAAACTATTTTCAAGAGATGATAAAGCTGTCAATACATCATCTATAGATAAGCACAGGCTACCAGCATTAATAATAAAATTAAAATTATTAAAATTATGATTATAATTTATTTTTAGGTCAGAGAAATTTGATCGGAAAAACATCGCAAAATTATCACATATATCACTTATATTCTCAGAAGAAACACCTTTGTAAGATACACTTGATGGAATCCCAATTGATTTTCTTTTAGTATTTAAAAATGACCAAAAACATTTAGAATTTCCCTTGATTTTCGACTCGAGAGACAAAATATATTGCTTATATGTAATTTTTTTTTTAAACTCGTATTCTTTCCTAGTTCTATAAAATTGTTCCCGAAAAGCAACCGAAATTTTACTCTTTTTATGAAGTTTTTTCATGACATTTTTCAGTCTGGACAAACTTTTATTAAACCAAATTTGTTTTTTTGAATTTGTTATAGTCTTTAAAGGAACAAAATTTAAAACGGCACAGTCTATTGTATTCCGAAACATAGTAAAAGCTATCTCTAAATTAGTACAATTTAAAATTGTTTCCCAATTTACTGTTTCAAAATATCTATTCATAGAGACAAAATCAGTATTTTTGAAATCATATTTCTGAACAATGTTGAAAGAAAATTGTTATTCTATTAAAACAGAAAAATTAAATTTAATCTCAAGTGCTTTGTGATGAATACTGTTCTCTAATAACTTAAAACTAGCTTTATCTAGTTGAGCTTCCAGATTTTTATCAATAAAAACCAAATCTAATATACGATCAATAGAATTATGAACACTGTTAATTTGATACATATTCAAAGCCATTAAACTATCAATTACATTATATTCAAAATCTTTAAATACATTACAAGGAAAAATATGTTTTTCATCATTTGAAAACAACCATTTTACATTAGGTAAATTAAAATCACCAAGAATTACAATATAAGAATTTTCATCTATATTTTTCGCAATATCTTTTACATTTTTTATGTGAGCGTTATAAAAAGAAAATTGAGAAGTTGGAGGAATGTATGAAACAAAAAAATAAATGTGAATAGTTTTATAAGCAGGTAAAATAGATAAGTCTACACATATACATAGTTGCTCAATATTCCTATCAGATAAAATAATTTCCTTACATATATAACAAGATCGAATAGCAAATAAAATACCGCCTCCTCTATTTAGGCCCGTCTGTATGCAGCAGCGATCTTTCCGGAAAACATTGAAATCAGATGTGAAGAATTCGGTTGTAAGAAAACTATCATTTAACCATTTCTCGGTCAGAGCGATAATGTCATAACAACAATCGACAACAGAAATAAAAAATTCATTGGATTTTGTTCTCATACCTCCAACATTATGGTAATACAAGGAAAATCATTCTTTAGAGGCAGCATCAACAAAAGTTTTGTTTATGTCGTTGGATGTTGTTGATTTGGGTGCAACTCGTTTTTTGGACGACTTATAAACTGCTTAATCTGGACTCCAACGGGCCAGATAGATGTATTAAGAGCAGCATTAAATGATCCAGCCGGGACACCCAATTTAAAATTAACAAAACGGTAAGATGAAATGTCTGCATCATTTTTTACCAATTTAGTGCACACAAAACTTGTCGTTGGCAAATTAAGTCGACGTGCAGTGTAATTTATAACACTCTCTTAGGTGATTATGTCAACATATGAGACACTCGTAGACTCTCTTGTTGTTGAATGTTTTTATTGTACAGTGGACGTAGTGCTTGGTTGTTAATCCAGAGTTGTGGGTTCGAGCTCCAGCCTGGGTAGCATAATCCAATGTACCAACAAAAATCCTTTCCTATCTTTCTATTCCTTCTAACTAATTCCGGGCTATTTGCATTTAGAAGACCTTAGGTCTTACAGGTATATAGCTAAAAGTTATTATTATCATTATTATTGTTATTATAAAAATGTAGGCGAAATTATAACCGATTAGTTAGGGGAACCCTTATAAAAAATATCTGCTTTTAATGCTATTTAACATAGTTAAAGTCGGCGCTGAGAGTTCGGAAAGAACCACGGCGAAGAAAACCAACTAATCGCTGTCAGGCAGAATGATCCTTTCGATTCTGACGGTGATGAACAAAACTTCCGTCCTCCCTACCAAGAAGAAGTTCGGATAGCGATATCTAAACTAAAGTCCAACACAGCTGCTAGAGCGGATGGCCTACTTCCGGCTGAACTCTTCAAAGTAGCGGGAGATGACTTGGTGAAGAACACACACAAACTCGTCTATGTACCTACAATCTGCAAAATATCAATATTAGTTTTTTTTTGAGTATCGAATTCGTATCAATTTCGATTTTTTTAACACAACTTTGGTTTCGTGTTTACTGTTTATGCTCCTTGTGCATCGTTCGTTAACTTTAAAAAATCCCGCCACAGTCTTCTTTTTATGAAAATGTAAATACAATATAACATTAATTGGCTGCTTGCGTAAAAATACTATATCTACTAATACTATAAAACCATCAGTGTGAGACAAATATGACCCTAAAGTTAACAGACACTTAACAATTTTCACAGCACACAAACACACATACTGCTCATAGACGTATGTATTTGAATTGCCATTTCAGAAGTCGCCACTAAATACTTAGTTTGCCAGGCTTCTTCGGTGCCTTCCGAAAGAGTTGCTTCAGCCTTGAATCTTACAGTAGCCGAGAATAGAAACCGTTTGATAGGCGAGCACATCAAAAAAGGACGCTCCTAATGTCCATATCTGATGACAACTGATTTGACTAATCTGTATACATACAAAATACTATAGGGGTATTCACGATCTGGTGCAAACAAGTATTGTAAAAGTGCGAAATTTTTTGTATTTCTTGTAGATCGTGAACTCACTTCTTCCAATTTGTAGCAAAACTCACACAATTGTCAAAATCAGGTTGACACAAATGTCAAAATCAAAAGTACAAATTTTGCACCGTTGTATTTTCCTGTTGCAATGGGTTTGAGGTATAGATAAAGTGCAAAAGTGTAACAAAATGACAGCCAGTATATTTTGTTGTTATATTGCAAGAAAACGTAGCACTTCTCCACTTTTACAATGATGCAAGACACGTTACACCAGATCGTGAATACCCCTTATGTTCTTTGTTCCTATGTTCCCTTTTTTACGAGTTTTGTATGGTTTGGGATTTTGTATGAATAATCATGCGAAGACTGACGGTATATCGATATATCGATATTTTTCGCTCGATAATTTTCGATACTGTTTAAAAATATCGATACAATAAATATCGATATATTGTTTTCACTTGCCCATCCTTAGTCCACCGTGTTGTGGTTGGCACTTGGCACTAGCTTTACTTTAGCTCCTACTTCTATTATAGCAAATCCGGTTAAACAGGAAATGTATGCCTCTTTCTATTCGATTCTTTATAATTATGTATATCGTCACCCTACTATTGAAATGCCGTATACGCCATTTTTACGTTTTTGGGAAATCGCATTTTAAGGTTCGGCAGTCTAGTGCGAAAAAACGGGCCGATAGAATTTTTTTATTTTTTTACACGGTATCTGTTTGGAAATCCTCTTTTATTAACTGTTATCAGATTCCTTCCGCCTGTTTTAGTTTTTAAAATATTTACATTTTTGTTCAAAATGAGTTTGCCGTATACGCCATCAAAATCAACAGCTTCTTTTAGTCCATAGGTACACGTACGTCAAAAAATGCACATACGGGCATTTCAATAATAAAATATTGAAATAAAATTAGTCCTTCTTGTTGGTTAATTTTCATTAAAAAAGTATTTACTTCTCAATAAAAGACAAAGTTTTCAAACAAAAAAATTTATTTCATAAAACTTAAAGTAACAGTCCATTTTTACTTGCGATTATAGGTACTATAAGGCAAGTTATGCATTCGTAAAAAAAAAAATTCTAACAATCAAACATGACATTACGATGATAGAGAAGTCGAAAAAAGTGGGTCCGACAATTCTGTCTGTCTGTTTGTCTGTCCGTGTGTCTGTCTGTCTGTATATTTACCAACAGCCTAAGCGGCTGGACCGATTTGCTTCAAACTTGGTACATAGTATTATTATGACGTCCTACAGAGGGGTTTTTGGAATTAGCATTCTAGTTCCAAAACTAACGGTACCTGCCATACGATTTTTTGTGAAAAATTAATTTTTCTCAAATACGGCTCCTACGATTTTCTCGTAAGCCACTTGACATATTTCGATGAAATTTTTAATGTAGAAGCAGTATTATAAAAGACATAATATAAATTCTTAAATTTTTCAAAAAAAAAATTTTGAGTTTTTTAAAAAAGTTTCAATTTTTTTTTTAATTTTTGGTTTTTCCAAAAACGGTTTAATCTATATTTTTTTAAATTTTTTTTCTGATAAAAACTTCAAAGTGCTAGAAGTTGGCATACTCAAAAAAAATTTGGAATATATTTTCGAAAAGTTTTTCAAAAAAACTGTTTTTTAAATTTAAAATTGTTAATTTATACTTTTTTGAAAAACTCTTTACCAGAAGTGTCATACTCTGATGGGATACTTCTTAAACCTTTCAATAAAGGGTGTCGTAAACCTGACTCAACAACAAAGTCAGGATCTTGCATAGTATCATGGCTTCCTATAAAAATGGTTGTAAGAACAATAAGTTTCCATATAAGATTAAGCTCTATATAGTTTCTTATACCAAAGTCTGATTTAGTTGAACTCGAGGAATGATTATATATTGCTTCTGCCCTAAACTCCTCTTCGTTCGGGACTAACTCGTCAATTAATCTTAAACAAGTAGTGTAAACATTGAATAAAAACTTAAATCAATTTAGATTAGAAGTTCTTACGAAAGAAGATCCTGGCAGTGGAGAATCCATTTTTGACATAAGCGAAACACGTCCTCTCTCCACGAAGGTCTTCAGACTAATGAAATATTATTTTGCTGGCAGTCATATTTATGCGTTTTAATTGACACTGCAAAGCTTGTATGCACGTACGGCAATTGAAGAAGAAAAAAAATTCGTGCTTAATGACGTACGTATGTATAGGATCTATACACACTGCATTGCAGTTTGTATATGCACATACGTCAAAACAATACTAAGCATTCGTTTAAAATTCTACGGCGCAAGTCATGATCATATGATTTACGTCAAAACAATACTTAAAGAAAAATTATGCTAAATTGTATGGAAAATTTGACGTATATGCCAAAATTTGGCACTTACGGCAAAACCATAATTGAACTTGATGATTTTGGTGGATATACGTCAAAACTATTCTGAATATCTCAGCAATTAGAAGAGATAGGAACAAATGGATGACAGATTTGGAAAGAGCGCCCCCGAAAACATAAGACTGCATACCCAGTTCGAAAAACGCATTTTGGCATTTACGGCATTTCAATACTAGGGTGACGATATGTAGATGTAGGTATGTATACTAAAACGAAACCGGTTAAACAAGAAATTAAATTTTCTTCTACACCAAAACCAGTTTTGCGAAAAGAGATCCTAGTGTCTAGTTTACTAGTCTAGAACAAATAAAAAATAATAGGAACTTGGACACAGATTATTTATCTATTACTCATGATAATGAATAGGGACACTCTCCACGTGTTTATTATTTGTTTAAAGTTTACATAAGACATAGACGGCAATAAGAAGTGTAATAGTGAAAGAGAGATAGATTCAACATAGGCACGCCTTTAAAAACACGTAAGAAAAAAATGAATACACATAGCTGTTGCCTTAGTTACTTTTCTTACTTTTAGAAAATTTAACACAAAAAGTGGTGAAAACAGTACTATATTTTTATGAAAGTAAAACCTGGTCACACTAATCAATATGATGGGGCTCTATATACCTTTTCACAACTGCCAAATCTCGAGTATAATTTATCGAAAGTAGAGGGCAAACAAAAGCTGCCTGCAATTTCAACACTCATTACACTCTGAAACTATTTAATTTAATAAATGAATACTTTTATTTATTACACAGGAAAATGTTTTATATTTGGCGCTTCTTTAAAGAACAAAGATAGGAGGAAACGAAGTTGAATTTTCTTGTTTGTCCTCCACGTCATTTCGTTTCACGTTTCTCTCCGGATCCCCATTCCTCAGAGAAATACAACTACACTTAAAATAACGTAGGCCCGCTTTAGGAAAAACATTATTTGAAAATCACATTTATGGTAAAAACAGATGTGCTTAATTTTCTGTGCAGTCAAAATAATTTACACAGGCTCTTATGGGACATCCCCAACCAAAATATGCAGGGGTTGCAGTGAATGCACGATGTCTCTATTCCTTAATTGAATGCCTAGTTTCATTGCAGCCACAACAACAAACGAAAAAACTGCAAATAATAATTGCTGTATGGCATTACTTATTTTGACAGTAACTGTCCTTCTTCAAACAAAGGCAGCGTGTATTCGCACGCGCGAGTGTCTTAAATTACACCAGTTTCGATAGAGTCGACACGGTTGAATTTTGTTGAACTGAAAAACTGTTGAGTAGGGTGATAGCCAGACAACTTTAGTGAAGTAACAATAGGTTCGTTTGTTTACTGTTGTGGGCTAAAATGGGAAGTCTGTCAAATATTGAAGAGTGGGGATGAAATTCTCTCAAATTCTCTCAATGAGAGAAAATTTGTGAAAAAGTAAACGAACGGGTTGAACACAAAAATTGTGTTCAACGTCAAAAAATTAAAACGTCAAGAAAAAATAAATATTTAACTTGGTTTTTTGTCGTGATTTTCCGAATTTTAAATTTGAAAAATGAATAAAACAATATAAATTTCAATTAAATACACACAGGACGCAAAAACCACGTGATGAAACGCAAAACCGCAAATGATAAAATTTTTTTTTTTTTTTAATTGTCAAATTCTAGTTTTGACAGAACTCACATTTCTACCCGAAGAAATTTCTTGGGCTAAAATCGGCAGGAAGGGGAAATGTTTTTCTCTCTCGTGAGCGCTCTCTTCAGCCTAAAACTACCGAATTTGTGAGTTATCGAACAGGATTCGGCAGAAATTGGCTGTTTTCGGAGGTAAACAAACAGACCTAATATTGACTACGAAAAAGAAGTATATTCGCCATTCACATTAGTATACCTTTTTTGAAACTGGTGACCACGGACCAATAAGATACAGACCGCCAACTCACTGTATGGTTTCTCTTTTTGCCCACAAGCTAAAAATCAGCTGATATGCCATTTATTTTGAGAGTGTGACGCTCTCCCTTGCTTTTAAAACCCATTTAGCAAACACACTAACACACCTACAAAATAAATGGCATACGCAGGTATAGTTGCCATTGCAAAATGCACAGAGAGAGACCCTGCAAACCAAACCGCAGTAGTTTTCTAGAAAACACTACTACAACTAAAAATATATCCTTCGAATGTGTGGGTTTTTTTATTTACTACTTCCCCCGCGCCGTAGATTATACCCCTGCAAACAAGAAAGTACGGTAACAATCGATGAAATATGTACATCAAAAGAAGTAGTTTGGTTTCTCCTGAAAAAACAATTAACGATTCCCTTTTGAACTGTGCGAAGGAGAAATCCAGGATGTAATGCAAAATGTTGTCTCTTTTTTTTCTTCTTGTCGTTTGTCTTTTTGTCAGAGTGATCTTCGATTCAAAACATAATCAACAGTTTTTAAGTTGAGTTGTGTATAATTTGAGAATATGGCGAATCCTTTTTTTATGTAAGTTATTTTATTTTTTTGTGATATTTTTGTTTGTTTTTAATAATAAATGTATTTTTAATAATACAAATGTAAATAATAATATAATATATTTAATAATAAAATTATTATCATAAAAATGCATTTTTCCTAATTTTTTTTTTTTACTTCATGTCTATTTCGGTTCGTAGTTCTACATTCAAAGCGCGTGCATCTTTGGAAGTACGAATATAACTGGTGGAATATGCGCTTCAAAAAAGTACTTCAGATGTACATCCATTGAAGTAGGTGCATCCCCAGAAGTACTTTGGATGTGCTTTGGAAGTACTCTTATTGGCGGGGAAGTGCAGTACTTTTTTGATATTTTGCTTTTTTAGAAAGAGATAGTGCCTTCATATATTCTTATATACAGTAGGTAAATAACTGAATTTTTTCCCGATCGCCTATCCTTTTTCAGTGGAAAGGAAGTACTTCTTTTACGTACATATTCCACTGGTTATTTCTGTACTTCTACGTTTGCAGGGGATGTACACGTATTCACAGACAGGAAAACATATTTCGAGGGTGTTTCAGGCAAGAGGAGTACGAGTTAGCGGTCTGTATATTGGTCCGTGCTGGTGACACTAGTGCATACGAATAGACAAAGACTAAATTATTTTTGGCAGAAGTAGGCATCAAATTTTTCGAAGAGTAGGCACATCTGACTTAGGAGCGGAGCTGCATGCAGTCACGCGTGCATTCTGACTGCACATCTGTTTTCAGCATTATATATGATATACAAGATAAGTGTGTGTGGGTGTACCTACAAAACGTGAAACGTGATGTGTACTCTTTTTTTCAAAAGCTTTTTTACGAAAGGCTAGAAATCAATACTTCTTGCCTGTTTTCACTTATAATAGGTTTTTTTTTAGGTTTTTCTTGCATTGATTGAAGTTGATAGTGTGAGAAGAGTCTCCCTACTCATTAGTAGATAATATATATTCTGCTTGGACATTAGATTGGACTTGCTTTTCTTAGCTCTCTAACACATTTTCGATCATGATTCAAGGTCGATGTGTTTTGACTTGGATTCGAATTCATATTAGAAATTAATGTTTTTCTCTGAGTGATTTCTGCAACTTAGTGTCTTTTGAGCATATACTCGATTCTCGACAAATGATCATATATTATAAACTTTACTTCTTTAGGTCTTTAGGGGGAAAAAATTAACTAGTTTTTAATGTTTATAGGTATACCTATTTGTAGAATAGGATGGGAGAGCTAACGCATTAGATTCGCCTGCGTGGAAGTACACCTTTTCAGAATTATGCGCGTGAGACACTATCCGGCTCAGTGGATTTGTTGTATATTAAGATCTTTAAGTAGGTATACTCTTGGAACTAAATGAGCGTGGAAAGAGTTTTGTCCTATAAAACCATCTACGATCTCAAGAAACGATGGAGTCATGTGTCATGTCATTTGTGCAAGTGTCGAGTTGGCGACGAATTGTGCTGCAAATAAGTCAGATTTGGCTTGAGAGCTTATCACAGGAGTGTCATTGTCAACAAGCGTAGGAACTTAGGACGTACCGAGTGCTATCTGTTTTTTTTTTTTTTTTGCTTCAAACTTGGTACATATTTAGTAATTATATTTTGTTGTATCTCAGGGGGTGTTTTTCACTTTTGCTCTAGTTCGAAAATAATGGCACCTGCCATCCAATCTTTATTTTCTCGAAAACGGTCAAACGGTTTTGATAAAACTTTCAGGGTGCTCTCTTTTTTACAACAATACTTCTTTTAGTATACATAAACGGTTACCTCTCATATAGAAAAGGTTTTTTTTAATGAGGTTTAATCATAGACCATTTTCCCAAATTCTGTTAAATTTTGCACACATGAAGCCATTTATAATTCAATTAATATTGGATTTCAAAATATAAAAAAACAAAAAAATTTTAATTTTAAAAAAAAATTTTGAACAAAATTTGATTTTCAAAATATTTGGAAACAGGTTTATTACCAATTTTTTCAAAATGACAAACGCAAGAAATGTTCAAGTATTTTTTCGAAAAGTTTTTCAAAACAATCCACTTTTAACTTTTTTGTTTTAACTGGTCGAAAGAATTTCAATATTTTTCGACCAGATACCCATTTAGCCTTGAATTTTTTTTGCATAGTGACCAGTTAAAGTTTCCAAAGACATTATTGGGACCGTCCCAGTAACCATACGGTTCTATTGGGGATGTTTTCTTTGACCGGTTTGACGGATCACAAGTTTTCGAAGCAGTAGGTCCTTTGTTGACATTATGGTATACCTTACGGAACCGTAACAGCAATCTTTAAATTGTTATGGAGAAAATAAGATTATCATCTCTTATCGTAAACGCGTGCATTGCGTATTGACAAACCGCTTCTTCTTAGATTAGAAGATAGCTTTTGGGCCGTCTCATTATAAACCACCTGTTCAGGGGCGTAGCCGATTAATTGTATGAATTTGCAGACTGTACCCGAAAAATCAAAGTTAAAAAAAGTTGGCAATCATAATTTATTAGAAAGAAAAGACATGAAAGTATTATTTTCACAATTAAAGTAAGAACGGTTAACATGAAGCAAACTATTTTAAATGCTAAGAGAATCACATGTTTTAGTTATTTAAATACCTCTTTGGTAACCAAAGAGTTTGAGCTTTCGTTACAAGAAATAAAAAGAAGAAAAAGCAATTAAGATAAGAAGCACAAAAAAAAGATCCCTTTCCACTATACATATATTCGACTTATTCTAGATTGAAGAAGATTGTATTTTCAATTTTTTTTTTAAATAGGTTAAAAAATGGATAAATTTATCTGTTAAATTATATTTTAGGCGTGACGTAAAAGCTTGAAGAACCATTTTGAACTCTTTCCTATAAAATGTTTTCAAATTAAAAACCAAAGCGGTTTCAGAATTTTCATCAATGCTCTTGATTTGAAATGTTCTATGATTTTTCAAAAAATTATTTTCGGGATTTTTCTTAAACTTTTATAATAGAGCATTTATTTGATTGTCATGCGATCATCGTTCGTTTGTGTGTTTGTGCTTCCAACAATGAAGCATTTAAAACGTTCAACTCTTCCGCTTCTAGATTTTCCGTCAAAATTTTTCTTGCTCATAGGGCAAGTATTGTGCGTCTTTGCGCTTTTTGACGTGAAATTTACAGCCTAAGCCGCTTGACGGATTTTCTTCAAACTTCATATATGTCTGTATATGCAGTTGAAGAAATATGTTTTTTTTTTCAGTTTAGCCCGGCACAAACCTACTACCTAAGGTTTTTTGCATATTGGATTTGCTCAGAAACGGCTCTAACGATTTTGATTAAACTCATTATAAAACTAAACTATGTATGAAATTTTTGATAAATTTGCATTTTTGGCTAAAATGGTCAAATGGCCCTAAGTTGGCAACGACTTGAGTGAATTCATTCAAACTTTATTTTACATAGTTAATCATAGTGTTCTTACTTTGTTCGGGGAAATACTCTGAGAACCGAAAAAGCCGGTGCAATGTGCAAATTTTCTTTATATGTACTGTATTTGATATTCATCCTTGTGAACATACTTTTAACTAGCTTTAACTAAACATTGGAAGATATAACATAAACTTACATAAATAAATGATTTGCCAACTAATTTCCCGACACGGAAAATCGTGGGGGTGAGGTACGCCCCCTCTCGCTACGCCCCTGCCGAAAAGATCATGGAAGTCTTAAAAAATATTCGACCCTATCTAATCGGCCTACGATCTGCAAGCCCACATTTGTCCAGACTTAAGTTCAATTTTCATTACTTGGCAATTGCTCCCCTTTTACAATGTCCAATTCCTTAATAGAATTAACAATATAGCTTTCAAATTGACAGGTGAAAGAACCACAACGAAAATTGTTGAAAATACAGCTTTTGTCATTATTTCTTTTTTTTACATAGGTACTTTAGCCCATAAATTTAAGCAAAAGCTTTATTTTTCTTTTCAATAATTCAAACAGGAAGCAATTAATATTTTATTTATAACAACATATGTATTTTTCTTCGTAGGTACTATTTTCGGAGCACAAGACTAGATAATCTGGTAACCAATAAATTCGACAGAAACCATTTGGTTTACTTGAGCATATAGTAGTAAATGTTCCTTATCAAACCATATTAAATTTTAAAGCGATTCTCGAGCAAAATAGCTAATTGCTGATCTCCCAAAATCATATAGAGCACAGAAACTCCTTCTTTAGCAGCACGCCACGAATGCTGAATACTTTGTTCAGCTTTTATATAGAAGAAGAGCCAATTTTGGTAAGATTATGGTCTAGAAGCAATTTAAAATTTGTGTACACACATTTGTCTTAATTTTAATTGGTAATTGGTAGATATATCTTTAAATTTTACGCAAAGTTAAGTTTTTTTTAGTAGAAAGGTGCCACAGATTTAGTTTAATTAAAGTTACATCTCTAAAGTTATAATTTAACTGTACAATTTTTACTTGCGATTATAGGTACTATAAGGCAAGTTATGCATTCGTCGAAAAAAAAAGTTTTGAGATAACAATCAAACATGACATTACGATGATAGCGAAGACGAAAAAAGATGGTCTAAAAATTCTGTCCGTCTGTCTGTCTGTCTGTCTGTCTGTATGTAGACCTACAGCCCAAACGGGTGGGCCGAATTGCTTCAAACTTGGTATATATACTTTTTTAGGTATTGTACAGAAAGGAAATTGAAATTTTTTTTTTAGCTCAAAAAATAACGGTACCTGCCATACAACCGTTACGTGAAAGCTTATTTTTCTCAAAAACGGCTCTAACGATTTTTAATTAAAAAAATCAGTGTTGCTTTTTAGGTACGACCAATCATATGGCTGAAAAAAAAGTTTTTAAAAATGGCTAAGAACGGTACTTTCCATAGGACCGTTTTTTTTGCTTTCGACTATCTCGAAAACGACTCAACCGATTCTTTCGAAATTTCACACACATATAGCTGTAAGTAGCTCAATTTGTATTGCATACCAATATTTTTGAAAAATATTTTTTTGTATTTTTAAAAGCATTTTTTAAAAAAAAATTTAAAAAATTAATATTTTGAAAACTGCTTATTAAATTTTTTTTTTAAATTTTAAATAAATGTATTTGCTGAATACCTATGAACTGGCGTTTTTGAATTTTTTTTTGAAAATTTTTTTCAAAAAGTTTTTCAAAAAAAACTTTTTTTCTCAAAAACCGCTCCACAGATTTTTATAAATTTATTCTCATAAATTCACATTTATCCAAGAAATAAAATGGCGTACTTTTTTTTCAGCTCAAATTAGTTTAAGTATTTCTTTAAGAATTTTGAAAATTTTATTTTTATCAAAATCTCAAGCCCCTAAACCACTGTCACTCATTAGAGCAAGTTCGTGCGACCCAGTCGTGCATTTTATTTTTTCTGCACGAATCCATAACTTGCCTTATAGTACCTATAATCGCAAGTAAAAATACGTTCCGAGGGACGGCCAAATAAATCCTAAATACCAAATTTGAAGCAAATCAGCCCACCCGTTCAGCCTCCAGAGGCGCGAACAGACATACAGACAGACAGACAGACAGACAGACAGACAGACAGATAGACGGACGGAATTTCCACACCCACTTTTTTCGACTTCTCCATCATCGTAATGTCATGTGTGATTGTTATCTCAAATTTTTACTTGCGATTAAAGGTACTATAAGGCAAGTTATGCATTCGTCGAAAAAAAAAGTTTTGAGATAACAATCAAACATGACATTACGATGATAGCGAAGACGAAAAAAGATGGTCTACAAATTCTGTCCGTCTGTCTGTCTGTCTGTCTGTCTGTCTGTATGTATAGACACCTACAGCCCAAACGGGTGGGCCGAATTGCTTCAAACTTTTTATATAGACTTTTTTAGGTATTGTACAGAGGGGAAATTGAAATTTTTTTTTTAGCTCAAAAAATAACGGTACCTGTCATACAACCGTTACGTTAAAGCTTATTTTGCTCAAAAACGGCTCTAACGATTTCGATTTAAAAAAATCAGTGTTGCTTTTTAGGTACGACCAATCATATGGCTGAAAAAAAAGTTTTAAAAAATGGCTAAAAACGGTACTTTCCATAGGACCGTTTTTTTCGCTTTCGACTATCTCGAAAACGACTCAACCGATTCTTTCGAAATTTCACACAAATATACCTGTAGGTAGCTCAATTTGTATTGCATACCAATATTTTTGAAAAATATTTTTTTGTATTTTTAAAAGCATTTTTTAAAAAAAAATTTAAAAAAATTAATATTTTGGAAACTGCTTATCAAATTTTTTTCTAAAAATTTTAAATAAATGTATTTGCTGAATACCTATAAACTGGCGTTTTTGAATTTTTTTTGAATATTTTTTTCAAAAAGTTTTTCAAAAAAAACTTTTTTTCTCAAAAACCACTCCACAGATTTTTATAAATTTATTCTCATAAATTCAAATTTATCCAAGAAATAAAATGGCGTACTTTTTTTTCAGCTCAAATTAGTTTAAGTATTTATTTAAGAATTTTGAAAATTTTATTTGTATCAAAATCTCAAGCCCCTAAACCACTGTCGCTCATTAGAGCAAGTTCGTGCGACCCAGTCGTGCATTTTATTTTTTTTTTGCAATAACATTATAAACATCTTTTTGGCTTCGTAATAACTAATAAGGTTTTTCCTAATTACTTCCTATAAATATTTACAAACTCTTAAAATGTCAAAATCACCACACATATTCACAGTTTTGGTGTAGGAAGCGGAAACTCCTATACCCACTAGCCACACATTCTGCTTGAAGCCAGCTGATGGGAAAAACTTTTTCAATTTCATAAAAGTGGATTGTTATTTTTGCATTTGTTGTTGTTGGTTTAATTTTCTTTCCCGATAGTGGTGTATATTCTACTACATATGGTATAGCGTACTCTACTTTGCCCTCTTAGTTGGTACTATCGATGAAACTCCAAGTAGTTCAGTGTTCATGTAATTATGGTTTCGTACTTACGGCCGGCGCGGCGTGAGAGTTCGCAATGGAAATATTGAGATATTCAAGTTTCCTTAACTCTTGTCTGCATAGAAGCCTTTATTAAATGATTTTTATTTAGCTTGAAAGATCGATTTAAATAGATTGGATATATGATTAAATAGGACCTTTAAGTTATAACCATGATTCACTTAAAACTTTTGTTAAAGTTGCAAGTTTCAGGATAGAATTAAATTGTATTATAATTGTTTATACAGGGAAATCTGAAATCTTAGCCCAAATTGGTTTAGTTATTTTTATGGAATCTTTTGGTATCAGATAAGTATAATTCTTTTATTATAGGTACCTAATTGAAATAATTATTGCAAAAGTCAATGCTTGTTTATCCGCTAACTCCTTTTAAGCTACGCAACGGTTTTCACCATCTTTTAGATAATTTTTTATTAATGGTTTATATATATAACTAGCTGACCCGGCGAACTTCGTACCGGCTAACAGTTAATGAATGTCGTGTTACAGATTAGCTGAACTTAATTTATGATTTTTTGAGAGTAATGCAATGAATACAAAATAAATATTAGTTCACTACTTTATTAACATAATAACTCAAAAAGAAATAAAAACGTACACAAATTAAGTATATCAATCGCAAGACATGATTGAATTAAACCATGTACATTATTGTGCAGCGTGTTTAATTCTCTTTATTGAAGTACCTTCGGATAACGACATTTTTTTATCAAGTGCAAGAACAAATAAAGCGGATGACTTGCCGACACGTGAACATGTCACGTACAACTGACCATGAGAAAAACATGAATTTTCTAAGTTGTGGCCACAAACTGCCAAGGATTGGCTTTGTGATTTGTTATTAGTCATGGCGAAGGCAACACGAATCGGGAACTTAATTCGTTTAATCTTAAAGGGCATGTCCGTTGGGATTATTGTAATCCTCGGAATGAAAACTAAGTCATCTTTAAATTTTCCTTTGAGTATCGGCACGTGAATCACATTACTCATCAATTTTATTATCACCAAACGCGTTCCATTGCATAGTTTTGGGTGGTTTGGATTTCGAAGCATGATGACTACCGAGCCCGCCTTCAGTTGTAAATTGTGCGGTGGTAAACCAGGCGAATCCAAGGACCTTAAGAACTCAGTTGGATATTTAGTGGCTTCATCTTCGTTTGTTACACAATCAATAGATTTAATTGAATGCAGAGTACCAACGATTTGTTTCCGAATTATAAAGTTTAAGTCATTAAATCTGTATTCTTAGCCGCCAAAATTGCTCGCTCGCCATTTGTTATTTTTGTAGTTATCAATGATGTTCGGGAATACTTTTCTGATGGGCTCCTCTTGTGATGAGACGAAATTGCAACAATTCGGAGGAATTTAAATTAATCCGCTTGATTCGTTGACAGTTACTCTGCAATTACCGATAGTCAGCAATCGCTCAGAGAAATCTTCAAATGCATCATTCAGCAATGCAACTCTCATGTTTGTTGTCAGTTGAAGTTTCTTTATATAAGCGCAATAGATTCGATGATTTGAGGCAAGCATTTATATCGTCGACAGCCGTTGATCTTGGAATTACTGGCAGTGTTTGGCGGAAATCGCCAGACAGTCAAATCAATGCGCCTCTAAAACATCTCGAGTCATTGCGTAGATCTTTCAATGTTCGGTTAGGTACTTCTAATGCACGTTTATGCGCCATTGTACCTTCTTCCCAGATGATGATTTTCGATGATGATTAAACTTTGGCCATTGCGGTTCTCCAATAGTTTGAAGATTTAACGGCAATTTTAAAGCTGAATGAGCCATACGGCATTATTCTAACAATGTGGCTGCTATTCCAGAAGACTCAACTGACACGGCAGTGTTGGATCTCGCACGAACAGTGGCTAAAACTATACTGACATGAGGAATGTCTTACCAGATCAAGGAAGTATAAACCACCATTTCCATTATCAATTGCCTTCATTAATGTATCATAAACTTTTGTTTAAAAAAATCATCCCCAGGACTTTAAGTATGTTTTACCAATCAAACACAGTTAACATTTTTAAAATCGTATACGTCTTTTTGCTTTCAGCTCATTTCATCTAATAAACAGCTAAACGTCTTGTAAAACATAATTAGCCTTCAAGCCACCCGCAAACTTTAACATTTCAAAACAAAGAAAACTTTTTAATTTGGAGGTGTGGTTTCTGAGTTTAGTCTTAACAAACAAACTGATTCAATGGCCCGGCTGCGGTGTGTCTTTCTTCACCTTGTGGCCAGACTTCATGATCGTCTTTGACCAAACTTTACAGAAACACAAATATTTCCTGAAAGCTTAAGGTCAATTGGATCGGCGGTTGCGGAGTCCTTAAAATATTTACAAACCAACAAAAAATACATTCATTTTTATACATACGTACATACATACATACATATGTATATATACCCTCTTAACTAAACTCCAAAGCATCAAAAAATATACATATAATACTTTGGTAAAGTTTTGAACTGGCAATTAAATGTTAATGTTAGAAAGTCTCCATTGACCCGAGGACCAACGTCATTCTGTATCGTCGTATTAATGTACATAATTATGTATGTATATAAATATACATCCTACTAATATTATAAATGTGAAAGTTAAGATGTTTGGATGTTTGGATGTTTGTTGCTAACTAACGCCAGAACGGCTAAACGGATCTGGATAAAATTTGGCACAGAGATAGCTTATAGTCTGGAATAGCAGATAGGCTATTTTTATCCCGGTAAAATGTATGGTTCCCTAGGGATAGATTTGTTTTAATTTTTGAAATTACACCAGAATGGATGAATGGATCTGAATGAAATATAGCACAGAGATAGATTATAGCCTGGAATAGCATATTGGCTACTTTTTATCCCGGTAAAATGTATGGTTCCCGTGGGATAGATTTGTTTTAATTTTCGAAATTACATCAGAATGGCTGAACGGATGTGGATGAAATTTGGCACAGAGCTAGATTATAATCTGGCATAGCACATACATAGGTTTCTTTTTATCATGGTTAAATGAAGGTATTAAATTATAAAGCTATAAAAGAAGAAGAAGCTAGATTACGATAGACTATACTCCTCAAGCTACAGTCTACTTCTTGATCAGCTGAAACGCGAGCGAAGCCGCGGGTAAAGGCTAGTATGTACATACATATATTGCAATAGTGAGGAGTGCACGTGTAAAAACATAATGGATGCTTCTCACAATAAAGAGCTGCTTTGTATACATGAAAGAAACGGCAGCGAAAAATACCCCAAGAATAAGGGGGAATTTTTTAGGGATGAAATAATAATAATAATGAAATAAAAAAAAAAAAAAAAAAAAAAAAAAAAAAAAAAAAAAATTAGGGATACACTAACAAATATTACGAAATTACATACACATACACATACACATACATCATACAAATACACTTTCTATAGCAATTGCAAACTTCAAGAGCAACTGTATCTTTAAAACTTTGTTTATGTTTTTGACTTCAAAACAAAAATAAAAAAAATATTAATATAAAATCCTGTCCTGACTGATTGAAATTTCAAATAAATGATTTCTCAGTTTCGCTAAGTTAGTTTTTAGTGTATTTTTTATTTTCCTTTTATTTTATTTTTTCGCCAATTTTCTTATGTTTATAGCCTATTCGGGACGGAGATATCAAATCAAAAACCATGAAAATCGGTCTAACCGTTCTCGAGTTATAAGTGTTCGAACAAACACGACTTTGTTTTATAAGATTATGTATTTTGAGTATGAATAAATCTGCAAATTTCTTTGTGTTGTTGACATGCTGAAAAAAAATCAAAATATTTTTTCGAAAAGTTTTTGTAAAAAAGCAAGGGACTAACTCAGTGTTGGTGATTCAGCGGAAGTTTTTTTTTTATGTCTAGGTCTGATGCAACATTTAGTTTTCTAATTATCGGATTGGTTAGTTTCTGTATTTTTTATTATTTTATTTGCGTTGTTCGTTGGACTTTTTTTTTTTTGCCACATTATTTACTTGCAAATAAGTAAACTTCATTAGAAAACCTTTTTGTTTTTATTTTTAAGTATTTTTTCCAATCAACTCAAAAAGGGAAATACAATATCCTTGTGGCAAGGCTTTCCTTGAGAATAGATTGTATTTTTAAGTAGAAATACATTTTTACATATTTTCAGTTATCCTTGAAACTGAATTCTTTTATTTTCTGGTGTGTATGTGAAACGAAGCTACATTGATTTGTACCTAGAACAACTTGGTTTGTAATGATGCTTCCTTGGAATACTCATGATTATTATACTCGTTTGCACTTCCAGGCTTTAATGAGGGACATATTAAACAAAACCTTTTCAGGGACAGAATATCTAGAAAATTCAATTTTCGAATTGAATTCATTCATTGAATTTGTATCTGCTAATAAATTCACTGAACACATAATTATTATAATTTATTGTGGTTATGAGCCGTAAATGTGTATATATTTACACAAATATATAAAATTGTACCAGTGCCGGATTAACCACGTAGCAAGAGTAGCAATTGCTACGGGCCCCGCGCGAAAGGGGGCCCCGCATATTTAAATCCACTCATCTCTGCCTGAGCGGAATTTTTTTGAGTGAAACTTATTAAGATGTGGTATATTGAATTTTTTTGATGTCACAAGAACGTGAAACGTTACAACTTTTCCTATTAAGACAATCCACGTCAGACACTCGGTACCCGACTATTTCCTTGGCGTAAATAAATCACCGAATTTCATACGGTAAACGCACAAGTTCTACAAAAAGTTGCTTGCATAAATGTTAAGAATTTCAGTCGGCCTGATAATCAGCTCTACAAAAAGTCTGAGGTATGCAAGCACTCTTACCCGACACTTAGTGTGGATGTGTAGCAGAATTGAAATGGCTCGATTTTAATTGTTAAAATTATCTCTTTATTTGTAAGATTAACAGACTACATTATTTTTAATATAATTTAGTAACCATATACATACCAAAAATCTACTTCCTAGAATATAAGTATATTGGGTTACAGAAGTTATGACTAAAAAAAATATTTTATTACTAAAGTAATAAATTTGTTTAAATAATTAATTATAAAATATTAATTATTAATATTAATCTTAAAAGAGAGATTTCCTCAAATTGAATTTTCCATAACCATTTCGTAATCCTGATATAGTAAGACCATTACATTACAGCAATGCATTCAATAAACTATTTCCAGAACCAAAGAAGTTTAAATTCTAGACGCGAGAGTCTCACGCGTGTTTTTTTTAACTAGGTATCCCATCCCTTATCGCTACAATGGGCACTCGGCCAATGCAAATTAATTGTGATCGAAGTTGGTAACACTGAAAAATTAACCGGGGATTCCCTGACATTGCCATCGAGTATCGTAACAACCTATCCGCCAATTAAAATAAAGTTCTGTTAGCTACCAGCCAATAAGAAATCGATGAATATTTTATTTTATAAGTTTTAATCTTTCTATGTGTAAACATGATGTGAGCCATTTATGAAAGAGGTTTGTTTTAGTTCTGTGTTATTTATTGATTTTTGCCTATCGCAGTGTTGTGAATAATTCAGTAAAATACTTAATTCTAAAACCTCAAGAGATAGAAGAGTGATTCTGAGAATTATTGACGTTTAAGGTAAGATATATTTTACTAGATTATTATATCTTTCCACACGGAGATAAAAAAAATAGTTTTAATTGTAGAATGGTAATCATTACTACGTTACATTGTATCTATATAACCCTCATGAAAAAAAATTATAAAAAAATTAATGTATGTTAAAATCTAAAAAATAGATATTTTTAGTATAAAAACAAATATTAAAAATGCATAAAAAATATATAAATATACATAAAATGTGTATAAAAAATATATTTTGAATAGATAACTTTTGGCCAATTTTTTAGCGAGGAGTGCCGAGAGTAGTCTAGTCCAGAAGTGAGTTTCCTGCGAAAAATTGTTAGAACTGTGGCGAAAATATGAGCAATAGCTTATTTGATGCGAAATCTAATTTTGAGACATTTTTTTTTCTAGAAATCAAAATTTTAATTTGTTATTAACAATAAACATAAACAAGAAAGAGGGTCTCAGCTTTTTGATAACAACTTAATAACCATTTGCGATGTCGAAAATTGGAAAAAATATTCTTAAAGAGGAAGAAATTTCTTAAAAAAAGTTTTGACTCTCAGAACTCTAGCCCTTTAGACAATAATTTTATTTAATATTGAAAACGGGGTTGCGCGTAGCTGCTGTCACACGGGCGCGCCTACGTTAGAAGGGTACAACCCAAGAAATAATTTTTTTGAGGCTAAAATATTAATATAACAATCTGATAAAATTCTCATATAATCCAAACACTAAAAGAAACCAAGTCCCGTTGGGAAAAAATAATTTTTCATTGATTTTTCAAGAAGTTAAGTGATTGTTAATCAACAAATTTTTTCCGGTGCTCTGATTTTATTGATAATAAAATAAATGCCTAAACAATAGCTCTAAAATCTAATTCTTGTTAGAGCCCTTCTTACTTATGTACTTAATACGATGATGCAAAAAAAAACATAAACATTTTTTATTTTATTAGTTATGAATTTTTAGTTGTACCTTCTCTACACGGAAAGATTAGTTTGAAATTGACGTGTTTGTTGTCATTATTGATAACACACTATCTGCTTTAGACAAACGCATGAAAGCATATCAAAAACTAACTAGTGTTTTTGGAATATTTCGACAGTTAAAATCTATTAGAGCAGACGAGGTTTTAAAAAAAAACACCAATTATAGTCAGTGCTTATGAAAATGATTTGGAAGGCAGTCAGACAACGAATTAGTGCAGTTTGCCGAGCTGCTCAAAACGAATGTGGCTAGTGCGATTGACAGTACGAAAAACGAAGCTCTGGATATCCAATATTACAAATTCCTAATGGACAATTCATTAGAATCATGTTTCCCCAATTTAGAAATTGCTTTTGCGCAATTATTTATCTCTAATGATCACTAACTGCAGTGGCAAACGTTCATTTTTGACATTAAAGCGCATAAAAAATGAGTTAAGGAACCTATGAGTCAAGAACGTCTGAATTATCTCGCTTTGATGAATATAGAATATGATTTGCTCAGAAAAATTGATACGAATAGTATTATTTCTAAATTTGCCCACATGAAATCTAGAAAAGTTACTTTGTAAAAGCTTAAAAAATAATAAGGTAACAGATAAATAAATATAAAATATAAACATTATTTAAAGTATACCATTGATAAAATATAACATTAGCTATTCCTTAAAATATAATATATTTTGTATTAAATTTAAACTTTGAAATATGTATTGAAAAAAATAATTTGTGTAGTATCATCAGTTTTCAATTGTTAGTTTCCTATCAAAATTATTCTAAATTGCCTGGAAATCTCATCTCAGGCTTTTTGTACTTGTCAGAGCCTAACAGCGCCTATAGTAATTTACTACACTATTAATTACCCACAAAATTATAACCTATAGATAGCAAATAAACGTATTGAGTATTGAATTGTTTTTTTACCACTTTATACTTAAGAACCCATAGTAGATCGAGGGCTCTATGAAAGAATTTGCTACGGGCCCCGCGCTTGCTTAATCCGGCACTGAATTGTACCCAAATATTCAATAAATTTTCCTCCAGAAATGCGACACGTCTTTGAAGGATCCAAACAGGACACTATACCCATACCCAAACCCGATGACTTCATGATTTATGTATCCACTCTTCTTCGGGGGTGTGACACAGTTTGTATTTTGTGTAGCTATGTATATTTATTATTATTACGCTTCACTTCATCGTCAGATAAGTTTACAGTCAGCGAGCTTCGCGATTTATGTTCTATAAGACGGGATACGAACGCGAATTACTGTGGCCATAACTTATCCGCCAAGTGGAAATACATTTTCCAATTTTGTGTATTAGAATGAACTGACTTTTTTTATTTTAAACCGAAATTATATGCTTGACTGGATCGGATCGCATTTATTCTCGGCCAACTTGGGACTTAAGTAGTTAGTTAAATTTTATTGCGGCCAAAAATGTTTTTATTTACGTGTCTCATAGTCTGATGTCTAATTGGCTTGGCACTATGCAGTCTGCCAAGTTGACATTGTGTATTGCGGATACAATTTTATATACAACAATAAGAGTTTAATTAGCTGAAATAAAAGTTAAAATCCAAGGATGCAAGCTGTATATGCAGCAATGAATATATTGCATGTTTGTGTATAATACATCCCATCCACAGTTGTTGTTTAATATAATGTTGACTGTTGAGTCTCTAGTAGAATTAGTTAAAAGTAAATTCTGTGAATAGGGCACTTCGCATTGAATGTGTCACATAAGTATGTATAAAAACTAAAGATAAAACTTGTAAAGGGTGACCCAAAAAAAGAGCACGATTTAATTTAAAAATAAAACACTTTTTTGAGGAAGTTATGATTTTCGTATTTCATTGTCAATAAATAATAATAAAATAATGCAGGTGGCAATGATGCAGTATATGTAGTGCTTGGTTACTTAACCTGAGAGCTGTGAGTTCAAACCAAGCATGGGCAGCAATTTTTATTTATTTTTATTATAACAAGGTATTAATATCCCTTTGAGTGGGAGTGGATTATAAGAAAAAAAAAAAAAAAGAGTAATACTGTTGAAATGAATTTGGTATTGTTATAATCTGGTAAATAATTGTATGGTATTTAATTTTTAAATATGATTTCCAGCATATGTCCACCGCGGCTAAGAGGTACATAGTATGCATTCGAATTCGGTCAGTCAAATTTTTCACTATTTTCTATACACATAAATAAAAATGAAGTGTCTGTTTGTAATTTCAAAATATCAGTGTTTTACTAAATGCGTATGAAAGTACATACGGTACTTAGAACAAAAACGCAAGTTTTAAAATTTTTGTCTGTCTGTCTGTCTGTATTTGTTCCGGCTAATCTTAGAAACGGCTTCACCGATTTTGACGAGACTTTCACTGGCGGATAGCTGATGTTGTAAGGAATAACTAAGGCTATTTTAATTACTCCTCTAGGTGGCGCTGCGGTTGCAATTTTCAAAAATTCTTATTTATGGGCCGATTTTGACGGGATTTTCACATGCATAGAGCTGATAAGCCGAATTTACTTAAAATTACACAGTATCTATACACATAAATAAAAAGTGTAAAATATCAGCTATTTACTAAATACTTATGAAAGAATTATTATTTTCAATACATTGATTAATTTTGGCGAAACGAAGTTCGCGGGTCAGCTAGTTTCAAATAAATCTGACTCCATGGGGTCTACGGGAGACTTGACGGGGTCTACATTGGCGTGAATAAATTAAGTGCACGACTGGGTGGTACGAACTTGCTCTAATGTGTTAAAATAGTCTTGGTTCTTGAGATTTTCGGAAAAAAGCATTGAAAATATCACATGAAATTTTATTAATCACTTGAAAATCAATAGTTAAAACGTTTTTTGGAGAAAATGAAGTAAACCATCTGATTTCATTTGCTTTTTTAAGATTTAAGGAAAATTTTTCTCAAAATCGTTCGACCAGTTTTTTTCAAAAAACAGTTTTTTTTTGAAAAACTTTTCGAAAATATATTCCAATTTTTTTTTGAGTATGCCAACTGCTAAAACTTTGTAGTTTTTATCAGAAAAATAAAATTTAAAAAAATGGATAAAACCGTTTTTGGAAAAACGAAAAATAAAAAAAAAATTTAAAACTTTTTTAAAAAACTCAAAAAAAACTTTTTTTGAAAAATTTAAGAATTTTTATTATTTCGTTTATAAAAGGGCTTCCGCATTAAAAATTTCATCGAAATTCACCGTTTGTTTTAAAGCTAGAATGCTAATTCCAAAAACCCCTCTGTTAGGACGTCATAATAATACTATCTACCAAGTTTGAAGCAAATCGGTTCAGCCGTTTAGGCTGTAGGTGCCGATACAGACCAACGGACAGACAGACAGATAGACAGACATACAGACGGAATTGTCGGACCCACTTTTTTCGACTTCTCTATCATCGTAATTTTATGTTTGATTGCCCAAAAAAAATTTTTTTTTTACGAATGCATAACTTGCCTTATACATAGTACATACCTACCTATAATCGCAAGTGAAAATGGGCGTTTACAAGTTGTACCTATGTATCATGTATGGGTCCACGAAAATGTATCTGATTTGAGGAAATTTGTGTTAAGGAGCCATGAAATCATAACAGATAGCGCGAAAAATAATAATATTTCATTTTTCAAACATGACATTACGATGATAGAGAAGCCCAAAAACGTGGTTTTCGCCATACCACCCGTCGGTCTGTCTGTGCGGATGTGCGTATGTGCGTCTGCGCGCTTTTTCACGTCATGCTACAGTCTAAACGGCTACACGGATTTTCTTCAAACTTGATATATAGCAGTTTCAAGAAAAACGGTTGTCGGGATTTTTTTTATTTCGTCTTAGCCCGGCTCAAACTTGTACCTTTCAAGTAACGGTTTTTTTCAATTTGGATTTTCTCGAAAACGGCTCTAACGATTTTGATTAAACTTAAAATTTAGCTAACTTTAAGCATTTCTAACAAAACTGCGTTTTTTGTTTTTGGCTCAAATGGTCGTAACGAAAATCAGGTTTTAACGGCTTTTTTTCAAATAGCCATAAGTTCACAACGGCTTGATTGAATCAACTCAAATTTTGTTTGACATAGTTTTTCACAGTGTTCTATAGGATGGTTTAGTAAATTTTTCACTGAAGCCTTTCTAAACGGTGGCTTCCATACAACGAGCCGTTGAGTTTTAGCCAACTTTTTTTGGTTCTAATTTTCTAATTTTCTCGAAAATGGCTCTAACGAATTTGATTAAACTTTGTGTGTTATATTCTTTTAGTGTTTTTAAAAGAACTGCGTTTTTAGTTTTTGGCTAAAAATGCCAATAACGGAGATCTGCTCTTAACGGCTTTTTTTCAAATGGCCATAAGTTGTCAACGGTTGCATCGAATTTACTCAAACTTTGTTTGGTATAGTTCCTTACAGCTTCCTATCAGATGGCATTGATTTTTTTTCAGTTTCTCTTTTTTAAATGGTGGTTCCTATACAAAGAGCCACTTGATTTTGGCCAATTTTTTTCATTTTTTCTAATTCACTCAAAAAAGGCTCCCCCGATTTTTATGAAACTTTGTATGTAACATACATAGAATACTTCAAACAAAACTGCATTTTTAGTTTTTGGATATACATGATAATAGCGGAAATTGCTTTTAACAGTATTATTAATTTGGCCATAAGTGGACATTTGTATCATTTATAACACCCAAAAGATAACGTCTTAATTTTAAATATTAAAGGTTTCTTAACGTTAGCTCCCGTATATCGGTTTTTCCAGTTTCAGTCAAATTTTTTTAGGTTTTACCAAATTTTTCAAAAATGAGTTGTTCTCATTGAACGAAAAGTTTGTTTTCATCGTACTTTTGCACCCACAGAGCAAGTACGTGCGACCCAGTCGTGCATTTTATTTAACCTCCTTTAATTTATTTGAGTTGTTTATTTTAATTAGGTTAGCGGCTGCTACCTAATGTCCTGACTGATTTTTGTTAAGGCAAAATCGATTCCATTTACGAAACATTATTTCGCTGGCAGCAGATGGCGCTCTTGCCATAGTCGGGCAATATCTTGGGCAATTCACTGTGTCACCGGAATTCTCCCAGTTTCCAAATATAATTTGATATTTCTTCAGTCTGTAATCATTTTAATTTTATTTTTTAAATTGATAAGTTACCGACGGACGGTCTTATGACAAAGTGTTTTTTTAATTCAAAAGCTCGCACCACTGATTTTAATAAATAGAACGCAAGAAAATATACCTACTATTTTCATTTTTACTACTCTGAATTTAGGGTCGGAACTTAGCCGCGCCGCGAATTACCATCATTAGATTATAATTTTCTCATTTGTTGACGAGTTTCGAGAATATGGTAGAAATGTAGCTGCGCAGCAGGGGGTCCACCGAAAAAAGTAAAATTACAAAAATGTTCCACGAGAAAAAAAAAACTCCAAGTTGTCGGAGGTGTCCCTGTACCTGGTCGCTCCATGGAAGATGAGGTTTACTTTGGCTTCTGACTATCTCTGATTTGGCGTTGAAGGCTTTACGAGCTGGAGCGTCAATGTTCGTTTGCTCTACATGGCCCAGCCATCTAAGTCATTGAACTCGAATTTTTCTGGCTACGTTTATGTCGCCGTACAGCACGAATAGTTCGTCGTTGTATCTTCTTCGCCAAATGTTGTTTAATCGGTTTACGCAGACAGGACCATAAATCGTTCGCAGCACTTTTCTCTCGAAGACTCCAAATGACTTTTCATTCATCCGATTGGGATAGAGTATGATTCACTTCACTTTCTACCTATATCTATTCTTTCTTTTCTTTCTTCGTCTTCATTGCTTTTGTGCCCCGGAGGCTTACGCCATGCGCTTTTTCTACATATTCATAGGTGAAAAATGACAGTGCTTTTGCGTCCCCCGAAGGCTGACGCCCAGGGCATCTGCCCCTCCCTAGATCCGGGGCTGGTTATACCTATCAATGGTCACGTTCTGACCAAGTCGATGCACCGACGGTGGTGGTGGTGGTGAGATTGGACTTTTGTTGATGAAAGCATATACTTCGTCTTGTCCTCGTTTATTTTCAGTATACCATTCTGCTTGCTGCTGACTCCATAGTAGTGAAAGCACCGGTTACTGCTTCGCTTTTTTCTTCCTATCACTTCAATGTCGTCAGCAAACTCAAGTAATTGTGTCGATTTATTGAAAATGGTGCCTGATGTACTGGTATGGGTATTCCGCATGACATTTTCCAGCACAATGTTAAAATAGCTGCATGACAGTGTGCCACCTTGTTTTAGCCCTCTGGTGGTTTCGAAGGCTTCAGTAGAGTCTCTACCAACTTTGACGGAACAGCGAGCATTCTCCAACGTCATCCTGATAAGTCGTATCAGTTTAGCAGGGATTCTAAAGTTAGACATGGCACGATACAGTTCAACTCTATTAACACTGTCGTAGGCGGTGTTGGTGGGTGTCGATGTATTCTTGGGTTTTCTCCAGGATCTGGCGTAATGTGAATATTTGGTCGGTGGTAGATTTTCCAGGTTTGAAGCCGCATTGGTAAGGAACTATCAGGTCATCAGCAAATGGCTTGAGACGTTCACATAAAACGCTCTACAGGATCTTATAGGCGATGTTTAAAAGACTTATGCCTCTATAGTTGGCGCAGAGTAGGCGGTCTCCTTTTTTGTGAATCGGGCAGATGGTACTGATATTCCATTCATCGGGCATACTTTCCTCCGACCATATTCTTTCAGGTGAGTTGGTGTATGCTCCTGACCAGGTCATCTCCGCTTGTAGGCCATCACATCCAGCTGCCTTATTCATCTTTAGTCTGGTGATGGCTACTTTGATTTTATTTTGGTCGGGCGGGTGTAATTCGTGGTCGTCATCAAGATTAACTGGAACAAGTTGATCTTGGGCGGGATCTTGGCTGTCATCCCCATTTAGCAACCGGTTAAAGTAGTCTCTCCAGATGGCTAACATCGCCTGCGTTTCCACTATGGTGTTTCCATCCTGATCTTTGCAGGGCCCAGGGCGGCTTGTGAAACCAGATGTAGAATGTTTCACCCTTTTGTAGAAGTTTCTTACCTCTTTTCTGCAAAAGCATCTCTGCATCTCCCCGACTTCGCGCTGCTGGTGTTTTTTTTTTTCTTCCTCCTGAGTAGGCGTTTCTCATCATTCCTTCGCTCAACATATAGAGATTTCTGGATGCTCTAGTAGATAGATAGATAGATAATTCTTTCTTAAGAAAAATTCCATGGCCATTCTGCCGTCTGCCTGAGTTGACATTTCATTTTAAATTATAAAAAATTGAAAGAAAAAAAAGAAAAGAAAATTATTAAATACACTTTAAGATATTATATAATTAAAATTAACTACATTACTAAAAATATTTTATGTTGTTACAGCATTATTTTGGGTTGAGTATATAATTTATATAATGATATCAATTTTATAATGATTTGAAACACAAAAAGTTTTCCAATTTTAACATGATTTGAAAAATAAAAGAATTCAATTTTAACATTATTTTTTTTTTAACTGCAATGACTGAGCAAAATTTATATTTAATTTGAGTTTAGAAACTATTACGGTAATTAATCACATGTTCACAATACTTATAAAGAATTGGCCAACCTAGTGTTCCGTTCAATACCACGAATAGTCGAGCTAAAGAGAGGTAACTTTCTTGGAAATATAATCGATGTATCTCTTGAAGCATTGGACAAATGCAATGAAGTGGTACACATCTTCGATTTCCCTTCTGTTACACAAATTACATAGCTGTGTTAGATCAGATCGATGTGGCATAAAATTTAAGTTAATCATTTTAACTCTCGCTCTGAAAATGGTACCTATAGCTTCAGACGATAATTCATTACTAAAGTAAGAAACTTCTGTTGTCAATCTGTGGTTTAGGTTCGCGATGTTGATGCAGATGCTCTTAATAAATGCTGGGTACCTATGCATACTTTCGTCTACTGTTGCAATTACATCTGAAAATATTTGCTGCCATTCTTCCAAATTAGATTCTTGTAGAGATAGATTTACTCCATGAGCTAATTGTTTCCATTCTTTGAATGGAGAGGAGTTCGTTTGCAGAAGTCCTACCAATATTTTCCTGTGAAGATTACCTTCACTTCTTCTCATTACTTTAAAAATGTTATCTAAGTTGATTTTAAGGCTTTGCGTGTAAATAAGGGTAATTCCAGACTCAACTTTAATGGCATAGTTTGGTGTAGAATTCGGCAGTCTTAACAAACACTTGAAGAAGTACCTCTGGATTGCTTCGAATTCTTCAAAATACATATGTCCAAAAACCTGGACACCATAAGAAAATCATGTGTTAACAGTAGCATTGAAAACGCATATTTAGACACAAAGTCAATGTTTTGGTTCCCGAAAAATTTTGGCCACATAAGGCTTAAAGCAAGCTTAGCCTTATTATTGTTCTCCTTTGAATGCTTGGTAAAGTTAAGGTTATGAGTTATCAAAACGCCAAGGTACTTAAATCCTTGAACAACCTCAATATGTTCGTTATTAAATTGCCAATTTCCTTCTGGCTGCCTTCTTCTTTGCCGTGGTTCAAAAATCTTATTTTAGTCTTGCTGATATTAACCTGCAAGCCCCAAACCTTACAAAACGTTCAACTTGCTGATTTGCAGTTGTAGAGTGAAAGGATTCTCGGCCAACAATACTAAATCGTCAGCGTAGTATCTAGTATCTCTCTGGAGCCACGATTTGTATGCCTCCGTTTTAGCTTTGTTTGCCTGAGCACATTTGGAGTCGAACAAGGGGTTTCTAGTGGGAGGCTGTGAGAAGCCCAATACCTCCGACGCAGCACTTCTTATGGCTTGTTGACATAGCTGCCATTGGTCTTCCGGGCTCATATCATCAGTCGAAGGATTTTTTGCAAGGTCAAGGGATACGCGGTCGGCATAGACAGTAGCGGTCTCTTCCGATTGAATTCGTCCAACATTGAATTTCCTCGGCGTAGTTGTTGTTCGCCTAAGAACTACCATGCAGATCCGTACTCTAAATTTTGCACCGAGTGGTCCGAGTCGATGTTTGCTCCTAGAAATGTACGGACATACAGGATGCTGGAGGAGTGTCTTCCGTCAATCGCAACATGGTCGAATTGGTTGCAGGTTCATACTAAAGATATCCTCAATCCCAATGTTGGCATTAGTCTCCCAAGAGGATTTTAATTTCATGTTTGGAGCATTGCTCATAGGTTTTGGCGAGGAGCTCGTAGAAACTTTCTTTGGTAGCGTCGTCTTTCTGTTTTGTATAGGAGCATGGGAGCTTTTTGGGCTTAGGTGGTGGAACCTAGCCTTAATGCGGATCGTTTTTTTTTTTTTTTTTTTTTATAATGAACTCGCACTCAAAGCAATATGAATACCTTTATAAAGAATTAACATGTGCGAGCGAGGAGAGAGAAGGAATAGAAAGATAGGAAAGAAAGTTGGTACAGTGGATTGAGATTATAGGTGATAAATATCTCACGAAAATCCCACGGGTGGCGTCCAACTGGGGGAATAAATAAAAATTGCTGCCCAGGCTGGGTTTGAACTCACAGCTCTCAGGTTAAGCAACCAAGCACTACATCCACTGTACCATTGCCACCCGTTGTGTCTCTCCCTCGCTGACTTTGCGAAAGCAAAGCGCTCCTGGAGCGCTGTTATATCAGCTTTGAAACTGGTGAGGGTTTCGGCTTTACACGACCTGTTAAGTGTTCCCACGTTTCATGTGTAAATGCGTGAATCATGGTCCGTTTTTCGTTGCTGCGGGGGGGGGGGGGGGGTCTTCAACATGATTGATTTTGTCATCCGAGGCCTGTGCACATGACGTGTAGATCGTGTTGACGGTTGGATCTTCAGAGCGTATCTCTCCTCTTGCTCATAGTTCCTGAGACAAGAGCTCAGGTATCTACAACTCATGGATTAGATGGATCCAACGCTCGTCGTTAGTTCACCTTTCTGCTATCCAGCGGGCACCGCGTGGAGGTGAGGATGCGATTTTGCCCACCGATCCACTTGGTTTATCCGTGCTTTACTATAACTCGAATTGAACTGAAAAATATTTGTTTCTTATCCAATCTCATATTGGTAGTGGTATATTGTCTTTTGTCACACAAAGGGGCCAGTATAAACAAATCTCTGATGTAGGTATGTTCATAAATCCAATTTCTTTAAATTTTGAACTATATAGGTTGAAATTCAAACTAATTATTTTAACTATTCTTTTATTAAACGAATACTGTTGTTTCGATCTATGAGTTGTAAATATATATTTCTACAACATTTTTAAGAACCTACCACTTTTTCAAATGCAATAGAATAATTTAACAGAGCATGCAATAAGAATTATGTTGATTTGTGTTACAGGAAATATAATCTTTGCTATATATTATATATAGATTATATATACAAAGATATAATTATCCTACCAAAAACTCAATCAAAAAAGTTAGTTTGATTTGCATACAATGTTTGCCAAAGCGAATAATTTTGCCATATTATTCCTGATTTTAAATTAGATTTATGAGGAACACCGTAGGTAGTTGCAAAGCTTCATATGGATCACTATATGTAACAAAATAATCCTTCTACCCACACAATGTATGCGGATGGTGATGCCCTTCAAATTAAAAAGGAATCCCTTTTTCATGACCACCGCCAGTTACAAGTAGAAATCTATCATGCACACATTGCACACAATACGCAATAAATTCACCGCCAAGGCACTTATTAAAGATCTCGAATCGAGAATAATATTTCTTGTGCTCAACACGCCCAACTCATATGCATGCATATACCTACATACGATTATATCCAATATCCATATTCTGCTCTCAAGGACAACACACAGGACAGGACACACAGCCACTCAGCCAGCGAGAACTCTCGTCGTCATTTATTTTAAAATGCAGTTATGACCTCACACGCTCGAAAGTGTAATTTCTCATCGCGTTCGCAATTAATTCTGGCTGGATAATTACTGTATATACTCATGACCACAACAAACGCCACCCACTCTGACCAAACCTGAAACCAGTCAGCCCTTCATAATGCCTAATTTTTTTTCTAGGATTCCATGTTATGCATATTTGTTTCAAAAATATAGTGAACAAAGAATATATTATATTAAAATTTAAATTCATAACTCAAACACGCGTATTGCATAATTTTAATGTGTAGGTTTTGTTTAATCCTCTTACGCCTGTTTTCGCCAAGATGTGTTAAGAACTTGTGTAAATCATTTCAAACACTTTATTCTGTTGAAGATGGTGCACAGAAGTGCAACTTGAAAAAGTCAAAAGCAGCACTTCTGTGCACGATTCCTATTCCTACCCCACAATGAGACTCAAATCATGTCGTTCAATACTTTTTATCATCGCCGTTACATGAGTTCTCTTGACTCGTCGCTCGTTTTCTTTAAATCAACCGATTTTGGACAGAACTTACATTCCTGACAATATCGATTCTACTATTCGTATATATTAACAGGTAGAGGATTTGACAAAATTTTGATCAATCTTCTATTTCGAAATTTTTACGGAATTATATTTGCCGCATTTCACCAAACAACTTAGCATTTACGGCGCTTATGGCTAACGAGAATATTTATAAAGAAAACATAAGCAAGAGCTACAGTACGTTTGCAACGAACTGTTGGATACCCTATTCCCTATTTTTGTGTATGTGTATGCGTTCGCCTCCCGCAGCCAGCCGATGATCCAGTTTCATAAACAAAATTCTTCTTTACCAGACAGAAAACAATTCAATAACATTAATTTTGTGTGGTGTGATGTTCAATTAGTGCTGGCACAGTAAAAAAGGCGTGTGGCACGCCCAAAGTTGAGACTTTTTATTGCCAAGGCAATTAGTATGAGCTCAGTGACATTCAATTTTATTCTTGCAGATCGATTTGAACAAAACAAGACAAATCTTAAATTTTTAAAAATTAGATTTTGAATATAAATAGCGATTACGGGTGTTTTTAACAATTCTTGAACTACACTCTGCTACGAAACCAAGGAATTAAATCTAAGTGTTCATCTTTTTACTTCAAAACTGCCACCGATAGGTAAAAAACGTTAAAAAATTAATGCGTTATACGACTTTTGATGGAAACGCCCCTTAAAAGTGGGTGTGTCTTATAAATTTGAAGCACTAACTGAGCTTTGATCATTAGTCAGTATTTAGGCATATGTGTAAAATTACAGCTGAATCGAATAGTTTTTAAACGATCTTACCTGAACAAAGATATTTTATCAAAATCACGCCTTTAAAAGTGGGCGTATTGAAAAAATTTAAACAAGAAAATGTAGATATATTTTTCAAATAACAAACGGAAGGAAAAAGGTTTAAATTGAATATTGGTAGCGCCTTAAATTTTTAAAACTACGTTTTTCGTTCTTTTATGAAAAGTGGGCGTAACCCACGCCCAAAATTAAAAAATTTCTTTTCATACACAAACTTTTTAGTTTCTTTTAAGAGGCGCAAAATTTTAGCTTGCGGATTCATTATAAATACCGTTTATTTACAAAAACAATTTTTTTATAGTTTCTAGTGAAAAGTAGGCGTCAGCCACACCCAAAATCATTTTTTTTTGATTTCATACACAAGATGTTTATGTTCAAGTAATACCCACAAAATTTAATGTTTGTGCTTTAATATAATAATTGTTATTTCATAAAAACAATATTGATGGTTTTGTATGAAAAATGGGCGTCAGCCACGCCCAAACTGAAATATTTGTATTTAATTGGAAGAAAGTTTACCTAAAGTTTACGTTTGTAAAATTTTAGCGTTATGCTTCTATCGTAACTGTACAAAAAAACATAATTTAATTTTACCAAATTTAAATTGTTCAACAAAAATGGCGATTGTGGGCGTGTTTGTGGGCGGCTTTTTCCGGTTCAAGAACTTAGCCTTACTCTTGAACCAAAGATTACATATACCGAATTTCAGCTTTCTAGCTCAAAAATTGCGACCTCTAGAGAGTATACATACGGACGGACAGACGGACGGACGGACGGACATGGCTAAATCGACTAGGCTTTTGATTCTGAGTCAGAATATATATACTTTTCTATACCTAACGGTATTATTTCTCTATGTTACAAACTCCACACCAAATACAATTTACCCATTCTATGGAATAGGGTATAAAAACGAACTCATCTGTAATTGGCGACTCACGGCTCTGTGAAGATTCATTTTTTGACAGACCGCGAAGGCCAAATGTAAGAAAACCATTGAATGCTCTCGATTCTAGGCATATGATTTTGTTGATATGATGACTACACTCTACTTGGCAGGCTTATTTAAGAAGCGGACGTTCAATGCTTATGTTGAGAGATCGGCTTTACTTGGATCATCGTTTCCAAAAGCAAAACCAAGTTCTGAATTGGATTTTAGGACAATACTAGCTTTTGCCCGCTACTTCGTACGCGTGAATTTTAGATTAAAGTAGGTATCGCAGTACATTTTTGTTTTTTCAAAATAAGGGGTATGCGTGGTATGAAAGCTACATTCTTTACCAGCTCTACAGCCGTAAGATATTTGGCTTCTGTACAATATTATTTCAAAGTAGCATAACGGTTTAAATTGCAAAGTTGGAGGGTTAAGTTCTGAAGCAATATACCTATTTGGAATGCCCACTTCCAAAACGATGCTATTTATGGCAGCTCCGCTTTATCAGTTTTGGGCGTAAAAATTGTTCGTTCACCGTTCTTTATGGTTACATTATTTTTCGATTTCTGCTTCCGCTGAATGAGATTTTGTCTATCTGGTGGTAAATAGCGCCATCTATGATGTTTTTGATGTAACTTCTATTCAGAACTACTAACTTAGTTCTATTCATGTATAAATGTAGGTAAGTGTGGCACTATTTTTATGATTTCCAGCGCCATTATGTAAGTGAGACGCTAACTTAATTAAAATCTTTTAATTTTGCGTTAAGTTCATTGAATAACGTTCGATTGCAGCAATATTAAAAAAACAATTAGAATTATATATTTTCTGCGATAAAATATAGCCTATATTTTAAGTTGGCGTACTACCAATAAATCTGCGAAAATCGCATTCAATTCCATGCAGTAGTTTTTGCGTGATGCGCGTACAAACATACAGACAGACAAAAATTCTAAAAACGGTTGTTTTGGCTTCTGTGGGTCTAATAGAGACTCCCCATATTAGTTTTGCTTTTATATCTTCAATGTACAGACATCGACCCGTTACAATTTTATTATAGGTATAGATTGAATAATATTGTTGGTGTTTGGCAAACAGTTGAGCTCACGGTCAGGTATAATATGCTGACTTCGCGAAATGAATCCGCGGTGATATTGGTTGGTTATGGAGGAGGTAAGTAAGTAAGTAAGTATTTGGTAATATTTAGTGTTAGCAGTTTTTAGTAGCTGTCGAGATCAAGTTCAATAAGAGAAGAGTCACGTCTCAAAGATATATTGCCTTTTAGAACTAATAGTATCGGCAGTACCTTAACGTGAGGTATGGGAATATTGTATGACAATTTCAATATCGTTAACGATAAGAATAAAAAGAAGAGGACCTAATTAGCTGCCTTGGGGGATTATAGCTAAGAACACAGTAGAAACGGACAAGAAGAAATCCATTTCAAGCTCAAAGTCGAGGGTGGGTATAAGGTTCCATTGGTCACCTGACTACCGGAATTTTAAATACTGCAACTTCTATTTCACCATTTAATCTTCATCAAAGCTCTTCACTTGTATAAGGACTGTGCAAATATCAACAACAACACAAAACCTGAAAATAGTCCGAGATGAAAATATGTACATACCTATATATGTGTATGAATATATAATGCATGATCCTTTTAAAAACCTTTGAATGATGTTTTCTTTTCTAGAGCCAGCACAACTGGATCAAGATTCAAAGCTTCTTCAAGCCGGCTAAATCTCTAGCTTGTCGAATTTCCATCTATGATCTGATGTCGCTGTGTAACACTTTTGTTCTGCGTTGTATCTTCTTCAATGGATGTTTTCTTATTTTTATAAAGTTTTCTACAGAATACTTTCCATTTTCAAATCACATTTCGAGTCATCGCCCTCACAACCGCTGTTATATTGCTAAGACAGAATTTTTATTTCAAATTAATTTAAAAAAAATTTATGTTTCATTCATTTTAGAAACAAAACTTTATTTCGTACTATGTCATGGACAATTAAGCATGGTTTGTCATTTATGATGGATGAGTGTTTGCTTATATCGAAAATAGTTTGGTGAAACCTGGCCTTAAATCACCATTAAAGACTTTTGGTCTGTGCGGGAGGAGTATAAAGTTATTCAGGACTTTCACCGCAACACCATCTTTCCGACTTCATTAGAAGCCATGGAAATGAGTTTTCTGTGTTGGGTGGTTGGTTGCCAGTTTTGCGTGACTTTATTCTCAACTCTCACCAGTCATCACCACGCAAAACCTTGAACAATATAATGCGTAGTGACGGCTATTGCTATGGTGCAATTAGAAACCACCATAACTTCCTTGATGGTTGTTGCTTCATTTCCAATTCCTTGTGTTCCTGTTGCATTTCCTGTGTTGCATCTGTTGTTTTCTAATAACAAACTTTTGTAGTTAAGTCTCAAACAGGTTGTATAAGCACATAAAAAATAAAGGAGACTTCGATTGTCTTAAAAACATACAATCGCACCCTAGATTTTTTAGTCTAAAATTATCAAATATTTAAAAATACAAGTTCAGGATGATATTCGGCAATTAAAAACGTGTTCTGTTGATTTGTTCCAATATTGATTTAAATTATTGTATTAAATTTTCGAACTACGTATACTTCACATTTGATTTTTAAAACGAAAAAAATTCAAAAAACGCCAACCAACACTCAATTATGTATGTGATGTTTTCACAAACACAAAATAAAGCTCACGAAATCGTCGTGAAAGCCTCTTGCCAGGGCCCGATCCAGCTTTTTCGCCGCCCTGGGCAAAAATTTAATTTGCCGCCCTTTTGCAATGAGAACATATAAGATATAAAATTGTTGGTGCTTTTTTGACCGACTTTTGAAAAATGGAGGTATTCATTCCGACCTGTAAGAATGTAATATTGTTGGAAATTTTCTTTTGGACAATCAAGCATGACATTACGATCATAGAGAAGCCGAAAAAATAGGTCGGACAATTCTGTCTGTCTGTCCGTCTGATTGTACACCCTTAACGGCTATACCGATTTGCTTTAAACTTGGTACACAGAACACAGTATTATTATAACATCTGATAGATTGATTTTTGGACCTAGCATTCAAGCTCCGAAATTAACGGTACCTACCTGCCATGTGATTTTTCTTGACAAACTCATTTAGATATCTCAAAAACGGCTTATACGATTTTGTTAAAAAAAAGTTAAGTAAAATGTATGTTTTGGTTGGAATAAATTTGTCTGGAAAATTCTTTATAACGGTAACTCCGATAGGGCCGAATTTTGCATATCAGATTTACTCCTAAGCCACTTAAAGGATTTCGATGAAATTTTTTAAGTGAAAGGCCTTTTATAAACGAAATAACTTTGTTACCTACTTAAAATTTCATAAAAAATTAAAGTTTTTTTTTTGATTATTTCAAAAACAATTTAATATTTTTTTTTAATTTTGTCTTCCTGATAAAAAGCAATAAAAGGCGTTTTTCTTTTTACTTGCGATTATAGGTACTATAAGGCAAGTTATGGATTCGTGCAGAAAAAAAAATTTGAGATAACAATCACACATGACATTACGATGATGGAGGAGTCGAAAAAAGTGGGTCTGAAAATTCCGTCCGTCTGTCTGTCTGTCTGTCTGTCTGTCTGTCTGTCTGTCTGTATGTCTGTTCGCGCCTCTGGAGGCTGAACGGGTGGGCCGATTTGCTTCAAATTTGGTATTTAGGATTTATTTGGCCGTCCCTCGGAACATATTTTTTATTTTTGCCCTAGGTCCAAAAATAACGGCACCTGCCATACAATCTTGAAGACAAAAATTGATTTTCTCAAAAACGGCTCTAACGATTTTGATAAAACTTTCAGAATGCTATTTTTGTAAGAAAATCTATCTTTTGGTTTGAAATCTTTTTTCAAAATTTGTCTAATAACGGTACCTCTCATAGAACCAGTATTTTCAAATCAATTTTTTTCGTAAACTATAAATTCGATTTCAATAAAATTTTGACCACAGGAAGTCACTCATAATTTTATTAATATGGCATTTCAAAATTTTCAAAAACTTTTTTTTTTGATTTTTTATAATTTTTTCAAAAAAATTTTTGGTTTTCGAAATATGTTGGAAACGGGTACATTGATTTTTTTTTAAATTATTTTTCAAATGTAAACTATGGAGTGCCATATATTTGCATACTCAAATAAATTTCAAAATATTTTTTGAAAAAGTTTTTCAAAAATAACCTTTTAAAAAAAAAACTGGTCCAACGATTTTCAATATTTTTTTTTCCTAGATTGACGTATAGCTTTGAAATTTTATTGCATACTTAGTTTTTCCGAGAAAACTCTTAAACTAATTTAAAAAATAAAAGAATTTTCGAAATTATTTAATTTTTTTTTAATATCCATATATGCAGCCACTACGCAATTGCTTGTCATAAGAGCAAGTTCGTGCGACCCAGTCGTGCATTTTATTTAGTTCACAGCAGAGCCTGAGTTGTCAAACAAAAATAAGTTTTTCTTTTTTGCTTCAGAGCCTTCAGAGCATAGACTTTGTATTTCTTTTCTCCGTCAGAGTGTGTTCAGAGTGCGCTCTACGAGCTCCAAATAAATAGATGGGGCAGACTGAGCTAAAAGCCAAACAAAATAAATAGGATATTAAATTCGTTTCATTAATAGTTCAGAACGCTCTGAACACAATTAGTTCAGAGGACGTACAGAGCGAGCTCGATAAACTTGAACTTTGTTCAGAGCTCTTTACTGAATGAAAACAGAAAAACGCCTAAAGTGCTGGAAGGTGCATTCTCAAAAAAAAAAAAAAAAAATTTGGAAAAATGTTTTCGAGAAGTTTTTTTTTTTCTAAAAAAATCAGAACTGTTCAAGAAATCAGATGACTTCATTTTTTTCCCTCAAAAAAAGCTTTAACTAGCGGTTTTTAAGTGATTAATAAAATACTTCGACTTTATATTTTTGACGGACATATACAATACAGTCAAAATTCTTTATAGCAAACCTTCAAGGGAACAAAAAATAAAAAAATTATAAAATTCGTTATAAAGAAATGTGAAATGTGTTTTGAAACCTCGTGCTCCTTTTTATTTTTAAAGAAAATTGGTATAAAAAAATTATTGAAAAAAAAAATCATATCTTTTGTTTAGAAATTCAATGTTTGATTGTACATTTGAAATTTTGTTTTTTATTTTACTATACAAATTTTCCATTTTAGAAAATACAAAATTTGCAGCATCTTCTTTACTTTTATCACTTGTTTCAATAAAACTTCAAAAATTCTTAATGCAGTTCTCTTATCACTATAGTAGGGCTTTTTCATCTCGTCTGAAGTAAACTCTTTCCAAATTGCTTGTTCTCGATTATTATTGATTATATCGCTGACCTTAGTTTTCATCGTACCAATTGTCAAAAGTACCAACGACAGCTTTGTTAAAATAACTACTGAGGATTGAACTTGTTTTACCTTCGAAACGCAACTTTGCAAACTTAAACTAAATAGGTAACTGTACATTTTGTAATACATCTATACATTCGATGGAACCTAACTAATATAGGATATTTGTTTTTAAGAAGAAGGTGAACAAAATGAAGTTTGCTATAGAAAGGAGAGTTCGTTATAAAGTAGTTTTACTGTACCTTATTTTCTACCTTGATGATCTTAATTAGAAGGAAACAAGTAAACATTTTTTGAAAATACAGCTTTAATAATCCTCAATTTTCAAATTTTGCCGCCCTTGAAATTTGCCGCCCCGGGCAAATGCCCGGCGCGCCCCCCCCCCCCTAGATCGGGCCCTGCCTCTTGCTTACGCTTTGTAAGAAAAATCAAATGCACGACTGGGTCGCACGTACTTGCTCGGTGGGTGCAATAGTACGATGTATACAAAAAAAAAAATTCGAGCAATAAGAACAACTCATTTTTGATAAATTTGGTGAAAACCAAAAAATTAAAAAACAGATATACGGGAGCTAACGTTAAAAAACCTTTAATATTTGAAACTTAGATATCATCTTTTGGGTGATATAAATGATACAAATTTCCACTTATGGCCAAATCAATAAAACTGTTAAAACCGCTATTCCGCTATTATCATGTGTAGCCAAAAACTAAAAATGCAGTTTTCTTTGAAGTATTCTATTTATATTACACACAAAGTTCCATAAAAATCGGGGGAGAGTTTTTTGAATAAATTAGCCAAAACCTAGTGGCTATTTGTATGGGAGCCACCATTTAGAAAAGAGAAACTGAAAAAATTGCAATTCCATCTGATAGGAAGCTGTAAGGAACTTTGCCAAAAAAAAGTTTGAGTGAATTCAATACAGCCGTTGACGACTTATGGCCATTTGAAAAAGGACGTTAAGACCAGATCTCCGTTATTTAGCATTTTTTGCCAAAAACTAAAAACGCAGTTCTCGTCTTAAGAACTCTAACAAAATATGACAGACACACACATTCTTATCAAAATCGTTTGAGCCATTTTTGAGCAAATTAGAAAAAACCAAAAAAAAGTGGGCTAAAACTGAACGGCTCATTGTATGGGAACCACTGTTTACTGAAAAAATTACAATTCTTTCTTATAGAACACTATAAAAAACTATGACAAACGAAGTTTGAGTCAATTCAATCAAGCCGTTGCGAAATTATGGCCATTTAAAAAAAGCCGTTTAAGCCTGATTTTCGTTACGACCATTTGAGCCAAAAACGAAAAACGCAGTTTTGTTTGAAATGTTTAAAGTTAGCTAAATTTTGAGATTAATCAAAATCGTTAGAGCCGTTTAGGCTGTAGCATGACGTGAAAAAGCGCATATCCGCACAGACGCACAGACAGACCGGTGGACGTTATGGCGAAAACCACTTTATTGGGTTTCTCTATCATCGTAATGTCTGTTTGATTAAAACCTCGATTTTTTTCTGTACGAAACGTATACTTGCCCTATAGTACTTACTTACTTACTTAAGGTGGCGCACAGACAGTCCATTGTGGACCACGGCCTCAACCAACAATCCTCGCCAGCTAGGCCGGTCCCTAGCCAGTGGCCTCCAGTTGCCCACACCAAGTTGGTTGAGGTCGTTTACCACTTGATCGCGCCACCTTAGATGGTGTCTTCCAGAACGGCGTCGGCCCTCCGGGTTGGAATTGAAGACTCGTCGGGCAGGAGCGTTTTCGTCCATACGCTCCACATGACCCAGCCATCTAAGCCGCTGAATTTTCAGCTTCTTCACCAAGTCAATGTCGCTGTATAGCCCGTACAGTTCGCCATTGAATCTTCTCCTCCATACTCCATTGATACATACAGGACCGAATATCACCCGAAGAATCTTTCTCTCAAAGCACCCCAGCCTGTATTCATCCGATTGTGTCAGTGTCCACGCTTCTGTCCCATACAGCAGGACTGGGATGATATGGGTCCTATATAGTGTCTCCTTGGTCCTTTGAAAGAGGGATTTACTACTAAATGCCTTCTTAGCCCGAAGAAACAGCGATTGGCAAGAGTGATTCTTCGACTGATCTCTTCACTGATGTTGTTCTGAGAGGTTATAGTGGAACCCAAATAGACAAAGTCCTTGACAACCTCAAAGTTATATTTGTCCATTGTGACGTTTTGTCCGAGGCTACGGTGATGATCTACTTCACCCGAGGACAGCATATACTTTGTTTTATCTTCATTTACAACCAGACCCATTCGAGCCGCTTCCACTTCAATACTTGCGAATGCTCCACTGACAGCGCGCTTCGTTCTTCCAATAATGTCAATATCATCAGCATAGCCAAGTAATTGAACGGATCTAAAAAAAATCGTACCGCTGTTGATGTTGAAGAGGTTACATGACAGCGCGTCACCCTATCGTAAGCCTTTCTCGAGATTAAATGAGTCGGTGGTGTTCTTACCAACCTTGACGGAGCAGCGCGAGTTCTCCATAGTCACTCTGCACAATCGAACGAGTTTAGCAGGGATGCCAAGAAGTGACATGGCTCTGTATAGCTCGTTCCTGTTCATGCTGTCATAGGCGACTTTAAAATCGATAAAGAGGTGGTGAGTATCGATCTGGAATTCTTGGGTCTTTTCCAAAATCTGCCGAAGTGTGAAAACTTGGTTGACGGTTGACTTACCGGGCCTGAAACCACACTGATAGGGGCCAATCAGTTCATGTGCGAAAGGGTTCAGACGTTCACAGAGAATGGCCGACAAGATCTTATAGGTGACATTTAGGAGACTTATACCTCTGTAGTTGGCGCAGCTTAGAGTATCTCCTTTCTTGTGGATAGGGCACACAATGCTGAGGTTCCATTCGTCAGGCATACTTTCATCAATGAAAATTATTCAAAATGAAAATACAAATTGAAAAAATGAAAAAGAAATACAACAACAAAAATTGTCGTATTTAATTTCATTCGAGCATTAACTTAATAAATTTGAAATTTAAATAAAAAAGTTCCGTGGCCTTGTTGTGCGTTTCGCCCAAGTATGAACGGTGGGCTCATCAGTTAGATGATGTTCATACTCTTCTAAGACACACAACACTGTTCGATAAAATCGACACAATATACAATTTTCAGTGCAAAACTGCATGCAATTTTTTAGGGGTTTGCTGGATATAAGGCTCCCTAAAAATATATAATTCACAGTGCAGTTTTGCACTGAAAATTGTATATTGTGTGGATTTTATCGAACAGTGTTGTGTGTCTTAGAAGAGTATGAACGGCATCTAACTGATGAGCCCACCGTTCATACTTGGGCGAAACGCACAACAAGGCCATGGAACTTTTTTATTTAAATTTCATACTTTCATCAGACCAGATTGTACAGATGAGTTGGTGTATGCTCCTCACCAAGGCATCTCCCGCTGCTTTGAAGAGTTCAGCCGTAAGGCCATCCGCTCCAGCAGCCTTGTTGGACTTTAGATATTGCTATCCGAACTTCTTCTTGGTGGGGAGGACGGAAATTTTGTTCATCATCATCCAAATCGAATGGATCATTCTGCCTGACAGCGATTAGTTGGTTGTCTTCGCCGTTTAACAGTCTGCAGAAGTGTTCTTTCCAAATTCTCAGCAACGACATTCCCACCCTCGTCTCTACATACTACCGATCGGGCTTTGTAACCCTTGGACGAATGCTTTACCTTTTGGTAGAACTTTCGAACATTGCTTCTGCCATAGCACCCCTCAATAGATTCAACCATTCTTTTTTCCAGTTCTCTTTTTTTTCTTCTGAAAAGCCGATGTTCCTCAAACCTCTTTTGCTTGTATACCGTATGGGAAGCGCTCTTGGCAGCTCTAGTTCTGGCATTGAACTGCATGATAGGCTTCGTCTTTGGCCAAGTGTGCGAGCCTGCACTCATCATCGAACCAGGTGTTTCGTTGTGGTCGCCTAATGAAACCCAAAACATCCGTGGCAGCGGTTTTGATGGCCATTTTGCAATGTTGCCACTGGGCCTCTGGGTTTGGCGCAGGCACCGGGCTTGTCAAGAGATAAGAGGAGACATGATTGGCAAAGGTTGTGGCGGTCTCTTGCGATTGCAACTTCGCAACATCAAACTTTCTCACAGTGGATGTTCGATTCTGCGGTCTGTGCGAAAGTGGGAAAGTGCGGACATCCATGACACTGGACGCATGTCTGCTATCAATCGCAATGTGATCAATTTGGTTGACGGTATTTTGATCAGGAGACCGCCAGGTCCCCTTGTGTATATTGAGGTGTGGGAAGTATGTGCTAGCTAAGATGTGTGCAGGTGCTTCACTTAAGGTAAGTCAAAAAGCTATAGCGTGTAGGTTGGTTCGAGACAAGATAAAAAAAATTATGGAAAAAGGGTCTATTCCCCTCTATTTACCCAGTTGGGGCAATTTTCTAAAAAAAATACATAAATTGGGGAAACAAATTAAAAAAAAAAGTAAATCCTTCAATGCCATGCTATAGCTTTTGGAATTAAATCTCTTATTTTATTGTATCTATTTTTAACTAAAAATTTATTTTAGTGAGCCGTTTTTGAAACTTATTTTCAAACTCAAAATTTCAAAAAAAAAACCAAATTAGAAATTAATTTTCAAACAAATTTTTTCAAAATTGTGCGTAATTAACTACACTATTTTTTGTTTAAAATCAATGCTTTTATTAATTTTCAGTCAAAAACAAAAAAGCAAATGCTTAAATGTCTTGTACTTTTTGAGAAAGTCAAAAATCACGAAACTTAAACTTAATGTGTTACAGTAGTGGACAGTTTGGAAAATTAAAGGCACGACTGGGTTGCACGTACTTGCTGTGTGGGAGTACAGTACGATGTTTACAAACTTTTTGAGCAGTCACAACTAAGTACTGGCGTTAGGAAATAGCGCCCAAGGAAATATCGCCCAAACCGATTTGGAAATACCGCCCAAAAAAATTTTTAACGCCCAAAATCAAAAAAAAAGAAGGAATTATCACCCAAAAGTTAGGGCAGTTGTCAAAACAACCTACATCGCGGGGGGGCGACGCGGGTGACGCGGGGGACGCGGGGCGACGCGGGGCGCACGAGGCTTCGCGCCCTAAGTACTACCTATGTATGTACCAAGTGTAAAGCAAATTGGTCCAGCCGTTTAGGCACCGTTTTAGCTGGATCGATTAAAAGCACGTCTACTCTACTACACTTTTTTAGGCTTCTCTATCATAATGTTATGTTTGATTGTCAAAAAAAAAATTTTTTACGAATGCATAACTTGCCTTATACATAGTACCTATACCTATAATCGCAAGTAAAAATATGAGCTCTTAAACTTTAGAAGCCAATTTTTTTTTTCAAAACCCTTTCCATGAAGCTTTCGCAAATCATACTTTCGAAACCAAGAGATTTTTTTTCAAAGATAGTTGTAAAATAATTTTCATGCCCCTCGTCTCTTCAATGAAACAACATATTGATCTTCGTCGTCCTTTTAGTTTAGAATTATTTTATTTTAATATAGAATCGGTAGAAAATCAGTCAGTTGTATCATTCCTTTCTAAATTCAGTCAAAACGCGTGGATCTTGAATATTGATCGATTATTATGTAGTCCTACTCCCTACTCTATAAATAATTTTAGTGCTAGTCAGGTCAAAAAAACAAGTTTTATCTACTAGAGCTGGTTTTCGCAGAACCAGTTTAGTTGAAGCATGGCAAAGAAGAACATTTTTATTTTCTGGTGTAACCGGTTTCGCATTAGCATTTTATCATAGCCAATGGCATACATACAAGGAGACCTTTATAAACCGGTCTTGTTTCACTTTTTCATATTCAATAATCAAATGTATAGAAGAAAGTTAAACTTCTTGTTTAACTTGTTTTGCTTTACCTTTACCATGACCAATCGAATGAAAAGAGACATAGGTACATTTCCTGTTTAACCAGCTTTTGTTTTAGGTTTCCAAGCGAGTGGATGCCTTGGCACGATAAGTCTTTACATTTACAGGGCAGTGACAGGCATAAGCTGTCTGGTCTGGTGTCTGTTCTATTGATTTCGATTTCAAGACCCAGTTAACAGTTACCTAGTACTGAGACGAAGGCGTTTTTTTTACAGGAGTTTCACTAGGCTCGTATTTAATTTTGCATAAGATTTTAAGTTATGTTCAAAAAAGGTTCAACCATAAGGGGGTAGACATGTTAACATTATTTTATTTATCGGTGATAGAAGGTCCACTTTGTTTTACTCTGAGCTGACCAATGTAAACCGAAATAGCCAATAAGCTATGAGTAGGTATACTCGGTACGTGTATCAGTATCAACCTTCTTTGGAATGATTACATACTTAAGAATGTGCACTCTGTTTTGGCATCCTTTATACAGGGTGCGCCAGAGAAACTTACTTATTTGAAAAAATTCGCGCGCGGTGAGTTGGGCGGGTAGAGGGGCAAGAGGGGGCGCATCTGGAGGGGGAAGTTCCCAAGTTTGTTTCTCCCTCCAGTCAGTTGCCATCATGCTCTGGTCTAGAGAGCAGCGGGTCTTCGCAGTTGAGAGCTTCTTTTCTAACGGTCGCTCACTTGTTGCTACGCAACGTGCCTTCCGCGCTCGCTTTGAAATTCCTCCTCACAGACTCGTTCCTGGCCGTAATTCGATTCTGTCGTGGGCTAACTCATTTCGGGAGTGTGGAAGTGTCGGTAAACTCAGAAATGGACTTCAACGGACCATCAGAACTCCGGAAAATATCGAAAGAGTGAGGCAGTCAGTTGTGCGTTCTCCCCGGCGTTCGGCTCGCAAACACGCAGCTGCTATGGGAATTTCTGACACCACTGTTCGACTGATTTCTTTTATGGGGTTATTTGAAATCCCTGGTTTATGTCAATCGACCACGGACCATAGCACACCTCAAGAACAACATTCGCGACGCCATAGCCAACGTACCGATTGATATGCTGCGAAGAGTGGATACGAATTTCAAAAATCGACTTCATCAGTGTATGCGTGATGGGGGTCGCCATTTATCCGATGTCATTTTTAAGACTGCATAAAAAAAAAATTGGGATATTGTATTCTCAAATAAAAAAAAAATTTAAAACAATAACTGAAGTACTTTTTTTTTATTGACCTTTCAAATAAGTAAGTTTCTCTGGCGCACCCTGTATATGCAAGAATTTCTTCATCCCTTCTGATCTGGATACAATTTAGAAATCGTTATCACGTTAATAGTACCTAGGTACCTATGTATAACTCCCATCTCTGGGTAGATACTGCTCAAACTTTTGTACACAATGCTCACTCGAGGTAGCCAGCTGGGTCCCCCCCTTTAAAAAATTCCCCGTAATAATCGTCTTGCTAGGAATGCTTGTCAGTTTCCACTTGAGCCCAATTTCGGACGTACCGTTTAATAAAGGAATTACTTCTTCAGTCGTACAACACGAATGTGTAACAAATCGCCTTGTACTATTTTCCACTGCCATTTCGATCTTCAAACACTCAAGGCCAACGTTCATCGACACCTTTCCCTTTTTCTCTAATTTCCTATCGCTCGAACTGTGACAAAACATTAAAAGGGCTATTTGAAAGCCTTGAGCATGTGTGTGCTATATAATACAAAAAAACCTATTTATAGTCCGGTCAAAATAGACATTTCGGTTTGCAAAAATTCGCATAAAGCTAAAAATTGGTACAGACGTTGGGAACACCATTTCAAATAAACTAAGCAACATCCCCATCGATCCGACTGGTGCAATAGAAGTTATTCAAGGTCAAAGGGTCAAATAAACGGTTTTTACAATTTTTCTGGTAAACGGTAGGTTTTATCAGAAAAATACATGAAACAAAGTTGTAGACCATGAAATTATCTACAAAACTTGTTAAAATCATTTTTTCGTAAGAATAACCATTTCGGAGATATCGTGATTTTAAAACTTGAAGGAGTCACGTTCTTCATGATATGCTCATATATGCCACATGCATAAATTTAGTCCAGTCGACAGGTTGGAAAAAGTGGGTGAAAGGTGGAAAAAGGACGGAAGCTAATGAAACTGTCAGATATTGTTGAAAGATAGTTAATAAATATTTTACGAAGTTTTGGATCTCGAGGGCCCTATGGAAAAATAGAAGGGGGAGGTTGAAGGGGTAACTGCAAAATGTTTGACCTTGCAATGGTTTTTCCTCAGTAACTTTTTTTCCTTACGTTCTATAGCAAAAGCATTTCCATATTAGTAGAACGTCAAATTTTCTACAATTCTGTTTGTACCAAAATTGTTGTATGTTTATTCTTAACCGAGATAAAGCTCTTTGAAAAACAGGTAATTTTTCAGAATTTGTTAAAAAAATTCCAAAAAATTCAGCTTATTTCTTCTAATAGACGAAAACTAGTGCGAGGTTTCTGTATAACGAGATTTTCATACTACGATTGGTGCTGTTTAATAGTTTCTAAAAAATGTATGAAAATCTTGTCAAACAAAAACCTCGCACTAGTTTTCGTCTATTAGAAGAAATAAGCTGAATTTGTTTGGCATTTTTTAGCAAATTCTGAAAAATAACCTGTTTTTCGAAGACCTATATCTCGGTAAAGAATAAATATACAACAACTTTGGTACCAACAAAATTGTAGGAAATTTGACGTTCTACTATAAAATTGAAATGCTTTTGCTATAGAACGTAAGGGAAAAAAGTAACTGGGGAAAAACCGTTGCAAGGTCGAAAACTTTGCAGTTACCCCTTCCCCACTTTTTTTTCAATAGGGCTCTCGAGGTCCAAAACTTCGTTAAATATTTATTAACTATCCTTCAACAATATCTGATAGTTTCATTAGCTTCCGACCTTTTTCCACTTTCCACCAACTTTTTCCAACCTGTCGACTGGACTAAATGTATGCATGTGGCATATACACAGCTGGTCAAAAAAATAGGTGCAATTATTTTTTTTTATATAAACTTAATTTTTTAATATGTTTTGTTTATTTAAATATTATTTTAACATTAGTTTTCATTGGACTATCAATACTTAATGAAATATTAATTTGTAAGGCTTTTAAATTAAGTAATTATAAATTTTATACAATAAAACCGACGGTGTAGACATTTGCGCTTGGACAAAAAAATAGGTGTGTCTTCCTAAATTATGAATAATGATAGTTTGAATGCAAAATTTGTTGTATTTTATAATAATTTTCGTTTACCATTCTCTTATAACCCGAGTATACGACATTGTTATCCGAAACTTTTTAAAGTCAGCGTATTAACTCTACAAACTTTTGGCATCTTTCTTGGGGTATAGAATACCACTCACTCTGAACAGCATCCCACAATCGGTTCCAGTTTGGAAAATATTGGCATCCTAGTTTCCGCATAAGCTCATTCCTCAAGTTCTCAAACGGGTTGAGATCTGGGATTGACTTGGCCATGAAACGATTGAGACTTCTTTCTCTCGAAACCAACATAACCAATCGAATGAAAGGAGATATACATTTCCTGTTTAGCCGGCTTTTGTTTTAACCAAGCGAGTAGGTACCTTGACACGACGAAGTCTTTCCATTTACAGAGCAGTGACAGTGACATGCATAAGCTGTCTGGTTCTGGTCTGGTGTCTGGTGTGGGTGTCTGGTCTTTTGATTTTGATTTCAAGACTCATTTTACAATATAATTTTTCATAATGATTTTCAGGTAGGTATGTTCAAAAAAAAGGTCATTCAACCATAACACGCGGTCTCCATTGGCAAAAAAACTGTCGTACCTTCTGTTCTGTCTGTTTAACTGTTCAATGGAGACCACCTCACTACAGACAGAAAATCTGTTGAAACAGAACTGTCCGGCTTTATGTCTAGTCTTCTCCGTGAAAAGAAACTCAGACAGATTTTGACATTTCGTTTGTCAAAGTTGGGTGACAACTAAAAATAGTCAAACAAAATTAAATTATTTTGTTATTTGTTCCGCTGCGTCATGTCTCGAAAGGAAACAATCGTGTTAAATAATTGTAATAGAAAATATGAGTGTTTGTGGAACTAAAAAAGTAGTTCTTATAAGAAGATTGACTTGAAAAAAGCAGCATGGGCTGAAATCTCCCAATTGTCATTGGTCTGTCATGACAGAAGTGTGCCCACCTTAAAAATGTGGACAGATTTTTGACAGAATGGAAAACAGAAACAGAGAAAGTTTTCTGTCCAATGTATACACCGTGTAAGGGTCTACTAGATCTTATGTCGATTGACATCATTTATCGGTGATTTAAGAGGAGGCCCACTCTGTTAACCGAAATTATTCTTGTGATATAATGTTATAGGTATACCTACATTTTGTTTTTTACAAAAAATAGTCCCAGAACGACAACATTTTAATGCCCTTCTTTAACTTTTCTGTGTCGTAGGTACCTACGTTCATGAATAAGAGAACAGCTGTATTTTTATTTTCATTCCTTTAAAGCTTCTGTCATCGATTACCTAAATAAAATCGAATAATTTTTTGTTTCGTTTTGCAACAAAAATGGACATTGAAGTGAGTGTTTTGGATTTTGGTTCAGCGACACAGAAATGCAATTATCGCCTTGAGCTGATCATGCGGCAAAAGCCCTTTTTAAAATGCACTCCCTGGAGTGTGGCCGCTGGCCCCCTATGCGCGCACTTGCATGCTTCCTAGAAGTGCTCATTGGCCGCTGCAGCCTGGCCACGCGACCGGCCATTTAGTGCGCGCCTTGCCTAAAACCTTGTCTTAAACTTTATTCAAAAGATCAAAAATGACAAAACGTTTTTCCATATCGCTGAGTAGGTAGGTTAGGTACCTAATTGTTGAAATTAAGTGTTCTTTTTATCAAATAAAATATTTCATTCGTAACTTAATGAAGTGCATGAATACTCGCTCTTATGTGTGACATTGGTCATGGGGCTTTAGATTTAAAAAAAGTTTAAGGGAAAAATCATATGAAATTTTAATAAACACTAGTTAAAACGTTTTGTGTAAAAAAAAAGGAAAATGGACATCTGTTTTCTTTTACCGTTTTGAATTTTAAGAAATTTTTTTTTCAAAATCGTTCGACCTGTTTTTTTAAACAGTTTTTTTTTTAAACTTTTCGAAAATATACTCCAAATTTTTTTTGAGTATGCCAGCATCTAGCAGGTTGTAGTTCTTATCAGAAAACAAGACTTTAAAAAAAATTTGAATATATTGTTACATGAATAGTGTTTGTCTCAACTACAGTGTTATGAATGGTTTTTGTTTCTACTACAGAAATATTACTATATGGTTTTTGTCTATACTACAGTAAAATTCTGAACAATTCTGCTGAATGATTCTGCTGAATAACAATGTTGAATTTGAAAGCTCTGAAAGCTTTTAAAGCATCTTGACAATTCCGAAAGGTTCGAGACTTAGACTGTTCGGGAAACTTTGATCCCAAGTATAAATAGGACATTTTATTCGGAAATGGACACAGTTTCATTTTAACCGTGGTAACGAATAAATGGTGAATAATTAGTAGTGCTAAGATAAAGAAATAAATAAAGAGTTTGAACTTAGATAAAAGTGAGTTTCATTTATAGAGATAGTAGTGGTGATTGAAAAGTAAAGAAAAATAAGTTTTATTTTCGAACCCAAGACTAAAAACATCACAGTGGTGTCAGAAGTGAAATAAAACTTAAGAACATAATTACTTTGAACAAATAGAAGTGAAAAGTGATAAAGTGACTATGGGTAAACTGGTAAATGCCCTTAACTTGATTGAACTTAGAGCAGTGTTAAAGAGTCGGGGTCTTCCTACTGCTGGAACCAAAAATTACCTCATTATTAGACTGCAAGAAAATATGACTCAGCAAAACGAAAATCCGGACACATTCCTCGTGGATATTGAAATTGAAGAGGCACAAGAGCATGTAAGTAATAGTTCCGACTTGTCCAATATGATGGCTCTTCTTCTTGAGCGTTTTCAAGAGCAAAGAAACGAACAAAAGAATGAACAAGCGAAACTTCTAGAACGTTTTGAAACACAAGAGAAGAATCTTGAAGACCAGAAAAACCTCCTTGAAGGAAAGTTCTCTGACATTGAAAGCAAGTTTGTTGCTGCTGACGAGCGTCTCGAAAGCATCGAAAAACAAATTTTGACTGTAGATGAAAGGTTCGAGAAAGTTGAAGACAAATTCGAAAAATATGCAAAGGAGTTGGACAAGGTAAGAAAAATTAAAATTAGAGAAAGTTCTGGTGACTGCATACGAAGAAAGGAAATGCATCCGCCAACTTTTGATGGACAAACTTCTTGGACGATCTACAAAAGACAATTTGAAGCAGCTGCGACAACAAATGGCTGGGACAACGAAGAAAAGTTTGTTGCACTAACGCTTGCTCTCAGAGGACCAGCTGCAGAAATATTGCAAACAATACCAGCAGAGTTACATGGCAACTTCAAGGCCCTTACTCAGGCAATTGAAAAACGCTTTGGAGATGGCCATATGCAAGAAGTTTTCCGGGTCCAACTTAACACCAGGGTTCAGAAAAGAGGTGAAACTCTTCAACAGCTCCAAGCAGACATCGAACGCCTGGCTCACCTAGCATATCCAACGGCGGGTGAGGAAATTATCAACCAATTTGCTGCTGAAGCATTTGTCCGTGGCTTAGCCGACATCAACCTCCAGCGAGCAGTACGAACAGCCGGAAAACGGACGCTTCCTGAAGCATTAGCGTTCGCCCTTACCATGGAAGCAGCAGAACAGGCTTCTCAAAGCATTCATCGGGTAAGAGAAGTAACTGTTGAGGAGTGCACTTGCGAGAGAACAACATTCCAGAGCAACCACCGTGATGGACCTCTTCGATGCTGGAACTGCAACAAGACCGGACATCTCCAGCGCCAGTGTCGTATGCCATTAAGAAGAGGAGTTTGCCAACATTGCGGCAGCAGGAGGAACAGCCAAGAGGAATTTCACAAAACCCCTGTTGCAACTGTTTCCCACCCGGGAAAACGAGTAAGAACCAACTTCACGGGGCAGAAACTGGTTCCGGGTATCGATGGCCCTAGAACTACGATCCAGGTCTCGCAGACTAAACGAGACAATTAAAGTCTGACAATGGAAGCAGCTATAAACGACAAGAAATATGTGGCAACTATCGATACCGGTGCCACCGCCTCCATTGTAAGAAGAGACGTGGTGAAGATGACATGGCTACACAACACCAATAGCTACTGTCTGAAGACGGCAACAGGTGAGTCAGCTACAGTATATGGGGAAGTACAACTAGTGATCCGATTGGCAGAACTGGAGTTTTCACATAAATTCCTAGTGGCAGATATTTGCGACGAGTGCATCATCGGAATCGACTTCATGAAAGCACATGGAGTAATTCTGGATATCGGTAACCAGGTTCTGAAATATAGAAATGTCGAGATTCCGATGATCTATGGTAACGAAAACTCATCAACCCTGAGAACTGTCGTCAAAGAAGATCTACGCCTGCCTCCCTCTTCAGAAGTCTTTGTTTGGACAAACATAAAAGGCGATTCAGGGAACCATCGATACCTTTTTGTAGAACCGGACTCTGAACAACGTTCCCAAAACTACATCGTGGGAAAAACGCTCGCCGCACCTAAGAACAACATGGTGCCTGTAAGAATAGTGAACATCAAACCTTATGAAGTCAACCTTAAAGCAGGAGAAGTTATTGGACAATGTGGTCCAGTGGCAGCAATAACAAGAATCACCGATGAAGAAGTACGAAATCCTGTAGAAGTCAACTTTTTAAGGTCCAAAATTCTAAAATCCTGCAAGCTAAGTCAACAACAACAACAGGTTGCTGGAAGCCTTATTCATGAGTTTGCTGATATTTTCGCTTCAAAGGATAAACCATACGGAAGAACACAATTGGTGCAACATCGCATCGATACTGGTGATGCAAGGCCAATCCGTCAACCTGCAAGGCGCCTTCCACTAGCCAAACAGGCGGAGGTTACGGATATGATCTCGACGATGCAGAAAGAAGGTTTGATCGAGAATTCCAAAAGCCCTTGGGCATCACCAGTGGTCCTAGTCAAAAAGAAGGATGGAAGCACCCGGTTCTGCGTGGATTACGGAAGGCTGAACGATGTCACAAAGAAAGACAGCTACCCTCTGCCCAGGATCAGCGACACTCTGGATGCAATGGCAGGAGCTCAATGGTTTTCAACTTTGGACCTGAAAAGTGGGTACTGGCAGGTGGAAATTCACCCAGAAGATCGAGAGAAAACCGCATTTTCGACAGGTAATGGTCTGTGGCAATTCAAAGTTATGCCCTTTAGCCTGTGCAACGCTCCGGCAACATTTGAGCGTTTGATGGAATGCGTTTTACAAGGGCTTACTTGGAAGACATGCCTGGTTTATTTGGATGATGTCATCGTTTTTGGGAAAACATTTGACGAACACTGCAGGAACTTGAGAGAAGTTTTCCGGAGGCTTCGAGAAGCTCATCTTAGGTTGAACCCAGACAAATGCACCTTTTTCAAGACTGAAGTGAAATATTTAGGGCATATTGTCTCGTCTCAAGGGGTACAAACCGATCCAGAGAAAGTGGAAGCTGTGAAGAACTGGCCAACTCCACAAGACAAACATCAGCTGAGAAGTTTCCTTGGGTTAGCCACATATTACCGGCGATTCGTGAAAGACTTTGCTGGAGTTGCGAAAAGCCTGCACCAACTTAAAGAGAAAGGAAAACAGTTCAAATGGTCAGGTGATTGCGAGAAAAGCTTCCAGTAACTAAAAACACGCCTCTGTAACGCTCCCGTTCTGGCATATGCTACTCCTGGGAAACAGTTCATCATCGATGCAGACGCAAGCAATGTTGGAATTGGGGCTGTTTTGTCGCAAGTTCATGATGGCCAAGAAAAGGTAGTAGCCTATTACAGCAAAGTGCTCTCGAAGGCAGAAAGGAACTATTGCGTGACCAGGAGGGAACTTCTAGCTCTGGTACTAGCTACGAAACATTTTCATAAGTACATCTATGGGCAGAAATTCCTCCTTAGAACAGACCATGGAGCGCTAAGGTGGCTTTTGAACTTTAAAAACCCCGAAGAACAAGTAGCAAGGTGGATTGAGAGGTTGCAGACATACCACTACGAGATTCAACATCGAAAAGGAAATCTACACTCCAACGCAGATGCATTATCCCGACGACCATGTAAATCAAACTGCAAGCATTGTTCACGTCAGGAAGAAAAGGAGTCCCTAGTCACTCAACGAGTGAGAGTCGAGCCCATTGCCGGCTGGAGTAACGAGGAAATTAGGAATGCTCAACAAGAAGATTCTGACATTGAACCCATCCTTGCATGGAAAGAGCACGAGGAGAAACCACAATGGGTTGACATTTCCGATAGAAGCCCGGTGTTAAAAGCCTATTGGGCTCAATGGAACTCTCTCCATGTACAAGAAGGTGTACTCAAACGGAAGTGGGAGTCCGCAGATGGCAAGTCCTATGTGATGCAGGTAGTTGTGCCTCGGTCCAAAGTGAAATAGCTATAACTCCAGCCTATGAACTTGGTGGTAGCACACACAAGTTGTTGTTGTTTCATTCTAAATTTTCAATTCCAAAGTCAATGAAGTTCTCCGTGAGATGCATGATGGCACTTCTGGAGGCCATTTAGGAATCAACAAAACGCTGGAAAAGATCCGAGATCGTTTCTACTGGCTTCATGCAAAAGAAGACGTCGAAAGATGGTGCAGGAAATGTGACACTTGTTCTGCTACAAAAGGACCAGGCAGAAAAATTCAAAGTGTGATGCAGCAGTACAACGTTGGAGCACCCTTCGAAAGAATTGCAATGGATATTGCAGGTCCTTTTCCTGAAACCAACGATGGAAACCGATATATTCTCGTGATCATGGATTACTTCAGCAAGTGGCCTGAAGCGTTTGCCATTCCAAACCAAGAAGCAAAAACGGTTGTGGATCAGATTGTCTTCAATTGGATAAGTAGATTTGGTGTACCTAAAGAACTCCATTCTGACCAAGGGAGGAACTTCGAGTCAAATATCTTCCAACAGGTTTGCTCACTCCTTGGCATTCATAAGACAAGAACAACACCGCTGCATCCACAATCAGATGGAATGGTAGAACGGTTTAACAGAACGCTCAAAGAACACCTTTCCAAAGTAGTGGAAGACTGTCAACGAGACTGGGACCGATGCATTCCACTGTTTTTAATGAGCTATCGGAGCGCAGTTCATAGCACTACAGGACATACTCCTTATGAAATCTTGTTTGGTTCAACAATGCGACTACCAAGTGAAGTGAAATTTGGATGCCCTCCAAATGAGCCACAAATCCAAGAAGAATATGTGGAACATCTCAAAAAGAGACTCATGTACATTCATGAAAGGACCAGAACAAAGATAAAGGATGCCAGTGATCGCATGAAAACACGTTATGATGCACATGCAACGACGACAGGGTTTCAAGTGGAAGATCTTGTGTGGTTATACAACCCCCATCGGAAAAAGGGACTGTCACCGAAGCTCCAGCAAAATTGGGAAGGCCCTTACAAAGTTGTCACCAGAATCAATGATGTTGTTTACCGCATTCAGAGAGGTGTTAGAGGCAAAATGAAAGTTGTTCACAGGGACCGACTATGCCGCTACAATGGCCAGGGAAGTGATAGACTTGTTCGGGACGAACAATCTTAAGAAGGGGGCAATGTTACATGAATAGTGTTTGCTTCAACTACAGTCTTATGAATGGTTTTTGTTTCTACTACAGAAATATTACTATATGGTTTTTGTCTATACTACAGTAAAATTCTGAAAAATTCTGCTGAATGATTCTGCTGAATAACAATGTTGAATTTGAAAGCTCTGAAAGCTTTTAAAGCATCTTGACAATTCCGAAAGGTTCGAGACTTAGACTGTTCGGGAAACTTTGATCCCAAGTATAAATAGGACATTTTATTCGGAAATGGACACAGTTTCATTTTAACCGTGGTAACGAATAAATGGTGAATAATTAGTAGTGCTAAGATAAAGAAATAAATAAAGAGTTTGAACTTAGATAAAAGTGAGTTTCATTTATAGAGATAGTAGTGGTGATTGAAAAGTAAAGAAAAATAAGTTTTATTTTCGAACCCAAGACTAAAAACATCACAGTTAAGTTTTATTTCACTTCTGACACCACTGTGATGTTTTTAGTCTTGGGTTCGAAAATAAAACTTATTTTTCTTTACTTTTCAATCACCACTACTATCTCTATAAATGAAACTCACTTTTATCTAAGTTCAAACTCTTTATTTATTTCTTTATCTTAGCACTACTAATTATTCACCATTTATTCGTTACCACGGTTAAAATGAAACTGTGCCCATTTCCGAATAAAATGTCCTATTTATACTTGGGATCAAAGTTTCCCGAACAGTCTAAGTCTCGAACCTTTCGGAATTGTCAAGATGCTTTAAAAGCTTTCAGAGCTTTCAAATTCAACATTGTTATTCAGCAGAATCATTCAGCAGAATTGTTCAGAATTTTACTGTAGTATAGACAAAAACCATATAGTAATATTTCTGTAGTAGAAACAAAAACCATTCATAAGACTGTAGTTGAGACAAACACTATTCATGTAACAATATGTACATACCTACATATCTACCATTTTTGCAAAAAATCAAAAATTAAAAATTTTTTTTTTTTTTGGAAAAACTCAAAAACCTTTTTTTTTTTAATTCAAGAATTTATGTTATTTCGTTTATAAAAGGGCTTCTACATTAAACATTTCATCGAAATTCGTCAAGTGGCTTACGAGAAAATCGGATTTCAAAAAACTGTTCCTATGGGAGGACCGTTATAAGACCCAGTCGTTTACATTTTGTTTAATAATAATATACAATATAATGTCCATGTCTAAACATCTAAATAACAAATTTATGTTTAATGCATCTTCCGTCACTCTAGTTAACTGCCTTTATGAAGCTTAATCTCAAGTCTTAACATCTTAAGAGGGTACTTGTCAAGTGCCTCTACTCTTGCCGTAAAAGTATATTTTTGTACTTAATGCTCTTATTAAGACATAATAATAAAATCTTTAATAGTCGAGGAACTTTAGACATTTAGCTCGACCTCCGGGAAAGTGCCACCGATTTACATAATTTTTTTTAATCGCTTCGAAATCGAATTTGAAACAAAGTTTACCATCTGAGAACACTTGCTTTTTTTGAAATTTTTTTTTGCAAATTTTTTTTATTGTATTATTATTTATTTTTTAACATTAAATTCACGTAATTGGTGTTTTTGAGGATACTGGATGTAATATTGCTGAGGAAAATGAAGAATATGCAGTTACTTATACTATTTTCAGTTTATCATCAAGTCTTTTTATTTCGAAACTTATGAGTTGATATCGTCAAGATCGTCGGCTCTAATGACCGGCGCGACGGCGGGCGGCGCTACATTCATGCAGCTCGAACCGTTGCATACACCACACACTCCGGTGCAGTGTAGTCTACTCTTTCTACAACCACACGCTGGCCGACATCGTTTCTGGCAGTTGCAGAAAATAGTTTTCAGGATGTTTTCTGGGGCCGGTTGCTGCTGCATAGTCACAGGCTTAAGAAATTGATTATGATATCTCCAACCCCACTCCGTTGGAGATATTTTATTCCCAATCCAAAGTTGTACCTGGAGATATACCCTCTTAAGATGCTCGGCTGATGACTCTTCGGTCGGGGGCAAAGCGTGCAACTGCGTTGCTCTGGTATTTTTAGCTGTCGCCTTGATGAAACTCGTACCTGTGAAATTAGAAACGGTAATACCAGAAGCCAATTTCAAGTGCTATTTAGACAACACTAACTGGCACACTTAAAAGGTTCTTGCGGGGAAAGTGATTAAAAGTGACCTTTTGTTTTTACAGGATTAACAGTATATTGTATAGGCTTTAAGAAAATCTCATAGCCAACATGGAGCGAAGTGGAGCATATTCTTTATAGACCAACAAGTACCAAAAAGGGCTTGTTCTAAAGGTAGGTTCACTCAAGAGCCTTGTTTTGTTTATTGGTAAACAAATTGAATAAACCGTTAATGCACTATTAAAGCTAACAAAATGATTGATAAGACTAATTTTTTTTTTAAATAAAAAGTTCTGTATGCGAAAAAAACATACATATCAAAACTGCAAGCTAAAACCTTTTTAAATAAGCCACTTTATCATAATGGTACTCCGGACCTGAATGATAAAACTAACAAAAAAATCGTTTTCATTAATTAAATATAATGTAAATTCAAAACCCATATTCGCGGGGCTGCACAAATTATGTTATTTGTGGGGTTTTTTTCCACCTTGGAACCACTGCGCGTCGGGTAGCCGAGAACAGCTGGCGCGCTCGACCATCTCCCCCTGAAAACGCCAGGGTCGTATACCTCAGTGGAAATGTAATTTCTCCGTAGTATTGACCTATAGTTGAGGGCGATGCAAAATGTCTTCAAATCGTAATGGGTGGGAAAATTTGAGGCCATTCCACATTCTTGTAGTGCGGCTTAAATATGAGTCATATCCGAAATTAGGCTCAAAGCTATGGGCATTTATAGCGGTGTGAGTATTATGGGGAAATCGTTTAATATAAGGGAAGCAATGCATTTGGATATCTCCCTGGAGAACTTCTTATGAAAGTAGCTATAAAACAAGGTGATAGACAAAAACATTTTGGCGATGTTCGAGTAAAATAATATATTCCGCAATGGTTCTTTTTAGAATTATTTTTTGAATCCTATTCAGGCGGTTGTGTACAACAGTATCACTTGATCTGATATGAGAATTAAACTCAACCTTTAGGTGGATATTGAAAATTTGTTACTGGACTTAAGTGTAAACTAATGGGCATATAGCAAGACGAGTTTTACGGGGAAATTATTTATGGGCCGAACGCAGCTGGCTACGTCTAGTGAGCATTATATAATGCTTCTCTCTCCCATCAATTTTAACGCTTTTTTAACTCTATCGATCAGGTGTAAAAAAGTTTGAACAGCACCATAGATGGGAGTTATACTCGAGTTTGAAGCGTATAAACGATTTGTAAAATTATATCCAGATCAGAAGGGGAGAAGAACTTCTTGCATCTGGCATAAAGGAAGCCAACAAATTTGTAATTTCCTATAGTATTCTATTTTTAAATTCCTAAGTATTCTTCGATTCAAGAACCATTCATGGATAATGGCAAGGAGGGTATGTTCAGCCTTATCGATTGAGTTTTCGACGCATTTAAATCAGTACGACGTAACGTGTTAAATTATGATTTTAATTTACTGGAAGTGTTAGATTTCCCTTAGCCCGCTTCCCGTGGCTTTTATAAATTGTAAAACTAAAAATTCAGTATTTTCGAAAATATTAAAAATAAAGTGCACAACTGGGTCGTACGAACTTGCTCTAATGTTTTAAAATGGTCTTGGGGCTTGAGATTTTGGGAAAAACAGCGTTGAAAAAATCATATGAAATTTTATAAATCACTTAGAAATCAATACCTAAAACGTTTTTTGGAGAAATGAAGTAAGCCTTCAGGTTTCTTTTACTTTTTTGAATTTCTTTTTTCAAAATCGTTCGACAAGTTTTTTTCAAAAAAACAGTTTTCTTTAAAAAAAACTTTTCGAAAATATATTACAATTTTTTTTTCAGTATGCCAACTTCTAGCACTTTGTAGTTTTTATTAGAAAAATAAAATTAAAAAAAAATATATTAAACGGTTTTTGGAAAAAACAAAAATTTAAAACTTTTTAAAAAAACTCAAAAAAACTTTTTCTTGAAGAATTTAAGAATTTATATTATTGCGTTTATAAAAGGGCTTCTACATTAAACATTTCATCAAAATTCGTCAAGTGGCTTACGAGAAAATCGGATTTCAAAAAACCGGTCCTATGGGAGGTACCGTTATAAGACTTTTGCTGAGAAATCTATTCTAACCAAAGCATAAAGTTTATACATAAACACTATTCAAGAGCATCCGTTTTTGAGAAAAAAAAAATTTCACTAAAAATCGTATGGCAGGTACCGTTAGTTTTAAAGCTAGAATGCTAATTCCAAAAACTCCTCTGTAGGACGTCATAATAATACTATCTACCAAGCAAATCGCAAATTGAAGCAAATCGGTTTAGCCGTTTAGGCTGTAGGTGCCGATACAGACGGACGGACAGACAGAATTGTTGGACCCACTTTTTTTGACTTCTTCATCATCGTGATGTCATGTTTGATTGTTAGATTTTTTTTTTCCGAATGCATAACTTGCCTTATAGTACATTTAATCGCAAGTAAAAAGGCGTCACGTTCAGTCGAAACATCAACGGGAATTAGGCCATTGCCAAGCTCCAGCATTTGTGTCAAACAAGAATGTATAAAACAAGTGTCATAGTGGCTAAGTAAAGTTTTTTGACGAAAGAATGAAGAATGAAACTCCACAAGTTTGATTGTTTCAATTTAGCAATGTTGTCGAGATGGAAATTCAATGATGTCGTTCTAGTTCCACATCCAAATAACAGGGCTGTGCAATTGGAAACGGATATGAAAAGCGCAGTATACTTTCATCAACAAAACAATGTAGTAGGCTAAGAAGTCTCAGACAAAAGGCCACCATTTTTCTTCCAAAGCTCGAAACTACTACAGTGGGTTGCCAAATTAATAGGGACATTGTAAATTTGTATCAATTTTTGCGTTTGCAGTGTTCTTTTGAGATTTTGTTTTGGTTCTAAGTGTACGTGGTGATTTTTATTTCAAAGACTAAGTGTTAAACGGTTATTTCTAATTGTTTTAAGATATTCGAAATGGTTTTATTATCGGAAAAACGGTTTTACTTCTTGAAGAGCAATGAAAGGAAAAAGTTTAAGCCGGGGCTTTTCTTTAAAAAAATTCTTCTTTAGTGATTTTAGTAATTTTTTTCGGAAAAGAATGCGTCAAGGAATGAATATCACTCCAAAAAAGAAAGACGAAAATAAAAACTTTACTATTTCATTTCAGTCATCACTAAAGAAAAATATCTGCTATAGGTATTGCTGTTTTAAATTCTGTTGTTAACAGATTTCAATAATTTGGTCAAAAATATTTCAATTCTAAAAAATTCGGCAAATGTGGAAGAAAGCGTGTACAGCACCCCACACGGACTGGAAAAACGGAGACATCTGCGTTCAGAATCGCAATAAAAGTACATCAGTTCTTAAGAACATGGTCCATGACTCGGGAATACTGGTCTCCAAGAGAATAGTGCAACGATGCGATGTTTGGCAGAGGAAGGACTTTCGAGTCGTCGTTCGTCCTGCTAAGAAACCACGATGAACTTATGAACTTTTTTTGCGATTCTGAGCACAGATGTCTCGGTTTTTCCTGTCCGTGAGGGGTGCTGTTACACGTTTTCTTCCAAATTGACCGGTTTTTTTCGAAAGCGACAGTAGGCCAAATTTTTAAATTTGGCACAATGACGCTTTAGTAAAGCGTCATAGGGCCAAATAAATTTGCGACATTATGCCAAATTCTCATAACGAGCATGTAATTAAATAAATCTTATTCTTCTAGTAATAGCAAGAAATTCGCGCGAATTTAATATGTAGTAAGAAATTCTTACTATATTTAAGTTTTAAAACAAATCTTTAGATTTTGAGCATAAGATTAAGTAATAGTAAGAAATTCGAAAATAAAAATTAAATATCGCAAGAATTGCTTACTATTACTTTATTTAATGCTAATATCGCAAATTATTAAAAAATTAAATATGTTTAGTTTTTGAGCATAAGATAAAGTAAGAGTAAGAAATTCGCGCGAAAATTTATTGAAATACATTAATGCATCCATAACTTAGAAGTTTGAAATCATGAAAAATTAAAATGTGTACTCAAAGCGTCATTGTGCCGAATTGGCCTTATGACGCTTTACTAAAGCGTCATTGTGCCAAATTTAAAAATTTGGCCTAATGTCGCTTTCAAAAGCGTCATTGTGCCAAATATTCAAATATGGCACATGACGCTTGGCACAGTTTTACGGCACCGTTTGAAACACGCATAAAGAAAGCAATTTGTCTTTGGGAATAAAGTTTTTATTTCCGTTTTTTTTTTTTCTTGGAGTGATATCCCTTGACGCATTGTTTTGCGAAAAAATTACTAAAATTGCATTTTTTTAAAGAAATGCTCCATTTTTAAAAGAAGAAAGTACATAGCTTAATTATCAATTGTGAAAAAGAAGTTAAAAAAATATCCACACAAATTTAAGAAAAAAATCACCTTTTTTACTTTTGACTTCCATTGCCCTTCAAGGAGGAAAACGGTTTTTCCAATAATAAATAAATAACCGTTTAAAACATGGGCTGTGAAATAAAAATCACTACGTACACTTAGAACCAAAACAAAAGCTCAAAAGAGAACATTCAAATGCAAAAATTGATAAAAATATACAATGTCAATGTTAATTTATCGACCCACTGTATCTCTACCGAAAAAATCATTTGAATTAATTAGTTTGAATCATGTGGTCTACATAAATAAAGACTAATGAAGCAAGACAAATCTTAGGGGGCATATTCAATGCCGCATTACCTTGGCTTACAGAAGCAACTCGAGAAGGTTTTCAGTTTGAAAGCATATAACTAAAATTAAAACGGACAAATTTCAAAGGATGAGGATGAGGAGCGGATGCTTTTGATACGATAGAATTCAAAAATCAGATTGCAATATATTTTCCATTCATATGAACTATTGATTGTTCTTTTAGTGTAATCCTAACTCGTAATATAAATGTGAATGTGACTTTCTTTCTACGCTTTCATCCCATTAACAACTCAACCGATCCACATGAAATTTCAAAATTACAAGTGGTACAAAAAGACCAATAATAAAAATGTGTGTCTTAAGTCGCTCGGGCGTATACCTATTATTTTACGTGTGGTGTTAATTCTTGATTGGCAGCTTTGCTATTCTGTACAAAGTAGTACCCCGTGGCGTAGTGGTTAGTGTGTCGGACTGCTACGCCGAAGGTTCAGGGTTCGATCCCTGACGTTGCCACCTTAAGTTTTTTTCCGGGGTACTGCCTCTTGCGAGGAAGTGACAAATCCTTCAAGAGTAATTAATGTCATGGAAAGTGCTTCTCTGTTAGCCGTTCGGATTCAGCGGTAAATTGTAGGTCCCTTCCATTCCTGCAGAATATCAACGCACACACAGGAGTGGTTGAGAGTGTAAGTCACAGGCCCCGGCCCCGCTTGGAGCTGTTGTGCCAACAATTTATTTTATTTTTACAAAGTATAGTAGTATGAATAGGAAGTTAGAAGTCAATACATATATTGTATATTGTTAGACGATGTTTTGAGGCACTAGAGGGCAAAACAGTCAAACTTCGAACTTAAACTTAGACGAGAAAGCCTGGAGTACATTCAATATTTTTTAAATGAATTAAAAAGAATTATCTTAAAACCTGTTTATTTGAGAAAAACATTTTTTTTTTCGTTATAAATGGAATATTCTCAAAAATCCTATACCATTTTGGAAGGAGAATTAAACACGTCAACTTTTAAGGTAACTTGCAAAAATTTCGTAGCACATTTTTTTTTACACTACAGCCCATTGAATTAGGGTCATGTAAAAATGTTGAGTATTTAGTTGGGCGAAAAAGTGATATTTTCTTCAAAACTGATGCAGGTGTTTTTAAATTTTTAATGCAGTTGTTAGCAGGGTTATTCGAGGTTCCATAACAGAAAAAAATTGAGAAAAATTAAGATTTGTAATCACGGCACTTTAAAGGCCGTCAGAGGGTGAGCATTTTTTCGATTTTTTTCGAATGCCTCTAACTCACAAAATACATGGCAACGATTTTTTTATTATTTTTCTGATAACTTTCACCGCCTACCCTATCACCCGTTTTCGTTTCGACGTTGACTTTTGGGACACCCTGTATATGCCTTTAACTTTTTTCCCACAGTGAATTGCCGCCATATAATTAATTTATCTACGCAAAAATACCTTTTCAACAATATATATATGCATGGGCGTAGCCAGGAATTTTTTTAGGTCTTTTTTCGAGGACAATTTCTCAAAAATCAATGAAAAAACGAGGACATTTTTTTGAAAAAAAAAGTAGGACATATTTATTGACAAGAATATTGAGAGATACTTTAAAAGTATCATTTTTTGGTTTCTCAAAATAGAGAAACATCGTTAGTATATGAAATGAATCAAATTGATTTTATAAATTTTTATCATTGATTTCGCGTTTTATAAAACCAATTTTCTGGGATTTTCAGCAAATTTCCTGAGGACTTCATCTTCTATTTCGGATTTCCTTTCCTTTACCATTTTCCGATGCACACTGAGCATGCATAGTCCTGAAAAAAATAAAAACATCGTTATCATATGAAATGAATCAAATTAATTTTCTAAAACTTTACCATTTAGTCGATTTTCGCCCATGGTTGATCTTAGCCAGGTTTTAACACGCCGACTATTGTAATTTGGTTTATCATTGATTTCAACTCTTGCATACTTGGCTCCGAGGGATCAGTTTTTTGTTGATGAATTTGAAATTTATGGAACGGAGCAATTAAGAGATTTATTACTATACTTTGAACTAATTTTGGAAAAAAAAATATAATAAACAGAAACTTAATTAAAAATGATTGCACTCCTCCTGCACGTAGTTTATGATATTTGCCTTTAGCATGTTCTGTAATAGCTCCGTCTCCTTTGTTGTCGGTTCGGAAAGTAGTTTTGCAATATGTGCAATACGCCGAATGCTCACTTGCCTTTTTAACCCATGGATATTTTTTTGTCCACAATTTACCCCATGAGGTTTTCTTTTTTCTTTATCCATTACAAAAAAACCAAAAATTGATGTTCACAAAGCGAAGAAAAATTTGATGTCACAAGCAGAGTTGCCAGAATGAACTATCAGCACGCTCGGGAAAAAAAAGCTGCCCCCTCCTTTCGGCTCGAAGGAGGACGGAGGGAGCCTAGGAGAAATAGAAGAATTTGTTTTCGAGTCGGTTTTCCTGTTTTCTTATCTGACCCCTTTGTGTTTTCGGTCATTAGTTACGTTATTTATTTCTGAATTATACGAAAGAATAATACTTTAGGGACTGGCCTGAAAAGTGAAAATCTATTAGGTGCTGTGTTTACATTTTTGTTTATCGATACGAGGAATCAACGATAGCAGAATCAACAGTGCACATAAAATTCAGTATTTACATTAAAATACGTTCGTCAACAGAAATCAAATTCAAACCTTGTGACAACTTGCTCGCATTATTTTGCGCTCGGTATATACAAGCATTTGTTAAAATCAATCTCAGGTTTGACTGGAGAATTTTTTGATTCGAAGAATTATAAATATAAATGCCCAAATATGCTCGTGTAATATTTCTAGATGTTAGAGAAATCTCATTGAAAAGTCCTCGTTTTTCTGCAATTTTGCGAATTGTCCTCATTTTTTATAAAAATTTTCATGGATACTCCTTTTTTTCCGCTTTTTTCCCAAATTGTCCTCGTTTTTTACGAGAATACTCTTTGAAAAGTCCTCGTTGTTTTAGCATTTTCTCCAAATGTCCTCGAGGACAAAGATTATTTTTTTCTTAAAAAACGCAGAATTTTTCGAGGACATTTGGCTTAGGTTTGGGCATTTGCCCCTACCTGCCCCTACCTGGCTACGCCCATGTATATATGGCTTATCGTTATTGGTCTGTAGGCCAGCTCCCATACAAAAAGTGCCATTCTCCACTGTCACACATTAGAGCAAGTTCGTGCGACCCAGTAATGCATTTTATTTTTGTAGGTAATTCAAAAAAATGTAGGGCTGGGTCACAAGTTATTGTTCTTGGGACATATACATAGATATTCATAAACCAGCGGAATTATTTTAGACGCAAATTGGAACGTGGTGGTCCAAGAAAAGCAAATTACAATTTTCACTGTTGCCTGAATTTGTCGAAAATGCCAAGAAATTATATTTTCGTGGTAAAAGGAAGTGTGTATCTAAGGTCACTGTTTTGTCGATAAAAATTTTGCATCAAAAAAAAAAAAAATTGTATGAATAAACAATTTTTTTTCAACTGAAAAAAAAACAAAAAAAAAACTAATTTGAGCTGAAAAAAATACGCCATTTTATTTCTTTTATAAATTTGAATTTATGAGAATAAATTTATAAAAATCTGTGGAGCGGTTTTTGAGAAAAAAAGTTTTTTTGAAAAACTTTTTGAAAACATTTTTCAAAAAAAATTCAAAAACGCCAATTGATAGGTATTCAGCAAATACATTTGTTTAAAATTTTTAGAAAAAAATTTAATAAGCAGTTTTCCAAATATTAATTTTTTAAATTTTTTTTTAAAAAAATGCTTTTAAAAATACAAAAAAATATTTTTCAAAAATATTGGTATGCAATATAAATTGAGCTACCTACAGCTATATGTTTGTGAAATTTCGAAAGAATCGGTTGAGTCGTTTTCGAGATAGTCGAAAGCAAAAAAAACGGTCCTTTGGAAAGTACCGTTCTTAACCATTTTTTAAAACTTTTTTTTCAGACATATTATTGGTCGTACCTAAAAAGCAACACTGATTTTTTTAAATCGAAATCGTTAGAGCCGTTTCTGAGAAAACTAAGCTTTAACGTAACGGTTGTATGGCAGGTACCGTTATTTTTTAAGCTAAAAAAAAAATTTCAATTTCCCCTCTGTACAATACCTAAAAAAGTCTATATACCAAGTTTGAAGCAATTCGGCCCACCCGTTTGGGCTGTAGGTCTCTATACATACAGACAGACAGACAGGCAGACAGACAGACAGACATACAGACGGACAGAATTTTTAGATCATCTTTTTTCGTCTTCTCTATCATCGTAATGTCATGTTTGATTGTTATCTCAAAACTTTTCTTTTCGACGAATGCATAACTTGTCTTATAGTACCTATAATCGCAAGTAAAAAGGCACAACCATAAAATTCCAAGGCAAAATTTGAAGAGATGCCATTAGTTCCATAACGAGTAACAAATTAAATATGTAGCAGGGTTCGAGTCATCGATTACAATTAAAGATTTTATTATTATTTCTTAATAAGAATATTAAGTACAAAAATATACTTTCACGATAAGAGTAGGGGCACTTGACAAGTACCGTCTCTTGATGTTGAGACTTGCGATTAAGCTTAATAAAAGCAGTTAACTAGATCATAAAGTTGGATGAATCGCTCAATTGACTAGGGCGATGAGAATTGCATTGAACATAAATTTGTTATTTTACTAGGCACGAGTGTCTTACGTCGTAGATATAATTTAATAAAATGCATGAATGGGTCACACGTACTTGCTCTGTTTATGAATCTTTTTTGTACACGTTTTATGTATGTATTAATCCTTAAATGACAATTTCTTGTATTCCTATGCTTTTCTTTTCTTTATAAATCTCCAAAAAGATGCGATATGATTATGAGAATGTTTTGTAGGTATTCTCGTTGAAATATTGTCATTGGTCATCCTCAAATAATGGCCGTTTGTATACATTTAAAAATTCTCATTCCCGCAAAATTCATTTTAACAGAGCTTGAAAAATACATAATGTATGTACATATGTATGTATAGTTTTTCTAGGGAACAACTTTTAAAACGTCAACTTGTCCTGTACAGAACTGACGTATATGGGATCACATTGAAAATTAGTTTTTTCCTCGTAACCAATAATTGGCCTTCATAACAAGTACAAAGAAACGTATTGTATCTGTTTAATGGTTGATGGCGTATAATATGTTCATTAATTTAATGGCTGCTAAGGCAGACTTTAATAAAATGTTTTAGGTATCCACGATATAATTTAATCGATCAATTTTTCTTTTTTTGGTCAGCTAGGATACAAACGGAGCATGACTTTGTTAATTTGTATCATAATAAATATTTTATTAAAGTATTAGAATATCCAAATCTGATATTTTTACTTGCGATTATAGGTACTATAAGGCAAGTTATGCGTTCGTCGAAAAAAATTTTTTGAGATAACAATCAAACATGACATTAAGATGAAAAAGATGGTCTAAAAATTCTGTCCGTCTGTATGTCTGTCTGTCTGTAGGTATTGACATCTACAGCCCAAACGGGTGGACCGAATTGCTTCGAACTTGGTTTTAGAATTTTTAGGTATTGTACAGAGGGGAAATTGAAATTTTTTTAGCTCAAAAAATAACGGTACCTGCACTGAGGGAAAAAAACGTAACGTAAAATTTAATAAATCGTATTCGATTTAACGTTGTATAATAGTGCACAAACGTCTTTAACTTTACATTGATCATCTTTAACACTGGAGTACACGCGCCCTATTTTTTTTACACCGGTGCACGCGTGGCCTACTATAGTAGGCCATTTAAAAATGTTGATAATTTTTTGTTTTATAAACATATAAATGAAACAAATTTGTAAATAGTATATTCATTTATTGTTTTAAACATTTAATAACTTTTATTCATGTATACTAGGTAGGAACTTCATATTTAATAAAAATAACTTTTTATATACAAAAAACTAACAAAAATGGCACTTCAGAGATCAATTGTTCATATTTTTTTTTTTGTTAACTTATATAAATTCAAAAAATCAGTTTTCGTAGCATTGAAGACACACTACGGCCTGGTGATCAGGACAAATCCATTTGTTGTAAGTCTTGCACCATTTTTTTGTGGATCTGTTTCGGGCTCTGGTACAATAAGCACATCTACCAACTCGCCCCATCTTCGGTGTCAGATCGTGCTGCCCCTCTTCAGATGTTCCTAAAAGCATCCCAATTCTATATTTTAGTTGCCTAGGAATTTTTTCAATCGATAGCCGGCGATTTAGTGACGGTTTTATTAGATTGAAGGCCAAGTCCTGCAAAAAGTTACGCCTCACAATTTTTTCAAAGCTGACGTTTGTTTGGTTGATAACAAGAGCGTTGATTGCAGCAATGTTCATAAGATCAAAAAATATTGTAAGTGGCCATCGACGGCAGTTCCTTAGGACACTGTATTGTTTGCACATTTTATCAACGACGTCAACACCACACTTCGTACGATTGTAAAATGTAATTATTTCAGGCTTGTATTCTTCGTGTGAATCGGGATCAATGGTTGCATCATTATGCATTGTCGAAAGTAATGTGACCGACTTGTTTCTTTTTGGGACATAGGACACAAGGTCGCGTCCTTCTGAAAGCCGAAAATTGAACTTTTGATTATTCTAGCTTTAGAAGCTTTGAATTCCTTAGGTATATCAGGTCTATTAGCTTTCATTGTACCCACAACTGTGATTTTCTTCAGTAACAGTTCTTTAGCAAGAGGTAGGTTCGTAAAATAATTATCCATTGTAACATTACAACCTAAACCGTAAAGTGGCTCCAGAACTCTATGGACAACCTCATTCACTCTGTTCGATTTTTGAAACGGAACTTCAGGTTGTGCTCCAACGTAGATTTCAAAATTGTATAAGTACGGAAACTTTGTATCCACTACCATGAAGATTTTTATTCCAAATCTGTCTGGTTTATTCGGTATATACATTATAAATCCGCAACGGCCTCGAAAACCAACTAGTTGTTCATCCAATGTCAAATAGTCACTGGGATACAAATTATTGCGGCAATTGACAGTAAAAAATTCTACGATTTCCCTTATAGGAGCCAATTTATCGAATTTCCGACGTTGAGCTCTGTCAGTGACGTCGTCAAATCTAATAGTTCTTATAAGAAAACGGAACCTATTTATTGACATCGTCGTGTAAACAATTTCCAATCCAGTGCCTTGAGAGTTATCCCAAAAATCTTTTAGATTCCGACGTCCATTTCGGGATACTCCCATAACAAACAACAACCTCAGAAAAGCTCTCATTTCAATAGCGTCGGTGGGTTTAGCGTCGCGGTCTCTTTGAAAGCTGTCTTTTATTTTGTCAGTATATATATTAGTGCAACTTACAAGAATGTCCATAATGTCTTGTGAGAAAAATAATTCGAAACTGGACACCGGATCCTTTGCATTCCCAGCTGCTTCTCCTTTTGGGCCCGGTAGTCTTACCCGGATGTTATGGGCTCGGGCTCGAGTTGCTGGTGGTACGGTGTTTGACCAAATTGTACCGTTTGGACATTTGTAAGTTATTGGCCTCCTACCAGTCAATTCCGCGAGAGGAACATTATCCGATTCCGAAAAGTCGTCAGAGTCATTCAATCCAGTTTCGAGTGTTTCGACTTCTTCAGTTTTCGCCACTTGAGCGTGAGCTTCAAAATCTGGTAACGATGCAAGTTCCTCTTCACTCTCAATCGGATCATCAAAGACATTATCATCAGTCTCCATCTCCAAAAGCCATCGCTCCAGGTCTGAATAACTCATTATAAAAAACGTTTACCTATATCTAAAATCAACAAATAAGCCCTGTAAACTTAAAAAAGAATACAAATGGATTACCTTAATTTGGTACACTTACTCGCGCGGACTACTATGGTAGACAGGTGACTTTAGCGCTTAATTTTACGTTGAAAATGCTTTGAATTAACAACGCAACGTTAATATTAGGAGGTTCATTCTTGTTTTGAAGTGAACCGTAGTCGATTTAACATTGAATTATAAAGGGACAAAAGTTGAATTAAGGATGTTTCTCTTTGGTTTTAAAATTATCATCTTCAACCCCGAATCATTAACAAATCTGCTTATATCAAAGTGGTTTTCTTTGATTTTATGTTGGTTTTTCTCTGGGTGTGCCATATAACCGTTACGTTAAAGCTTATTTTTGTCAAAAACGGCTATAACGATTTCGATTTAAAAAAATCAATGTTGCTTTTTAGGTGCGAACAATCAATCATATGGCTGAAAAAAGTGTTGAAAAATGTTTAAGAACGGTACTTTTCATAGGACCGTTTTTTTCGCTTTCGACTATCTCGAAAACGACTGAACCGATTCTTTCGAAATTTCACACATATATAGTTGTAGGTAGCTTTATTTGTTCTGCATACCAGTATTTTTGAAAAAATATTTTTTTTGTATTTTTAAAAGCATTTAAAAAAAAATTAAAAAATTAATATTTTGAAAACTGCTCATTAAATTTTTTTCTAAAAATTATAAATAAATGTATTTGCTGAATAACTATGAACTGGCGTTTTCGAATATTTTTTGAAATTTTTTTTCAAAAAGTTTTTCAAAAAAAAACTTTTTTTTTCTCAAAAACCACTCCACAGATTTTTATTAATTTATTCTCATAGATTCAAATTTAACCAAGAAATAAAATGGTGTTCTGTTTTTTCAGTTGAAATTAGTTAAAGTATTTATTTAAGAATTTTGAAAAAATTATTTTTATCAAAATCTCAAACCCTTAGACCACTGTCACACATTAGAGCAAGTTCGTGCGACCCAGTCGTGCATTTTATTTTTTTCTGCACGAAACCAATACTTGCCCTATAGAGCAAGTAAAAACATTTTTTTTACATTTATATTAATTTTTGTTACGGTTACAACTTTAGTTTTTGGCTAAAAATGCAAATAACGGAGAAATGCTCTTAACGGTTTTTTTCAAATGGCTCTACATTGTCAACGGTTGCATCGAATTCAATCAAACTTTGTTTGGTATAGTTCCTTACAGCTTTCTATCAGATGGCATTGATTTGTATTCTGTTTTTTTTTTTTTTAATTGGTGGCTCCCATACACAGAGCCACTAAGTTTTGGGCAATTTTTTCGTTTTTTCTGACTTACTCAAAAAAAGCTCCCCCGATTTTTATGAAACTTTGTATGTAACATACAAAGAATACTTCAAAGAAAACTGCATTTTTAGTTTTTGGCTACACATGATAATAGCGAAAATTGGTTTTAATAGTATTATTAATTTGGCCATAAGTGGACATTTGTATAATTTATAACACCCAAAAGATGACATCTTAATTTTAAATATTAAGGTTTCTTAACGTTAGCTCCCGTATCGGTTTTTCCAGTTTTAGTCAAATTTTTTTTAAGTTTTAAATTTTTTTTCAAAAATGAGTTGTTCTTTGATCGAAAAAATTGTTTTCATCGTACTATTGCACCCACAGAGCAAGTACGTGCGACCCAGTCGTGCATTTTATTTTTACTGAATTGGGAAATTATGCTGAAATTTCAACGCGCTCTGGCGGGCTAACGGTACTCCTGAGAAATAAACAATAATTTTATGAATTTTGTAGGAAATTTAATGGTCTTTAATTTTGTTGTAGATGAAATTCAGTTAAGACGCATAGTTTCCAAGAAATAAGCAAAAAACCAAAAAAAGTGCGAACATTCCGTGGTTTTTCGCGGATATCTCAAAACTCACCAGGAAATTCTGTTGGATTTCTTCAGATTTGGATTCAGCGACCCAAAAAACATAGGAATCAAAAAAAAAATCCATTTGTATATTTTTTGTAACGTGAAACTACTGTTTTAATGAACTAATTCAGAATCATCCGGAAGTCTTCTCTAACCGTTCCATTAATACAAAGACAATTCTGCGTCTTGATTTAAGGTCAGAATTTACTCAAGAAACACAAATATGTACAAATGTGACCCAAATGTCCGAAGGTTTTGCTGGTGTCACACAAGTGATTTATTTTTGAGTTAAAACTTGATAAAGTAGGCGTCGAATACGTGCAAGGAATTTTCGTTTGTGTAATAATTTATTAAGTGCTGCACAGTGCACACACCAGTTTGACATTTTAGTTAGAAATGGTGCATGCGAATAAACACAACGTAAAAGTTGAGTAGAAGCAACTTTTCTGGTTCCATTGGCTTACAGAATGAGTAGTTCACTGAGTGAAACCAATCGAAAATTGCTATTATAAAAACACGTTCTAATTTCAAGGACAGGGACTGCAAATTTAAAGTTTTTAGCTTTATTGGTGATGATAATGGTGTTGATGGTGTTGATGTTGTGAGAGTAGAATTCACTTGAGTTGGTTCCTGTAAAGAAAAGTGTAGTCTTAAAGCGCTAAAGCATTGTATATACATTTTTATAGTAATTTCATGGAACATTTTATTTTAGTTCTGAACGTCGTCAATGAGGGCACTAGTTGTATTATCTACTTTACATATATTGTTGTTTTTGCTTCCCATGGAGTTTAGACAAAAACCACTCAAATAACTCTACAATCAAAGCTTGTGAACGTCGTCCATAGATGCCGCACAAAACGTTCCGCTTCTTGGGAATACTATAAAAATGTATATACAATGGCTAAAGGTGCTGGGAAGTATGCCTCGGAGTTACTGTGCCTCTCGACCCTGCTAATAAAAAGAAAACTACCAAATATAAGACGAAAGATTAATTTTTTCGGGAAAATTTAATAATTTATTTCAATATAATATATTTTATTAATTTTATACTCAACATAAAGCTATTCCATACAGTATATATATATATATATATATTTCTTTTTTTTAGTCAATAATGTATATATTTATATAATGTATAATGTATATGAATGTATAGATTTCTTTAATATCAGTAAAAGTCACATCTTCGTACGGAAGGTGAACCCAATTAAACAAAAATAAAATACTTTCCAGTATTTTAAGTTTACAATGGAAATATGTGTGTGTGTGTTGTTATGCTTGTTTGTTTCTATTGTAAAATACAATTTTAATATTAATGTCATTTTTTATTCACTGTAGTTGTTTCTTCTGGAAAAGAACGTTTTATTTTTGTAAAGAAAAAAATTTGGTTCGTTCTTTTTTTTTTTATAAATTCAAAAACAAAAATGGTTGGTGATCTGGTTGGATTTGTTCTCACTGTTATACAATTTATCGTTTAATTTTATTTTTTGAACATTTAAATGTATACATATATTTTTATTTTTTATTTATTAGTCAATATTGGTACCATTATTCATTGTTATCTAGTAGGTAATACATAATTATGTATATATTCTCGATAGGATTTTTAATTGTTAGTTTTTTTTCTTTTTTTTTGTAACATTTTTAATATTCAAGTAAACCATTTTTTGAGGTTTTACAAATATTTCGTTAAATTTTGTTTTTCTTAAAAAGTTACATATTTTAACATTATTTTTATTTTGTTTTTGCTACTTTTTTTTTTTTAATAAAAACACATCAACAGCAACTGCGGTTTGAGTACCTACTACCATAATAATTAATATTTTAACTGCACATTAGGTTTTATGGATAATTTTTTGTTGTTGTTCATTGTATGGAAATCGTTGAATATAATATTGGTTAAAAATAAGCAATGGTAAATAAAATAAATAAATGTGTTTGTGTATAAAAGGTAGTTTTTATTTCGCAGGATATCTAAAATTTGGCGCCAAATGTTTAGGCAAGATGTGCAATGTGTTTCAGATGTTTGTTTCTATCCTTTCGATAAGCTATTGAAGCAGTCAAGGGCAATGGGCAATTTTTTTATAGATCCTGATCAAGTAACAAACAATTCAAACAGGACAATGAATACTGCCTTGATGGGTGTCTAGAACACGGCGTTCCTGCTTAAGGTATCCTGAGCATATATGTATTGCGCAAGTAATACGGTGTTTTCGTATTTAACACTAAACAAAGTTGGCCACTAAAGACTGAAGGCAGTGGTAGCGAGTTCCATGAGGCAAGTGGCATTCTTGCACAAAGAAAAATCCGAGGTATTCATTTTGAATACACAAAACGGTATGTGTAACGCCATTAACACTGTACGAAATAAAAGGGAAAGTTCCAAGTGCTTAAAAAAAGCCAAATTAGTGCTAAGGTTTTCAAAGAACACTACCAACAATCAAAAAAAAAACCTAGTAACGGAGGCATCTTAAAGATGATAATATTTTATTCAAATAAATTCTACGCCTTGAAATTAAGCTCATAAGATGCAACATAGAATATGGGTCAAACTTTTAAGCGAAAAGAGCTTGCATCGGAAGAAATTCCGACGCCAGCAGCCTAAAAAGACCCTCTCTTAAAGAAGTACAAAACTCTTTTGAGATTTGGTCGTCGAAAGTTTTAGACTTTCAAATTAACCGTTTCTCCGATCATAGTTTCACCTATTACTTTTGTTACAGTCGACGAAGTTAGTGATACGGTTAAAAAACTCAAAATAGGGCTAAGCGGTTACTCAAGACGAAAGGATACATCGAAAGATTCTTGTTCCCACACTACTAAGAGGTGATAATTTATTGTTTGAAAGTTATGTACTTCCTCCCAGTGTGGAAAGGGATGTTGAACACGTAAAGCTGCCATAGTTACTGTTCAGTCAAGCTGATTAGACACCCCTTGAAGATTGTTGAACGGGTATTCTTGGTGGATCATTAATTTAAAATATCATGAATCAAGACAGCATGGCCATAACGCGATGGTCGTTTCCACTACGTCCTGCCATTGATTGTTCTATTGATTTTTGGAATGAATTGTTCCCCAAACAATTCCGAAACAAAGGGCTATTAGCGAATTACACTTAGAAGGCAGCAGGAATGTAGTATCTACAAACTACTACTAGCAGAGGTGAACTTTTCATAAAAAAAAAAGTAACTCAAAAAAGAATCTTAACTCTCTTTGCAAGAATAAGTATCATTGAACATTTTTTAAGTCGGATCAGAAATTGAACCCAGAAATTCAAACTGCAACACGATGCATTGTCCATCATCTCTTAAACTGCTGCACTACGAAGGGAAAGAACAAAATTTGTAGAATAATAAATATAAATTGTATTGGTTTAAACTATGTAATTCGCAAGGCTCAAGCAAAAATCTTTAAAAACATGTATGTATATTATATAATATGAATATAACAATGATAACTCTAATATGAAACATCACATGCGAAGCATAAAAAGGTGCTTTGTTGAAGGCGAATACAAATCAGATTATTCGAAACAGGATAACATATAATAAACAAACAACGTGCACCCTAAAAAGATAAGTTAATCTTTTTGTTTTATTTCTTAGATTTTTGTTTAGTTACGACTAAAGGACAACATTGCATTTTTGTTTTAACTGTATATTTTTTTAGTCATCTTTGACTTAAACTTAAAACATTAAAATAGGTAGTTGAAATACGTAAATGTTCTTACTCACCAAATTCAAGTAGAAAAATTCTTATAAAATAGTTGATTTTTACACAAAATCTTGGCAAATTAAAAAATAAGCTCAAAAAACAAATACGTTAAATATTTCTTTGGCACCATTATAGTATAAAAAAAATAATAAATACAATAATTGTGATGGAATGCATTTAGTTAAATTAATGATGTTTTGTAAAAGACCAATTGATATATTAAAAATTTAAATTCGAAATTGTTGTTTATTTTTTTTATATTGAAAATAGACACTAGCCGATATGTTATTTATTAAATTTTATTTGTAATGTGGCTCATATTTATTTATGTAATTAAAAAGAGAGAGAAAGAGCATTTTGTTTTGTTTGTTTTAAAATAAATTCATATAAATTGACAATTAGTGTTGATTAGCTTTTATTTATTTTAATTCTTGTAACTGGAAGAAACTTTTACTTTAAAACTTTATATCAAACTTTATTTTCAAGAAGAAAACCTTGAGTCAAAATTTGGAAGCCCCTTACCTAAGGTCAAAATGGAAACGAAAAATCGCTACAAAAATATTACAAATTCTAATATAATGATGTATGGATTGGTTTGAAAAGGCTTCCTTAGTACAACCTCTAAATCATTCTTTTTTTTATTCCGTTATGTTTTGTTGGCCTATTTTAATTTTTATTTAATGTGAAATGGAATGGAAAATCAAAATTTTATTAATTACTTTAAATGCTTGAATGTATGTTTTTTTTATTTTTTGGCTAGGATCAGTTTTTCAGTGTGAGATTTAAATGACAAAAAGACGAAATTAACGAACTAAATAGTTTCGATTTCGTGTTCTCCTACCTGGTTTTTTTGTTTCTTCCATAAATACGCTTCTTGGGTAAACTAGAGATTAATGTACGGGAAAGAGTTAGCTAACTAATTACAATAAATACTGGAACCCGCCCCTTAAAACTTTACCTACTGGTTTGTAACGCGTTGTGTATATTCAACCTCTTGAAAGCGGCATTAATGCAAACATCTTAGTTTTTTTTTTTTAAATAAATATTTCAAAAGTTTTGCAGTCAATCATACTGACTGAAATTTAAAAAAAGATAAGACAACCGGTAGGCCGATAGAAGTCTTAATTTAACGATATTCAGTCAAAATATCAATTTATTTAAATTTCTGAAAAAAAAACGCCAAAAATAGATACCTCAACTTGTTGAAAAAACTTCAATACGTTATTAAAGTTATTGTCTTCTTCAGTAACTAAAAGCACTTTGAAAGGCTTGAAATAATTCGAATTAGCAAAGGAACAAAAATGATATGTGACTTTAGGCCAACATTTTTTTAATTTTGATTTTAAATACCTATAAAATTTAAGTCAATTTGTTTGTTTTCAGTTACAATGTATTTTATTTTGAAAAAAAAAACCGAAGCTATGAAGGTATTTCTTTTTATAATGAGCTTATTTATGGTCCATTATTCTCTCATTCGTTTAAAACGCGTTTGCATTTTACTAATTGCCGTTTTGGCCATAGTCGACTTTTTTGCCATCAGAATGTTTTGAGTTAATAACAAAAGAATTATTAAAATCAGGCTATAATTACAAAACTGAATTCCACGTTTCATATGCCGTTGAGATGCCCAACCTTTTCACACTGAAAAATTTTGGGACTTCGACTTTTGACTTTTAAAAAGCAGGAATTTTGTTTGAGTCTCCGTCCGTAGGTCTAACTCACATAAGTTTAGCTTATTTCGTTAACGTTGTAGAACCTTCGTAAACGTCATATAAGCGGATATTTCATATTATTATTATCATTTTCGAAAGAAATTTTTCAAGAACATCAAGGAAAAGCTATGATTAACAAGTGGTGAATTCAAAGCACTAGAAAGCATTCAAAGAAATTAATTGTTTTAGGTCCTTTAGATAATTCGAGTTCCTTTTTAAGTCAGTTAGGGATAGTAGCTTATGTCTTATTTTTTTATATTGACATAATGTATAGGTACGCAAATTGTTTTTGAAATGTTCGTCTATGAACATAACATACATAGAAGTCGAAAACATTTTTCAAAGTTAAATATCAAATATATCTTTACTGACTTGGGTAAAATTTAACAATATTATTTTAAGATAGTTATTGGGGCCTGTAAAATGGGCAGATTGATTGAAGAACAATACAATTGTGGTAGTTAAAAAAAAATGTGTCCATTCCATTTCTTTTAAGAACTACTTACCTAATGTATTCTAAATTTCATTCTTCGAAAAAACTGTTAACGACCTAAATTATGTATCTTTTTCTATTGTTTTAAGTTTATTCTTTTTCCTTCTAAGTATTTTCTATTTAAAAATTTGAGCTTAAAACACTCTCAGACTAGATGTTAATACGATAAGTTAAAATGTGTGTTATTCTTTTGTGGTTTTTTTTTTTTTTTTTTTGTAAAGTATCATGATTTGTTTTCTATTTTGTTTTTCTCTTACAATTAAACATTAAATTTATGTGTATAGACGTTAGTATAGAATAAATAAAAAATATAATTTTGAAAAATAAGTGCTTTTGTTTTTGGTTCTTCGGGGGTTTTAAAATAAATAATTGTAATACTATCTCATGGTTGAAGTTTAAATAATTAAGATATACTCGTAGAGGAAATAGAGATCTATAAAGTTCTACTAAGCGGCATAAAACGACCTCATTGATACACTTGCATTAATTGAGTTTGTTGCTAAACATAGTCACCTGGGTTAGTTTACATGTGCGCATTATTACTTGGTGTTGCAGACAGAGCAATTTTCGACAGCGTAGCTAGAGACCGTTTAGGGAATGTGTTGCCACCTTCGTTTTCATAGAAAAGCTTTCTGAAACTGTAAAAAAAGATGTATTATTATTAGGGATACATCATCATATTTCAATTGAACAATTACAATTTCCTGATTCCAGATTCGGATGATTTTTTCCAGGGGGCGTCGTCTGGTTCAAAGGGAAGCGGGCCTTGTACAGGGGCATCATATCCCAGCGGTCTGAAAATAGTACAAATATTTGGGTCTGATATCATTAAAAAATATATTTTCAAATTGTCTTACGGTTCACACTGATCCTCTTTTTTCTCATCTTCCTCATCTTTAGGTTGTTTTATACTTTCAACTGGTTTCAAAGCTTGTAACTCTTCATTGAGATTATCAATTGTTGTGAGCAGCTCATCGCGCTCACTCAATAGCTCTTTGAGTTCTGATGTAGTGTAACGAGGTCTATTTGGATCGTTGTCGTCTTGCGATTTGACCAAATCTTCATTTTCTTTCTCTGCTATTCCCAAGCGTTTGCGTAATTGCATAAGGTCACGATGTTGATCTTGTAATTGAGCCAAGAAATCAGCCCGTTCTTCGCAGAGTGATTTAACTTGAATTTGAAGTAATTTATGACGACGACGAGTCTCACGACCAGAATTCTTAAGTCGGTCCATTTGGATGTTAAGCTGCAAATAATCAAATACAGAATTTTATTTCTTTTGTATCAGATAAGATAGAGGAAAAGGGATAGAAGCAGAGAGTGTAAGATCAAGATGGAAGAGTCAACTTTTGTTTGCCTTATATCTTATCGGAGCATGGGGCTATAACTTATGATTATTTGCGTGACTACATAAAACGTTATTCAAAAAATGACTCTTCTTCAAAATTGAATTTAAAAATAAATAATAAAAAAAAAAAAAACAATTATGATTGTCGCGGCGTGAATACAGTGGAATTCTAATATGTACGTGTTTGGTAGGGCTGGTGCTGCTTTCTTCGAGGAACTAGTTGAATAGATGGATCTTGCCACGAATATTACATCCTTGAAAGCCATGAAACGACTCACGATATAAAATGTAATTTTCACTCACAGGATCGTTAACAAGAAGCATAGGAGGCGCTAATCGGTTTTCCGTCAGTGTATGTCTCAGAGCCTATTTAATGATTTCTCCAATAACGGAATTGAATTCTGGCTTCTGTTGGCACTTTTGGCTGCCGTTTCTTGCATGTATAGTGACAAGAAGGTTAAACAGCATTTAATTTCCAGTTTAGTTTTCCATTCAAATATTCATCAATTGAACTGTGGTTTGGTTCTTTTATCGCAAAGAGAACTATTTCTATAAGGACTTATTCCGAGGGCATATTTTTGTTTGTCTTTCTTAAGTTGATCACTTGATGTGTTCAGAAATTTTCATGGTGAGTAGATTTTCATAATTAGTAGATTGTATGCAAAAAAATACTAAAAACCCTTTCGAATCGATATGGACAAGCTATGAGGAAATATTTTTCAATATTCTCTAACCTTAGTCTTAGAAACTCTCTGTTTGAAACGAACACTCTTAGTCAAATAACTAACTAAAACTGAGACTAGAAAGCAAGCAGTAAACATTTCTTCATGCGTAGGTATTTGATTACGACAAAAACTAAACATCGTTCCAAACATCTAGGTATACCGCAAGACTCCTAATATCAAGAAAACTATTGGGAATATAACCATAAGGAATGTATAGTGGACATTTTAGTTGGCTTGGTAAAAAAAGTGTTTAAAGCACAGGCTCACTCGCGACAACAGCTTAAACGGGAACTGCTTACTTACATTTTCAATGTCCAAGTATTTTTCCTGCAATTCTCGGTCTCTTTTCTTAAGTTCATCACGCTGCTTGTAAATCTGTTCCTTAAGGCGCTGCAGCACCTGTGTGTCGGACAAGGCTGTTGTAAGCTCGTTATTAGTAACCGACATAAAACTCTCGGTTAAGCTGGCACCCAGACCAGAAGATTGTGCAGACGCTGACTGAAGATCTTGTGTTTGCTTAACTAAGCGTTTGTTCTCTTCCTGAAGACTGCTAACCAATTCAACCAGCTCATTGGTTTCTCCGCGCCATTGTTCTTCAATAACTTCCAATTCCTAACAATAAATACAAACAAACAGAAATGCAATGCATGGACCATAGGTGACTAATTTTTGTAATTAGGTAGGTACCTTATCAAATCTCTTCCTGAATTCGGCCTTTTCATTTTTCTCACTTTCCAACTGTGCAATTTTATCAGTCAACTCTTGAATAGCGGCGTTTTCACGCTCATTCTTTGTAGCCAAAGCCTCCAAAAGTTCGAGAGTATTTATTATTTTCGGCATCAGCCCTGTCACAGCCTCAGTGCCAAATTGATCGATAATTTTTTCATATTCCTTGCCAATATCTGAAGCTAAATCGTATACATCAACTACTCCGATGTCGTCAACAGCGTCCAAGACCATTTCTCCCATTTCATTGAGATGGAATCCTGGCATCAGGGTTTGCTTCCACCTATTCGAATTAATGTTGGCCAAAGTTTTATTTTCAAAAATTGGCTGGACCAATAGATTTTTCTTCTTTTTTTTTTGTGTACAATAGTTTTTTTTCACAACTTTGAAGTGGTCCCTAATGCGCGAGGTTTTCTTTGGAATTTTTCACTGTCAAAAATACTTCGGTGTTGTGGTGGTTTTGAACGGAATTAGTTATTTAAATATTTAATGGAACGTTAAAATATTTTGTTGTTTTAAAAATGAATGATTTATGCCTGAGAAGAGCTTTTTAAAAATAACTTTAATCTTTTATGCCGCAGTTACAAATACTTGACAGCTTACAGTTCACAGAACAGATGACTAATGACTAATTAATTAACAAAAAGGTGCTGCCAAGCTTACGTTTTTCTTATGTCAATTTTAGTACTAAAGACAACCACCTCACCTCATGGTACGAAATCTACACTCCATTTTCTCCTAAACACTACTACATCAAATTATACAAATTCCAGTGCATAGGTTGCTGGGGAATCAAATAGACTTAGGTACTTGCATACTTAAAATTCTGTGATTGGTTTCATAAGCGCAGCCATTGTATTTATAATCTATAGTACTCAGTAAGATGAAAGTTTGGTGCGCCATCTATGGGCGAAAATCACAAACACTTGATTGGTTAGTTAGTTGTGGTTGTCACCAAGCCTCGAATATAACTTGGCCCTTAATTCTAATGCTTTAAAGTGGCAACTTCTAACCTCTTACGTTAAGTTAAAAAAAAGAAATATAATACTTTCGTCTCTTTCATTGAAAGAGCTGATACGATTAAGTATTTCGAAAATTGTAATTTATTAGATCTTAATCTTAACCTGAAAAATACTCCACGCGCCTTTTTTTTAAGAAAAAAAGTCTTTGATTTGATATTATTAGAGGTAAAATATTTTATTATAAATCGAATTAAATTTTAAAATAAATTTATTTTAGATTAGATTTAAATAATAGCGTAACGGATACAATTATTGGCACCCCATTATATTGAACCAGCTATTGGCACCCCTCATTCATTAACAATTTTTTTCCAAAAATTATTAATCTAGCAAACCAATTCAATTTTTTTCGAGAACTGTAACTTATTCCTCAAAATTGTGCATCTTTGTTTTAACGAGACGATTCTTCAGTCGCTGTATGGAAGTGAAGTTGTGAGAACGTTTCAAGAAAGTGAAAAATTTGCAAAATTTTGCGTGTTCCCGCTAAGGACCTAAAATTTGGTAAGCCTTATTTAGTTATTAATATACATTTATTTTATTAAAAAGTATTGTTTTTTGATATCAGAATTTAATAAAGTATTCGTTTTTATTTACTTTTTTGTAAAATTTAATGGTAAATTTATAATAATAAGGGTGCCAATAATTGGTTCCAATAAAGGTCGGGGTCCAATTATCGGCACCCAGGTGCCAATAATTCGTTCCATGAAACTAGAACTATTGGCACTGCCAATAAATATACTTTTAAGACTGCCAATAATTATATCATATAAACGTTACTTTTTTCAGGTTTGAAAAAATGCCAAAAACAAATAAAAATTACAAAGAAAAGGATGTTCAAGCAGCTCAATTGGCCATAACTACCTAGCTATAGTAAATTAATAAAAATCTAAAAAAAATCAAATTTTTTTAATTTCAAGTGTGTCAATAATTGTACATATTGGGGTGCCGACGATTGTGGTCAGGTGCCAATAATTGTAGTATTTGGTAAGCTTTTTCTAACTTACGGTTTTTACCACCTTTTTAAAGACAAAATACAAAGTAAAAGGAAATTTTATAAACAAAATTTTCCAAATTTAAATTTGGTATATTTGACATATTTTTAACTCTATAAACGCGAAATTTACACGCATTTGGTTTCCAAAATTCCTTAGGGGTGCCAATAATTGTATCCGTTACGCTAAATAAAATTAAATTGGAAGATTCGTTGCTCATCGTTTGTAAAATTAAACCAATTGTGAGTTTAATATCTGTACTTATATACATATATGAATTTCATTTCCTAATAAATTGTTAAATTGCAGAAAATAAAATTGAATTGTTCCAAACGATTGTCTTGAAGAGTATTGGTTTTTTCTCTCAAGAATTGGATAATATTTATAAGTTGGAAAAATTTGCGGTGAAGCAACATTATTTTATTTTAATTGTGGTTCAACACTCCAATATGATGATGAATAGAACAGGGCATAGTTGTTCTTCTAAAGGTTGTCGATTACCAGACACTGAAGAAATGGTATCGTGTGAGAAGTGCAAGCGGTGGTGGCACTTTACTTGTGCCAAATTTGACCCGGACTTGTATGCAACTGCTGATCCATGGTATTGTGAGCAGAGTGACTGTGTTTTAACCGAGGAGGATCCAAAGGAGACCGGTTCTAGTGGGGGAGTTAATGAGGAAGATATTGTAAAAGGTAAGAAGTTAGAGGTAGAAGCCACTGTAGATTTGTTGTTAGAGGCTGCTGCTGTAGCTCAAGCGGCTGCTGCACATAAAGAAGCAGAATTGATATCTCTACGAAACGAATTAGAGGAAACTAGACAGAAGTTGGCTAATGTGTCAGCTCCTAAGGTTTTACAGGCATCATTGAACGTATCTTCAAGCTCTCATTCATCAGCTATCACTCCATTTTCGGAAGAGAGGCTGGAAATGATAAAACAGATACAAGCCAACCATCAGTCTCTGATAAAGGATTCTGCTCAATTACGTCAATCTACACCAATCCGTAAAGGCGCTACTGATCGTGAGAATTTCCAAGATCCTATGATTCATCACTCCGAAATGACTAGCCTCCTTACTATTTTAAATAGAAGTAATGTGCAGGAGCTACCAACCTTTTCGGGAAGCAATAAGCGAGAATGGCCTTATTTCGAAGAGGTTTTTAAGTCTACGACGGTTGAAGGGAAGTTTAATGGAAAAGAAAACGTGGCTCGTCTTCGTAAATCCCTTAAAGGAGAAGCCTACCAACTGGTCAGCGATCGTCTCAAATATTCAACCGATGCTGATGCAATTATGGATTCTCTGCGTGCTATATTTGGACGTTCTGATGTTTTAGTGCACGGATTGACTTCAGATCTTCTTAAGCTTCCAGCATTGAAATCAAAATGCGATCCAAACCTACATTTGTGGGCTGTTAAGCTTAACGGGTTTGTTGCTGATGTGAAGTCAATCAAAAGAACAGAAGCCTTATCAAATGGGTATGTGATGACTGACTTGTCTTGTAAATTAGGTGCCGGGCTTTATCAGGAGTGGCGAAAAAGGCAAATTTCAAATCCTAGTGCAACATTAGAAGACTTTGCTAATTTTCTTACTCAGAAAGTGACTGATCTACCACCGGAGTTGGTTAAGCCTTTGGAAACCAATCTTACCAAAAGATCGCAGTTGGTTCAGAAAGCTGCAAACCGAGTTCTAACTCATCAGCCAATGCCTCCAACAAACTTAAATCCCCTTTGTCCTAAATGTGGTAGCAAACAACACACTTTGAGTGATTGTGACGATTTTAAACTATTGTCTGCAGATTCAAGATTGTCCTTTGCCCGAGAAAAAAAAATATGTTTTCGTTGTTTAGATCAAGCTCAACATGATTGGAGGGCTTGTTCGAAGAAGAAAAGTTGCGGTTTATCTGGTTGCACTGGACGCCATCATCCTCTTCTACACCAAACATCTGTGCATCACCATAAAGAATTGAACGTGTCGGCTATTCCTTATATACCTCATTCGAACTTTAATTCTTCCCACATAGGTTCTGAAATGCCTGTCATGTTCAAAGTAGTTCCTATACGTATATATGGGATTAACGAAAAGTATGTTGACACCTACGCATTCCTAGATGATGGTTCATCTTTGACTATGGTGGAACAAGATTTATTCGACGAACTTGGACTTGAAGGTCATCCAGAGAAATTAACACTTCAGTGGACAAAGGGTGTTTCTAGAAGCGAAGAGTCTATGAGAACTGATTTAACTATTTCTGGAGTTCGAAATAATAAACGCCATTATTTGAAAAACGTGTATACCGTAAAGGGCTTAGAGCTTCCAATGCAGTCGATGGATACGCTCAAATTAAAGGAAATATACCCCCATCTGCGTGGACTTCCACTAACAGATCTGATCAATGCCAAACCCAAGATCTTAGTTGGGTTGGATCAAGCAAAATTCCTTTTAGGTCATGGCCAACGACATGGTAATGACGAAGAGCCTTGTGCTTTGAAAACCGCCTTAGGTTGGATAGTTTATGGCAAGTCCGCTCCTACAATCAGAGCAACTTGTACTCACGAAGTTTCAAAACCGGAAATGCGATTTTTATTCCATGAGGCTATAAAATCCGAAGGTGAACTTCACGAATTAGTCAAACGCCATTTCACAACTGAGGAGTTTGGAGTTATGGCACCTAAGGGAGATTTGGTCAGTAAGGAAGTCATTCGAGCTTTAGAGATAATGGAAAATACTATTAAGTATGTGAATAATCGCCACGAAATTGGATTGTTATGGGATGCTGACGATGTGAAGTTGCCGGATAGCTTTTCTATGGCTTTAAGTCGACTTATTACGCTCGAGAAGTCATTGAAGAAGAAACCACAGCTGTTAGAGTGGAAAAACAAGCATATGCGGGACTTATTATCGAAGGGCTATGCGAGGATCGCTTCTGCAGAAGAATTGGAAAGAGATTGGCCGCGAGTTTGGTATGCCCCTACCTTTGTTATTGAAAATCAAAATAAAAGCCCAGTTAAGCCCAGAGATGTAGCTGACTTTGCAGCAAAAGTGCGCGGTGTTTCGCTAAATACTCATTTATTGAAAGGTCCAGACAATTTGGTTTCTCTCCATGCTGGCATTTTTAAACTTCGAGAGCGTAAGATAGCTGTGAATGCTGACGCCAAAGAAATGTTTCACCAGATACGAATCAAGCCGGAAGACCAACAATGTCAACGAGTACTTTGGAGAAATGGAGATGCCACCAAAGAGCCTACAGTTTACATTATGGAGGTAATGATGTTCGGCCCCAGATGCTCTCCTACGTGTGCTCAATTCGTTAAAAACTTCCATGCGAATAAGTTCAGAAATGAATTCCCTGATGCCGTGGATGGGTTAGTAAACCGGACTTATGTTGATGATTACTTCAACAGCCATGACACTGTGGAACAGGCACTATCAATCACAAGAGATGCTATCCAAATATGCAAATCCATGAGTTTTGACTTGGTTGGTGTCCAATCAAATAATATTGAGTTTTTAAAGCAGATTCCAGAAAATAACGTGAACACTAGATGGATCAGTGTAGATCCCAATGAATCTGATTGTCAGTTCACAAAGATTCTAGGTTTGTATTGGCATCCTATATCTGATCTCCTTACATATAGAGTTTCTGACGATGGATTGTTTGAGAAGATGTTAAAGGGAGAATATTCACTATCCAAGCGAGAATTACTGAGAACTATTATGAGGATTTTCGATCCCCTCGGTCTTATATCGCTTTATATTATCCGAGGACGAATAATCCTGCAAGAAGTTTGGCGGGAAGGAACTGATTGGGATGAGACGGTTTCCGAGCACCTAAAAGATAAATGGTTAGAGTTTATCAAAGAAATTGTAAACATTGAAAAACTGAAGATTACCCGTCTATACGTCCCATGGTCACCTGATGGATCAGACATTAGTCTCATAATTTTTGTAGATGCGTCCGAAAAAGCATTTGCTGCAGTCTCATACCTCCGATTTGAAAAAGATGATGAAGTTGAAGTGGCTTTAGTGATGGGAAAGGCAAAGGTCGCACCAGTGAAGAAGCTGTCCGTACCACGCTTAGAATTACAAGCTGCAGTTCTCGGCGTGCGGCTAGCCTCAACTATTAAGGCTTCTCACTCTATTGAAATAAATAAAGTAATCTTTCTCTCGGACTCAAAGACGGTTCTATCATGGATCAGCTCCACTGAATTTAAATTTCCTTCCTTTGTTGCAGTACGAGTTGGAGAGATATTAGAATCGACTACACCTCGACAGTGGTTTCACGTACGTTCGGTAGATAATGTTGCTGATGACGGCACAAAATGGACTGATTCTTATATGGGAGATCATCAAACAAGGTGGTTCAAAGGACCTGATTTTCTCAAAGATCCTTTTAATGTATGGCCCGTTACACCTAGCGAAGGGAAAAGCTTAGAAGAAGAAACATGTGAAGCAGTTGCTGGTATGATGGTTCACGATAATCTGTCAAAGGTCTCTTTTCTTATGTATGACGAATTAAAACCAAGATTCAAAGCAAATTGGAGTTCTTCAGTCAGAGTAATTGCCATTCTACTGCGGGTAAAAGATTTCTACAGCAAGAAGGAAATACAAAAGGAACGTTTTGTCACCCCATCTGAATACAATCGAGCAGAAGATTGGTTGTTTAGAAAAATCCAACATGATGCATATTTTAGTGAATATGAATCCCTGACAAGAAGCCAAACTGTGACGAAATCTAGCTCACTCTACAGTTTATCTCCTTTTTTGGATGCTGAAGGAACCATACGCATGAGTTCAAGAGCGCAAAAAGCTTTGATTTCTTATGCATCTCGGAATCCTGCAATTTTACCGAAAAGTCACCCTCTTGTTGACATACTTATTCAATATCACCATAATCGAAATTTTCACATTGGTACTGCCTCTATTATTTCGGACATTCGAGAAAGAGCCTGGATCATCAGCATTCGAGTAGCAGTTCTGAGAGTCAGGTCTAGATGCAACACGTGTAAACTCATCAGGGCTAAACCAGTAATGCCCTTGATGGGACAGCTTCCTATTGCTCGTGTCTCTTTCGAATCAAAACCTTTTACTCATGTTGGTGTAGACTGCTTTGGGCCTCTGCTAGTAAAATTTGGAAGGGGAACGGCGAAAAGGTATGGAATGATTTTCACCTGCCTTACGTTTAGAGCTGTGCAAATTGAACTTCTTAATGACCTTTCATTGGACCAGTGCACTATGGCACTCCGCCGATTTGTGGTCAACCGAGTCGTGACTAGATTCATATATAGTGATAATGGTTTGAATTTTATTGGTGCAAACAATCTAATGGATAAGGATTTTTAGCAAATGGAAGCAGCCTTAAGTGAATATTCAGCCAGATATGAAGGAATTGTTTGGCGCTTCATTCCAGCTTATTCACCATGGATGGGTGGAGCGTGGGAGAGACTTATTCAATCTATTAAAAACACCCTTGACTTTATCCTTAAAGGAATTATACCGAGAGAAGATGTCCTTCGAAATGCCCTCATTGAAGCCCAGGGCCAAATAAATCGTCGCCCTCTCACTCACATTCCTGTCGATCCTGAAGATCCAAAGCCTCTTACACCTAACTCTATGTTATTTGGAGATGAGGATAGAGATGTTACGGCCCCCGGAGTTTTCTATGACAGTGATATAAACAGCAAGCTTTATTGTCGAAGGTCGCAACATTTAATGGCAGAATTTGTCAAACGTTGGTATGTTGAGTATTTGCCCGAGATAACAAGAAGGACTAAATGGCACAAGAATATCAAACCAATAACAGTAGGAAGTATCGTGATCTTAGTAGAACCAAACGACATACGCTCATCTTGGAAAATGGGAGAAGTCGTAAAAGTGTATCCTGGACCTGATGGAGTAGTACGAACATGCGATGTACGATTATCGAATGGGAACGTAAAGCTCAAGAGATCAGTTGGACGGCTTGCTGTGCTTGATATTTGCTCTTCACCTGAAGACTCAGACGGCCCCCGGAATGTCACCAAGCCTCGAATATAACTTGGCCCTTAATTCTAATGCTTTAAAGTGGCAACTTCTAACCTCTTACGTTAAGTTAAAAAAAAGAAATATAATACTTTCGTCTCTTTCATTGAAAGAGCTGATACGATTAAGTATTTCGAAAATTGTAATTTATTAGATCTTAATCTTAACCTGAAAAATACTCCACGCGCCTTTTTTTTAAGAAAAAAAGTCTTTGATTTGATATTATTAGAGGTAAAATATTTTATTATAAATCGAATTAAATTTTAAAATAAATTTATTTTAGATTAGATTTAAATAATAAATAAAATTAAATTGGAAGATTCGTTGCTCATCGTTTGTAAAATTAAACCAATTGTGAGTTTAATATCTGTACTTATATACATATATGAATTTCATTTCCTAATAAATTGTTAAATTGCAGAAAATAAAATTGGATTGTTCCAAACGATTGTCTTGAAGAGTATTGGTTTTTTTTCTCAAGAATTGGATAATATTTATAAGTTGGAAAAATTTGCGGTGTAGGGAAGACTTTTGCCACCATAAGAATTGATAATGAAATACTTACCTATATCTGAAAACCAAAAATAAAATGATTACTTACCATCGTCGCAATACCAAAAACTCATTTTATTTCACCACATCCTACGACAGCATCAGCAAATATAAATCATACTGATGTAAACCGCCCTTAAGGCGCATAAAAATTCACCTAATGATTGAATGACGTAAACCTAAATTCCTCAAACTGTCGTTATACCAAATGACAGCTGACTCCTTTTCGCTAATCGAATACTTCCTGGCAGACAAACCTCCATCATTATTTCTCTTTGCCATTCAACCACCGAGCAGACAACATCTGCTACTTTGTTCATCACGGGTTATTAACAAAAAAATATAATCCGACTGCCCAACATCTACATTGGGTAATCTCAAAATATTTGAGGAATCAGCATCCATCAACACCAGGAAAGCCGATAGAAGGTAAGAAGAATGAATATTGGATACAGTGGAGTAGTTATTTAGGATTTATCAAGTTGGATTAGTGGTGTAAAAACCCCAATTATTAAAGATTAGGTAGACTTCTTGTGGTTTGGCAAAAATTCTTCCACCCCATCTTCTTTGTCCTTTTAGGTATGTTTAACAAGGGAAATCTGTAAAGCGGGACGAGCCGCGCCGATAATAGAATCCAAATTGTAATCAGAGATCACCGTGGGAGCATCAGACGCCAATCTTGGAAGCGTCCAACGCGGGAGCAACCTAACAAGATGTGCAAAAACGCATATCCAACGCGGGAGCATCACACCAATAATGTGTAATAAGAATTCACATTCAACGCGGGAGCACCTTTTAAATCGATCTACATTTTTGTTCTGGAGCACCTAATAATAAAATTAAAGAAACAGCATTTGCGAGGACTGGATCTAGTTGTGTTGGTATTTTTGACCAGGAGTCAAATAAAGGATTTGGTTTTGGAAAAGTATTTATAACCAGTGGTAATCTACACGCTGGAATACCAGGTAACTGAGATATATACCTTTTTTTTTGCAATCTAAATACCTAAATCAGTGGAAGTGCTCCGAACGACGAAAAAAATCTGTGCCAAAGTGTGTGTGTAGTGCTCCCTACGCCATAATATTCGATTTTACCCTTCAAAAGTTCAAAAGTTCAAATTCAAATATTCGATCTTACGCTTCGAAAGTTTTCTTCGATTTTCATTCGTTATTCTGCGAATTTTATTCTTCGATTTTTCGAGTTTATTCGTCGATTAAAACGCCACCGCAGACGGTTAACGTCAACGCGGCATTTTTGGAATTCTTTTTTTTGTCAACGCCCTAACCCTACGCACGAATTGGTTTCAAATTTTGTTCTGCATATTACAACCATCATCCTAATAGCAGAATCATATTCGACAAGCACGATAAGATACTACGCAAACGATACCTACCTGGATTTACCCATCCCGATACATTGGGGATAATAATATTGAGTGGATATACCTACAGTTTTTTTTTGTTTTGTCCCTTCGATTACGCACAAATATGCACACCGACACCACGCACAATTCAAGAGCACATAATAAATAAACGCATAACATACACATGCGTATGAAACCTTATCGAGCGCACATTCAGCGCAACCAAATCTACGAGAGATAAAGATACTGTTCGCCGCAACAAACATATTCTGGTTCGAGCAGCGTTATTCGTCGAAAAGCAAATCTCTCCAGTGGAGTTATTTTGTGAACGCCGACCAAATCCCTGTTTGTATTTCGTCATCGTCGTCGTCGAATATACGCAGTAAATCTTCTGAGATTAAGTTAGTTTTAAGATAGGATTTCCTTCTTATTTTAGCATCTAAGTTTTTTTTTTCTCTTTCTCGTTACGGATGTAAATGTGGTCATTTTTATTGAAAAGCCTAATCAATCAAATCAAATATCAGTGCGAACTATTAGTGCCTAATTTTGAGAAAACATTTTATTTTCGAATCAAATCACGAACAATAGTGTTGAACACGAGAACGACAGAAATCGTATAAATAAACAATTAATTAACCAAAAGAGAAGAATCGCAACGAAAAGAAGTAACGAAAGTCATATCGAAACCAAACATCAATGACCTACCCCAACTTTTTTTTTATTGCCCATACATTTTCATTTGACTTATACATAATATAATACCTTTCATTTAACAGCAATTGCTTTTCAGCTAGTACCTGGACGAGAGCAGTGCACTACCCTCCGGAAGGTCTGGTTTAGTTTTTTTTATTAAATTTCATTTCCATACATAATTACCTTAATCATATACATATATATTTATTGAACATAGATATTTCATCCTCATTTTTATACCTTTCCCTTCCCATCCTACTACATCTGAGTGACGGTGCCGAATTGGAATCGTACACGGAATCCTAAATAACGTACCCTTGGACAAACGGTCCATAATTTTTTTTTGAGGGTGCTTGGGTTTCATTTGGTTTTGTTGTTGGAATTTTTGATCGCGTAGCTATACGTTAAAGTTTCATTCGTTTTGCTTCGGGTTTTTGAGAAAAGATTCTTTTTGTTTGTTTTTTGAAGAAGTATATGCATACACATACGCAACAGTCGTCTGTAAATAAAGTAAATTCGGTAAATAAATGAATGGAATCGGACGGAATCCGATATTTTTATTTTCAAAGAGACAATACGTGTTTGAAACAATTAATTTTTTTTTTGTATTGAGTAAATTTTCGCTACATAATAATTACCTATCGGTCGCGAACAGTAAGGCTAGAAAGTAGTGATACTTTTTCGTGTCCTTGATAGTTTTTTTTTTATGACAGTTCGCTTAGTTCAGTTTTATATGAAGTTTAGTTATTCATATACTTTTTAATTAACAAGATTAAAGTTCATTCAGACCATATTAGATTTAATTACGAATATAGTATTTCATGATTATATTTCTTTTTAGAAGTAGCGTTTGTAAGATTTTTAGAATTAAGTTAAGTAAAAATAATTAAGTTTCTTTTTAAGAATTTTGTTATTTAGATGAATAAATAAGTTAATTAATACGTTTTATTTTATAACGTTGATGAAAATTTTGCTTTTCATTTTCTTTTTGAAGTTTTGAGTCGTGGACTTCCTGTTATTGAGACAGGACGTTTGGAATTTATTATCCTTGGTTGTACATAGTTATTTCTGATGGACTAAGGTAATATTTTCGTGGGGGATGGGACATTTCGCTGAGTGAACAACGTAGGAACGGACAGTTTAGGATGGTAGCAGTACGCAACGGAGTTATGTGAGCTAGTGAGTTTACATTGTTTGAGTTAGTTTGGAGTTAGGAGTTTATAGGATGTTTTGGAGTTAAAGTAACTCGCTTCGGCGGGTTTTCTTTGGTTAAGGGGTTTCGTAAACATTGTTTTTGGTTAAGGTCATACACGGAACCATGGATCCAGTGGTGAAGGAGTAGGTATAATTCCCTCCTCATTGGATATGGGTGGGTTAAGAGACCTTGGGGGTTACATTTCCATCTTCAGTATCCCCCCCCCTCTTTGGACAAATTCAGTCACCCTGTCCAGGAGATCTTCCTATATTAACCGATACTAGGGAAGAATAGATAAATAGGGTATCGCATTATTAATTACATCATTATAGTGCACAATGGTAGCTGAAGGGGCCATGTAGATAGAGATTGTTTATTCGAAAGAGACGTCATTTAGGGTGTTTAAGCTTCAACCGGTAGACTTGATACCTGTCGCCACAAGCGGTGTTTGTATGGGCAGCCCTAGGATTCATAGAAGTAAAGGAGGTTCGGAACATCAGAACCATATGGTCTGCGATATCAAAACGAGGTAACAACCGTCGTGATCGCATTGCAAGTTTCCACCCCTGGACTGAGCATGGCAGGGTGAAGCGCAGGCCAGCCGCGGTGCTAGATCCACGACACCCTTTCGCTGTCCGACGACTTTATAGACCTTCGATTGAGGAAGCTACTCTTGAGATGAGTGTTCTATGTTGTCGTGGGATTGAAGGGGCATGATTAAATGGAATGTAAGGATGCAGCTTCGGGACTCTTTCGGACTACGAACGGGACATGTACGTACTAACCTCGTCTCTATAATTGCCTATTTGGTCGGGAGGATACGTAGGTATGTCTCCTAGGTGTTCACAGGACTGGGCGTGGTTCGAGTTAGGAAAGTATATGATCTTGTTTAAAGTTCGTGGAGGTTTGTTAGTGGTTTTTCCAGTTCAGTTTAGTTATGGTTTAGTAAGAATTAAGGATACCTGAACATCGGAGGTATAGGAGAGAGTGTGGTCTGGGGGCTAGCCTTCGCCTAGTTATACGATTCTAGTAGCTTGATCGGGTGTATGACAGGTGGGACTAGGTCTCAGCCCGCTCGAAACATTTCGGTAGTGAGATAATTTTTGAGTTAAATTTTAGTTTGAGGTTTGATGCCCTTGGTCCGAGGTGACTTCGGGATCAGTTTTAGTGCTTTGGTCTATGTCTGGTCACATTAGTCACAGGTATGGTGGTCTGCCGTACACGTGATTGAATGGGACCGTCCTCTTACATTTGTATTCTGTTTATTATCTACGTTACAGGTGGCGCTCAACTTGGGCATAAGATTTATATGCCCTACCAGCCCTATTTGTGCGCTCAGATATAATTATCTTAGTTACAGATGGCGCTCAAGGTGAGGCTAAGTTTTCAAGTCTCATGGGCCCCGTTTGTGCGTTGGATGATGGATAGAAGCATCTGTTCTGTTCATAATTTCAATTTCCATTTATTATCTTAGTTACAGATGGCGCCCAACGTGGGGCCGAGATTTATGTGCCCTACCAGCCCCATTTGTGCGCTAAGATATTATTATCATTCTCTCATTTCATTATCTTAGTTACAGATGGCGCCCAACGTGGGGCTGCCTAACAATTACATTAAGGTTTCAAGTTTTGAGATCTACCAATATCATTTTAATCGAGTTTTGAAGTTATGAAGTTTTTTTTGAGTAAACAATTTTTGGGTGATTTGAGCGATTTTCGCTTTGATCAATAGTAGTTGAAGTTTTGTTGTGGAGTTTTGTGATTTTCATTTGCTAGAGGTAGCACATCGAAGTCTGTGCAGAGGATGCCATTTTGTCCGGAAGATTGGTGACTATTCCCGATCTTTGTCTGTTGCATTGGATCCACTCGCAGTCTCTCAGCCTCTCGAGTAGGAACTTCTCTTCCCTTGTCCGGATTTAGACGCATTGGTTTTAAATTGTCTGTTGCTAGGTCAGTGAGTTCCGATTCGTTAGCAGGAAATAGGTTTCCGTGTGAAGAAGTGTTTTGTCGTTCGACCGGTGGTTGGTGATATTTTCCTGACGCACGTCTGTTGCGAAGACAATACGTCTCTTCCACAATTCCTTACTCCAAATTCACTTTCAATTCTTCAGAGATGAAGTATATTTAAGTATTATTCCAGTAATACAAGAATACAATAATTCTTAATCTACATATTTATGGAATTAGTTTGTTCAAGTTTTTTTTTGAGTTGTTGGAGGTAGAGTAGTAGTCATGAAGTGCTATCCGGTGGTTGGGGACGTTTACCCGACGCACGTCTGCAGTAGCATAATGACCTATTCTCTTTCCTACAAAGTCAAACGATTTGAGTTATAGTATTTCGGTCCTGTTTAGTGAAGACGTATTTTTCTTTTGGGCTAAGTAGTTGCCTTAGTCCGCCGTTCCTTCGAAGTTGCTTAGGGGAGTGTCCGTCCCCCGGTATTTTTGATGAAATTTTTGAGATTTTTGAGTTGTTTTTGAGTATTTTTGAGATTATAGTTATTTATGAGATTTTTGAGATTTTTGAGTTATTCTTGAGTACATTTTTGGGATAGTGCCCGCCTATATTTTTGAGTTTTTTTTTTGAAGTAAAGTTCAAGTTTAAGTATCTTTAAGTAAGTTTTTGAATTATTATTTTTGAGTAAAGAGTTAAGTTTTTGGTTGAAGTATTTTGAAGGATAGTGTAGTTTTTTTTTTTGATTTATTTTAGCTATTTTTAGTTTTTTTTTTGAAGTTTAAGTTTAGAGTTTAGTTATTCAGTTTGAGTTTTTTTTTGCTATAGTTTAGATTTTCTTTCATTAAGTTAAGTATTGTATTGAGAGTTAGTAATCTATCTTTAGAGTTTTGGAGTATATAGTTAGGAAGTTCATTTTGAGTTATTAAGTCTATAGTTAAGTTTAAATTCAATTTTTTTTGTAAGGAATTATTTCTGGTTTAGGTTCTTACAATTTTTTTTTATATATATTAAGTCGCAGAGTCTCTAAGCACAGCTGAGATATGGTGCGACCACCAAATAGAAAACAAATTGCCGCTGGGGCGCAAGGCCAGGCAATAGACGTTGTTATTTCATCACCACCTGTACCACCAGAGAGGGGGGAAGATAATGCACCCGCACAGGTAATAATTCCAGTCGATCCTGTTACTGATAGGTCGGCGGACGAAGACTCTGAAGGTCAAGTTTTGGACGATGAAGGCACTGCTGGACGCGATGAAGATCGTCAAGCAGCCATACGAATGGTCGCCGAAAATTCTTCGTACATACAAAATGTAGTTTCTGCTTCCATCGAACTTCATCGTGTCGATGAACGTAGGTTCATCCAAGAACAATTGGCTCTTAGCCAGAAGGCTCTGTACGAGCAAGTCGCTAAATTGTTCAAAGCAAATAGCAACAAACACGAACTTCCGTCTACTTCCAAAGGCATTCAGCCTAGATCGAATGCTGCATTTCATGGACCCCAGGGTCGCCCTAGTGGCGTTCCACAGAGAACAGTAGCTCGAGACATTACAATCTCAGTACCTAAAACTCAAGCGCCAGGTCAGCCTGACCTTGCTGATTTACTGACACCAACGTATGATCCAATACCGCCTAGGCCCACGGAACATGTTCTTCCTCCGGCGGCTATGGAACAAGGAGCTAGCGTTGATGATTTCTTGAAGCAACTAAGTGATTTCAATTTCAATGACCATCCTTCTTCATCGCCACTTCGACCAACACCATCCAACTCCAATTCCAATTCAAGGTTACTGCAGTACCACAAGTGGGGAATCAAATTCGACAGTAAAGGTATGTCTGTCGATGATTTCCTATTTCGATTAGACCGAATACGATCTAGTTATGGCGTAACTTGGGATGAAGTAGTTGGAAATTTTCACCACTTTGTGGGAGGCAACGCGGAGTCTTGGTACTGGATGTACGTGAAGAGTAATCCAGACGCTCCTTGGAGAGCACTCAAATCGGCTTTAATTGAACAGTTCCGAAGCCTTGAGACCGACTCAGAGTTGTCTCGTAAGATTGCTGATAGGAAGCAGTTGCCAGGAGAGTCGTTTTCTGACTTCTATGACGCATTGATGCTTCTTAACAGTCGTATGCGTGTTCCAAAGTCGGAGAAGGAACTTATCGAAACCATCAAGCTCAACGTTAGACGTAAAATGGGAGAGTTACTGATCACTTATAGTACCCATAGCCTTAGGCAGCTGGCCTATATTTGTCGCTTGATCGAGAAGTCCCTTGACCGACCGGAGAGCACGCGTGGCCCTTTTGTGCCGAACACGCAACGACCACCAGTGAGACGTTACGTAAACGAAGTAAATGACGAACCGAATATTGAATTGGCTGTTGCCACTCCAACTCAAATCGAAGCGCTCAAACGAGATCCGAGCCAAAATAAGTGCTGGAATTGCCAGGGCGTGGGTCATGGTTTCCGGGATTGTAGAGAGCCTAGAGACAAAGACAAGATTTTCTGTTTCCGTTGTGGTCTCGCTGATGTCTACAGTCCAGATTGTCCTCGTTGTGCGGGAAACGCATATCGGAACAATCCACCATCCGGGGGGATTCGTTCCGTGAAGACCGAACCGGAGTTTTAAAAGCGGACGAACCGTCATCTAAAACTCCTATATCCATATTAAGTAGAGATAAGAATAAGTTACCAGTTGTAAATGCTACAACAACACGTTTTATGAATTCTAACAAACCAACTAATGAAATTTTAAGAAAACCTTTCCACGAAAGGTTACAAAACTATTATGAAGTCCGAAAACGCATAGTGACGTTTCCGGAAATATCCAAACGCATTAGGCGCACTAGAGATCGATTTATTGAGAAACGAATTTTATATCGTAATATAGCTTCGACGACATTGGGCGATTCTGGTGATCCCCGTCCCTATGTCACCGTCGAGCTTTTGGGGGACAAAATACTAGGTCTATTAGATTCGGGGGCCAGTATTAGTTGTATAGGCAACGACGCCTTAGAATATTTATCTGGTAAAGGTGTTTCTCTTAAAACGATCGAATCAAGTGTGTCCACCGTGGATGGCAAGAAACAAAAGATCTGCGGAATGATTACGACCGACGTTAAGTACAAGGGTGTCATTCACAAAATGAATTTTTATGTCGTTCCGACATTGGCACAGAGACTGTACTTAGGCGTAGATTTCTGGCAGAAATTTAAGATTGCACCGAACATTATTTCGGGATTGTCACTAGACGTGACAGATAAATTGAACGATAGACTAGTCAACCAGGTTAAGCTGACTAGTGATGAGTACACCAAACTCGATCGAGTGATCCGAAGTTTCCCTTCGTTCACTGCCAAAGGGCTAGGTAAAACGAGTTTGGTTGAACATTATATAGATACAGGTGATGCCACTCCTATCAAACAGCGGTATTATCCTGTCTCTCCAGCGATTCAAACCCTGATGTATGCGGAATTGGATCGCATGCTTTCTTTGGGAGTAATCGAGGAAAGTACAAGCGCGTGGAGTTCCCCGGTTGTGCTAGTGCGCAAACCCGGTAAGAACCGCCTGTGCTTGGACTTTCGCAAGGTGAATAGTGTGACCAAGAAAGATGCGAGGCCAATTGCGCATATAGAGGGGTTGCTGGCGCGCCTTTCAGAAACACGCTTCATTTCTAGCGTGGATCTGAAGGACGCGTTTTGGCAAATACCGCTGGAGAGGAGTTCTCGGGAGAAGACTGCCTTCACGGTACCAGGGCGTCCCCTGTATCAGTTTAAGGTGATGCCATTTGGTCTCTGCAACGCTCCGCAAAGTTTGACTTATCTGATGAACTTGGTAGTTCCTTCGGAGTTGCGAGACCAGGTTTTCGTCTACCTAGACGACCTTTTGGTAGTGTCGAAGACCTTCGACGATCACTTAAGAGTTTTAGATATTGTAAGTCGACGGTTGAGTCATGCAGGACTCACCATCAATGTCGAGAAATCTAAGTTTTGTTTTAGCGAGCTTCAGTATCTCGGCTATAAGGTAGGACAAGGTTGTCTGAAGGCGGATCCAGACAAAGTCGCCGCCATCATTGACTTCCCGGTGCCAACAACCACCCGCCAGGTGAGGCGATTCTTAGGAATGGCAGGTTGGTACCGGCGATTCGTCAAGGACTTCTCCACCTTGGCCGCTCCTTTGACCGATACGCTGAAGAAAGGCAAAGCTTTCGCACTCAACGAAGATGCAAAGACTGCTTTCAATAGTATCAAGCAGGCTCTAACTACTGCACCTGTGTTGACTAATCCTGACTTCAATAAAGAATTTGTCATTTTATGCGATGCATCCGCGTCCGGTATCGGATGTGTTCTCTGCCAGCGGGACGAAGACGGGGCTGAACGCCCGATCTATTACTTCTCCCAGAAGCTGAACGCTGCGCAGAGAAACTATTCGGTCACCGAACGCGAATGCCTCGCTGCATTTTTGGGGATTCATAAGTTCCGTTCCTATGTGGAAGGGTATCACTTCAAGGTAATAACCGATCACTCCTCATTGAAGTGGTTGATGAGCCTGAAGGACCCTACTGGTAGACTGGCCAGGTGGAGTATGAGACTCCAAGGTTTCGATTTCGAGGTTGAGCACAGAAAGGGTACACTTAATGTGGTCCCTGACGCTCTTTCGAGGGTGTACGAATCTGATGCCTTAACGGCAGAAAGCTACATGGCATGTATTGCTCAAGTCGAAACCGAGGAGGTGCTCCACATTGACCTGGAGGACCCAGCGTTCAAGTCTGAAGAGTACCTTCAGCTCATCAGCCGCATCAAAGAGGAGCAGGAGAGATTACCCGACCTCAAAATTTCTGAGGGTTTCATATATAAGAGAATCAAACATTCAGTGGGAAATCCGTTGTTGGACGATCTGTCATGGAAGTTATGGATTCCGACAAAGTTGACGGAATCCTTGATTTCCTTGGCACACCGTCCACCAAGAGCTTCGCACGGGGGAGTGGTAAAGACCATTTATAGGCTCAGGCAGCAGTTTTATTGGCCAGGCTTGTATTCGCAGGTCAAGCAGTTTGTGGACAGATGCGAAACATGCAAGACAACGAAAGCCTCCAATATGACTTTGCGAGCGGAGATGGGGGAGAGCTTCAAGGTAGAACGTCCATTCCAACACCTCTACGTGGACTTCCTCGGCCCTTATCCTAGATCCAGAAGCGGGAATGTGTATATTGTCATAGTTGTAGACCAACTTACAAAATTTGTGTTCATAAAACCCCTTCGGAATGCCACTGCTGTAAATGTTATTAAATTCCTCCGGGACGAGATCTTCCTAATCTATGGAGTACCCGAGAGTTTACTCTCGGACAATGGTTCTCAGTTTCTGAGCCACGATTTCAAACAGTTGTTGGAAAAGTTTGGAGTAAAGCATTACCGAACTGCAGTATATGCTCCCCAATCTAACGCCAGCGAGAGGGTGAACCGATCAATTTTGGCTGCGATTAGAGCATATATCGACCCTCGACAAACAAATTGGGATGCCCATTTGTCGTCGATTAGCAGCGCGTTAAGGACCACGGTACATTCGACTTTAACAATGTCCCCATATGAGGCTCTTTTCGGCCAAAGGATGATAGAGCATGGTGCAGACTATCGCCTACTAAAAGACCTGGGTGGTTTGAACCATTCAGAAATCGATTGGTTGCCGAAAGTGGCCAAGATGAATATCTTGCACACATATCTGAAAACCGCTCTCGAAAAGACTCATGACGCATACGAAAAAACTTATAACCTTCGTAGTCGCAAGGTTGATTTTAAAGTGGGAGATATAATTTATAAACGTAACACTGTGTTGAGCGACGCCACTAAGCATTTTAATGCTAAGTTGGGGCCGAAATTTGTGAAAGTCACCGTAACAAATGTAATTGGTAATAACTTATTTGAAGTTGAAGATAATACGGGGTATAGGACGACGTCCCATACAAAAGATTTAAAAAGATAGTAAAGTGTGATATAAGCAGAGGTAGTTATGCCCGGCGCTCAGCTGTGCATGAGACTCTGTTTCCATTAATAGAAATTAAGTAGGTTAAGTTAATATTAAGTTATAAATAGGTATTAGCTCATATCATATATTGGGTATACCTAAGTCTATGTATATTGTTTTATCAGTCTTCGTTTTCTTGTGTTTTTGTCACGAGCGGGGCTCATGTCAAAGTCACAAGCTTTGTAGGGAAGACTTTTGCCACCATAAGAATTGATAATGAAATACTTACCTATATCTGAAAACCAAAAATAAAATGATTACTTACCATCGTCGCAATACCAAAAACTCATTTTATTTCACCACATCCTACGACAGCATCAGCAAATATAAATCATACTGATGTAAACCGCCCTTAAGGCGCATAAAAATTCACCTAATGATTGAATGACGTAAACCTAAATTCCTCAAACTGTCGTTATACCAAATGACAGCTGACTCCTTTTCGCTAATCGAATACTTCCTGGCAGACAAACCTCCATCATTATTTCTCTTTGCCATTCAACCACCGAGCAGACAACATCTGCTACTTTGTTCATCACGGGTTATTAACAAAAAAATATAATCCGACTGCCCAACATCTACATTGGGTAATCTCAAAATATTTGAGGAATCAGCATCCATCAACACCAGGAAAGCCGATAGAAGGTAAGAAGAATGAATATTGGATACAGTGGAGTAGTTATTTAGGATTTATCAAGTTGGATTAGTGGTGTAAAAACCCCAATTATTAAAGATTAGGTAGACTTCTTGTGGTTTGGCAAAAATTCTTCCACCCCATCTTCTTTGTCCTTTTAGGTATGTTTAACAAGGGAAATCTGTAAAGCGGGACGAGCCGCGCCGATAATAGAATCCAAATTGTAATCAGAGATCACCGTGGGAGCATCAGACGCCAATCTTGGAAGCGTCCAACGCGGGAGCAACCTAACAAGATGTGCAAAAACGCATATCCAACGCGGGAGCATCACACCAATAATGTGTAATAAGAATTCACATTCAACGCGGGAGCACCTTTTAAATCGATCTACATTTTTGTTCTGGAGCACCTAATAATAAAATTAAAGAAACAGCATTTGCGAGGACTGGATCTAGTTGTGTTGGTATTTTTGACCAGGAGTCAAATAAAGGATTTGGTTTTGGAAAAGTATTTATAACCAGTGGTAATCTACACGCTGGAATACCAGGTAACTGAGATATATACCTTTTTTTTTGCAATCTAAATACCTAAATCAGTGGAAGTGCTCCGAACGACGAAAAAAATCTGTGCCAAAGTGTGTGTGTAGTGCTCCCTACGCCATAATATTCGATTTTACCCTTCAAAAGTTCAAAAGTTCAAATTCAAATATTCGATCTTACGCTTCGAAAGTTTTCTTCGATTTTCATTCGTTATTCTGCGAATTTTATTCTTCGATTTTTCGAGTTTATTCGTCGATTAAAACGCCACCGCAGACGGTTAACGTCAACGCGGCATTTTTGGAATTCTTTTTTTTGTCAACGCCCTAACCCTACGCACGAATTGGTTTCAAATTTTGTTCTGCATATTACAACCATCATCCTAATAGCAGAATCATATTCGACAAGCACGATAAGATACTACGCAAACGATACCTACCTGGATTTACCCATCCCGATACATTGGGGATAATAATATTGAGTGGATATACCTACAGTTTTTTTTTGTTTTGTCCCTTCGATTACGCACAAATATGCACACCGACACCACGCACAATTCAAGAGCACATAATAAATAAACGCATAACATACACATGCGTATGAAACCTTATCGAGCGCACATTCAGCGCAACCAAATCTACGAGAGATAAAGATACTGTTCGCCGCAACAAACATATTCTGGTTCGAGCAGCGTTATTCGTCGAAAAGCAAATCTCTCCAGTGGAGTTATTTTGTGAACGCCGACCAAATCCCTGTTTGTATTTCGTCATCGTCGTCGTCGAATATACGCAGTAAATCTTCTGAGATTAAGTTAGTTTTAAGATAGGATTTCCTTCTTATTTTAGCATCTAAGTTTTTTTTTTTCTCTTTCTCGTTACGGATGTAAATGTGGTCATTTTTATTGAAAAGCCTAATCAATCAAATCAAATATCAGTGCGAACTATTAGTGCCTAATTTTGAGAAAACATTTTATTTTCGAATCAAATCACGAACAATAGTGTTGAACACGAGAACGACAGAAATCGTATAAATAAACAATTAATTAACCAAAAGAGAAGAATCGCAACGAAAAGAAGTAACGAAAGTCATATCGAAACCAAACATCAATGACCTACCCCAACTTTTTTTTTATTGCCCATACATTTTCATTTGACTTATACATAATATAATACCTTTCATTTAACAGCAATTGCTTTTCAGCTAGTACCTGGACGAGAGCAGTGCACTACCCTCCGGAAGGTCTGGTTTAGTTTTTTTTATTAAATTTCATTTCCATACATAATTACCTTAATCATATACATATATATTTATTGAACATAGATATTTCATCCTCATTTTTATACCTTTCCCTTCCCATCCTACTACATCTGAGTGACGGTGCCGAATTGGAATCGTACACGGAATCCTAAATAACGTACCCTTGGACAAACGGTCCATAATTTTTTTTTGAGGGTGCTTGGGTTTCATTTGGTTTTGTTGTTGGAATTTTTGATCGCGTAGCTATACGTTAAAGTTTCATTCGTTTTGCTTCGGGTTTTTGAGAAAAGATTCTTTTTGTTTGTTTTTTGAAGAAGTATATGCATACACATACGCAACAGTCGTCTGTAAATAAAGTAAATTCGGTAAATAAATGAATGGAATCGGACGGAATCCGATATTTTTATTTTCAAAGAGACAATACGTGTTTGAAACAATTAATTTTTTTTTTGTATTGAGTAAATTTTCGCTACATAATAATTACCTATCGGTCGCGAACAGTAAGGCTAGAAAGTAGTGATACTTTTTCGTGTCCTTGATAGTTTTTTTTTTATGACAGTTCGCTTAGTTCAGTTTTATATGAAGTTTAGTTATTCATATACTTTTTAATTAACAAGATTAAAGTTCATTCAGACCATATTAGATTTAATTACGAATATAGTATTTCATGATTATATTTCTTTTTAGAAGTAGCGTTTGTAAGATTTTTAGAATTAAGTTAAGTAAAAATAATTAAGTTTCTTTTTAAGAATTTTGTTATTTAGATGAATAAATAAGTTAATTAATACGTTTTATTTTATAACGTTGATGAAAATTTTGCTTTTCATTTTCTTTTTGAAGTTTTGAGTCGTGGACTTCCTGTTATTGAGACAGGACGTTTGGAATTTATTATCCTTGGTTGTACATAGTTATTTCTGATGGACTAAGGTAATATTTTCGTGGGGGATGGGACATTTCGCTGAGTGAACAACGTAGGAACGGACAGTTTAGGATGGTAGCAGTACGCAACGGAGTTATGTGAGCTAGTGAGTTTACATTGTTTGAGTTAGTTTGGAGTTAGGAGTTTATAGGATGTTTTGGAGTTAAAGTAACTCGCTTCGGCGGGTTTTCTTTGGTTAAGGGGTTTCGTAAACATTGTTTTTGGTTAAGGTCATACACGGAACCATGGATCCAGTGGTGAAGGAGTAGGTATAATTCCCTCCTCATTGGATATGGGTGGGTTAAGAGACCTTGGGGGTTACATTTCCATCTTCAGTATCCCCCCCCCTCTTTGGACAAATTCAGTCACCCTGTCCAGGAGATCTTCCTATATTAACCGATACTAGGGAAGAATAGATAAATAGGGTATCGCATTATTAATTACATCATTATAGTGCACAATGGTAGCTGAAGGGGCCATGTAGATAGAGATTGTTTATTCGAAAGAGACGTCATTTAGGGTGTTTAAGCTTCAACCGGTAGACTTGATACCTGTCGCCACAAGCGGTGTTTGTATGGGCAGCCCTAGGATTCATAGAAGTAAAGGAGGTTCGGAACATCAGAACCATATGGTCTGCGATATCAAAACGAGGTAACAACCGTCGTGATCGCATTGCAAGTTTCCACCCCTGGACTGAGCATGGCAGGGTGAAGCGCAGGCCAGCCGCGGTGCTAGATCCACGACACCCTTTCGCTGTCCGACGACTTTATAGACCTTCGATTGAGGAAGCTACTCTTGAGATGAGTGTTCTATGTTGTCGTGGGATTGAAGGGGCATGATTAAATGGAATGTAAGGATGCAGCTTCGGGACTCTTTCGGACTACGAACGGGACATGTACGTACTAACCTCGTCTCTATAATTGCCTATTTGGTCGGGAGGATACGTAGGTATGTCTCCTAGGTGTTCACAGGACTGGGCGTGGTTCGAGTTAGGAAAGTATATGATCTTGTTTAAAGTTCGTGGAGGTTTGTTAGTGGTTTTTCCAGTTCAGTTTAGTTATGGTTTAGTAAGAATTAAGGATACCTGAACATCGGAGGTATAGGAGAGAGTGTGGTCTGGGGGCTAGCCTTCGCCTAGTTATACGATTCTAGTAGCTTGATCGGGTGTATGACAGGTGGGACTAGGTCTCAGCCCGCTCGAAACATTTCGGTAGTGAGATAATTTTTGAGTTAAATTTTAGTTTGAGGTTTGATGCCCTTGGTCCGAGGTGACTTCGGGATCAGTTTTAGTGCTTTGGTCTATGTCTGGTCACATTAGTCACAGGTATGGTGGTCTGCCGTACACGTGATTGAATGGGACCGTCCTCTTACATTTGTATTCTGTTTATTATCTACGTTACAGGTGGCGCTCAACTTGGGCATAAGATTTATATGCCCTACCAGCCCTATTTGTGCGCTCAGATATAATTATCTTAGTTACAGATGGCGCTCAAGGTGAGGCTAAGTTTTCAAGTCTCATGGGCCCCGTTTGTGCGTTGGATGATGGATAGAAGCATCTGTTCTGTTCATAATTTCAATTTCCATTTATTATCTTAGTTACAGATGGCGCCCAACGTGGGGCCGAGATTTATGTGCCCTACCAGCCCCATTTGTGCGCTAAGATATTATTATCATTCTCTCATTTCATTATCTTAGTTACAGCGGTGAAGCAACAGTGGTTTTTGTCTAGATTGCCAAATGAAGCAAAAACAACAATAGAAGACATTTGATGTATAGTACATAGATAAGACAACTAGCGCTGCCATGAGGAAGTTCAGAACTAAACAAGCATGTTCCTTGAAATTACAGCTGCTATATTGTGTGTTTGATTATGAGTATAAAACGCACCCCAGAACATTATAAATGGGGAAAGTTAACTTCACTAGTAAATACACACAAAAAGTACAGATAGAGATGTACAAATACCTACCTTGTTGAATTCTTACACACGTTTTCACGGACAGAAAAAAAATATTTTAATATTGTTTTATTCAAGGGAGTACCGTTCGCTGGTCCATTTAGTCCGGGCGCTACTCATGCCAGCTACTGGCAAGACAGTTGCAATGCACCCACATTTTCCACTTACACAGACAAACTTCCAGCCAACTAGAACACAGATATAGGTATCTGACAATTAATGCATTTAATAACTTGCTTGCCAGAAGCTGGCATGTGAGGCGTCAGGGATCAGGGTTATACATTCAGTTCAATTGAGACGCAGTTCCACCGTTGTATATAAAATCTATAGTAATCCGGAGATGGCGTTTGCTGTGTTGTCTTCTAGTGCCTCCAAACTTCGTATCAAATAATAGATAGAATGAATACATATAGCTATGGCCTTAGCCATACTAACCTCTGGAGAAATCGTTCGACTGTGTTGCCCTCTAGTGATGAAAACTTCGTTCCTAATACCTTTTTATAAAATACAATCTGAGGATAGCAGTCTAGTACCGGCGTCTAGTACCCACTGATTGCAATGATATTTATTCACTTCCTATTCTAATATATAGTTTATGTATAGCAAAGGTCACTCCAGCTTGTGGGGCCTGTAGCTTGACAATATATACATATTATATATACATATATATATACATATATATATACATATATATACATATATATTTAGATGTGTTTTAGGCCCGTATTTATCGAACGCTCTCAACTTAAGAGCCTCGTAAGTCTATTCATCAAGCACTATTAGTACAGATTAACGAGCGCTCGCAAAACTTATGAGCGGTCTGGACCAATCCTAAGTTACGAGCGGTATCTTCGAAAAATATTCGAAATCACTAGTCTGTTCGTACGCAGCAGTGTAACTAGCATTATTTGAATGCTAATTTGGCAGTCTCAAATGATTGGTTAGTAGTCTTCCAGACTACTGAACAAAGCTTTAGTGGAGTACCGATATCGTTTAAGTTGTTGGGACTATGAAAAATTGAGTACAAATGACTTAACACCCCAAAGCTGGCAAACGAAATCATTCAGAAAAGTTGACTTTGGAAAAATTGCTGAGTATGAATGGACTACGATTTTTATAGATTTGACATTTGAAAAGCAAAGAAATATTTTTTGTTTACTGCATTCTTATAATTATAATTACGATACATTTATTTTTATATCATTGATGTCAAAACAAAATAAAATTAAGATAATCGTTTGTTTTAAAATTAAAATTAGAATTAAAACAGCAAAAAAATCAAAAGAATAAAAAAAATCATTATTACTCCGAAAGGACATAGGTATTTTATTAACAAAAATAAAATATCACTGAGGATTGTGTTTGCTTTCTTCAGGACAAGCCGTTTGATACAAGAATTAAATCAAAGTCCGAGTTGGTCTTCCGGTCATACGTTGAGGCAACAAATGGGGAACACATATCCTTCCTCAGCGAGCATACCGACTCCGGTATAAGACCAGTCACTGCTTGGCACGAATTCTTTCAAATAAATACAGTTACAGTTTGCTTCCTAAATTTTGTTCGACATACAGCAGCTGAAATGCAAGACGAAGCTGGTCCCCAGCCCCTGTTGCTTATGTCAAAGGCAGTGTGTGTTCTAAAAAGAAAACAAAAATAAGCCTATCAAACGTTACTTTGCATCAAATCAAACATATACGTGCAACCAATCGCTTGTAATAGTTCCACAAAGGCATCCTCCACCTCCACATCCGGTCGCCTGAAATTCAGAATCGACGTCTGGGAAGCCCTTGCCTTTACCCAAGGCTCCGCTGATATTTGTCCTAAATGGCACGATTTTTTAAATTAAAGGAAAGGTTGTTCAAACAATGAGCGATTGTTTGACGTAATCCGCACCTACAAAGAGAGGCCACAGATCATAAATTTATTTTTTTTCTAGAGAAATCTTTTGTTTTTCGATTGTTACCAACTCGTTTAATCACTGTGTTGTTGATAAGGACTCCGCAGTTTGACCAGATTGGATTAAATTTGAACCTTTGGGAACCTTCAAATAAAGAATATCTTTTAACATTTTATAATAATATTTAATTAAAATTTAAGCACCATTACCTCCTAAAAACACAAAGACCTGCTTTTGCTTTCGCTTTGAATGTTTAAAATTTGAATTTTTTTGCATGGTACATTTTGATTTTCTTGTTTTGGTTTGACATTTGCTTTCGAAGAATAAATTCGGAAATAGTAAACATAAGTTGAATTGAATTGAATTTTTATTGAGTCTTTAGATCGATTACAATAGTTGTTTTATTCTAGCGTTAGTGATATTGTACAAAAGTGGCTATAATGTATGGCCTTCTTTTTCTGTTATTTTTAATGGTGAGCCTCATGGCGGACAATTTTTATATAATATTATATAGTTAGACTGCTTTTGCTCATAAGCATTGTGAGAGTCGCTTGAGACGATTGTCATATTTATATACAATCGGTACCTATACTAACTTACAAACTAAAATACATTGAAAAATGCGCCAGTGCATTTCGAAGAGGAAAATATATTTCTTACAATTTGTATTGTATTGTCTTTTTCTTTTCCTATCTTTTGATTGGATTCGTTTGAATTTTTAGAGCGAGAGCGCTCTATTTAAAGTTTGCATACATTTAATTCTTTCTCTTTCGAATGAGCAGTGGCTCTGTCTGTTGATTCATTTTGATACGATAAATCGAGATACAAGATACAGTACGTAATTTTGAATGAGATTAAATGTGCTTTACACTTACATACATTATAATAATATCACATGAATTTCATTAAGGTACAAATAGGTGTAGGAACATTGAATTGTTGCAAACATTAAAACGATTAAATGAGACTAGTTGGACTGGCGTATCGCTTTAAAGTTTTAGCTAAGAAATAAACTTAGGGCCATATTTATCGAACGATATCAAACCGCTCGTAACTTTAAGAGCCTCTTAACTTAAGTTCGAAAAGTGCTATTCATCGAACACTATTAACTCTAATTTGAATAGTCGAAAAATGGCGGATTCCTTCTTTCCGAACACGCACCCTAAAATTATTTTAACTATTTCCACACTCATTCTTCAGCAAATGTCAAAACAAAACAAACAAATCAAATGTGCCAGGCAAAAAATTAGAAATTCAAATTTCAAACATTCAGAGCGAAAGCATGTCTTTGTTGTTTTTAAGAGGTAATATGGTGCTTAAATTTTAATTAAATATTATTATTATAATATAATAATAATATTATGTTATTATTGGACAAAAAGTCGACATAAGACGCATGGAAAGATAACTGGATTAATCCGAGATAAGGACAGATAGAGATGTTGAAAATTATAATTTAAAAAATCGTGCCATTTAGGATAAATATCAGCGGAGCCTGGGTAATGGCAAAGAGGGTGCCGAATACGATTGCATCGAAGTAATCGAAGAAGGTATGGAAAATGCTCGAGTTTGTGCCGGAATCGGCGCGAAAGAGCTTCAGCTTCTAGGCTGCACAGAGGTTCATGTTGATGCTATGGAATACCCCGAACAAGTTGCCGAGGCTCAGCAATATCGATTTTCCGATATTAGGATAGTAAGCAAAAGGAAAAGAGAGTCATTATGCCGCAGCTATGTAAAGAACCCTGCAGCAGTAATTCTTCAACCTTCAAGGTTCTCAGATCCATTCATTCCTGTAGCATCTAAGCATCTAATACAAAAGAAAATGATGCAGCATTATGTGAAAGTAGTTACTGTTTTCAAATAATAAATTATTTATCGATGGCTATAAAAATAAATGTAATTATTTTGTTTCCTTGTCTACATTTTCAAGTTTGAACTATTATTTTCTTTTTGTTTTACTTCCAAACGTCAAATCGATAAAAATCGTAGTCTATACGTACTCAGCAGTTTTACCACAGTCAACTCTTTGCAATGATTTGGGTATCCTGCTTTGCGGGGTAAAGACTCTTAACCAATCCTTCGACACTGCCGATTTAGCATTCTAGCGACTTCAAAAATGCATATTCGTGGTCTAGGAAATGCCACCTTTCAATTGATGTATCGCATTATATGAAACATCGACTTTTATCTTTAAACACGATTTGCGGTTTAACTAGACGTGCTAGAGGCATCAAAGTTGACATATTTAAACTCGACTTGCGGCTAAACTAAGCGACCTAGCGACTTCAAAAATGCATATTCGTGATCTAGAAAATGCCAGTTCTAAAAAATCAAAAAAAAGTTGGTAAACAAATTTTTTTTTAAAACTTCCCAAAAAATACGGTACTTGAAATTTTTCAAACAAAATATCAAAAAACAGGTCAGTTCACTGACGGGGTTTCTTCACTGGCACAACGAGAAATTTCGTGTGTTGACAGTGATGGGACAGGGTCAGTACACTGACGCTCTTGTCATAAAAGTGTGTCAGTGGTCCTATGCACCAGTGACTACTTATCATATAAAACTGGTTACACTGCTGCGTGCATATAGACTAATGATTTCGAATATTTTTCGAACATACCGCTCGTAACTTAGGAGTGGTCCTGACGCCTCATAACTTTTGCGAGCGCTCGTAAATCAGTACTAATAGTGCTTGATAAATAGACTTAAGAAGCTCTTAAGTTGAGAGCGATCGATAAATACGGGCCTTAATCTATGAGTATAAGTAATACCCTCCTATCCATGAAGAACGTAAAATAGATTTCGATTCTTGGTGATTCGTTTTGTTTTTCTAGAATTAATGACTGTTTCGCGATAAATATGTTTTTAATTATTTTTTATATTCTTTTATTATTTTTTTTTTATTTTTTGAATTTTTCTTTCTTAAAAATTTTTATAAATGCGGAATTTAAAGTAGAATGTGAAAAAGGTGAAAACATAGTGTATACTTTTAGCCACGGTTTTGATTTGGTGTGGCGTTAAGATAAAACCTTGATGGAGCTATCTCGGTATTATCTAGATCTCTTGAGTCAATTTCAATGGGCGATAGGTAACCAACGTTGTCCCAAGAGAACCCAGCCTGTGATATAATGATTTGTTCCATCAAATCATTTTCTGAAAGATTGAGATTGGATATGGTTTTCTTCATGAGAAGAAGAACATAATCTAATAAACGGAATGGTGTAAAGCTACCATTAGACGGTCCTTGTAATGGTCCTTGCAAGGACAGTCTGACGTCATTATGACGTATTTATCTGTCCTAAAATTGACATGTCGTGTAATGGACATTGTAAAATGCTGTCCTTGCAAGGACAACCACAATGTCCACCACAATATCACAATGTCATGTGTCCTTGCAAAGACAAATTACAAGGACCGTGTAATGGTCCTTCCATTGTTTATGGGACACAAGGACACATTTTTTTGACATCTGGTCCTTGCAAAGACCATGTCCCAACAATGCAACAGCACGAATTTCTGCCGGGACATTGTTGCTTGGAATGTCCACTTTTCAGGGTGGATTTGTTGTTGTTAAATTTCAATGAGCTGCCAAAGTGACATCAGATTTTGACAACCTTGCGTGCATTTGCTTTGTTCCCACTCTGAACTTTCTTTTGGACCACACAGAACGAACTCTTCGTGTTGGCCCTTGGTTGTTGTCGTCGTCGTCGTCGTCATCTGCAACTTTCGATTGTAGTACGACATACATACCTGTTATAACTAAAATTGTATTATATTATATTTAATTGAAATTATTTTATCGAAAAACTTCACACACATTACTTTTTACAAGGACCAATTTATAAATGTCGTGTAATGGTCACGGCAAAATATTGCATTCTTCAGCGCGGTTTCATTCACCACCAACTGTAAAAATTGTCATGTCGTGTAATGGACATTGTTATGCTTGTCCTTGCAAGGACACCGAAATGCAAAAGTAACAATGTCCACTTTGGTGGGCATTGTACTTTGGGACAAGAATTCCAAATTTGTTTCATTCGTGTAATGGACTTTTTTACTAGCAAGGACACGGTGAAGAATGTCCGTTCACTGACAGCACAAGGACACATTTTCTGTGACGTCAGACTGTCCTTGCAAGGACCATTTACAAGGACCGTCTAATGGTAGCTTTAGTTTCGTTGTGCAAATATGAGTTCGAAAATCTCTTTGACCGGTGTTCAAAGTTTATGTTGGCACATTTCCTCAAGATTTTTCTCTCAAGCAATTCCAATCCCAGAGCAGCCGACGGGGAAATAGAAAACCATATTGGGAAAGCGTAAGACATTATTGGCCTTATTAGTGTTTTATAAAATAGTAATTTATAGTTTTTGTTAAGTGCTCTATGCCTGTTAACCTATGGTTAATAGAATATCCCTGCCCCTTTGGCAGTGGCGACTTAAATAAATCCAAACAATGAATCGCTTTGAGCAAGGAATATTTATTAACGCTTATGATCTGCATATAAAAATAATAAAGTTATATTTATTATTGCTAGAAAAATTTATATTTACACAGATTTATTTCGCAGCTGGCTTGTTCTTCTTCGCAGTCGGCTTCAAAAATGATTAAAGTGAACAAACTTAATAATGTCAGAGGTAGGTATCGTTCACAAATGAACGATGAATATCCGGCTTATAATGGCAGTGTTCAGGAATGGTTTGAGGAATATGTATAGCGCCCTCTTAAGTAATTTACGTTGTGACATCCCGGCCCCCGTGAAGGCTTACCATGTCTTCACTTTATCGAACGTCAAGCACTGCCAACTTAGAAGCAGGACGTTTCAAAACTCCCCCTGCGGTCTTGACATCAGCAACACGAACTTGTTGATCTTTTCCTGGATACACTTGGGTCACCAGTCCCTTACACCACCTACCCCTCGGAAGTGTCTTGTCGCAAATGAGAACAACGTCTCCAACTGCTAGAGGCTTCTCTCTCCGGAACCACTTGGTTCTTCTTGTTAGGTCCGGGAGGTACTCATGTAACCAACGATTCCAAAACTTATTTTTGAGTTGCATGGCAATCCGGTACTGTTTTCTAAGACAAACTGGATTATCATCAGCTGGTGTTTGGGTGGAATTCATCGTTCCAAGAAGAAAATGGTTCGGGGTGAGCGGTTCTTCTTCCATCGACGAAATTGGTAGATGTGTGAGAGGGCGGGAGTTCACAAGGTTTTCTGCTTCAATCAACAAACTTTTCAAAGTTTCGGGGCGAGGAGAAGTTTCTTGCAAAGTATATGCCAAAACTCTTTTCACTGTTTGAACCAAACGTTCCCAACATCCTCCCGCGCTCGGATTCATTGGACAGTTGAAAATCCACTCGATTCCCTGGTTTGATAGTTCGGCCTGGATGCGATCGTAGTCAAATAGATGTTGTTGTGCCTTTAATTCCCTCTTAGCCCCTACAAAATTCGTTCCGTTATCGCTGCGTATCCTCATTGGAACTCCACGACGGTTGATGAAGTTTCTTATACAGATAATACACGAGTCTGTCGACAAATCGGCTGCAAGTTCAATGTGGACAGCCCTAACCGTAAGGCAGGTAAATAGAGCTGCCCATCTCTTTTCTCTGCGTCGACCAATTGCGACGTCCATGGGACCAAAATAATCCAGTCCACAATATGTGAAGGGCCTCACAAAAGGCGTTAGCCGGTCGGGTGGAAGTTGGCCCATTAGAGGTGTATGAGGAGTGGCTTCTGAGTTTCGGCAATCTTGACACTTAATTTTTGCATGTTTCACTGCAGCACGTAAATGAGGCACCCAGAAACGTTGTCGAATTTCGCTTACAATTAGCTCCTGGTTTTGATGGTGCATTTTGCAGTGGAAGTAAGTAACTATTAGTTCTGTCAGTTTGTGCTTTTTTGGTAGGATTATAGGTGCCTTTACGTTTTCAGGTAGCCAATGTGCTGCATTCATTCTACCTCCAACTCTTAAAATTTCGTTTCCATCCAATATTGGCGTCAGCTGAAATAAAGAACTTGACTTATTAAGTGGCTCACCTTGTTTGAGAAGAAGGATTTCCTCAGAGAACACTTCACATTGTGCTCTTCGACACAAGAAAAGCTCAGCCTCCGACAGCTCTGCCACTGTTAGTTCCCCATACTGCTTCGGATACATCTTACGGCGGTGTCTCATATTGTATGGCATTCGCATTACCCACGCAAGAATTCTTTTCAGGCACAAATAATTTGAGTACCTATCCAAAGGGATGATGTCATGTATTACTGCTTTTCTCACATGTAATTGAAGATGACAGCGACGGATTTCTTCTTGACATTCGGTGGTTCCTCGGGCGCTTGAAATGGGTTGGAAATATTCCTGAGATCTTAAAAAATCGGGACCTGCTATCCAACGACTCATTTGGTTAAACTTTGGTGGATATTTGGTTCTTGTTGCATCGTCGGCGACGTTTTGTTTTGTAGGAACCCAATACCAATCCGCTACAGATGTTGTCTCCAGAATCTCTGCAATTCGGTGAGCTACGAATGTCTGGTATTTTCTTGCGTCAGACTGTATCCAGCTGGCTACTGTTTTTGAGTCCGTCCATAGCATGCACCTTTTTATGGTCACAGAATGCGAGTCAAGAATTAAATTTCTCAACCTCGTACCCAAAACAGCTGCCATAAGTTCTAATCGTGGTATTGACAAAATCTTCTTTGGAGCACATTTAGATCTTCCGGCTATGAAAGAGGTAAGTACTCCGATTTTGGTTACAATACGCCAGTAGGCAACGGCAGCGTATGCAATCTCACTAGAATCTACGAATATGTGTAACTCCAACTCACCTGAGGCTGAGAGCAAGTGTGGAGAGTAGCATCGTGGAACTCGTAAATTTTCGACGTTCTTAAGTTCTTCGTACCACTGGATCCACTTGAAGTGTATGTGATCTGGCAGTGGCTCATCCCAAAGCGTACCTGCTCGCCACAAATCTTGGATGATGACTTTGGAATAAACCATGAAGTTAGCCAGGAGTCCAAAGGGATCAAAAACTGACATGACCATACTAAGCAGTTCACGTTTTGTAGGCCGCCGTGTAGCATCCAAAACTTCAGGTGGTACTCGATGAAATTTAAGTTTAAAAACAAATTCATCTTCTTTCGAATCCCAATACATTCCCAGGATTTTGTCGGTCGGCTGGTTTGGATCCAAGTTCATTTCCTTCAAACACTCTTCTTTTGATTCTCTTCCACGCAAATGCAGTTGCGCTCTTGAAGAACTTGATGTAAAGCCCCTCAGTTCAAAGCCAGCTGAACGATGAATATCCCGCACAAGCTCACTCAAGCGAATAGCTTCATGTTCATTGGGAAAGCTTGCGACAAAATCATCGACATAATGATTGTTGATGATCAATTTCACTGCTTCAGGATATTTTGTTTCAAAGTTGTGGGCGTTGAGGTTCTTCACATATTGCGCACTACATGGAGAACAAGATGCGCCGAATGTCATGCATTGCATAACGTAAATATCCACTGGTTTAGATGCGTCGCCATGCCTCCATAGAAATCGTTGAGCATCACGGTCTTCTTGTCTTATGGCAATCTGACAAAACATTTCTTTTATATCGCCACATACCGCTACTGGTCCTTCCCGAAATTTAAAAAGCACAGAGATAAGAGACTGATTTAGATCTGGGCCTTTCAGCAGTACGGAATTCAGTGACACTCCCTGAACGGTTGCAGCTGCGTCGAAAACCAGACGCAATTTCCCTGGTTTATGTACATTTCTTACTCCAAAGTGGGGAAGGTACCAAGTACAAGGTCCAACTTCACTGGCTTCCATCGGTGTTAGTTTTCTTGCATAGTTTTTGTTGACGAATGCCATCAAGCTGTTTTCGTATTCCATTGCAAACTCTGCATCTCTCTTCATTTTTTGTTCTATTGAACATAGTCTTTTATACGCCATGTTGTAACTGTTGGGTAGCATGATCTTATTTTTGCTCCAGAGAAGTCCTGTCTCAAATCGATTAACACCAATTCTACGTGTGGTCGAATTAAGAATTTGTTTGGCACGTGCATCTTCGGTTGAGTCTAGGACTTTGCCCGAATGTTGTCCGATGTCTTCTATTTCGAAGAATTTTTCTACTAAGTTGTGGAGTTGATCATCATTAACCTGCTTGATGGGAAGTGTTACCGCTTGATGTTGATAACTGGCTGAAATATGTCCATAGATGACCCACCCCAATTTTGTTTGAGCGGCAACAGGACCATTTCGTGCTTCGGAAGTCTTTTTTGGCAGACCTATTTGACAGTTATCAATGCCAATGAGTATTTTAGGGGTCGCATTTGAGTAATCAATAGCTGGAAGATCACGTATGTGTTTATATTTAGACTTGAGTTCCCTCAAATGAAGAGTTTGGTTCGGGAGTGACAAGTTCTTTACTGTTCTGATGCTATTTAGGCTTATGCACTCACAATCTTTACCTACTCCACTGATCTTTACATCGACATGCATCGACAGCTCAGTAACTGCGTGCTCTCCAAACCACTGAAGTGTCAATGGCTCTGAGGTTCCACTTGCTCCGATTTTCTTTGCTGTATCCTCTTCAATTAGAGTAATCGAGGAGCCTTCGTCTAAAAAGGCATAAGTGCTGGTTTCACCGGTTGGTCCATACAATTTAACAGGAATTACTCGAAACAGAATTGAGTTTGTGTCTCTTTCAGGCAAACCTGCTTGATGGCAACTGAGTATCGCTTTTGTAGAACTTTGCTGGTTATTCAAGTCATGGCTATCACCGTCTTGCAGCTTAATATCTTCCTGTTGCACATCTTCGTGGAGAAGGTAGTGGTGTATTCGCTTGCACTTGTTTACTTTACACGGCTTTCTCGAGCGACATCTAAACGACTGGTGTCCAGATCGTAAGCAGCAGAAACACAACCTCTTTTCTCTCACATACTTCCATTTTTGTTGACCTTCCATCTCAATGAACGACGAGCATTCCGGAAGCTTGTGAGTCCCATTACACATTTCACATTTTATTTCAAGGGCGTGAAATAAACGTTTCGCCTTCTTTTGGTCTGGAATTCGTTGACTGATGACATCCGGCATTACTGTATAGATCATTCTAGCGTCCGCATTGACCCACTGACTAAAATGCTCAACAGTAGGAAGTGAATCAATGTTATAAGCGTACTTTGCCCATTCCATTCTCTTACTTAGTGGTAACTTGAGGATGAGATCGTCCAATAATGATTGGCTAGAAAGCCTATGAGCACCGTTCGACGCTTTCAAAAAGGCTACCAAGTTTTGCACCTTTGTGGAGAAGGGTATAATTAACTCCATGTTTTGCTCAGTTATTGTGGGGAACTGGTTTACTTTCATTATTTGGCTCTTAATCAGGTATTCTGGCTTGCCGAATCTAAACTCCAGTGCCTCTATAACATTTGGAACGTTTGTGGAGTACATCAGTAACGATTCGACTGCTTCTCTTGCAGGGCCTTTTAGTGATTTCTGCAATCTTATGGTGTTTTCTAAAAGAGTATAGCCATACGCTGATGATGTCTCACGGAATGTGGTTATAAACATCGGCCACTCTTCAGGTTTCCCGGTGAATTCTGGAAGGTCGTGAAGTTTCCTCAGACTTGCAAAGTTTGACGTCGTATCCGTTGTATTTGAGTCCAAAGCGGGTCCTCCTGGTTGCAACTGTGCGGCTGAGCTAGAGTCTAGCAAAGGAGTAGTTGTACTGTATACTGCATATGGCTTATGCGTAGATGCACCGTGTTGGGAAATATCTGCTTTAGATTTGTAGTATGGCATATGAATTGTTGCCGCTGCACTTAGTTCGGGTTGTGCAACTTGTGCAGCTGAGCTTATTCCAGCACGATGCATATAGGCAGCTGTACTGTGTTCGGCATATGTCATATTTATAGCTGTACTTAATCCGGTAGTTGGTAACTGCGTAGCTGGATAGGTTCCAGCCTTTGAAAAATGAGCGGCTGCACCATGATTGGAACACCCTATATCTGCAGTTCCACTAGGTATAGCGAACTGTAGACGCTTCGACATGTTGGGTATGGAATTCTTTGAAGTTCCAGGTTGTGAATAAACACTCGTATTTACTTGGTTAGGTTGTACCAGTGATGATATTAAATTATCATTCAACGAAACAGTTGACCTGTCTTTCACTCTGTCTTTCACTTGCTGCAAGGAAATTATACTCTGATCTCGACTGACAGAATCTGATAGAGGTGAACTATTTATTGAAGCGTTGGAGGAGGGTGGTTGTCGTGAGGTTGTCAAATGGCTTTGCAACTTTTGGCTTTGCAGTTTCTGCTTCAATGCAACTCGTTGTTGTTCACTTGCTGCCAGTTTATTTTGTGTTATTTTTAGCGACTTTTCTACCAACATGAGTCTGGAATCAAGGCTATCTACCATCAATTGCAAATCAGCGGGATTTTCTCCGGCATTTTCTTGAATCGTCGCTTCAGTGTTTTCGCCACTGGTGTCAGTGCCTCCGTCCTCCAACGTCTCATTGTTATCCATGTGTCCGGGTAATTCAACCTCAAATTCGTTAAGTCTGGATGGCAATTTCCCTCTATTTTTTCTGTTGCTTTTCCTTGTCTTAGACATAAATATTCCTATTGTCCGCTGAAGAAAAACTTGCTGCTTTCAAAACGTACTCCACAACATGAGAATATACTTCTCAATTGGAAGATGCTTCCGGATTATGGACGGCAACCTCGTTAATAAAGCTGTTAACCTATGGTTAATAGAATATCCCTGCCCCTTTGGCAGTGGCGACTTAAATAAATCCAAACAATGAATCGCTTTGAGCAAGGAATATTTATTAACGCTTATGATCTGCATATAAAAATAATAAAGTTATATTTATTATTGCTAGAAAAATTTATATTTACACAGATTTATTTCGCAGCTGGCTTGTTCTTCTTCGCAGTCGGCTTCAAAAATGATTAAAGTGAACAAACTTAATAATGTCAGAGGTAGGTATCGTTCACAAATGAACGATGAATATCCGGCTTATAATGGCAGTGTTCAGGAATGGTTTGAGGAATATGTATAGCGCCCTCTTAAGTAATTTACGTTGTGACAATGCCTGAGGTAAGGCATGAGCATATTCGCAACTTTCCTAGATTTTTCCAGGGTGATTCTGGCGTGATTGTTGAATTTAAATAGGTTGTTGAAGTTGATACTAAGGTATTTTAGTCTACTCTTAGGTTGGATGATGTTGCCATCAAGTCTTATGGTGAAGTTTTTGCTTTCTCGGACCACCCCTTCCGGTTCCTTCCCACTCGCATTTCGGAAGCAGATCATCTCAGACTTAGGAGCATTCAATTTGAGGCCCCAGGTATTGTAGTATTCATTGATAACTTTGAGGTGATTTTCCAGATGCCGAGAGGCAACAATAGGAAATTCATGGCTACAATATGCTATGGTGTCATCCGCATAGAGGAGTCCAGTTGAGGTAAGATCGTTTTCTGTAAGGCGTCAGTTATAGCGACCAGTAAAACGCATCAGTAAACATTTTCTTTTGTAGTATTTAATATGTTTGAATGCGTTTTGAAACAAAAAGTGTATACCAATCGGTGGCGAATAACATAAATTAATTTATTTAAAAAAAAATATATTGATTCGGTAATGTATTTTTTACGGAAAACCAATAATTAGATTTTACTGGCAAAAACTCATTTTACGTATCAGCTGATTGTCATGTCACTCAAAATGCAACAATAAATCATTCTAGTTTCTTACTGTTTCGTTCATCCGGAATAAATTCGTTCATCCGGAAATAAATTACTGGTACATTTGCCACCAGAAAGAAGAAGAAAAAGACAGGATGCGTTGCTATTTTCATTTTTTTACCGACATAATTTTACTGATCGCTATAAACGACCGTCAGTAAAAAAGCTCCAAATTCATTTGTTTTTGATTTTTACGTATGCTTTTTACTGGTCGCTATAACTGACGCCTAAGGTAGTGGGGGAAGTCATGCAGGTAAATGTTAAAAAGCTGCGGCCCCAGAATGGAGCCTTGAGGCACTCCGCTGTTACAGTCACAGAGTTTGGACTTAGTACCCTGGATCTGGATGAAAAAGGTTCTGTTTGTAAGGAAGCTTTCTAGGATATTGATTAAATGACGAGGGAAGCTGAGGGCCACGATTTTGGAGAGAAGTCCATCCCTCCACACGCTGTCAAAGGCTCTTTCGACATCAAGTGAACAGGCCACCGTACATCGCTTATTTCTGAGGTTTAACACCACGTCGTTTTGGAGCTTTAGCAGCGCGTGGAGGGTCGAGTGCCCCGAGCGAAAGCCGAACTGGAAATCGGAGATTGGATCAATTGGAACTTCTGGTGAGTTGTTCATTTTGTCGAGAAGTATTCTTTCCAATATCTTACCAACATTTGATAGAAGCGAGATAGGCCGGAAGTTGTTTAGGTCGTAACTATTCTGATTTTTGATAATAGGGAGGATTCTCGCCTCCTTCCAGATTTTAGGGAAGTATCCGTTATTGATGCAGTTATTAAAGATAACCATGAGAAAACCAATGGCTGAGCTCGAAAGCTTTTTTAAGGCAAAGTTAGAGATTTCGTCAGGACCTGCAGATTTTGTTGGTCTGAACTGCGCGATGATGTTATTGACACTTTCAAAGTTGGTGAAGATTCCAGAGGCTAGTGGGTTCAGAGCTGTATTCTCATCGTCGAAAAGGAAAATGTGGGCAGGCTTGGAATGTTTTACCTCAAGGGCAGAAGATTTAGCAGCAGCCGTAATGTTACGATTAAAGTCGGGAGTTTTTTCACTATATACCTTATTAAAGTGATTTTCGAAAGCTGATACTATGTCCGATTCGTTAGTTACTAATTCGTTATTCAACAAGACCTTATTACATGAGAACCTCTTCTTATTTCCCACTAGCCTGAATACTTCTTTGAACGCTTGGGGACCCGGTTTAATCTTAGACAACCTCTCACTTAGGTGCTTATTTAGCCATATGTTGACTTTGTCTCGGAGGATGATGTTAAGGAGTGAGATCCTAGAAGATAGTTCCTTGTAACGAGTGTCAATCCTGTTATAGGAGCTGTGAAAAATGGCCTTGAGGCGTCTTTGCCACTGGGTAAACATAAGTTTAGGGTGTGTGTTCTGAAAGAACGAATCCGCAATTTTTCGAATATTCAAATTAGAGTTAATAGTGTTCGATGAATAGCACTTTTCGAACTTAAGTTAAGAGGCTCTTAACGTTACGAGCGGTTTGATATCGTTCGATAAATATGGCCCTAGTCTCCATGTTGTGTCTATGTAAACGAATTGTTTAATTTATAAACATTTAAAATAGAAATAAAAATAAAAACACTTATCTTTATTTTATTAAAATTTATTGAATTTTTGAAAAATTCAATAAATTTTAATAATATAAAGATAAGTGTTTTTATTTTTATTTCTATTTTAAATATTTATAAATTAAACAAATCGTTTATATATATATATATATCTACTATATATAAAAGAGTAATTTTGTTTGTGTGTCAGTTTGTCTGTATATGGCAGATAAACTGACGACACACCACTTACCTCGCAATGCAGTTTATCACAAGATCTTCCTCCATTCACTGGCCAGGTTATAGGCTATTTAAATTAAAAAATAAATTATTTTAAATAGGTTTAATTTAATAATATTTGAATTTACCTCTTAGATTTATCATGAGAAATTTTATATTTCTCAAATATTTTTGATGTTTCTCCTTTTCCTTTTTTTCTTATTCACTGTTTGTTTAGTGTTTTTGTTTACTTCTGCCGTTGCCTTGGATTTATTTCCAAATTGGTGTTTCGTTTTGTTTACTTCTGCAGTTGCCTTTTGTTTAGTTTTGCTTACTTCTGCCGTTGCCTTGGATTTATTTCCAAATTGGTGTTTTGTTTTGTTTACTTATGCAGTTGCCTTTTATTTAGTTTTGCTTACTTCTGCCGTTGCCTTGGATTTATTTCCAAATTGTTGTTTTGGTTTGTTTACTTCTGCAGTTGCCTTTTTTTAGTTTTGCTTACTTCTGCCGTGTTCCTTTTCTGTGATTTGTGCGGTTTACACATGAATGAATTTATAAGCAAAAAGCAAAAAGCATGTGTAAACATACACTTACGCGTTGGTTGGGAACATGCATGAAAGTATAATAAGTGTCTGTTGCTCACCAACTTTTCATGCGTCGGTAACAGCAGTTGCTTAGGTTTCGCATGTATTTAAGAAGTTGAATTTTTTCATGCACACATGGAAAGTTTGCAAGGAAAATTAAGTTTCGTGTGTAAGCTTTTACAAACGCGAAAATTTTGTACTCACGGTTACAGGCGCTCGCCGGTGAATTTATGCATGTGTAAGCCCGCCATTATTCTTTGTATTTCAGCTGAAGGGGCGTGTTTGGCATATGTTAGAAATAAATAGTTTGTTGAGAGTTTTGAAATGAACCTATTGGAAAACTTACAGTTACAAGCGCCAGTGGATGGCAAAAGTAAAAATGAACTTGCAAGTGTAAGCTCATGAGAAACTGAAACAAAGTTGGGTGGTTCCCAACTTTTCATCCGCCTGCTATAAGAGTTGGTAGGATTTTACATTTAACTGTCATCTTTTTTATTCGCACATGTTAAAGTTAGCAAGGAAAATCGAGTTTGCTATGCAAGCTTTCACAGTTGCGCAATTTGTACTTTCAAAGCTATTGTCGCCGATAGGTTAAAAACAAATTATGTGCGTTGAAGAAAAAAGCAAACAGAGATGATATCGTTGGCCATTTCGGGAACCTTCAAATCTTTTTGGAAATGGTCATAAGGTCCATGAACGAAATTAAAAGGGCTATAACAAACCCCTTGAGCGCGTGTGCATTATTAAAAAAAAAAAAAAGACATAATGTCCATGGACCTTATGGCGAAATCGAAAATTTAGACATGTCTAATTAGTAAATTTTGAAATAGACATAATGTCAAGGTAATGGAAACGCCAAAAAAAATCACAAATGGATAAAAAAGACGAATTTCTGTTTTGAGTAATTGTTTGTCCATAGTCAAATTTCTTTAGTTGACCCATTCAGTTAAGAAGAAAAATTCCATCGGAATCAGAGGCCCATTATACAAAACTAGCAAAAAGTGCCCGGCGTTGTCCGGGCACCCGAGGTAAGTCTTTTCATGAAATATCTTCCAAATGAAATGAAAAACCCAAAAAAGAATCTTTGTATTTATTTTATCGTATCAACGTATTTTTAAATAATTTTTGGAATCTCTTTTAGTGGCGCAGTTAGTTTCGTGGACTCTTCCATAATTCCTTAAAAAATAAAATCCAATTTTATTTTGTTTGACACACCCGTTTTGAATTACCAGACTTTCTTTTCTTTTACTGTCAGTTAGCCGGCATGTTTATAAAATTTGTGTGTGTGAATGGAAAATATGCATGTGTTGCAATTTTCGTGCCAGTAGCTGGCTGTCGGCAACGCTATATATTGTATTCCTGCCCTAACGCAGCCGCTGTATCGAAGAGCAAATACGAAAAAATGGAAATTTGTTAAAAAAAGTGTTTTTGTTTACTTCTGCCGCGTTGCCTTGGATTTAATTCCAAATTGGTGTTTTGTTTACTTCTGCCGTTGCCTTGGATTTGTTTCCGAACCGGTGTTTTTTTTTTTTCTTCTGCAGTTGCCTTTTGTTTAGTTTTGCTTACTTCTGCCTTTGCCTTGGATTTATTTCCAAATCGACTTTTCCTTTAGACATGTTCACAATCATTTTGAAATTAGGGAGGTTCGATTTCGGTTGCAACCTAATTTCATCCAAATTTGGTGGAAGTGAGAAAATTTCGAAATGTGTTTTTGTATAGTAAATGAGGTAATTTCGAATTTTATTTGGAAATGTGCTAGCGGCCCACGGACACCACACTTGTGAGCGCGCATGTGCACCGAAACTGGTGCGTGATTTCGCCACACACTGCACACCAAATCGTACACACACTTTTGTTGTGAAAGAGATTTCAAAGGAAAAAAACATTTTAAATAAATCTTCCGCACTCCTTACTCAATCACAATACGATGCAACTGAATATAAAATGTGCGCGCGCCGCGCATCCCCATACACATCACACCGATCGAGACACGACACCAAAAATCAAAAAGTTTTGATTTTTACTCGCGCCGAAAATCGGTGTGCGCACCAGCCCACAGACAGCACACATTTCCTCGCACAGACACATGCGCGTGGGCACAAGTGTGGTGTTTGTGGGCCGCTTAAGGCTCGCGCAAACCAAAGCGGCTGCGGTGGCGGTGGCGATCACCAAACAGATGATGCACATGTAAACTATACAAATGGCACACACCTAAGCGATATGTGGGTTGTGAATACGATCCACTGCTGCGTTCAGCCACGCGATCTATGTAGAACGCTGCATGCACCATTTGCCCGCCGTATCGCAGCGGCCATTCGTGATATCTTTTTATTTATTGTTTGAAAGTATTGCAAGCCATTTTGAATATTTAATAACTAAAAATGTTTTTGAAATATATAATGAGAAATATGCAAGATACACTTATGAAATTTTTTTTTAACTTTTTTGTCTCGTCTAAAAGTAGTAGGGCTTCATCAATTTTTGGGGGAATAATTAGATATTAATTATTAAATATTATTAAATCAATATTATTATTTCAATTCAACTAACAATGATGTTTTTCACGGCTTGGCCGCGACTGAAAATATCGCGTTGGTTTGAGCAGATTTTTGCCCGCCTCTTTATCGCGCGACCTGCTAGGTCGCCACCGCCACCGCGGCCGCTTTGGTTTGCGCGAGCCTTAAGATTTGAAGGTACCCGAAATTAAAAACAATAGCATCTCTGTTTGTTTTATTTACTCAACGAACATAATTTGACAGAATAAAAATGAAAATCCTCTTTTCTTACAAAAATTATTTCTTTGTTTTTAATTTCATTTAAAACATATTGCATGAAAAGACTTGCCTCGGGTGCCCGGCCAACACTCTCTTAAGGATTTGGCAAAAACAATAATTGTAATCCAACAAACACACGGAATTCCGTATCTGAGTAGTTCTAAATGTACTACCTCTACTGTGCATAATCGATTTTGACAGGCGACCTTTTTCTTTTCGACCGCTGTCAACAATAGAAAATTTGTTCGGGACTTCACGCAAAAAGCAGAATTTATTTTCTTTTCATGATCGTCTCGCTTTGCTCGTGTTATCTTATTTAAAAGTACAAACAAAAAAACGTATTATCTTTTGTCCAGTTTACAATACCATTATTCTTGTCGCAAAAATAAACCCAAACTCCTTTTTAAATTAAAACTTTAAACAAGCTCTATTTTCTAATTAATAGAGTGTGAAGGGTGTGCCAGCCAACGAAACTACCAAGCTTTCTTTCCTTCTGTGTGCTATCTGATGCAATTGGCGATATTCACGCGAATATCCAATAAATCCAAACTGATCCTCGACTTCTATTTGACTAAAATTAGTCATTCCCATAAAAAACTATACAAACATGTTAAAAATTGATAAAAACTTCGAAAACAAAAATCCATCAATCATGGAACCAATGGAGTCGCTGACTTTCGTCAAGGTAAGTTTACAATTTTTTTTCTGTGTCGTATCTCTGGCTTCGAACACCCCACACGATCGAGTTCATTTATGATGTTGTTTTGTTTGTGATTGCTTTTCCTTGTTGCATACGTTTGCACAAAAAAAAAAAAAAAAAAAAAAGATAAATATTTTGAATGCTTATAAAATTAAAATGCAACTGGAAAAACAAATTTGGCTAAGGAATTATTTCATTGTCCCTAAAATAGCTTGGCTCGTGAACGTGAACTGTTTATTTTAAAATGTTACCTAGTTCTTCTTTTAAGAAAGGGTGTCGTTTAATGATTTTTTTTCTTTTTAAGTAAGTATCGAGCTATAAAAACAAATCATATGATAGGTATACCTACTTAAGCTTTTAGTTAATACTTGTAACTAATTAATTATTGGAAAATGGCAACGCAATTAAAAAATATTTCTGCCATTCGAATGCCACATAAAAATGTGATAATTATAATTTGTTTATTCGACTAGCCTCTGTTTGCCTACTTTCAATGATTTGCGATTCGATTATAGAGCAGGAGGGGATCGTTTCGTGACGCAAATTTAATTTAATAATTATTCTATTCGACAAGGGATCGTCATGACACACATTCTAAGTTGCAGGTCTGCTGATTAAGTTGTGGCTGTGAAGTCGAGACAGTAGGTTTGTTGTTTATCAGACCACAAACTTTATATTATATCGGTCAGCTAGTGTTGCTGCAAATATTCTTTTGTTATCATACACCTATGAGCTATGACTAATAATATTATCAGACTTGAAAAGGTTTGGTCGGCTTTTTTACTTCTTCGTTCCATTTGTAGTTTATTCTTCATGATGCGTTGAAGATTGAAGACCGAGGTGCTGACAATGATGAAGAATCTGGGTATCAGATATGCACATTGTATTATTTCATAATCGTAGGGGCACTTCTAAGAGTTTTTTTATATGAAGTTTAAAACTGCAACTAAACCCAGAACAAGTTAATTTTTTAGGCATTGCATAAGTAAATACAATTTCCGATAGATTAAAAGCACTTTCCTTAGATGAAAACAAGAGTCCGTAAACATACGGAAGTCTTCTGGAACCATTGACACAAAAATGACACTTCTGACGATTCTGAGAATATAATTTCTTTTCTTGATTTGAAGTAAGAATACCCTCAAGTAGGACAAATACAAATTTAACTCAGAATAATTTTTTGACAGTGTCTATAGAGCAAAATAGAAACTGTTTATGTTGTGGGCTTTGACAAAAAATGTGTTTCTTGGGAAATGAAAAACTCAGGTTTTTTGACAACTCTTGGGATTGTCGAGAAAACCTGGGTCGACCCTTTTTAAGGTTCAAAGAGCAAAGCTACTTAGTTTAAGATAAGCAAGACAAAAGTTTTTTTTTGAAATCCTGTGAAAACAAGGTCATTATATAGTGAAATAAAAAACCGGGAGATTTGTCGATTTTTCTTAATTAATTGGATGCTTCTCGTAATTGTATTGCAATGTTGTCTAAGCTTTGTTTGTTGAACTTTACCCAGGGTCGCCCTGGGTTTTCTGGACAACTCCAAGAGTTGTCAAAAAAACCTGTGTTTTTCGGTTCTCATTCACAACGCACAAAATCAAAAGTTTCCATTTTGCTTTATTTGTCCGATTTGTATTTATTTTCATCAAAATAAATAAGACATGGAAAATCAAATAAAGAAGAAAAATACACAAGAAATGCTTGACAGCAAAAGTCAATTCAACAGCTGATTCGCCCCATCTAAATAGCAAGATCGAGTTCAGGGTGACTTCAGGGCGACCCCAGGTTTCAAAAAACAGAGAATTTTGTATTGAGGGCGAGTTGAGGTAATTCAAAAAACGCGCTGTGGCGACCCCAGGGTGACTTCAGGGCTCAACAAACAAAGCTTTTGGCTTAGAGTTATCTGGGCTGATCGTTTGAATAAGACAAAACCATCTACACGTTAGGTATCTTTCTATGACGGTTTGCATGAACTGTATATCTAGCTTGCCGCCCATATTACTTTATTGTCTTATTTATCGTCTTGTTTTGTTATTTTGGTCATAGGTATGTACTATTTTTGAAAAAAAACAGAAACATTTATTTGTTTTGCGGTTTTTTTTTCAAATGATACAAAATTCTATTTTAAAATAAAAAAAATATTACCGTCTTATGAATACGTGCAAATTTGAATGTTGGCTTTTTTAGTCCCCAAAAAGAGTCCAACTGCTACAATTTTAGCAACAAAGTGTACTCCATGGCTTGGAAACAAATCTATAAATATTGCACACCAATTCAAATGTGTCTTCTTAAAGTTTTCAAAAAGTGTTTTATGAACATTTTTTTTTTTTTGCAATAAATTACACGACTGAATCGCGTGAACTTGCTCTAATGTTTGACAGCGTTGTTGGGGCTCGAGATTAGAAAAAAATAGAGAACAAAATTTGAAATCTCATTAATCGCTAGTAAAAGCTTTTTTTATAAAAAAAAGTACACTAGTCGGCAAGTATTTTGACGAAATAAAAATCGCGTATTTTTGAGTGTAACTTTTAAATTCATGTTTACAATACAAACGTTTTTACGTATAAATAATACAAACATAAAAATAAGCAAACATTTGTTCATAGAAACTTTAAAAGATATCAATTAATTAGGTAGTAGTTTCAAGTGCTGGGCATAAGTATTTTAACAAATATGTAATATCTACTAAGAAAAAAAAGTTAAAACTTAACAAAAGTAAAGAAATGAAAAAGAATTTAGTAAAATGTAAAACCGCCTTTGGGTTCTGGGTTCTCGTTACTGAATCCACTAAATTTTGAAGGATCTCTGGAGATATCTCTTTCCAAGGAAAAGTGACCTCAGAATCTGTCTTATCTCTGGTTTTATTTAAAAAAACTATTATTTTGCGTTGCAAAAGTTGTGTTGCAAAAAAGACAAGAGACTCTTTAATATTTAAATCTGGTCTTTAAGGTGGCTAAAAACATCCTCTAAAAAGTAAGTTATCATCCGACCTTTGTGGCATGAGACATTATCTTGTTGTTGGATAAATGATTCCTTAATAAGCCTATCTCCAGAATGAAAGGCATTATCAACTTAGGTATACAAAATTGACTTCGGTTCATCGAACCGGTGATAGGAACCAAGTCACCCAGCCCATTATACGCAACACATTCCCATATCATGTCAGGCTCACGTTTACGTTTAGACAAACGCTAAATTTTGTTTGCCTTACTACCTTTGACAATCTTACACAAAATTTGTTTTTGATGAGTTATACTCAAGGGAGCGTCTACCTGTCCATAGAACACTTCTCCAGAACTCTTTTGGCTTGTGTCGATGTTCTTTTGCAAAGACCAGTATTAAGCTTGTTTGTCTTTGACATGTACGTTCGTCCTTCGCTTTAAATGTCTTGATTTCTCTTTCCTTTAAACGTCGTCCGACTGTGCGCTCACTTATTGGATTCTTAGCCGACAAATTCTTTGATCTGCATCAGATTGAGGGTTCATTAAAATATTTTTCGGTCTTCAGTGAGCGTTGTTTTGCGCTTAGCACCTGATCTCGTTAGGTTTCTTGTGTCATTATGCTTTTTTAACAAAGATTCCGTCAAAATATTTAAGCCACTCAAAAATTCGTTGTCTGCATGCATTCTTATCAGCAGAAAGAGAATGCGAAAAGTAAACAATATAAAATTCGGCATGCATAGAGCTAAAACTAGAAGCTTTGTTTGCGCATCATTTTCGCACCGTTATTAAACGATACTAACAAAAACTACGAGTCACAAAACGATTTCGGCAAAATACTTTTGTCGACTAGTGTACATACCTAAAGCATCTGACTTTTACTTACGATTATAGGTATACATACTAAATACATATGAGGCAAGTTATGCATTCGTAGAAAAAAGGTGTTTTGAGATAACAATCAAACGTGACATTACGATGATAGCGAAGACAAAAAAGATGATTTTAAAGTTCTGTCCGTCTGGCTGTATGCTTCAAACTTGGTACATAAAGAATTTTTAGGTACTCTACAGAGAGAAAAAGATTTTTTTAGCTCAAAAAATATCGGTTCCGGCCATAAAACCGATATGTTAGAGCTTAATTTTCTCGAAAACGGCTCTTATGGCTGAATCACAACGACGCGTTCACCTCAGCTTCGCGTACGTTACGTCGAACATGCTTTACGGACGCGCCGAGATGAAAGCTGACATGTCTGACGTTTCAGTAAATCAAATAATCGAAATTAATAATTCTGAGGAAACGAATATTTTGTTGGTCTTGCAATGGAAACAGAAAATCTAATTTCAATTATAGAAGTTTTTGGAAAAGTGGCTTATACTGCCTTTTTAGGGTGTGAGGAGTTTGACAAAGAGGATTCAAATCTGCGTTGGTGGGTTCGGGAGTTAAATCTAAGAAGGGATAAAGAAGGATTCTTCGTCCTGATTTTCGAAGCAACGAAACAAAAAGATCTGAAATAATTTTTTAATTTTTTTATTTGTTCCAAATCCTTAAAATGCTTAAAACTATGATATTAATGCACACATAATAGAGGACAAGAATACAACAAGGCGATGATCTATTGACCGAGGGATATCAACCCATTTTTGAAATTGAAAAAACTCAAATTGAAACACACAGAAACAGGAATAATAATTATTTGAAACGTCAAACGCGCGCAAATGTTCAAACATTTCAACTTTTGCTTCACGTTCGCTTCATGCTACGAGGTTTGTGTACTTACTTTTTGATGTCAAAACGTAACGTTAAAGCTCAACGCCTCATTGTGAGCATTATACACGAATTCCTATGTCTGAACTTTAGCCTTCTGTCAAAGCGAAGCTCAAAGCGTGGTTGTGAAGCAGGCATTACGATTTTGATTAAAAAAAGGGTTTAGCTTTTTAAGGATTGACCTATCATATCTATCTCAAAAACGGCTTAACCGATTCTTTAAAATTTTACACATACATTTTACATGTACATTATAATATGTAGGTAGCTCAATTTATGCTGCATATCAAAATTTTTCATAAATATTTTTTTATATTTTTACAAGCATTATTTGAAACTTTTATTTTATTAATTTAATATTTTGAAAACAGCGTATTAATTTTTTTTTTTTTTCAAAAATGATAAATTTTACATGCATATGTTAAATACCTATGAATTTGCGTATTTGAATTTTTTTGGAAAAATTTTTCAAAAAGTTCTTCAAAAAAATCTTTTTTTCTTCAAGAATTTATTTCAAAATCTCAAGACCACTGTCACACATAGGAGCAAGTTCGTTTACCCAGTCATGTACTTTATTTTTAGTATTTTGAGTTTAAAAAAAAATTGTTCTAACAGTTTTTGAAATAAATATATTAAATTTCCAACAAAATATAGGTAGGCTTTACAAAAAAACATGATGCAGAAAGTTTTATAAAAAAAAGTTTTTGGGAACATTTTTTCTTTTGTCAAAAGTAATTATCGCTGGTACCGTTAAGCGTTAAGTCTAATAGCTAGAATGTCAATTACAAAATCCTCTCTTTAGAATGAGAAAAGATAGTCTGACCCACTAATCTTTATCATTGTAATGTCGTGTTTAAAAAAAAAAGATACGTGAACCCGGGTGACTTTGGCCTGGTTGGGTGACTTTGGCTTTTGAATGGATACATTTTTAAAAAATTGTTAAAATATGAAGGAGTTGTTTTATTTTTTCCAGGCTTCTTTGTAAATTTATATAATTGAATGAATTAAAAAATGACCATACTAACGTTATTTAACTAAATTTAGATAATAATATGTATATACTAAAATTTATTTTTCTTGAAAATGTAAATAAAAAAATCATCTGAAAATGTTGGATGGTTTCAACATGTTCCAGAAATATGATTGCAAAATGACTTTAACTCCGATATATGTATTATTTTCCAAAATGAATTCTCTTAATTCAACCCTTGTAACTATTTTATAAACAATAAATTTAATTTTGTTTATAATTTACGCCAAATGGTAGGGTGACTTTGGCATGCATTTCGGGTGACTTTGGCTGGGTACCCAGTACCTCTTACGAAGAAGTGCTGGGTGTGCAGCTTGTTAAACCCAGAGAAAAAAGACGTTGCACAAGTAAACAAAAGTGATCTGGAGCAAAAACTTCCTCTTCCAACAGTAGATCGCCGAGAGAGACTTTTTCATCAAGATCCTTTCAAGGAAATTAACATTAACGTATGTACTTGAATTAAAAAAAAAAATTTAAAAACCAAAAATTCAGAGTTAACTCATAAAAAAATACCTACATATAAAAAAATATCTGGTCTTTCATTTGGATTGGGTGAGACTGACTTGCTGCTTGTAATTCGCAGAAAAATGACGAAAACGTACTTCCGGCCAAAGTCACCCGAAATGGGAGGGTGACTTTGGCCACCCATATTTTAGCTTCTATATATAGAACTGATCGATATATTTGTTCAAGACTTATCATACCTATAGAGTGAGCGAAGTAGGTAAAAAGGTTCAAATGTTCATTAAAAAAAAAATTATTGCAAAAGTTATTCACGTTTTAAAATGAAAAAGCGCCAAAGTCACCCGGGTTCACCCTACCTATACTCGCAATTAAAATATTCATTGACATTTGTATTAAAAAAAAAATCTTCTGTGAGTGTCATTGTTATGTCCTTTACTAGAAAATAAATTCTAAAAAGAAATAGACCAGCTAGCGGTTTAAGTGAGAAACCGTTAATTTTTAGTGAAAGGATGACAAGTTCAAAAGCACTAAAAAATTAAAAAAAAAAAATTTAATCAATTATTTTTTATTAGAATTATATAAATTTAAAACAAGTAAACACGGGTTTTTAAAGCTTCCCATTAAATATATGTAAATAAATATAATTATCTAATTTTTCAAAGTATAATCAAACAATGTAAACAAAGCCCCCTGGCAGTCCGCATTCGGCCCTTTTCTCCAATTGGTGTATTTCTCTAGTTCGTTCAATATTAGAATCGTGAACGCTACTTCGCCTGGTACTAAACATTTCATTTTACTCCGCTTTGTTCAATCATTACTTCAAAACAAGGTTTCCGAACCCAGTGTGACAAATGTTTAAAAAAAAAATAAACAAAGCTCGCTCTTCCTCAATCGACGCTTTGGTTTTTTTTTTTTTTTGTTATTTATCATAGCATGCACCGTTATCACTTTCATCATCACTAAAATTAATTTAAAATTGAAAAAAACATCACTAACTTCTACATTCCTTTTTCTCCGCTCTTGTTCTGTGAAAAAAAATGCTAATTTCGCTTTTCACAAGTTTTAAAAGTTCTAGTTTATTGTCATTATTGCACTTTGAGTGACGAAACGTCTGGTTGGGCAATACAGTTTTGTTTTTTGACATGCAAATTATTTTTACAACATAATTGTACATTATATCAATTGGAGATCAATTAACTTTCAAGCGTTCCGTTTATGTCTGAATCTGAATCTGTGCTTTCGCAGCAATGATGCCGCAATAAAGATAACGAAAGCTTGCTGCAAAAAGGCCAAAACGTGAGCAAGTGAATCTTGGTTGTGAAGACTCGCATAAGGAAGTCAGTTTACCTCCGCTATGGCTTTTCTCATTCCAATCTCAGAGGTAGGAATTTAGTAAAAATATTTTTTTAAATTAAAAAATGAAAAGTGACGTCGGTGTTTCTATAAATAAAATTACATTTTCTTTAGAAAAAAATATAAACAATCAAAAGGTCGAAATACGACGCTCTGCTGTCGCCGCCACCGCTTAATGTCTTTGTTTGGAATTATTGACGCGCAAAAAGCTTTGCCTCTTCTAGTAAAAATAAATTGTTTTTTAATTCTGGTGCTGGAATGTTTGTTTTTTAATGTGTATGTGTTCGCTTTACCATGATCGTGCCTGGAACGCATTATCAGCTGTTTGATATTTGTTGTATCAATATTAACAACAAAAATCGCTTTTTATAGAACATGTAATTAGGTATATTGTTTAAAAGCGGCATAAATATATAAAAAAAAAAGCACTGAAAACCAAAGTGCAATTTAGATATTTAGCTCAAAATTAAGTGTGGTTTATTTTTGTTAGATTATAGGTAACCGTAAGTGAGACTTCTGATTCTGATACACATTTTTACTTGCGATTATAGGTACCTAGCAGAGATTAAAATGAGTATGTTCGAATAAGTTCGAACACTGCGATTTTTTCTATTTCATCGCTCATTTTGCTTCCATGCTCATAAGGCATTTTGCTCATGACTAAAAACTCATGAGTATCTTCTGACTTTCATACCCACGAACAAAATTATTCGCAAACAGTTGTTACGAGTTTCGAGTACTCGAAAAAAGATCTACTGATCTTTTTGATCGTGAACAGAGCGAGTATTCACAATCAATGCTTGAACAAAGGAAACTGCTGAACTGCTGGCGCTACCTATTTTATATCTTTATCTGTTGTATTTTAAGGGTAATGTTTTGTATTCGGAAAAATAGAGCAGAAGAAAAAGGGTTTCCTATTTTTGAAAGATTTTTGAATAAGTAAGTGGCTAGATACAGCATTGTATTTATAAACTATAGTACTACCACTTGAGGTGCGCCATCTATCGACGAAAAACTAAGCTCTAGAATACCATGGGAAGCAACAACAACAATTAAAATGGTGGAAATTGTTGTTGTTGATTCCCATGGTATTCTAGAGCTTAGTTTTTCGTCGATAGATGGCGCACCTCAGGCGGGAATACTATAGTTTATAAATGCAATGGATACAGCAACATTCGCGGTTGGTGTTTGTATTCAAGTGAAGTCAATTTTTGACTTGCGATTATTCCTTTATGGTAGGTGCCTGAAACAAGTAGGTAGTCTTTGTTGGTAATTTTAGTAGTTCGCTTGTGGGTCTTCCAATAATTGTTTTAAAAGGGATATTTATTTTGTTTGTAGGAGAACTAGTTACATAACATTTATATATGTAAATCTAGGTTAAAAGTGCAAGAATACGAATGAATGATTTCAATTAAGCGAAAAACTAGCGTGTGTGAAGTTCCCATTCTTTGATTGATTTAATCTATATCTCTTGTGAGTTAAATTTAAAAAAAAATCGATGATAACTTCATTTATTTAAGATTAATTGAAAATGTTTATTACATTTGTGATAAACGCAATTGCTGAAGTAAGGCCTGGGAAACATTTGGTGAAGTGAAGAACGAAAACAGTGAGACAATACCCAACATGTTAAAAAATTGTGAAATGTGTATCAAAATTGTTGTAATTTGTTTGAAATAAAGTAAAAACTCTTTTAACTTTTATGAAGAATGAAATATTATTATTTATTCAATGAGGCATCTGCCGTTTGTAAAGGTTTACAATCAAGTGAGAAAATTCTAGATCAAACCAAAAACAGTTACTTTTTACTTTTAAGAAAGTAAACGCAAAAGAAGACAAAAAAGAAAAGGATAGATACATTTGACATGAAAAATACAGATACATATTGTTGATATGATAGATTGACCTGTGTTGCCAATTTATGTTTCATTAACAACACCCCCTCTCAACGCGGGTTGATCTTCTTCTATTCCGAGTCCTTGAATACATTTTCTATGTGAAGGTCCAAATAGGCTTTTGGTGAGGACATCTGCAAGCATCTCAGTTGTCGGTATGTATTTTACCTCAATTTCGCCTCTTTCATAGACTTCACGAATATAATGGTGTCGTATGTCTACGTGTTTAGTTCTAGAGTGAAAAGTTGGATTTTTCATGAGTTTTTGCGCTCCTTGATTGTCACAATAGATTATTGTTGGTTTAGCATCTTGATTGAGGAATCCAAGTTCCTTTAAAATATTTCGAAGGTATATGGACTCTTTAGCTGCTTCGGTAAGAGCCATATACTCTGCTTCAGTGCTAGATAGGGCCACGGACTTCTGTTTTCTTGATTCCCACGTTATGGCAGCGTTGGCTAATATAAAAGCAAAACCAGTGTATGATTTCCGATCATCAATGTTTCCTCCCCAGTCTGAGTCAACATATCCAAGAAGTTGTGGTTCGTTTGTCTTTCTATATGTAAGTCCGAGATTTTGAGTTCCTTGTAGGTATCTAAGCACCCGCTTTGCTGCCTTCCAGTGTTCTTGTCCGGGGTTTGAATTAAATTGACTCAATACACTTACAGTATGAGCGATGTCTGGTCGAGTTGAAACTGCAAGGTACATGAGTGAACCTATCAATGAGGAATATGGCGTGTTTTCCATTTCTAATTTTTCTTTGTCATCCTTCGGAGCCATCATCTTACTGAGCTTGACGTTACCATCTAAAGGAGTTGCCATAACTTTGGATTCATTAATTCCGTAGTTTAGCAATATGTTTTTAATATATTTGGTTTGGTTCATAGTTACGGTATTATTTGATAAATCTTGATTGAATTTTATACCAAGACAGTAATGTAACTTTCCGAGATCCTTCATCTTGAATTCATTTGACATGTGGGTTTTCAGGTCGTTATATGCTGTTAAATTATTTGTTGCTACGATTAGGTCATCTACGTATATGACGACGACCATAAAAGTGTCATCGGTTTCCATCAAATAGATGCATTTTTCTGTGTTTAGTGGTGTCATTCCCAGCTCCAGTAATTTCTGTTCCAGCTTCATGTACCATCGTCTTCCGGATTGCTTTAATCCATAGAGGGCTCTTTTGAGAGAGCAAACGAGATGTTCTTCGCCAGGCTTAACGAAACCTTCGGCCTGCTCCATAAAAAGTTCTTCTTCAAGATCTCCGTTGATATAGGCCATCTCAACATCAAGTTGAAAAAGTTGTAGATCAAACTCTGCTGCAAGCGCCATGAGGATACGAATTGAACTTTGTCTAGCTACCGGTGCATAAGTCTCCTGGAAGTCCATACCTGGTTGTTGAGAGCAGCCTTTAGCTACTAGTCTTGCCTTGTGTCTCTCGATGCTTCCATCGGCATTGTATTTAGTTCGCAACACCCATCTGCAGCCTATCACCTTTTTGTTGTTGGGACGTTCGACCAGCTCCCAAGCCTTCATATCACGAAGAGCGTTAAATTCGGATTCCATCGCAGCTCTCCACTCACAAGAATTTGATCCATTCATTGCATCTTCTAGTGTGGGGTTGATTTGAAAACTGATATGGTTCGCTTCCTCCGCCTGTCCAGCTTCTTGTTTTATTTTTGCTTCAAGCATGGTAAACAATTTTCGAGGTCTTCCTGGTCTGCCAGTCTTTTCAAATCTAGGCCGTCCTGGCCCCCTCTTAAGTGGAGTTTGTAGCGTTTTATCATTTGTTTCAATCTCGTTATTGTTGTTAACTTTTTCGTCCTTATAACTTTTTGATTCATTGAATTTAATGTCATTATGATTTTTGTTTTCAATATTTGTGTCAGATATTTTATTAAAATCAAAAAATGTTTCGAATGTGTCATTAATCGTAAAATCATTTTTAATTACCTCGTTATCGAAAGACTGTTCGATAAATTTAACATCTCTACTGACTATTACCTTTCTTCTTTCGAGATCCCATAGACGGTAAGCTTTCGACGTGGTGGAATATCCGATGAATATACATTCTATGGATCTTGATTCAAATTTTCCTTTGTTTGGTTGTTTGTTGAGAGCAAATGCCTTACAGCCAAAAGTTTTAAAATACGACACGTCTGGCTTGTATCCATACCTGACTTCAAAGGGCGTCTTATTGTTGAGCTTTCTTGTTGGACATCTGTTTCGGATATACGCAGCCGTAGAGACAGCTTCACCCCAGAAACTTGGAGCAAGCTTTGCCTGCAGCATCATACACCTTGCCGTTTCGACAAGGGTCCTGTTCATCCGCTCTGCGGTGCCGTTTTGTTGTGGTGTGTGTGCTACAGTATGTTCCCTTTTTATTCCAGCTTGAGATATCATCTGTGAGAAATCTTGCCCACAATATTCGAGGCCGTTGTCGGTACGTAGTGTTTTAATTTTTTGTTCTGTCTGGTTTTCTGATAAATTTTTGTAATTTATGAATGCATTCTTGACGTCACTCTTTGCTTTCAGGAAATATACATCAACGTATCTTGAGTAATCATCAATGAATGTTGCAAAATATGAAGAGCCGCCATTTGTTGTTGTTCGCATTGGTCCGCACACGTCGGAGTAAATCAACTCTAATAATTTGCTTGTCGTTGTTACGGATTGCTTGTGAAAAGGCTCAGCACTTTGCTTGCCTCGAATACAAATTTCGCATGCAGATAAATGACCAGCAGATAAATGCGGAATTCCTTTTACCATATTGTCGGCAAAAATCCTTTTTAAATAGACTTCATTCAAGTGACCAAACCTTTTGTGCCATTCGTCCAACTGGCTTGGTTTTTCATTAGCAGCTGATGATGATTCATGACTTGCTTCTAAAAAGAAAAGATCTCCCTTTCGAGCTGCTGTGAGAGTTGTTTTATTTTCAGGGTTTTTGAAGATCGCAATGTTCTGGTCAAAATGAATTTTGTAGCCTTGGTTGACTGTTTTTGCGATAGATAAGAGATTTGTCTTAAGTTCTGGAACGTATAGAACGTTATTCAAACGAAATGTTTTTGGTTTGCCATCGCTATATGAAATGTTCAACAATACAGTTCCTTTTCCAAGGACAGCGGTAGTCTTATCAACCGCAAGTCGCACAGTTTGATTTTGTATCTCGGTGAATTCTATAAACTGCTGCCTGTCATTACACATGTGGGAAGTTGCCCCACTATCAACACACCATTTGTCAATGCAAGATACTTTGGACTGCAGTGCAATTTCGACATTATCATCTTCAGTAACAGTTAAGGACTCCTCCGCAGCACTCGATTGACTTGGCTTACCTGATCTGGCTCTGCTCCAGCAATCTGCGGCTTTGTGCCCAGGCTTTTTGCAAAAATTACATTTGTAAGCCTTTTTGCTGCTTGTACTTACGGGCGGTTTACTTGAAATTGATTGTTGGTCGGTCTTTCGATGAAAATTTCGATTTGGTTTCCCATATTTTGTGTAGAATGCTTCTGCGTCGTGTTGTTGCTGTTTGACGTGACTCGATTTTTCTACTCTCGCATTAAATTCTTCCAAGAGTTTTATCTTAAGTGCTTCAGGTGCTGGTAAATCGTCTCGTGCTTCAATAGCACATCGGAAATTTTCATAGCTCTCTGGGATGCTGTACAACAGAAGAATGGTAAGCAGATCTTCAGCTATACCAATTTCCATCTCAGCCAATTTGTCGATCGTACCAAAGAAATTGTTGAGGTGATCCATCATTCTTTCGCCGTCTCTCATTTTTGTGAACAATAATTGTTTTAATAAGGTGACTTTGTGTGCCGGTCCTTTCGAATGGTACACTTCATCGAGTTTTACCCACACATCATTTGATGTGCTACAATGCTTAATGTGGCAAAGCTCCGATGGCGACATAGACAGTATAATGTCTGCACGTGCCTTCTGGTCGGCATTAATCCATTCATTAATTTGGCTAGCATTCGTAACGGCATTAGCGACAATTATTGGTTCAGGCTTTGGATTTGTGCCATTTACGTACGCCCAATAGTCATTTTTAACTAAAATGGCGCATATTTGGAGCTTCCACGTGTCGTAATTGTCCTTTTTTAGTTTGTCGATGTGAACAGTGTGCGACGACATAATCTTTTAATTTTTTATTTATTTTGTTTCCGAAAAAAAAATTACCACTGAAATATTTATAAATACTTTATTTTCTGTTGCAGTTCGGGTCTGGGCCCATAACCTGTTGTAATTTGTTTGAAATAAAGTAAAAACTCTTTTAACTTTTATGAAGAATGAAATATTATTATTTATTCAATGAGGCATCTGCCGTTTGTAAAGGTTTACAATCAAGTGAGAAAATTCTAGATCAAACCAAAAACAGTTACTTTTTACTTTTAAGAACGTAAACGCAAAAGAAGACAAAAAAGAAAAGGATAGATACATTTGACATGAAAGATACAGATACATATTGTTGATATGATAGATTGACCTGTGTTGCCAATTTATGTTTCATTAACAACAAAAATCAACAACAAATCTTTTGAGACACAATTGTTGTAGACGATCTATGCCAAGCACAAGTAATGAAGTTAGTGTATCAACGAGTGACAGAAACGAAATTCTGAAAATTGATGTTTCTTTTTATAATCTGGACAACTTTTTCTTTTAATTTTTATATAATTTGGTTTTAATTACTTTTTTAATTTTATTTGTTTTTTTTTTTTCAAGTTAATAAAAATAAAAATCATTGTGACTATTAGCATTATTTACTGTTTTTTTTTTCCTCATAATAATACCTTATTTGCATACGCAAACTAATTATATTGAATCATGAAGCAAAGTCAATCGACACAGATCTGCCCCTAATGGTAAAAGTAACTTTAATACAAATACCAACCCCAATAACACAAGAAACAGAATCCTTAAAATACCAACCCCGAATACAAATTTTACACAGCGTGCACTCGAACGATCGCATTGATCGTGAATATTTTGATCATGAGCACTTTAATCGTTTTGTTCAATCTCGTTTATACTCGGTTGGAATTGTTGTTATTCACGGGTCATCCTCATCATACTCATGAACAAAAATACTTGTACGCATAGAGTGATAGGTTGACTTTATTTGTTCAAACTCGCTTTTTTCGAGCAAAGTATTCGTTGCTCGTGAACAGTACTCGACTCGTTTTAATCTCTGGTACCTACCTCCCATAGGACCGGTTTTTTTTTTAAATTCGATTTTCTCGTAAGCCACTTGACAAATTTCGATGAAATTTTTAATGTAGAAGCCCTTTTATAAACGCAATACTCGTAATATAAATTCTTAAATTCTTCAAAAATAAAAAGTTTTTCTGAGTTTTTTTAAAAAGTTTTAATTTTTTTTTCCAAAAGCGGTTTAATCTATTTTTTTTATTTTATTTTTTTGATAAAAACTACAAAGTTCTAGAAGTTGGCATACTCAAAAAATATTTGGAATATATTTTCGAAAAGTTTAAACAAAAAAAAACTGGTCGAACGATTTAAAAAAAATTCTTAAAATTCTAAACAGTAAACAAAATTAGATGGCTTACTTAATTTTTTTTTCAAAAAACGTTTGAACTAGTGATTTTTAAGTGATCAATAAAATTTAATTTTTCCCTGCTTTTTTCCAAAATCTCAAACCCTAAGACCACTGTCACACATTAAAGCAAGTACGTCCGACCCAATCGTGCACTTTATTTAAAAACACTTCCATTCAATCAGGAACGGAAAAAGTGATTTCGTTGAATTAATAGAAAAAACAAAAGTATCTGCATTCTCTCTTAGGTGGCTTCGACACAAAGCTAGTATCTTTTCAAACTTCACCATGAGATAAATGTCAATTGCAATTCCAAAATTGATTAATAGATCGTGCGTAGTGAAAGTGTCATAGTAAACAAAACAATATTCATAAAATTCCAAAAGGACAAAAGTCGTTTCATAAGATTTTGTTGCCCGGGGAATGGGACGGATAATGATTGAGTGATGGCCTTTAAAGAAACATCGTTTTGGGTGGATATATTTGAAGCTGCTCGGTAGATCTTTGTGGGACTGTTATCTAGTCCTATAGTTTTTTAGTTATAGAGTATTCAATTGATTGTTTTTTTATATAATAACTCTTAAAACCTGTTACATTTAAGACAACAGTTTTCTATATTCTGGGTACCCTGATGTAGATCATTTATTTAAACTGCCTACTTGGTTCTAAGCCTGTCAATATGTACTTTCAAAGCGAATTAGACAAGTTTTTGTAATTAATCATTTAGGGTTGCGAACCTCAAGACCACGAACCTTGGAATACAAGGTGACTTTCAGATAGTTCAGCTTAATAGTTAATTGCTGGAACTCCTGGAGAAATATACTCATTAAAACACTTATGTACAATGGTAGTTTTTTGTTACAAAAAATCCAAAAATAAGTTGAACTATAATTTTACTTGAATCATTCAATGTTTTATCATTAATTATGGTATTTTTTAATTTTTAGGACGAAGCCATGAGGCCCGATCTAGTAAGTGACACAGACTTCAGATCTATACCCTTTATTAACACTGTATCGGAACATCCATACGATTCATCAGACAACAATCCTCGTCGTTCATTTCTACTTATGGACGAACAGGAAAATCTTCAAGTTGCAACTCCAGAATTATTTTGCAAAAAACTTCGCTGCTCAGATAATGATAAGATCAAAGTTATTTCAATATTTGGGAACACTGGCGATGGCAAATCCCACACAATGAACAATGCCTTTTTTTGTGGGGAAGAAGTTTTCAAAACATCTTCAGAACAAAATTCCTGCACCATAGGTGTGTATGCTGCCATGCAACATCAGCTTGGTGTCCTTTGCTTGGATACTGAAGGACTTTTGGGTATTACAGCAAAAAGCAACCGACGAATGCGAATGTTACTTAAGGTTTGAAAATGCTTTATGTAATTCAAACATTGAAACTTTAATACATATTGTTGTTTTTTTTTTTTTTTTTTAGATTTTGGCTATATCAGATATTGTTGTTTATCGAACACGTTCGGAACGTCTACACAGCGATATGTTTGACTTTTTGGGAACAGCTTCAAAAGCTTTCTGCTCGCACTTTGCACAAGCTCTACAATCACTTGCCATTCCCGGAACAGCTCAGGCATTAGGACCAGCAGTCATTGTTTTTCATGAAACTCGGCACACAAAGCCATTAGACAGTTGTGAGTATAAAAAAAACGTAATTCGTTTCGTTGACGGAAATTGCCTTATCCTCAAATCAGCCCCAAAAGCGTATCCCGACAGAAGACGGCTGAAGCTATTTTCAAATATAGGTTCTTTAATTTTTTTTTCTAAATGGCTACTTACCTTAGCTATCTCAATCATTGAAAACTGTGCTATACTTTAATTCGCTTGTTAGTTTTTGGTACTCGTATATGAGGCTTCAAAGCGTTGTGTTCTTGGAATGCACTTTATATCGCTCAATGAAGTCTTCTTTGGCTTCTGACTTCCGTATAGCTTTGAAGACCCTATGATCTGGAGTTTTGAAGACCATTCGGCCTACATGGCCCAGACGTCTTAACCATTGAATACGAATTTTTCTGACTAGGCTTATGTCGCTGTATAAACCTATTCCATCGTTTGCAAAACGTTTCTCTCGTACACTTTTCATCCGACTAGGAGGACTACATGCTTTTTATATATGCAAGACCAAAATAATGAGAGTTTTGTACAGTGTCTCTTTGGTTCTTCTCGATAGAGCTTTATTACTCTCATAAGGAACCGGGTAAATCACGAATGTAGAATTAATTTTTGTCTGCACGATATTCAGCTCTGATTCTGTTAAAACGCAGGAAGAGGATCAGTAAAATATTCTGTTAGTAATCCTCTTTCTTTAAGCGATTTATGACACCGACATCGTAAAAACACCTGATAGGCCCGGTATTTATCACACAGACAATTTTATAAGATTTTGACTTGATTAGCATAAATGCGGCTTCCCTGAGGAAGACAAACAAAGCCATTTTTGACCAGGGTGCACTTCGGGTTGGAACACCAAAAATAATTAATAAGATAATGAATCTCAGAAAATCATAGTCTCAGCTGAAAATCCTTATATTAGGTATTTAAACTGAAAATGTTTCAACTTAATTTAAAGTTTAAAGCTAAAAACTGCTTTGTCTCAGATTGACCGCAAAAGAAATTTAAAGCTTTAATTTGAACATTCTTTTGACAAAAGCCGATATCATTATCATGTTTATAAAAAAATGTAAACAATCGTAAAACAAAACCTTGAAAATCGAAAAGAAAATAATCAATATTATCACAGTAAGGCAGATAAAAAGAGGATTCATTCATAGAATATTGCTAAAAGCAGCCAATTTTTAGATAGGCCACTTGTAGTTTTTCACTGCCCTATCTCAAATGGAACAAACTTTCAAGTGATTGCATGAATCAAACTTTTCTTTATCTGTCCGAAATTGTTGAAGGTCGACGTGACTTTGGCCTAGAAAAATATTTTTTTATGAGAAGACACACATCCTTGTTTTTGTTTTCGCAAATATTATCAAATGAGCAAAATAACTTCGACCTTTCAATGATTTATACTGACCATTTTTGTTTTCTGTTTATTTTAGCTGTGGAAGAAAGTGCCGAAGATAAGCTTCGGCAGGGATTCGCTCGCCAAAACATAGAAACAAATGCATTCAGCTCATTGCGTTATGTTGGAATCAAAACGCCAAATGATCGAACAACAGACTTTACAAAAATCATTGCCGCTATTCAAATGGAAATTGAAAATACTGCCGTTCGTTCGCCTCGACAGCCGAGTGTTGTCTTTAAGGCAATGAAAGCTCTGAATGTGAAATTCTCGGGTGAGATTGTCGAAAAAGCAATCAATCCATTCCCCGAACAGTATTTTACATGCACAGTTCATTGTGAATCCTGCAGCCGACGTTGTCAACGCTCTATGGGTCATGTTATCGACGGTGAGAATCACCAAAACACATCGCCGTGCAATTATCAACACCAGTTCGAAAACAAAGTTCTCTTATGTCAACAGTGCTACACGAATGGAAGAGAGGTAATAAATTTTTATATTCTTTAAAAAAGAATTGAAATAACGGTTTCTTTCAAACATAAGGTTATTGTGACAATTGGCGCTCAGGGACAGAATGAGAATTCCTTATTTGGCTATGCCAAATATGCATGGAAAGGATCAATTATTGAGTGTCCAAATTGTGGTGAGATTTATAGAGAGCGCCAATATTGGTATGGCAATAAACCACCAGAGGCTATGGCTGTTAGGTAGGTTTTGAAAATGTAATTATCAGACGTTAAAGCGAAAGCTCCATTTTATTAGATCGGAAATCATCCATGTTTGGAAAGGAGGTAATGTACCAGCCAAAGGACCAGTGCACTCTGCACAAATGGTACTTGATGGAGTTTCATATATTACAGAAGCTATCAGTAGTATAGGCTCACAGCCAACAAAAGTTTTAAGCGACTGGCTTGCAGATACCGTGGCGCCGAGTTATTGGAAACCGAATGCAGATATAACAGTAAGTTGAATGGTACTTGTGTTTGTGTTGAATATTCTAATCAAAATGAATAATTAAATTCACAGCTTTGTTAAACTAAAGTCAATTTGGGATCAAAAACAAAAAATTACTCATTTAAACTTAAAAAAATTACAAACTTTGGTGTTTTGCCAATCTTGCACAATTATAAAATTTGGGCACAGTAAGTGGCGCTGTAATTTTTTTTACACTGTAAAATAAAAACCTCTAAACAAACGAATTAAATATTTTGCAGTTTGGGAAGTCTTAAACGATAACTTTTTAATAACGTTTTTGATCGCGAATAAAGTGTAAGAAAAGTAGCACATTATTGGGTGCAAGGAAAAAACAGTCAAACAAGACATTACGAATACGGATCGGGGAAATCCGTCAGTCCGTTTGTCCGCCGTAAATAGCCTACACGCAAAGTTGCTTATACAAAAATCTCAGAAAATTCTCTGTGAGCGCTAATCTGTCGGAACAATCTATCTTTTGGTTAGAATGGCTTGTTGGAATGTTGTCTAAGAAGTCTTGTAAATCGCAATAAATTTTGCATTTCAGAAAAATGTTTTTTTTTTATTTTTTCAATTTATGAGTCATGCATTTTTTTTTTTTAAATTTTCGCGATACAGCATAGTGCATATTATTTTTGAATAACTGTGTATATTAGGGGAGGGAAAATTGAGTCGAGTAAAGCATTCGGTGTATGTCTATGCGGTTTGCCAGAAGAAAGGCTAGACGATAATCTGAATGGCATTCTCAAAGAACTTTAAATACCTATATATACATATTTTTAAATGGGATAAACTAGAGACAAGAAACATTGTATTCGTTATGATCCTACAATCATTTTGAACGCACTTTTATGAATTCTATCTATCTATCTGAAGAACACAAATGTGAAACAGGAGAATATGCCCGTATATTAAAATTTTTACAGAACATATAATATTTTTAAATTCTGCGCTGATAGTAACAAAAATATATACATAACTATCTTGCCTCTACTTTTAGCATTGCCATGAATGTAAGAAAAATTTCGAAAAGACTGGACTGCGCAAACACCATTGTCGTGGATGCGGTGAAGGATTCTGTAACGCATGTAGTCAACACAAATTACCTGTTCCAGCACGTGGTTGGAATGAACCAGTGCGTGTATGCAATGACTGCCGACAAGAATTAAACAAAAATCAAGACTCGGTCCGTGGTAAGTCCATCTTTGCCTTCATATGTTTTTTTATTAAGTGCTCATAGTAGAAATTTTCGTTGAAACAAAAAACTTCAGAAAATCCAAGAGATCACTTATGTTATACTACTAATAATACAGGGCCGCCCAATGAAGATGGGGACATATTAGTGAGAAAATATAGTGAAACCATCTATAACACGATAAGTAGTGTCACATCAGTACTAGAGTACCCTAAAGGTGAGTCTGGCTTTCAAATGAATATCGTTTAGAAAAAATATAAAACAAAATTTTCTCAGATCTTATAAAAGATACAGCACGCCCTTCATATTGGGTACCTGATTCCGAATCGCCAGCCTGTTCAATATGCCAAGTTAAGTTTGGTACTGCTGAAGAGTTACTGGAGAGTGCCATGGCTCCGACGAAAAACGATAATAACCGCTCTTCGAAGCACGTTGGTAATTGCTGGCGCCATCATTGCCGGGCATGTGGACAAGCGGTTTGTGAGAACTGCTCGCCAGCACGTCGACCCGTACCCGAACGAGGATGGACATCTGATGTTCGTGTCTGTGATGCATGTTTATGTGACGGAAAGTCAAAATTTGATTAGATTTTGTTTACTTTTTACCTTTTACTTCTTTTTTTTATTATTTTATGTTTATCCACTTGATATTGAGAATATTTTATTAATATGTTAAGGTTTCATTTTCTAAACGAGGAGCACACTGAAATTGTTGTTTTTGTTATTTTCGAAAGTATGCTAAAATGTGATATTGAAAGTAAAAACAAAAAATAATATGTATATACTCTGTAAGCAATTGTGCACTAAAACTACAAAACAAAATACAAATAATATAAATGTGTGAAGAAAATGAGTTAAAATTAAATACATTATTAAGCACTTCGTTTGTGCAACTTTTCTAAAAAAAATATTATTTTGTTTTTTATGTTTTGTAAAATATTCTACTTGAAACCTGAAAATAAAGAAAATAAATTCTAATTCGGTTAGTTAAATTTGTAATTAGTCAAGTAAAAGTATTGTCCCGTAACTTCCACCATTGTTGTCTGCTTGTTCTGAAGTAATGAACTATACAATGCAACACCACAGTTCTGGGTTGGTTATAATTAGTGATCTTATGATCTTCCTAGAATTTAGACTAAAAGCGATTAAAAATGCACTTTTCACAGGCATTTAAAAAGAAGTGGATTTAACACTTGAATAGAATCTCAATTAAGGGTAGGTAGGTAGAGATGGCGGTTCTAATTTGAGTTGAAAAACTCCTTAAAGAACCCAATTAGCGCTGGTGTGCGCCGTTTTGTTACCATTAACCAAACAACTTAACGGAGGCTTAGACGGATGTGATGGTATGTGTTCCACGGAGAAGGAAGGGAAGAACTAGTTTTCTCTTGGAAAGGTGATTCAATCTACCAGACCAAAACATAGGACAGTTCAATGTAACCCAACTCCAGACTTTATGCCACCTAGGCAGGTTGCTGGTTGGTAAAGGTACACTGGTTTTGTCCAGGATTGGTCCAGTACGCGGGCTTGGCGTAGAAGCCCCCCAAGAAACACAAAACCGCCACCTAGGCGAGATGTATGGTTCTAAAGAGGGTTTCCCCGTCAAGAAAGACCTGATTGATTAGAGGGGTTGTGAGAAAGGGACTACGAGAGGGAAGGGAGGGAAGGGGAGACAATTATAAGCCGCTCAGTCACCCTTAAGTCGGCTACAAGCAACCAAACTCCAGACTATATGCCACCTAGGCAGGGTGCTGGTTGGTAAGGTCATATTGAATCCGTCAATAAGGGCTGGCTGAGTGGGGGGAGGTAAGATATTTGTAAGCTGCCAGGATACTCCCTGGTCGACTTCAAGCAGCCAGACTCCAGACTATATGCCACCTAGGCAGGGTGCTGGTTGGTAAGGGAACATTGAAATCGTGCAGGGAGTTGTCCTTGTAGAAGGGTCCAGCATAGGAACCACCCAGATCATACCCCACCACCTAGGTGGGATGTATGACCCTCAGATGGGTCCCATGCAGATCCCCTGATTGCTTGATTAGGGGGACTAAGTAAGATTTTAAGAAGAGGGGTGGGATGGACTAGTTGAGGATGTGATTTTCGGGATAGACGATTTATTTATAGCCATTTTGTCGCATTCAGAAATTTGATCAAATCTTTGATTTTTTTATTTGACAATTCCCCAAGATCTTCGTAAAAATCTTCACCCAGGATTCGCATCCTGGTGCGAGATAAAGCTGGGCATTTGCATAGTAAGTGGGAAACAGTTTCCTTCTCTGCCTCGTCTCTACAGGATCGGCAGAAGTCGTTGAAAGGAATACCAATCCTTGCAGCATGCACCCCCACTGGCCAGAGGCCCGTGCTTATTGCCACCACCCTGGCTATATCTGACCGGTCTTTGCTTAGCAATGCGTTTGTTCGTGATTTATTGTAGGCAGGCCACATCTTCCTGGATATGATGCAATTGGTCAAATTGCTCCACCTTTGATTAGATACGGATGTAAAGTGTGATAAGACAATGCCCTTCACAGCCCCCAGCGGAATGTTGACGGCTTCGGCGAGTGAGCTGTGAAGGGCTGATCCTTGCCTGGCAAGCTCATCTGCTTTTTCGTTCCCCTGAAAACCACTGTGCCCTGGAACCCAGAGCAGAGTGACTTTCAGGTTTGAGCCAAGATCATCCAGTTCTTCCTGGCATTGCCTGACTAATTTGGAGGAAGTGGATGTCGAATTCAATGCCTTGATAGCGGCCTGACTATCTCAATTAAATGCGTAAGGATTTTTAGACTGGAGAGCGAATTCTATTTATTCTGTTTTTAGCGTTTGGTCCTACCTGTGACCATAATGTTCGTCCTCTGGCCATTCTAAGGTCAATGGACTGTCCGATTACTTGCATTAGGGATTAACCCCGGTAGACCAACGCACATAAGACAATGTGAATTTATCTAATTTCTCGAGAATGAAGCACAGAATTTTTTAAATGAAAGCCCTCTTAAATGCATACTGTTTTTTATACTTAACGTTATTGAAATATTTGCCATTCACCTTGAAAAATTGGACTTCCATGGTACACAGTCTTATCTGTAGTTATTTGTACTTCGTTGTATAGGAGTAATTGTTATTGGATTGAAGTTGGCCGACTTTACCCAAAGGAAACAGGTTTCCGGTTTGGTAGGTACATAATCCTAATCCCCCTTATCATGGTAACTTTGTATCATGATAATTTTGTATCATGGTAGAAGTTCCGATTGATTAATCGGACATTCTTCCGAAAAAAATTGAAGCATGCGTTTAAATGTCAAAATCACAGCGACGCACATTGAATGCGATCCAAAGCGTCTATTTGATTTGTGTTTCTTCCTTTTCTCTCCGACAGCAAATCACATGTGGAACTTTGTCGGATAGTAATAAAAAAATACATATTTTTAAATAAAAAGAAAGGCAAATTATTTAATTGTGTATTTGTTTTGTGATTCTCTTTTCTTTGTTTGAGGTTCTTTGCTTGTATTAATATATTTCATCCCTTGAAAATACGGCTGCTCTGTGCAGGATTATTCCACTACAAAGAGAATTATACTTAATTTATTTTTTCTTTTCCTTATTCCATGTGTGCGCGTCGGTACGCATTTTTATTTCTCTTCCGATTCGGATACCATGAACACAATAAATAAACGGTTACCATGATAGTGGGGAATATGATGTGTCGGAGAGTTAGCTCAGTTTAAGGTTCGGTTGGGGATTCCTGATAGATGCCTAGACAGGTGTATAGTTCCCAGACGGGTATGATGTCAACCCTTTTATTGTCAAGCCAGTGTCAAATTGTTTACTTAAAATAAAACAACTGATCTCCTGGAAATCGTACGTAACCGAAACTCCGAACGGTATGTCATGTAGGCACACCAAGTTTGAACTGCTTAATTTGTTTTGAGGGAGTTGATCTGTATGTCTGTAGGAAGACTGGTGGCGGTACTTTTTAAAGATTGCCCTTTAAATCAAAAGGGTAATTGGTCTAAGCTTCCCAACAAGTTCCATGGATATTCGGTGCAGTGATTAACATCTCGCCCTCTCCCAACGTTTTCTGCACGGTCAGTGAGACAGTCATATAATAAGGAGTTGTACGTTACTTGTTTTTGAATTCAAATTTTCGTTTCGCACCTGTTTTGGCAGAAGATGTGTATTTACAACTAACTCTTACGTTAAAGACAGCAACAATAAAAATCACATATGTATGTACTACCAAATTTAATAAAATAACCAAAAGAATTCTTCACTTAAAGAAATCTTTATTTTTTAATTTTCCATAAATTCGACAATGATGTTTAATTGAGAAAAGAAAAACATTAAATTGATGTGTTGCCTGATATTTCGTTTTTTTTTCTTAATTGCCATACGGATACATACATCTACACAAAATTGCATACATTTGCATAATAACTTAACTTATTTTATTTGTAATCTTTCTATGAAAATTTTTCACGCTCATAAAATAAGACACATACATATAATATATAAAAAAATATATTAATTATTTCTAAAATAGTTCGCAGAAAATTGCAAACTGTTCTCAGAATAAAGCAAAAATATGATCGAATTAGATTCTCTAATAAACTTTATACGTATTAACTACATTCATCACTTTGTGTCGACTACTAAACGTACTTTTGTATATCACAATATTGTCCGAAATCGCTCTCAATGGTTCAGCAAAGACATTCGCTTCGTTTTTATCGAAAACTTCTAAATCACCACAGGTTGTACTGTTGCTGATGGTGCTTGCGTTGCCATCAGTGGTGTCTATATTAGCAGCAGCCAATTGCGACTCGGCTACAGCCTTAAATACCGCTATAATATAATCATCATCGGCTTTCATTGCGCTTAGGAGATCAGCAGTATGTTGCAAGAATAAACGTTGTGCCATTGTTGATAAAACATTTTCTGAGAACAAAAGTAGGTTGGTCTATTTTCTTTGCTTAAATTAAACTACTCTCTTAAACTAAACCAATTTAAATTAACATCCTTAAAATAAAAGGATTTTTTAAGAGTTATAAAGCTACTTCTTCTTGGGAAAAAAAGAGCGTATAAGAGTTAAGGAACATTGAATTAGTGAAAGAAGGATTTACCGGTGCCCATGTGTGGGATGAAAAGAGCAGGTCACTGGAATCAACATTCGTGTAGTGCGGCTAAAGAAGGTGTCTCTTTACGAAGTTTGTTCGAATATGAGTTCGAGGGTAAATTGATGGACATTCCTAGTGATGCAGGTTTTACGGGGAAATTGTTTCAGGGGAGGAAAGCGGCTGGCTATTTCGCTGTAGCATTGCTTATAGAAATTAGTATAAAATAAGGGGAGCCAAGAAACACTATTACCATGTTCAAATGAAACAAATGCTTCTGTAACAGTTCTTTCATTATCAATTTTCTTTTTTGAATTCTATCCAGTAGACGCAAATATCTCATAGGAGCACCTGCCCACATACATATGTGAAAGGTTGTGCATCTGAAAAGGATTATGAAAAGCCGAGGGTACTGTCGTCAGCGTCACAATTTAGTGGACAAGAAGTCACGAGAAGACACGAGATTATTTATAATGTAGAGAACGAGTGTCATTTACATAACAGAGCATTCAGTATTAAACGAGTGAAAACTTTTCATATTGCGGGTTGTAAAAAATACTATCAGCAACCCTTGTGTGTTTTTTGATAACCGATATGAAAGCTATTCTCTTTAACACCAAGCTGATTTTTGACAGAACTCATATGTCTGCCCAAGAAATATTCCGGACTGAAATTAGCAGGAAGAACTATTTAACTATCTCCAAAGTTCTATCTTTCAAGGAAAACTACACAATTCGAATGGACGATTAGACCTATTCTTAAAATTGGCTTGAAATAGGCCTATTTTGGGCAGTGGAGAAAAGGTCTGAAGTGTGGAGTTCATCTACGATTAAGTCGGTGAGTACAAAGGGCGATTATTTTCAAAAGCAGGGAGAAATTAATCCCTCTTGGGAGTGGGCCAAAAAAGTATAACAGGACTTATAATAAGATTTATCGGACCAAGATAGAACCTCGGCAAATCAAATAAACCAACTTCATTCCTTCTGAAACGGATGATGATAACCAAACGTAACTGGCGGTAATTTCGAGAAGAAATCTTATCTACAAAGGTTATGCTAAGACTTTGAAGTAAAATTTCCAGCATTCGTTAAACAAAATTTATTTGAAGAGGAGAAGAGTATTTTAAAAAGTTTACGAGGGATGGTTATGGATTTAAATTTAGAAATAAAATCAAATGTCTCGTTTAATCTGGTGTGTTCTCGAGAGACCCAAGTTACTTGCTTGGCGAACAGTCGAAACTAATCTGAGTATGCTTTCAGCTGTGAGACTAAAATGGTGGTAATCCAAGAGCGTAAAAGTTATGGTACATAGTTTTTATAGGTAGATATTTTATTAAATGACATCAATTTCGTTTCTTCTTTAGATCTAAAAAAAAAATAAATAAATTGTTGGCACAACAGCTCCAAGCGGGGCGGGGGCCTGTGTGTGCATTGATATTCTGCAGGAAAGGAAGGGAGACGCACTTTCCATGACATTAATTACTCTTGGAGAATTTGTTACTTCCCCGCAAGAGGCAGTACCCCGGAAAATAACTTAGTTGGAGTCGTCAGGGATCGAACCCAGAACCTTCGGCGTGGCAGTCCGACACACTAACCACTACGCCACGGGGTACTACTTCTTTACTCTACCGTTTAGGAAATCTTACTGCTTTGAAGGAAAGCTTGTTTTATGCCAGTTGTTGGATATGGCATTTAAGTGGTTTTTTTCTGAATTTAGGACTTCCATGAATCCTACGTTTGTTTTATAAGAGACATAGCGAAACACGAAATAAGATTTTGGCATTGAAATTATATTTTTTAAGGAGAATTCAAGGAAATGCCACCGAACCGTGAGAGAAATCTTTTCTACCCAGATATTACGAAGGGTTTGCAATAATTATCTTATCTACCACAAAGCATTCTATGAACAATTTTTAGGACACACTTTGTGGGGCAGACTGGACAAAACAATGGATAGGACAAGGTTATTTTGTTCAGGAAGGCACAAAAGCTAATGCCATTTATTAGGTTGTCGTGTTTCCCGACATCAGTAGCACAAAAGTTGAAAGATAAAGGATTTTCAGAAAAAAAAAACTTTACATTTGTATATGAAAATATAAAGAATAGAGGGTTTAATGAACCAGACAGCAGCTGTGGAACGTTAAAGTAACCTGCGAGTATAATATTGACTCCGTAATCTACGACTAAAAAGAGTAGTGAGTCTACTGGATCAATATGTAGTGAGTTCTTATGCTTAAATAGAGATTCAATGCAAGGCATTTAGTGCATCCAAATGAAACGAAAGAGGAATAGCAGCATCAATTCTTTTGTGTATGACCAATATCGTAATTTTTGCAAATATAAACACGGTAATTGTTTTTGATTTTCCATCAAGATAAGAGTCAATCTTATTCGACACGAGGGGTATAGTATAACATCATCAGCAGTGGATCATCGCGTAGGTAGGTGGGATCTTTTGTGTGATAAGGGGTTTGACTGATGGACGAATTCAAAGGTCAAAATAAGATGGAAATAAAACTAGAGTTGTTGTCGGGGATATTGAAGTAAAATATAGGAGTGTGAGAGCCAAGAAATCATCTTCATTTTTATATGTTCGATTTTTATAAACAAGTGCACCACTTACCTATTCCAAGGTCTTCCTTAGGCAAACTTAAGACTATTCTCGTTGTGTTATCCCTAACATCGAAATCTTCATCCATGAGCATTGATAGCATTAAACTAATAAATTCCTTAACAAATTTTAGTTTTTTTTTCTCAAGTGCTGTTGGAAAATGTACAGCAATATGTGCTAAAATATTTGATGCTTTAAGTCTGAAAGCAAAATGTTTTTTTTTGTAAAATGTATTCACCAGAAACAACATTATTTCATACCTTAAACAGTCCGGATTCCAAGATTGTGTTATTTCAATCAAATACTCCAAGCACAGCTGTGAAGTTTTGAATTCTATACCTTTTTTAAGGACCAATCGTTCAACACATAGTGTTAAGGGGCTTTTTACATCTCCGGGATGCTTCTTAGACTCTTTGATCAATTGTGTAAGAGTAAAATCAAAGTTATCTAATTGACTTAATGCTGCGTAAGCTTTCATCGCACATTCCGGATAAAATTTTGGTATCTGTGTGACTTCTTTAAGCGTTGAATGTAGTGTTTTGCTATTTTTCAATTCGTCATGTAATTTATCAAGCATATCGTCTGGTAGAACCTTCATAAATGCTATTTCAGCATCTGTTAGTTCGTACTCCTCAAGGTCTTCGGTAAGGATACGTTTTTTATTTAATACTAAAATAATGATATTAAGGCAAGTGTCTGCCTGTTCGAGGTAGATGCTTTCATGTGTGATAGGAGGAGAGAGTAAAAAGTCAGATAAAGCTCCAAATGGTAGAGTCAGTCGTAACATGTGTAAATTGTAGATGTATAATGATTTTCGGAATACGGGATAGTAAAAAGATAGCTCACGTGTGTAGAAATGCTTTTGTTGAGAGAAATGCAGAAGATTTTGTATGGTCTCTTGGGGAAGCAAGAGATTTTTAGTTCTGAAAAGAAACATTTTAAATAGATTTAGTAAATTATAAAACATTCGATTCAGGGAGAGAAAAACACCGAACGAAACCGACTCTGAGGAAATTTCTCTGCTGCCGGTTACCATGATAGAGGGGTATCAGCTGGTGTTGAGAACTTAGAAAGAACACTTGCAGTCCACTAAAAGGCAATGACAACCAGCCATTCGCTCTTAGGAGGAGGCTTCATTCCAATTGCTTACAACAATTATGGACAAGGGATTAGGTCATCCGCTCAAGTAAGAGCGATATAAAGACTTCATTTCGTATCCGATCGATGAGAAACGAGAATTTCGTCTGAACTTCGCCAACGTCTCTAAAAACCGTTATTATGCCGCCTTAATCCTCTAGCCAGCAACCTATGAGAGTGAAGTCGTGCTATGTTAACCATAGAACAAAACGTATACACCCAAGAATTGCAAATCGTCAATTATTACCATATTCAACTTTAAATGGCCTATAACACCGCACCAATTCCAGTACATCAGATACTAATTTTGATCGATCAACACACGTGGTGGATGTACAGCGATATAAGCCTAGCCAGAAAAAATATTCAACGCTCCAGCTCGTAATATCTTCAACGCCATATCAGACCAGGTCATACGCCAAGGAAGAGAACGTATCTCTTGCTACTTGTAGTGCGAAATTAACGGGCTAAGAATCGATCTGGCTGTAGAGGCACATTAAGAGAGGCTCAGAAGCACCAAGCTTTTTAGCGCCACCCAATGGAATAAAAGAAGATAATAGCTTTAACATAGAAACAAGTTACACAAAGCCATGCCAACCTCATTCGAAAATGAAGCATCACTACTAAGAATCCTCACTGTTCCAATTGGCAATAGCGCTACCTAACGGCCTTTTGTGATTTTTCGCTGATTGATCTCTGGCTATCTCGACTCGACAAAATATATGCTATGCAGAGATCACTCGAAGGATAAACCTTGCATTTGTCTGTGGGTTCGTTCATCGAAGTAATTTTGATATGTAGTAAGCCTATCTCCTAGAAATCCAAGGAGACTCTATCTATCACTCAAATAATTCCTTCCTGATATATTTGTCACACTTACCCACTCAAAATCTCAATGAAAATATCCAGCATTACTTTCAGTATAACTGCGTTATTGATTTTGGCTTTCGAATGAAAAGTTACCACAGTCGAGCATATATCGCCAATGAGCTCAGCGTCGTGTGTTCTTAGTGCTTTGATTAGGAAGAGAATCTGTTGAATGAAACGGTTTTAATTTTCACATAAAATGCATTTCTAAAATTGCTTACTTGAAGCAAATGGCCATGTAAGACATTTAAATTGATAGTTGTCGGGTCATCTGCCGAAATCTGTAAGAAAATTTACTAGATAGTTAAAAAAGGTACTACATTTATGTGAACACAAAAAAAAAAACCTACCAAAACCTCAGCACATTTTCTTAGGATAGTCACAGGCAAGGAATCTACTGAGATAAGTGCAACTATAGCTTTCGCTGCCAAGTACCTTGTTTGCATTTCAGGACACCCAGAACAGTTCGATATGAACGGAATGAATTCAGAAAGCTAGGAAAATATTAAGTTTAAAAAAAAACAGACAAAAGAAAATTATTTATCAAATTCACCTTCAAATTTGACTCGGTTCCCTCTAACGCAGATGGATACAATCGACTCAGCATGAGCAACAATGGATGTAATTTATTAGCTTTTTCGTGACGTAAGATCAATGAACTAGCTTTGCGCAATTCATCCAAAAAGAAGTCATACAACTTCGGATAACGCAGAAAGAATATCCTTCCGGTCATTTTATTGCGAATACTTAAATTCTCCGAGTCTCGTGTTCGTTGAACTCCAAATATCCGAGTGATTAACGCTGAGAATAATAATGTCGCTGAATTCTTTTCAGACCATGTAGAAGCTTCATAGCCTCGTATAGCACACATGACTCCATCGCTAGCAAACTCGCCGATTGATTCGTTCAGATCAGTGCATCGAAATAAAGCTCGTAAGATGTTCAATGCATGACTCCTAGCCTCTGTGCTTCTATCGGGATTTTCGCACAGCTGCATAAGTTGTTGCATGCAGAAATAAAGAGATTTGGTTGTACCAACTTGAAGCTCTGCCGTAATCAATGCTTGAACCATAAACGGAACTCCAGCACTTCGCCGGGTGGCGCAAATTTTTTCATTTATCTGTTCATCCTTAGAAATGATTGACAATAATTCTCGCAACCACGTCATAGGCAAAATATTCAAGTCATGACTTTCAACGCGCCATAGTCGGGCACATAGTTTCGAAAATCCAACATAAGCTTGTTCAAAGGCGCCCCGATGTTTTGTCTCCGAAAGAAGCAACTTGAAGTGTTCGCCAATCTCTAAAATTTGTTCATTGGTGACCAGAAAATTTTCAGTGACTTTACTATATTGAATCGGTGATCGAAGCACTATCTCGCCTAGTATTAAAGAAACTTCTTTCACCGTTCTCCATGCACAAAGAAGCACCATTTGTGGAGTGATCTTGAGGCTTTCTTGACTTTGTTTGATCTTCGATGAGAGTACTTTCCGCGGTGTTTTACCTTGACTTTCAGTTCCTCCAAAATGCTTCGGAAGTTCACTGAAATCATTTGGCAAATGGCCTTCGGGTGACGAATTATTAACAACTGGGCCAACAACAGTTGTCAGTTCCTTGCAAATGACTATAACTTCAGCGACAAGTATTCTCCATCCAATGTCTTTTGAAAATCCTTGAAAGTCCAGTCGCTTAAAGAGATGTTTTACTGCAAAAAGGACTCCATACAAAGGATTTGATTTTGCTGCTAATAATATTGATTCCTTTCCTAAACGCAGCCCGTCTTTGAGGATATTCAAAGCCCAACGTAGGGCTGCATAATGCACTGGGCAGTAGTTGGTAACCTCAAACGGACCAAATGCATCGGAACTGCCCTTATTACAGAAGAACTCTAAACGATATGAACCCGTTATAGAGTCTGCTGGCCGCACACTCACTAATAATTCCTTGATCTCATCAATTGATTCATTTTGAAATATCCTAAAGCCTTTTTTGTCTTCGATAAGCTTTAGAATCGACACAGCTAGCTCTTTGTTGGCTTCATAAGTGTCACTTATAACCTCTATTAACGTCTGGACGGTATTTCTTGGCAGGAATTCATCTAAATTAAGGTCACAGTTGACTAAGATTCGCATACAGATTTCAAGCAGCTGCAGGGATATTGAACGACGACTGAAATTCGCTCCTTGAAAAAGATTGTCGACGAGAATTTTTATGAAGTCCATTAGAAATTTCCTATATAGTAATTTCTCCGTACTGGAAGTATCTTTCAGCACTTTAACCAAGTTGAGTTCACATCGGATGAGAGCTTTACCTAGAAGTGAAAGTGTTTTTTGTCTTGTAGCTGGACTCTGCGAATTGGAGTTATATTCTAGGAACAGCAGGATATGTTCACATTCGAGCTCAGTTAAGAGTTCTGTTGTTTTGTGCGTTTCGACAAGTAACCTTAGGGCCATTATACGAGTATCATCGCAGTTTGAAAGAATTGAGAGTAAAAGATTTTTTGAAAAGCCTCTGAGAATTTCACTGAAATTATCCATTTTGATGCCACTTTTACGAACTGCCCATAAGGCTGATAGCTTTGTACTTATTGGAATTTCACTAGTATGCTCAATGATATGCTGCACAATGCGAGGTTCGCATTTGACTGCCTTGACTAAAAGTACTTCGACATCGGGAAGCCTTGAATCGTTTTTTGCTGCAATTTCAAGCAAATACGAAATCCAAAGATTTTTCCACGCCTCAAAATCAAGTTCTTTGTGACTGGAAGCCATTAAGCCTTCAAATAAATTATTGACAATAAAATCTCGTCCAAGATTTTCAGCAAACAGCGTACTAAATAATTCTTTACAATTTTGTATAATATCCTGACTACCTAGTATCGATACAGCTTGAAGCAAAACAATGCACTTCATTGAGAGTGAGAGCCTTTCTGAATTGCAAGCATCAAATATTTTTTGGAGAAGATAGCTAAAAGATATCTTCTTACTCAATGCTATCACATTTCGCAGAAGATCCCTGCACAAATGTCTTACACTGTCCATGTGATGTTCCAAATAGCAGAATGCAAATATCAGGAGTTTTCTCAGAATTAACTTTGTGTCTTCGTTCAATTCGTTATTTCGAAAATCAAAATTTAAAAGGATCTTTGAAATCTGAAAGAGCGATCTAGCTGCACACAATAAAATATTGGGTACAGTCGAGTTTGCGTTAGCCATGTCGTCGATTTTTGTGCAGATATCTCGAATGTCTTTCGAGAGTTGAGTAAAATCATGATAGTCAAATGTATTGACAATACCAACGCAGAGTACAATTTCGTTAGATTTTTTGGCCAATTTAACTTCGTGTATGAAGCCTTCATAGTTTGATGAAATTTTCGCAATGTATGCCATAAGAATGCCAGAGTTTGTTCGTGGATCCATTGGTATTTCATCGTCGTTTATTATCTGCTTGCAAACAATGTTAAGATTTTTGAGTTGCTCCGAATGGTGTTGATGTAATTCTTGGGGAAATTCTTGGGCGCAAGAAAGTATAAGCCTGATTGAGTTGTGCACATAAAGGTAATATTCGTTTCGAACTGAGGGTGAGCTGAGAACACTGAAAGTAAAAATTCAAAAAAGAGGGTATTTTTTAAATTAAAATATAGTTTGTTTTATAATTCAAAGACATTCGAATTATTTCAGAATTTCTTCAAGTTTTAGTCATTAATCGACAAAAATAAACGTGTGGTATCCAAGGATCCCCAGCTCTAAGCACTACATCCAATGTGCTATTGTCAGCCTGCCTAAATCACTGGATAATACGAACTTCGTGCCACCTTTTATTTTTGATGAGTTGTTTGACGATCCAAGGTATTCTTAAACGTCCACAATAATCACATTTGGTCAAACAACTCATCAAAAATAAAAGGTGGCACGAAGGTAGCACATTGGATGTAGTGCTTAGAGCTGGGGATCCAAGCCCTTCCTTAGTAAATCTCAATCGACACCAGAGAACAATAAACCTTCCTTTCTAATCATTGCAACTAGTGCCGCACGAGTTGCATTCAAAATATTTTAAGTGTGACGGGCGTATATGTAGTTAACAGGTTTGTTATACATTATGCACGGTCTGCATTTTATTATTTTAAAAGTTGAAATGTTCATCGTTTATCAAAACGGCTCGCAGCTTGTTATCTGGCTTTGATTTTGTTTTCATCTCTTCTTGATGTTAGCATCAACTTTTGTTTGTCCAGTCGTAACCCATAATTTTTGTTGAGAAATCGATTAAGAAAAGCTTATAAGTGGCCTTAGCTTGAGTAGCCTTATCTATAGTCTCTGGCTGGTATACATTACTTTTGTCTTTTTGACGTTAATTATTAAGCAGCGAATGACATTATCGGGCAAAGTCACTCGTGTTTTCTGGACAATTCTGTGTCTGAGCTATCAATTTTGATGATTTTTTTTTATGTTATACTACCTAAATAATCTGTACCAGGGAAGGTTTCCTATTGGTAGGTACCACTAGATCATTTAAGTAAAAATTTACCTTAATTCTGTCAAATATCGTTGTACAGAGCTACACAGAAATGGAAATACTAGTTGAATCTTCAGTTCGAGGGCTTTTAAACCGCAGCCAAAATTTTCAAAACACCCTGCGATTGAAGTCACAGTCAGATTCCATTTAGAACTTTCAGTTGATGTCTTGGCTTCATCCAACAACCGTGATAGTGTATCTGCCAAGGATTCCACTATTGTATTCTCGTCAACGCCTCCAGTTTCCAAGCGGGATGCTGTTATTAATAGCCTAAAAATAATAAATAATAACAAAATGTTACGATGAAGTGCCATAACAATGCAGTAAAACAAAAAATCAATAACATACTTTGATATTTGATTCCTTACAGGATGCTTAAGCGGAATATAAAAGTAGAGGTCTGTAAGGAATTGCAAAACTGCGGGATCCTTTCCTATGCTTTTGAAAATCTGTAAATTTATAATTTAATAAATTTTTGTTATGGTTTGCGAAAGGACTCTCTTTCAAAACAACTTACGTTTTTTACCACCGACACTTGGTCGGGAATGCTGTTAGAGTTCCTTAATTGCAAGCAATAGCTCTCTTCGCCTGAAATCGGAAAGCCATGATTGTAATAATTAAATTAAAAAAATTGATTTTGTATACTTTTTTCAAAGTGCTTGGGTAAGCACACGAGAGACGAACGCATTTCTGAATTTTTCCTCGTGTTTTCACCGGTTCTTACTGTTGATACTCGTAAATTTAGAGAGTTCATAATGCGCCTCCTTTATCGATAATTGTTTGGTAAATAAAATAAACTTTAAATTAAAACAAATATCCTTTGTTTTTATTTTCTACAACGATGAAAGGACTCGCTAACTAATTATAATTAGTGCAGACCGCACACCGCCTTGTTTTATTTTGCTTGCTGTGAAGGAATTTTCTTTGACGTGTGCGTTGAAAGTTATCTGTCACTTTTGTGCACGTTGTTTTGTTGACTTTCACTCAGCTGATAAAAAAAGAGCCAAATCGATAAATAAAAAAGGAAAGCATGCGTAAACAAACCTGTAGGGCTGCCAGCATAAAATTTTAAGATTCTTTTGGTAAACCATTCAGTGTTCTCATTGCAAGGAAAAATATATCGCATCATGTACTTATAGGGCCATATTTATCGAACGATATCAAACCGCTCGTAACTTTAAGAGCCTCTTAACTTAAGTTCGAAAAGTGCTATTCATCGAACACTATTAACTCTAATTCGAATATTCGAAAAATGGCGGATTCCTTATTCCGGAACGCACCCAAAAGCTATTTCCAAACTATCCCACTCATTTTTCGAAATCAAATGTCAAAAAAAAAACAAAAAAAAACCAATGAGCCAGGCAAAAAGTTGAATTGTTATAAAATAAACCTACCTCTATTATTATTATAAATAATTCATTTTTTATTTAAAAAAAAGTCGGTGTTCTAAAAGGAAACCAAATCATTACATTGTAATTTTTGTTTCATTTCAATTCTGCTGTTCCTTTAAGCTATACAAAGTTGGAAAGTTTGTAGAAAAAATGTCGGCTTCCAGAATTTTAGATGCACTAATGAAAGTGACAAAAATCCCAGTTCCGCGGAACAATAGTGTTCAATGTAAGTTCAAACATAAACAAAAGGAAAAAAGTTTCACCGGAAAAGTATGTTTGTACTTGAAAATGTGAATGCGGTCGTGTATGGACTTTGGCCGGAACAGATTTTATCGTGCACTTCAGACTCTCGGCTGAACCCGATAAATTTCAACTCATTCGATATTGTTCTAGGTAAGTTTTATTTTAAAAAAATCATTGCTAGCCTCCAAATTATTAATAAACTCACATCCCTAGCCACAATAACCCACAAGAATACATGGACACTACAACAAAAGCCTGAATTTCAATAATTAGCTCTAAATGAAAGACTAAATAATAATCGTGGAGTACCTACTTTGAAATCTGCAGGCGCTTTTGAAGAGTGCCAAAAAGAATGAACACTATGAAGAAATAGAGAATATCCGTCTGTAGAACTCCTTGAAGCAAAAGAGGTTTTCTCAAAACCACCCTACCATTTTAATTCACTCAGCTCCAAACATATCGTAAGTATTTTAAGCAGTTATTTGTTAATTTAACAAGTTTGTTTTAGAAATTGCTTGCATTGATGTACGGCTTGCCTGGCGGTTTATTTAGAAGACACAAGATGGCTGAATTAGCTTTTATAATACACTACATGGACTTGGCAATTACCCGTGAAGGTGATGTGCACAACATGCCAATCGAGTCCCTTCGGTATGCCTGTTATTTGAGGGGCTTGAATCCAAGATCCAAGTAATCTTAGTAAGGAAAAGATGATTTATATGGTTGGCCTCAAAATTTACTTCAAGAAATGTATGTTGACTTCTCTACACGACAATACATCGTGGATGATTTCTTTTAATTTTTTTTTAAAATAAAATATGTAATGCTCTTTTTTTAGAGAAATAAAAATAAATCTGTTTAAACGTTTGAAGGTTTCAGTTTTTTAATTGTACAATAGATACATCATATAATCGTATATTTACAAAGTTAATTTCAATAGGCAATGTTGTAGACAATTTATTGTGTGAGGGGTAACAAAGCATTCAAAGAATTGTACGGGGAGAGTTTTAACTAACCGGGACAGCTGCTTTACTTTCACGTATATTATTTTTTTGTCGGCTTATCATTTCGCCCATGATTCTGTTGCGTCTTTTCATTCGAAGCGAAGCCAACTTTTGCTTCCTGCCAGTGTCCGCTCAACTAAAAAATCATATTAACGGACAAAAGTTGCATTAAAAAGGAATTGAAGTTTTTTTTATCTTCTTAAAACTTACTCAAGGACATCTTTAAATACGTCCGAATCTTTAATGAAATAATTAGGAAAGTCTTGTACCAAAATCAATCGTTTATCGAATTTTTGAGCACTGACTTGTAGCGCGATGATTGGAATGGAAAACCATTGAATAGTTCCAATTGACTTTGAGTATATGAACCTTTCTGGTCTCCAAGAGTGTTGTAATGTTATCCGAATCAGTCAGATTAATGCATTCAACAAGTTGGAATTTCAGGAGTTTAGCCAGAATCTTTATTGCAGCTGTATTTCCAGAGCTAGCTGGTCCTGTTGTCAAGCATAACTGAGCTCGATACATGTTTGTATCAGGATCCAAGGTTTGGTAGCCAATTTTTTTTCAACCGTATCTTCGTAGTCGTGATTCAGCCAATCGAATCATATTGCATTGGGACACGATGTCAAAAACAACTTTAATATTAATTATTGAAGAAATCCCGATTCCATTTTCACATATTTTAGTGAAAAAGTATTAAATTAAATTAAATTAATTCAATTCAATTCGCAAAACACTACTTTGTTTATTTTTGGTTGAAAATTTTAGTTGCAAATGTTAAAGGTCGAGCTAGTTTGCAAAATTTTAACAATTTTTTTCTTTTTCTTTGAATTATGTCAAATCGATAAAATTCGTAGTCTATTTGTACTCAGCCGCTTTGCCACAATTAACTTTTCACAATGATTTGGGTACCCGGCTTTACGGGGTGAAGTGATTTTTACTCAATTTTTCATGGTCACAACCACTTAAACAACCAAGTTTCTTCCCTAGAATTTTGTTCATTAGTCTGGAAGACTCCTAACCAATCCTTCGACACTGCCGATTTAGCCTTCAAATAAAACTGGCTACACTGCTGCGTGCGGATAGACTAATGATTTCGAATATTTTTCGAAGATACCGCTCGTAACTTAAGAGTGGTCCTGACCGCTCATAACTTTTGCGAGCGCTCGTAAATCTTTACTAATAGTGCTTGATAAATAGACTTACGAGGCTCTTAAGTTGAGAGCGATCGATAAATACGGGCCATAGTCTTTTCTATAAATTTGTACCTACCTGTCCTAATTTCTAAAAGGATTTCATTAGCACGTTGCTCTTTTTTTTCGTATGGAATGTCAAAAATACGCACGCATTTATTAAAAAGTGGCCAACTCGTATGTGGCCGTTTGCTGCTGCTGCGGATATCCGTTTCGTTGTGTTCACAACATTGAATTCGTGTGTAATCAATATTTTGACATGCAATACGGATGCGTTTGCGGATCTGGCTCCGCGGGTCCATTGTGTTCCAGCAGTCAAGGGAAAAATCGTAACGTTTATGATTGTTGACAATTCATTGCTCCATTACAATTGATTTGGATTTATTTTAGTCGAGAATAAAGTAATCAACTTCCCCTATAAATTTAAAGGTATAATCACTTTACAGTCTTTTTGTTCCTCCCAAAATCACAAATTTTAGAAAAGTATTTCATTTGATGTCTCGGAGCGAGAGAAAAAGTATATTGCCGTTCGCTTAAATGGTCTATTAACAGATCAACAATCTCAACTCATGCCATGGAGGTGAGTTGGAAATAATAACAAATCGTAACTATTTGACACTTCAAAGTGAGTTTAGGAACGCTGCTATGACGTCATACAAATCGTAACTAATTTGGATTAAAGGAGCGCCTTTTTGTTGACGTTTGAATGTCGAATATCGTTAAGAAAGAACGCACCACAGGCTTTGATTGTTATTCCATTACCAAACAAATTTGTCGGTTAGGCGTCAGTTATAGCCACCAGTAAAAAGCATCAGTAAAAATCGAAAACAAATGAATTTGGAGCTTTTTTACTGACGGTCGTTTATAGCGATCAGTAAAATTATGTCGGTAAAAAAATGGAAATCGCAACGCATCCTGTCTTTTTCTTCTTCTTTCTGGTTGCAAATGTACCAGTAATTTATTTCCGGATGAACGAATTTATTCCGGATGAACGAAACAGTAAGAAACTAGAATGAATTATTGTTTCATTTTGAGTGACATGACAATCAGCTGATACGTAAAATGAGTTTTTGCCAGTAAAATCTAATTATTGATTTTCCGTAAAAAATACATTACCGAATCAATATATATTTTTTTAAATAAATTAATTTATGTTATTCGCCACCGGTTGGGATACACTTTTTGTTTCAAAACGCATTCAAACATATTAAATACTACAAAAGAAAATGTTTACTGATGCGTTTTACTGGTCGCTATAACTGACGCCTTATCCATCCAGATGTACACATGATATCATTGTTATCCGAATTCAGTCCAAATCCATCAGTCATGATCGATAATGTGTACCCCACATAAAGGTGCAGATCATTACTTGCAGCTCTATGTAAAGCTACCTTTAGATATAAATATTGTCACGTCAAACAAAATCGGTTTTGTCACAACAATTATAGCCATGATAAACAGAGATATGAGGTATGCTGACTGTACGTGTGGACGTCATCTGATTTTTTCGAAGTGAAGATAAATAAATATATTGATTTGCTGGTTTTTATTATGTTCTCATATATTTGTATGGTTCTAATAATCATAAGACAATGGGCCGTATTCATAGATGATGTTTAAGTTGTTGCTAAGCTAAACTGGAGTTTACCTGATGAAGTTTCCATAAGCTAAACTCCAGTTTAGCTAGCAACAACTTAAACATCATCTATGAATACGGCCCAATTTGTTTAAATACTGAATTCAAAAAAAAAGTCTTCACTTGAGAAATAAAGTAATTATTAAAGATGATAATGACGTCATTAAATACCAAATTGGAGATTCGTATGTGTCTAGTCAGCATACCTGATATTCAGTGTATCATGGATAATAAATAGCATGATACAACTAATAAAGATTATATGGCATTGCGCATGATGCAATGAAAAACGTCAAAATCCATGGTGTGTTTATGACGAAGAGAGCATAACACAATGTCAGTGTGTAGAACGTATAGAGCGTAGAACGAAAGAAAAATCAAATCCGGAAGGCGAAAACTTCAGATATGTTCATGACGTAGATGCGCAGAGCAAATCAAATAAAAAATAAAAAATTTAAGGCGGTTTCTTTAGTAGTTGTATCATGGGATAATAGCAAGAGGAATTTGGAAACGGGATAAGTGAAGGCGCAGCTCAACTTATATTTTCGTGTGGCGTCGGAGCGCGTCGGCATTGGAATAAATTGGAAGGTTAAGCCTATGCGTTGAAACTTTTGAAAGCAACGAACGAGAAATAAGTCAAACACTATTTCTAACTCTCTTCATTCTGTATTGAAAAAGCAATTCGCCATATTCCTTTCTTTTTCATCTTTTTTTAAATAAATATGTAATTTGTTGGTGGCATTTTGAGTTGAGTTTGGTTTTTGGTATTTGGTTATGCATATATGCAGTTTATTTATATTAGAATTACATATTATAAGCTTTCTTAAAATACCTATCATTACTGTTTTTCTTGTGTAAAATTAAAGAAAACTATTATTCTGCTCTTATAATTCGTTTATATAAGTGCTATTGAGTGATATTAAGAACCGAAGAAGTTGCGAACTCCTCGGAGAAGGTTAAACGAGAACATGTTTTCGGTGTGAAAGCAATTGAGTATCAATATTTTTAGGTTTTAAGGATTTTTTAAGCTTTCGCTTGAGTTTATATAAATAATTGCAACTCAATTTGTTGTACACGAACAAAAAATATAAAAAAAAATTGATAATAATAAACAAAAACAACCATGACCATGACTGCCGCGGCCAGCAATACAGTCATTGATCTTTCTGGAGACAATGACAACCCCGGTGCTTTAGCTGCACTCTCTAACTTACCTCGATTGAACAGCTCTGCCTGTGAAACTGGTTTTGAGCGTGCATGTGACAATCCAGAATGCTCCGCACCAAAATTAATATCCATTGTCCCGAAGCTCGAGACTTCCGAATTCATAACAGAGCCCATGGTTTTGAATCAGCCCACTCTTATCAATGGATTCACAACTGTGTTCCAAATCGATGGCGTTGCCACCAGAATTGATGATCAAATGAACGAATGCACAACAGGAGAAGCCACAGGGGTGAATGCAAATACTCCTAAAACAGTGTTCCGGGTGGTGCCGAACACCCACGCCCACATTGTTAATTATGTAGTTGTTGATGGAGCTGGTGATACTATGAGAAAAATCAAAGAAAACGACGCAGAAACCATGCGTAAGCTCCTCTTTTCACAACGATTAAGTGCTGAACAAATGCTAAAGAAACTTATTGCAAAAGCCCTTGAGACACCAACACGACGGGCAAATTTAGTCCCTGTGCCAGTTCCCGCACCAATTCCTGCACAAACTTTTGCGACAGCTCTGGCGCCAATTCATGAGCCAGCATCTGTTAAAATGCCTGCGCCAGATACTGTACCAGTTTCTGCCCCAATTCGTTTACCAATGAAACCAGTTATAAAGCAAGCTCCAAATACAGTTTCTAAACCCATGCCTAAATTACCTACCAAGCCAGTTTCTAAACTGATTTCTAAACCAGTTTCTTCTTCTAAACCAATTTTAAAGCCGGTTTATAAGACAGTTTCTCAAGCGACCCCCTCCAACAAAGAAGTACTTTCCATAGTTCCATCTGGGATAACTGTTAAAATTGTTCCAACTGAATCAAAACAAACTCTATTAAAACCATCCGCCTCCGCCACAGCATCGATAAACACCCCAACTACCAACCCGATTAAAAAACCATATCCAGCAACAAAACCTGTTATTTGGCAAGCCGTTCCTTCAGTAGCTGCATCAAAAACCACACCAACATCAATTAATACTACTTCACCAAAAGCATCGTCCTCTACTTCTTCGGGAACTGATCAGTATCCACTTATTTCGAGTGCGAAATTGGCTTCACCAAGTATCCCTTCATCATTATCACAGCAGACAACACCTAAATTGCCCCAAACTGACATAGAACCACTTGATGTAGAAAACTCCATAGTAGCAGCGTCAATAGCAACTCGTCATCGAAGACAAATTGAGTCACCAGCTGTCACCCAAGATCAAACACGGGCTCTTAAGCGAAAACACGACTTGACGACACCTGTTCAAGAAGCAATCAAAAGACTTCGACCAAGATCTCCAACCAGAAAACAAAATATCGTACCTTTAGCCTCAAATATACCAAAAGCCCCAGATACTCCAACTTCAACGCCAACCAGAAAGTTACCCATTCTCAATAACAAATTGCCAATGAGGCCTGTGGGACCGCAAAAACCAAAAGTTACCGAAATTCAACCAACTCCGTTAATTGACACAAAAGATGAAGTTGACACAAATGAAGAGGATGAAGTAATCACACCTGATACAGTTCCAATGTCGACTATAAGTTCGAACAGAAATAACACGTACGCAACGAAGGAGGCAGTTGAACAAAGTCAGCCAGAAGAAATCGATACACAACTAGTACGTCGAAAAATGAAGCCTCTTATGGGACCAGCTTCTAAAATGAAAGCTCTGAGGGATATGGCTGACGCAAAAGCAATAACTATGACACCAAAAAGTGATGCATCCAATCAATGCAAGTCAGCTTTGGTAACCGAATCAGGGCCAATGAAAATTGGGGAGACTATCATCACTCGAACTGGATTGTCAAAAGTCAAAGATAATCCACCACGGCCAGCAAACATTACGAGACCTTGTTCGGTTGCAGTAACTGACATCGCAAAAATCAGTACAACCACTGACTCGGACAGTGATTCTAAATCAACAAGATCCTCTCCAAGAACAACTAGAAGGTCAACATCGGATAAGGAACTAAATGCAAAGGCGAAACAAGTTGAATCGTTGATGGGTAAGCTTCGATCGCGTTGGGGTTTTGGTAAAGAAGATGAAACTTCAAATTCAGGAAAATCCCATTCACCGAAATTGGGCAGATCAACCAGATCCGCATTACCAAAAATTAACAAGGAAACATCACAAACAACAGAAGCTAACAAATCTGAGAGTGATGAAGTATCAGATCCAACTTTGTTGACAACGCCATCAGCACCATCGAAAGTAATGAGAGTGGTTTTGCCACCTCCAATGAATAAAAACGATTCTCCACATCCCAATCTCAAAATTTCATCAATAGTAAGTGGCGATACTGCGCTTGCTGCAACTTTAGGAGAAGCAGATAGAGGAGAAACTCATACAGTAACTTCTGACAATAAAAGCAGGTAATTTTTTTCATAAAATTTTTTTCTTATTCCTGAATCAATATTATATTGTTTTATCTGCAGCGGAGGCGACATTGAGAAATTGCAAAGAGAGCTGGCGGATTTGCGGCGCACTGTTGCCAGGCTTACACATGGAAAAACCACATAGAATATGTTGAAGTTGGAAATAAACACATACATTTTTTTTTGTTACGTTCAATTTATATAATAATAATAAAAAACATACCTATGTTTACAGGTAAATAAAATGTTCGATTCGTTATTATCAATAAAAGCTTTAACGTGAGTGAAAACCACTATACCGCGTGTCCCTTAATTTGTAGGCCATATTTAAGGGCATGATTCTTGGGTATATTTTAAAAACAAATCGTTCTATAGCATAATATGTCCAATTTTGATAACATTTTTGGGAATTGAAGAAAAGATTGCCCATCAAAATACTTTGCAGTCAACTCTGCAATACCACAAGGTAGCCACTTAGGCCCTCTACTTTTTATTTTATTTATTAATGACTTACCATCTATCTTGAAGCATCCAAAATACCTCATTTACGCTGATGATGTGACAATTTTCAAGACTATTTTTTCTAGTGTAAGTGATTGAGAAATGTTGCAATGCGACCTTAATTCGTTTTTTGACTGGTGTGTGCGTAATTGCTTGTCTCTCAATATAAATAAATTTAATTTTATGCACCTCAAAAGAAAACTTTTAGTAACCATTTAATTAATCCATAAAAGGAATTTCCCTATCATCTATGGAAAACGTAAATGTTCTTGGTTTTATATTCGATCGCAAGCTTGAATTTATTCAGCACATCAACACCATATCAAATAGAGCTAATTTAATTCTACAGCTTTTTATAACATTTGTTCGTCGCATTATTGACTATGCTTTCCAGGTTTGGTCACCCCATTACGAGTGCCATATAAAAAAGTTGGAACGTATTCAAAAAAGATTTCTGCGATTTGTATTGCGGGGCTTAGGTTGGGAAAATCCTTAGGAGCTCCTCGCATACTTCAATAGACTAAAACTTATTGATTTGCCATCCCTTGTGAATAGACGACCTTATTTAAGTTTCGTTTTCATTGTTAAATTAATAAATGATAATCTAGACTCTTTGTACCCTTTGTCTCGAATAAATTTTAATATTCCTCAAAGAAACTTAAGGAATCTACCTAGCTGCATAAATGTCCCAAATTGTCGTACTAATTATGAACGATTTTCTCCCTTAAACAAAATGTTTGAATTATTTAATCTTCTCAATAATAGATGTAATAACTTATTTGACCAATCGTTAAATTTTTCATCTAAATTTCAATCAAATTTTTATTCAATTACTCTGACCCACTTTAAAGGTATTTGCGCTGTTAGTACTAATGCTAGAAACTTCTTTTAAGTATTTATTTTTGAAAGAAATAATAGTTTTTTTTTAATGAACGTAACAAAAAAATCAAACGACAAATATGCCGAAAAACGCACAGATTTTATCATAAACTTGGAAAAGGAGCAACCCAGTCGAGCATCACTAACGCTCTTTGTTCAGGACACCAAGCCAAACAAATATAATATTTACTTTTATAAATCCTTTATGTTGAAAGGAGTTTCAGGTTACATAAATGGATGCTCCTTTCACTTTCATGAAAGTAGTCACTAACGTTGATGAGTTCATGTTCGCACGATCTGGCCGCTTAGTACGCGCCTAGCCTAAGGGGCAACGAATCCTTGTTGACGACGGTCGGTGTTGTTAGCACGCCATTATACAAACTTTTCAAAAAGTTTCTGAGCGACTTTAGGATAGAATCATATGAATTAGGGATTATTATATAGTGGAGGGAAAACTAATAAAATAAATTTTTTTTTTATATAATGGGTGATTCATCGTGAGGTTTGATTTTCAATAGGCTTTTTTTGAAAGATCACACGCGTGACTCCTACCAAAAATCAAACTGCTTCATCATTCTTGTTCAGTTTCGTATGGCAAGCCATCATGGAAAGACTCACACCAAAACAGCGCAGCGTCTCCAAGTTGTTCAGCTGTATTACGAAAATCAGTGTTCTGTGAGAACTTGAAATTGCCGTATTTGGGCTGATGAGCAACAAGAAGTGTACCAAGAGCTACCATTACATCCATTAAAATCAACGGTATGGTGTGGTTTATGGGCTGGTGGAGTCATTGGTCCACATTTCTTCAAAAATTAGGCAAATCAGAATTTTACTGTAAATGGTAACCGTTATCGCCCCATGTTAACGGACTATGTGCTTTCTGAAATTAAAGTTTATGGTGTCGGTAAGCTCTGGTTTTAGCAAGACGGCGAGTGAAACAATGGACCTGTTGAGAAATCATTTTGGCGAGCACTAAAATTCACATTTTGCAAAGGTAAATTGCCCGCCTATATCATGCGATATCACACTTTTGGACTATTTTCTTTGGAAATATGTAAAGTTTCAGGAATAAGCCAGCTACGATTGACGCTTTGGAAGCCAAAATTAGGTACATGTGTTATTCGCGAGATAGGTACCAGTCGCTATGTTCGAACGAGTCGCCCAAAATTTGACCTTCCGACAGACGTAGTCGTGGCCAACATTTACATGACGTCATTTAAAAAAAGTAAATGCCTTTGTTCTTTTAACCGGTACTAAAAATTTTAAGTTCACCTCCAAATGTATATGTGTTTTATTTGGGAGGGGGTCAAAATTCTGTTTTTTTATAAAAAAAATAAAAATGTAGCATACGCAAAAAATGTTGCCCAACAGAGAATCAGTTTGAGGTGTGAAAATTCAAAAATTCGATCGAATTTACAATAATTATTGTAAGTATGTACGTTGTACGTATGTACAATGTACATATTATGTGCATATGTACAGTACATGCGTAAAGATTATACACTTTTTTGCGTTTATGGTACACACGTCTGTTTCATGTTTCAGTACGATGTAATCAGTAGGATGAAATTTCAAGGCACTCCTGAGTTATCGTAAACCCCATAGACCTTTGTAAGTGTGAACGCTCCAACGAGGTTGAGTTTTTTTGTTTACTTTGTTACGCCTAAAATATTAAAAAAGTTGAGAGGTGTCAAGGGACACCCGGATGGAACGAAGTTCCTTTCGATTAATTAGTGAAGGAATTTTAATAAAATTTTATTTTTTTTAAGTTATAACAATATTTATTACTAGCCTTTACCCGTGGCTTCGCTCGCGTATCAGATGATCAAGAAGTAGACTGTAGCTTGGGGAGTCGTCTATCGTAATCTAGCTTCTTCTTCTTTTATAGCTTTATAATTCCATATATACATTAAACCGTGAAAAAAAGAAACCTATGTGCTATTCCAGACTATAATCTATCTCTGTGCTAAATTTCATTCAGATGAGTTCAGCCATTCTGATGTAATTTTAAAAAATTAAAACAAATCTATCCCACGGGAATCATACATTTTACAGCGATAGAAAGTAGCCAATATGCTATTCCAGACTATAATCTATCTCTTTGCTAAATTTCATTCAGATCCGTTCAGCCATTCTGGTATGATTTCAAAAATTAAAACAAATCTATCCCACGGGAACCATACATTTTACCGGGATAAAAAGTAGCCAATATGCTATTCCAGACTATAATCTATCTCTGTGCTAAATTTCATTCTCATCCGTTCAGCCATTCTGATATGATTTCAAAAATTAAAACAAATCTATCCCACGGGAACCATACATTTTACCGGGATAAAAAGTAGCCAATATGCTATTCCAGACTATAATCTATCTCTGTGCTAAATTTCATTAAGATGAGTTCAGCCATTCTGATGTAATTTTAAAAAATTAAAACAAATCTATCCCACGGGAATCATACATTTTACAGGGATAGAAAGTAGCCAATATGCTATTCCAGACTATAATCTATCTCTGTGCTTAGTTTCATTCAGATTCGTTCAGCCATTCTGGTGTGATTTCAAAAATTAAAACAAATCTATCCAACGGGAACCATACATTTTACCGGGATAAAAAATAGCCTATCTGCTATCCTATACTATAAGCTATCTCTGTGCCAAATTTTATCCAGATCCGTTTAGCCATTCTGTCGTTAGTTAGCAGCAAACATCCAAACATCGTAACTTTCACATTTATAATATTATATATAGTAGGATTTATTATGTACAAAAAACCTGTATATACTCAACAAAAATAATCGTCGCAACACCACACTGTTCAATGCGAAATAGAAATGAAAATATCTGGCTACTGGCTTGCTTTCTATAAGAGAGAGAGAGAGAGAGAGAGAGAGAGAGAGAGAGAGAGAGAGAGAGAGAGAGAGAGAGAGAGAGAGAGAGAGAGAGAGAGAGAGAGAGAGAGAGAGAGAGACACACACACAGAGAAACATGCGCACGCCGCACAGCTTACAATAGCTTACTATAGCAAAATCTGTCGTGACAACTTTTCGTCAGAATTTTTTCCGTCTAGCCCGCCCTTTCACAACGCGCGATAAGGAACTTCGTTCCAAAAATCTCTATGGTCAAAATTCAGTTTGCCCAAAAGTCTATATTACAAAAAATTTTAAAAATTCGAAATTCTGCATTTCAAAATCGTTTATTTTAAAATTCTGTATGTGCCAAATTATGTTTGTGCAAAATTCTGCTTCTGAACACTGAAATTCTGTCTAAGAAAAATAACCACTTAAATTATGTCTTAGAAAAATAACCATTTCTGTAAACAATTTGTTGTGAGTTTATTTGAGATTTATTTAATGAATTCAACAGGACAAATTTACATATATCTAATAGATATGATTTATGATTCCATTCTAAGCTTGATGAATATGTACATACATAGGTAATAAAATTAAATTCGTTTCAATTGTATACCTTACCCATCGTACGTTGTTACGCCCCTTCTCGATTTTTATTGTATTTGGTGTGGAGTTTGTAACATAGAGAAATAATACCGTTAGATATAGAAAAGTATATACATATATTCTGACTCAGAATCAAAAGCCTAATCGATTAAGCCATGTCCGTCCGTCCCTATGTATACTCTCTAGAGGTCGCAATTTTTGAGCTAGAAAGCTGAAATTTGGTATATATAATCTTTGGTTCAAGAGTAAGGCTAAGTTCTTGAACCGGAAAAATCGCTATTTTTGTTGAACAACCTCACAACTTTAGGTAAACTTTCTTCCAATTAAATAAAAAAATTTCAGTTTGGGCGTGGCTGCCGCCCATTTTTCATACAAAACCATCAATATTGTTTTTATAAAATAACAATTGTTATAATAAAGCGAAAAACATTAAATTTTGTGGGTATTACTTGCACATAAACATCTTGTATATGAAATCAAAAAAATTGATTTTGGGCGTGGCTGACGCCCACTTTTCACTAGAATTTATAAAAAAATTGTTTTTGTAGATAGACGGTATTTATAATCTGTAAGCCAAAATTTTGCATCTCTCAGTAGAAACTAAAAACTTTGTGTATCAAAATTTTTTTTTGAATTTTGGGCGTGGCTTACGCCCACTTTTTATGAAAGAACGAAAAACGTAGTGTTTAAAATTTAAGGTACTATCAATATTCAATTTAAACCTTTTTCCTTCCGTTTGTTATTTGAAAAATATATCTCTACATTTTCTTGTGTAAATTTTTTCAATACGCCCACTTTTAAAGGCGTGATTTTGATAAAATACCTTTGTTCAGGTAAGATTGTTTAAAAACTACTCGATTCACCTGTAGTTTTACACATATGCCTAAATACTGATCAAAGCACAGTTAGTTCTTCAAATTTGTAAGACACGTCCACTTTTAAGGGACGTTTCCGTCAAAAGTCGTATAATGCATTAATTTTTCAATGTTTTTTAACTATCGGTCTCAGTTTTGAAGTAAAAAGATGAACACTTTGATTTATATTCCTTGGTAACGTAGCAGAGTGGGGTCCAAGAATTGTTAAGAACACCCATAATCGCTATTTCCATTCAAAATCTAATTTTTAAAAATTTAAGTTTTGTCTTGTTTTGTTCAAGAATAAAATTGAATGTCAATGATCTCATACCAATTGCCTTGGCAATAAACAGTTTTAATTTTGGGCGTGGCGCACGCCTTTTTTTATTGCGCCAGCACTATGATTGAACACAAACTTAATGTTATCGAATTTTTTTCTGTCTGCTAAAGAAGAATTTTGTTTCTGAAACTGGAACATCGGCTGGCTGCGGGAGCCGAACGCATACACATACAAAAATATAGGGAATAGGGTATCCAACAGTTCGTTGCAAACGTACTGTAGCTCTCGCTTATGTTTCTTCTTATTTTTACTTGCGATTATAGGTACTATAAGGCAAGTTATGCATTCGTCGAAAAAAAAAGTTTTGATATAACAATCAAACATGACATTACGATGATAGCGAAGACGAAAAAAGATGGTCTAAAAATTCTGTCCGTCTGTCTGTCTGTCGTCTGTCTGTCGTCTGTCTGTCGTCTGTCTGTCTGTATGTATATAGAGACCTACAGCCCAAACGGGTGGGCCGAACTGCTTCAAACTTAGTATGTATATAGACTTTTTAGGTATTGTACAGAGGGGAAATTGAAATTTTTTTTAGCTCAAAAAATAACGGTACCTGCCATACAACCGTTACGTTAAAGCTTATTTTTCGCAAAAACGGCTCTAACGATTTTGATTTAAAAAAATCAGTGTTGCTTTTTAGGTACGACCAATCATATGACTGAAAAAAAATTTTAAAAAATGGCTAAGAACGGTACTTTCCATAGGACCTTTTTTTTTTGCTTTTGACTATCTCGAAAACGACTCAACCGATTCTTTCGAAATTTCACACACATATAGCTGTAGGTAGCTCAATTTGTATTGCATACCAATATTTTTGAAAAATATTTTTTTGTATTTTTAAAAGCATTTTTAAAAAAAAAATTTAAAAAATTAGTATGTACATATTTTGAAAACTGCTTATTAAATTTTTTTCTAAAAATTTTAAATAAATGTATTTGCTGAATACCTATAAACTGGCGTTCTGAACTTTTTTTTAAATTTTTTTCAAAAAGTTTTTCAAAAAAAAACTTTTTCTCAAAAAACCGCTCCACAAATTTTTATAAATTTATTCTCATAAATTCAAATTTATCCAAGAAATAAAATGGCGTACTTTTTTTTCAGCTCAAATTAGTTTAAGTATTTCTTTAAGAATTTTGAAAATTTTATTTTTATCAAAATCTCAAACCCCTAAACCACTGTCACTCATTAGAGCAAGTTCATGCGACCCAGTCGTGCATTTTATTTCATTTACTCCTCTTATGTTTATACAAAAATTGAAAAATTCCTATTTTCTTATAATGAACGTAAAATTCAACGCGATGATAAAATACCAGCGCCATTTATCGGCAGGGAGTTGGACCGCTCTATAAACCTTTGTTATGACTTGTAGAATACATTTCTTTTAGCACGGGTTGTGTGCATGGTTTTCGAGACTATAGCTATACTATTTATATATAGTGTAGATAGATAGATGTATATGTTCTTATTTTTTTTATTAGTATTTTCTATAACAAATATTCTGCTTTTAAAAATTCTGTAATTATGTTGTAAAAGAGAAACCGTTTTGATAATGTAAACATAAGCGAGAGTTACAGTACGTTTGCAACGAACTGTTGGATACCCTATTCCCTATTCGTATGTGTACGCGTATGAATCCGGTAGCCAGCCGATGTTTCAGTTTCAGAAACAAAATTCTTCTTTAGCAGACAGAAAAAAATTCAATAACATTAATTTTGTGTGGTGTGATGTTCAATTAGTGCTGGCAAAATAAAAAAAGGCGTGCGCCACGCCCAAAGTTAAAACTTTTTATTGCCAAGGCAATTGGTATGAGCTCAGTGACATTCAATTTTATTCTTGCAGATCGATTTGAACAAAACAAGACAAAACTTAAATTTTTAAAAATTAGGTTTTGAATGGAAATAGCGATTATGGGTGTTTTTAACAATTCTTGGACCACACTCTGCTACGTAACTAAGGAATATAAATCTAAGTGTTCATCTTTTTACTTCAAAACCGACCGATATTTAAAAAACGTTAAAAAATTAATGCCTTATACAACTTTTGACGGAAACGCCTCTTAAAAGTGGGCGTGTCTTTAAAATTTGAAGCACTAACTGAGCTTTGATCAGTATTAAGGCATATGTGTAAAACTACAGCTGAATCGAGTAGTTTTTAAGCAATCTTACCTGAACAAAGGTATTTTATCAAAATCACGCCTTCAAAAGTGGGCGTATTGAAAAAATTTACACAAGAAATGTAGAGACATATTTTTCATAAAACGAACGGAAAGGAAAAAGGTTTATATTGAATATTGGTATGTAGTACCTGTACCTACCTTAAATTTTTAAAACTACGTTTTTCATTCTTTCATGAAAAGTGGGCGAAAGCCACGCCCAAAATTCAAAAATTTCTTTTCATACACAAACGATTTAGTTTCTACTAAGAGACGCAAAATTTTGGCTTGCGGATTCATTATAAACACCGTTTATTTATAAAAACAATTTTTTAATAGTTTCTATTGAAAAGTGGGCGTCAACCACTCCCAAAATCAAATTTATTGATTTCATACACAAGATGTTTATGTGCAAGTAATATAACATTTGTTATTTTATAAAAACAATATTGATGGTTTTGTATGAAAAATGGGCGTCAGCCACGCCCAAACTGAAATATTTTTATTTGATCGTGGATGCAGACAGACAGACGGACAGACAGACAGATAGACATAATTGTCGGACCCACTTTTTGAGTACCTTCCTACTCCTACCTATAATCGCAAGTAAAAAAGTGCAGTTTTTTAAATTATCAAAACTCTTTTACAACTTATTAACAGAATTTTTAAAAACAGAATTTTGTAAACAGGAATTCGAAATATTGCAAAACAAAATTTCGGCATGCAGAATTTTAAACGCAGAATTATGACCCATACGCCTTACCGAATTTCGACCCCATCCCGTTTTATTGTACAATTAAAATCAAACCTCAATATGAATCACCCAATATAAATAGATTTAAGACTTAAAACTTATTACATTTAAAAGAACTTTTTTTGCTCTCCCCTCCTTCTTCAGTTTGACGCCCGGGGCAACTGCCCCCCCCCACCTAACTCCATCGATGTATGGTAAATTTAAAGTACCTTTCTGAAAGGAGTTACTGAAAAAGCTGCATCTTATCAAAATCACGTGAGCCATTTTCGTGCAAGTTCAAAACTAAAAACCGTTACTTGAAAGGTAGCACTTTGAGCTCGTCTATAACGAAATAAAAAAACTTCGAATTCATCCTTTCTTTAAACTCATTGATAAATATGAAGTTTAAAGAAAATTCGCCAGGTCCTTCAGGCTGTAGGTTGACGTGAAAAGGCGCACAGACCCACGGAACGGAGAAGAACAAAAAAAATGGTTTTCGCCATGCGGTGCGCCACCCAGACCGATTTTTTGAAATCAGATTTTCTCGTAAACCACTTGACAAATGTCGATGACATTTTTAATATAGAAGCCTTTTTATAAAAAAAATAATATAAATTCTGACATTTTTGAAAAAAAAAAGTTTTTTTTAATTTAAAAAAAAGTAATTTTTTTGTTTTTTTCCAAAAACGATTTATTATATTTTTTTTAAATTTTGTTTTTCTGATAAAAATTACAAAGTGCTAGAAGTTGGAACACTCAAAAAAAAATTGGAATATATTTTCGAAAAGTTTTTCAAAAAAAATGTTTTTTGAAAAAACTGGTCGAACGATTTTGAAAAAAAAATTTCTTAAAATTCTAAACAGTAAACGATATCAAATGACTTACTTCATTTTTCCCAAAAAACGTTTTAACTAGTGATTTTTAAGTGATCAATAAAATTTCATATCATTATTTTGTTCCCTGATTTTTTTCCGAAATCTCAAACCCCATCACACATTAGAGCAAGTCCATCCGACCCAGTTCTGCACTTTATTTCACGTCAGGCTACAGCCTAAACGGTGGGAATTTTCTTTTTTTCATATTTAGCAGTTTAAAGAAAAACGATTGTCGAGGTTTTTTTATTTCGTTAAATTCCAGTTCAAACTGGTACTTTTTAAGTTACGATTTTGATTATATTTAAGTTTATCAAACCTAAAGGATTTCTGACAAAACTGTTTTTTTTGCGGCTCAAAAGTCATAACGAAAATTAAGTTTTTTTTTAAATGGCCAAATGTAGGATCGGCTTGATACAATGTGCTCAAACTTTGGTTGGCATAGTTCTTCATATAGGTTTCTAAACAAGGTATTGCCATTTTTTCAGTGACTTCTTTTTAAATGGTAGCTCCCATACAACGAGCCGCTCAGTTTAATAAACTTTGTATTATAATATTGGCTCTGCGTACGATCTATGGTCCTGTCTGCGTAAATCGCGAAAACAACGTTTGGAGAAGAAGATATAACAATGAACTGTACGAGCTGTACAGCGACATAAGCCTAGCCAGAAAAATTCGAATCCAAAGACTAAGATGGCTGGGCCATGTAGAGCGAATGGACATCGACGCTCCAGCTCGTAAAGTCTTCAACGCCAAACCCGAGGGAGTCAGAAGCCAAGGTAGACCTCATCTTCGATGGAGTGACCAGGTAGAGGGAGACATCCGCCAACTTGGAGTACGAAATTGGAGACAGCAGGCTAGAGATCGAGCCGGCTGGAGGGGCATTCTCAGCAAGGCCTTGGAGTACCACGCTCCAGTGGCGCCAACATAAGTAAGTAAGTATTATAATATTGGCATCGTTGGTAGGACAAAATGACTGATTTTGATTTTTACTTGCTCTATAGGGCAAGTATTGGTTTCATGCAGAAAAAAATCGAGGTTTTAATCAAACATGACATTACGATGATAGAGAAGACCAAAAAAGTGGTTTTCGCCATACCGTAAAATTTTGAAAAAAATTAATTTTAAACTTATTTTTTCAAAATTTTGAGTTTGAAAATTTATATTTTTTAAACTATTCGTTAAAACAATTTAATTTAAAAACAAAATGAAAGAAGAAGTTTTTGGCTTTCCAAAAAGGTATAATAGGGTGTTGTAAACGAAGCCGTTGATTTTTAGTATTTTTTTTTACAAAATAAGTCAATTTTTCAGAAAATTGCCCCTCCCGGCTAAACGGGGGGGAATAGACCCCCCTCCCATACGATTCTATTCTTGTCTCAACTCAACCTACACGCTCTAGCTTTTTGGCACAACGCTCGTGAATCACCCTGTATACAGGGTGTCCCGAAACTCAACGTCAAGCGGGCACCGGGTGAAAGGGTAGGTTATGTCCGTACTGGGAAAAGTAAGGAAAAAAATCCATCTCGCTTTGTTTAGTAAAAATAGTAATATTTATAAAAATTATAAAAATCGTTACACTAGACCTCACTTTTAGGTACTGTGGTCACAAATTTTCATATTTTGCGGTGTTTATTTTTTAATGTAATCCTTACTAACTATGCTATTATTCCCAATTAAAAATCCAAAAATAAATATCGTAGTTTTCGTAAGAAAAATAAAATTTGACTGAGTCATGGTGAAATTTTTTTTTAAAACTTAACTTTGATACTTCATGCTTTAAAAAAAATGTACCGCACTACCCTCGGCAAGTTATTTAAAAAGTTGGCCCATTTTACCAAGACTTCAAAACGGTACAACACTTGCTAATTATTCACCCATAAAAAATATTATCAAAATTTAAACCGCTGTGGAGCATTATAAATTAGGACTAAAAAATTGGAAAGTATTGTATTGTTCCCTATTGATGTATTACTGAAAACTTTATCTATTCATAAATCTTAATGAAACAAATGAAAACAATTTAATACATTTATTTTATCTAAAAGCACTTTACACTAAAGCAAATGTTCAAATTGTTTACCCTCGGCACGAATACAGGCTCTGCATCGCCGCAGAAAAGATCTGTTCATCAGACGTCCAAATCTCCTTGCATTAATATCTTCTCCTGCTTCAAGAATTTTTTGGCGTAGTTCGTCTCTATTTAGAATTGGTTTATCATAAACTTTTTCTTTTATGCAGCCCCAGTAAAAGAAATCGAGCGGGTTTAGGTCCGGAGAACGAGGAGGCCACAAAATTGATCCAAGGGTCTTCACTATTTTTGGCCAACATTGTTCTGCAAAAATTGACTCTAGGAGCGTAGTCACGAGGTAACAAACTTTGTACTCGTTGTACATGGTACGGGTGGTAGCTGTTTTCTTTTAAGATTCTATGAGCAATGCTCTTCGGAACTCCAGTTGACTTTTCAATTGCACGTGCTGAAGTGCTGGGATCATTTATAATTTCACTCATAACTACGTCGTCGTTATGTCCTCGAGGTCTCCTGCTTTAAGTCTGCTGCTTTTTTTTGATTTTCACTTTAGAATGATCTGTATGCAGCTGCAATCCGTTAGTTTGTTCTGTTTTCAGGAATTTGATGGATATTGCCAGGAAGTTGCATCTTTTGTTGTTGTGTTGGCCAGTGTTTTTCTTAACAAGGGTAGAATTTTCCAAATTTTTAGTCCTAATTTATAATGCTCTACAGCGGTTTAAATTTTAATAATATTTTTTATGGGTGAATAATTAGCAAGTGTTGTCCCATTTTGAAATCTTGGTAAAATGGGCCAACTTTTTAAATAACTTGCCGGGGGTAGTGCGGTACATTTTTTTTAAAGTATGAAGTATCAAAGTTAAGTTTAAAAAAAAAATGTCACCATGACTCAGTCAAATTTTATTTTTCTTACGAAAACTACGATATTTATTTTTGGATTTTTAATTGGGAATAATAGCATAGTTAGTAAGGATTACATAAAAAAATAAACACCGCAAAATATGAAATATGATTTGTGACCACAGTACTTAAAAGTGTGGTCTAGTGTAACGATTTTTATAATTTTTATAAATATTACTATTTTTACTAAACAAAGCGAGATGGATTTTTTTCCTTACTTTTCCCAGTACGGACATAACCTACCCTTTCACCCGGTGCCCGCTTGACGTTGAGTTTCGGGACACCCTGGTACATTTATGTAGTATGTTTCAAAGAAAACTGCATTTTTAGTTTTTGGCTACACCATGATAATAGCGGAAATTGGTTTTTTGGCCATAAGTGGACATTTGTATCATTTATATCACCCAAAAGATGACATCTAAATTTCAAAGATTATTATTATTGCACCCACAGAGCAAGTACGTGCGACCCAGTCGTGCATTTTATTTTGCTTGACTTGTCATTGCAATGGCAGTGTCACAAAGAAATTGAACGCTCTACAAAAAAAAGTCGAATATACTTTTTCCCGAGGACGTAAGCAAGAAAGTTATTGAGGGAAAACCGGAGAAAGGTCGAAAAATTTGCAGTGTCCCCCCCCCTCCTCTTTTTCCACAGAGCCCTCGAGGCCAAAAACTTGGCAAAATGTTATGTAACTACCACGATATCTAGAAAAAAGAAACCAGAGCAAGAAAAACTAGATAGGGAAAATCTAGAAAAAATAATCTAGAATTAAAAAAATCTAGAAAAAAATAAAATCTACTCAATCTCGAAACCCCGAAATCGATAAAAATAAAATGCACGACTGGGTCGCACGAACTTGCTCTAATGTGTGACAGTGGCCTAAGAGCTTGAGATTTTGATAAAAATAAATTTTTCAAAATTCTTAAATAAATACTTAAACTAATTTGAGCTAAAAAAAAGTACGCCATTTTATTTCTTGATTTTGAATTTATGAGAATAAATTTATTAAAATCTGTGGAGCGGTTTTTGAGAAAAAAAGTTTTTTTTTTGAAATTTTTTTTCAAAAACGCCAGTTCATAGTTATTCACCAAATACATTTATTCATAATTTTTAGAAAAAAAATTAGTAAGCAGCTTTCAAAATATTGATTTTTAAAATTTTTTTTAAATGCTTTTAAAAACACAAAAAAATATTTTTTTTAAATATTGGTACGCAGTACAAATTAGCTATATATGTGTGAAATTTCGAAAAAATCGTTCGAGTAGTTTTCGAGATAGTCGAGAGCAAAAAAAAACGGTCCTATGGGAAGTACCGTTCTTAGACATTTTTTAAAACTTTTTTTTTCAGTCATATGATTGGTCGTACCTAAAACGCAGCACTGATTTTTTTAAATTGAAATCGTTAGAGCCGTTTTTGAGAAAAATAAGCTTTAACATAACGGTTATATGGTAGATACCGTTATTTTTTGAGCTAAGAAAAATTTCAATTTCCCCTCTGTACAATAACTAAAAAACTCTATATACCAAGTTTGAAGCAATTCGGCCCATGTTTTTTTATAATTTTTACATCTAAAGAAAGCCCACCCATACCGATAGATACTTACATTATGCTGCTTCTCATCACCATCCATCGAATTTCACCTCTGTGGTATCGGCTCTTGTGAATAGAGCGAATACAATCTGTGACAATGTCATCGTGTAGAAGAGTGAAAACATGTCGACGCAGCTCTTATAAAAAATGGCTATAGTTCCAAAACGTTTTTTGGAAACAAAAAGAAAGAACAGTTTCAGAAAACTTAGCACAACAAAATGAAAAACGAGCTTTTCTTCCGTATAGAGAAGGCGTTTCAGAAGCAATTGGAAGAATCTTATCGAAGCATGGCATAAAATCGATTTTCAAGCCACCAGAAAAAATCCACCAGCTTCTAAGATCTCCAAAAGATAAAATTCCACTGCAAAATCCAGGAGTTTATTCTGTGCCGTGTAGTTATATAACCACGATAAAAACAGTCATAAATCTAAAATCGTAATGACATGTTTGATTGCTATCTCAAAACTTTTTTTTTCGACGAATGCATAACTTGCCTTATAGTTCCTATAATCGCAAAATCTATAACGGACAAAATCATGAATAAATACTATTTTTTCAGACAATGATTAGAATTCGCGTGCGCGAATTGTAACTATAGTCTCAAAAATCAATCTTAATTGAAGATTAAGAATTTCTCTAAAGTAGAATAAAGTAGGTATAGTGTAGGACAATATTTAGCCACGTGCCTAAAATGTTATCAGATTAAGGCATGTAAATAATTTATATTTTATTTTAAGTTTATAATTAAGTTCAGTTAGGCACGGTCTCTTAGCACAACGAAATCAGACAAATTAACAATGCAAGTAAACCAATGGTAAAATAAAATTAAGAATTTCTTTTTTTCTGAATTTTTCTAGATTTCGGTCTTTCTAGATTTTTCAACAGTCTAGATTATATCTTTCTAAATTTGTATAACCTATTCTATAGAATGAGTAAATTGTATTTGGTGTGGAGCTTGTTACATAGATAAATAATACCGTTAGGTATAGAAAAGTATATATATATTCTGACTCAGAATCAAAATTCTAGTCGTTTTAGCGATGTCCGTCCGTACGTATGTATACTCTCTAGAGATCGCAATTTTTGAGCTAGAAAGCTGAAATTTGGTATATAATCTTTGTTTCAAGAGTTAGGCTAAGTTCTTGAACCGGTAAAATTTGCCCACAAATATTTTATTAAATAACGATGCTTATATTAGAGCGAAAAGTATTACATTTTGTGGGTATAACTTGTACTTGTATATGAAATCAAAAAAACATGCCTAAAAATTGACTAATATTATTATTATTAATATTTTTTAATTATCGGTCGAAGTTTTGAAATAAGAAGACGAACATTTCGGTTTGTATTCCTTGGTTACGTTTAGCGTAGCAGAGTGTGGTTGAAGAATTGTTAAATACACTCATAATTACTATTTCCATTCAAAATCTAATATTTAAAGTTTAGGTTTTGTCTTGTTTTGTTAAAATCGATCTGCAAGCTTAAAATTGAATGTCACTGAGCTCATAGTCATAGTCAAGTTTGAACTTTGGGCGTGGCACACGCCTGTTTTTTTTTTGCGCCAGCCGTTATTGAACATCTGCAACACAAGGTTAATGGTATTGAATTTTTTCCTGTCTGCTAAAGAAAAATTTTGTTTCTGAAACTGGAACAGCGGCTGGCTGGAGGAGACGAACGCATACACATACAAAAATAAAGGGAATAGGGTATCCAACAGTTCCCTGGAAACGTACTGTAATTCTCGCTTATGATTTTCTTATAGATTTTGTCCTGTCTTTTGTGTTGCTCCAATAAATTTAAATGGACCCACTTTTTCGACTGGACCAAAAGGGATGCATACTCCTTCCTCATATTAAATAGCGCTTCCTTAACTTTGGCAATGATGCATGTGAATAGACACTCCCCAGTGAATATTTTGTGTCGAATATTATAAATTATACCTACATATATGTCGCTTGAGTAGATTCTGACTTCAATCCAGAAGTGAAATTCTCTTCTCAGAATCGTCAGAAGTATCATTTTTGTAATAATGTATCGGTTTCAGAAAATATGCGGATGATTCTTTACACTTCTTTTCCAAAAATGGTGGGTGTGAAATATGAATGTATACCTACTTTTATTGTCATCTTGATCAAAAACATAATCATTTTATTTAAGCTTTATACTTATTAACACGTTTTATTTTATAAATTATTATTAAAAACAAACAAAAAAAAAACAAATTAACAAATCAAGAATAAAAACACCTCATTGAAGAAAATTGCCGAATAACTTCTCCAACATGCTTACAGAATTTTTCAGTTTTGCATTTAACATAGTATCAAATCCCTGAAGCTGTGGCATCTGGTTGAACATACGTGGATTTCCGGTCCTGTCTTGTGAGTCATCATTTGAAAGAACTCTATTTGCACGCTTTCTGTGACTTTTCGCTGCATTTTCAGCAAGAGTTGAGCTCTTGGGCTTTGGCCACCAAGTAGCTTTAATATTCGAAGGAGAGGGCTGATGATCGAAAGTAAATAAATTTAAAAGATTTTGAGGTGAAAACATTTTATAAGGTTCTTGAATATTATGATTTCTGTTGTAGCTGGTGTCATCTGCAACATCACTGCTGACCAACGGTGGCGGTGGAGGCGATGTCAAAGGATTTGAGTCTAATGAGTCATTTGATTCCTTCTTCAATATCGGTGCTTCTATTGATGAGAGTTCAGAATCTTCATTTTGGAATAAACTTTTTGTTGGTTCTTCCATGAGTTTTAAACGAGTAAAAGGTTCTTCTAAAGAATCATGTTGAATGTCTTCATTCTCATTGGATAAATTATTAGCCCAATTGTCCATGAAAAGATCATCATCAGAAACTGGTGAGGGAATAGTCATAGCAGAAGCCGTGCTATTGCTTTGTTGGACATCTTCATCATTATCATCTGGATGGGATGACGTCAGTAAATTTGTTGAGAGATTTTGAATTTCTTCATTTGGTTTTTCAAGCAGATCGATGGTTGAAGTAGATGATTTTATTTGAGCTTCAGTTGTACTTTCTCTTCCTGTATTTTCAAATTTTTTAAGTTCCTCTAATGAAAGGGATCTCTTAAATGGAACCGCTGGAAGTGTAGAAGAGTGCAAATTAGGTGTTATAATAGAAGGTGCTGAAAAAGCAGGAATTGGAACACTAGTTGCTGGAATAGTAGGTGGTTGAAAAGCAGGTTCTGGAATATCATGTGCTTGAATAGCAGGTGCTGGAACTGAAGATGATAGAACATGTGTCTCTGGAATAGCAGGTGTTGAAATGGTATGTTTTAATATGGCTATTTCTGGTATGGCAGTTTCTGGATTAACATGAGCAGGAGTATCGTGTTCTAGAATATTAGTTTCTGGAAGAGCAGATGCTGGAATAATAGGTGCTGCACTGATATGTGCTGGAGTGACCATTGCTGGAATGACATGCGCTTTAAAGCTTGTGCTTGCTTCGGTAGTCGTTATATCTTGATCTTCTCTTGGAAATAATGGAGCTTCTGTGTCCGTTGCATCCGTCGAAGTGAGAATTATGTCAGAAGCTTTAGTGGTTATTTCTTGCACTGAAGTGGTAACAATTATTGTGGTTGCGGGGAGTTCTTCTTGTCGAATGATAGAGGTTGTTGTTTCATCAAGATCAGACATTGGAGAAGTCGTCAGCTCTTGTATAGGAAAGAATGAATCAGTCCCAATATCTATGTCATCTTTTGAGATTGAATTGTCCATTAAAATTCCGAAAGCTTCTGTTGTTGAGGAAAGTCCATTGAAAGCAAATGAAATATCTTCTCGAGTCTCCGCTGGTATTGTCAGCATTACTTAAAAGATACAAATTTGTGTTACTAAAGTAGCATGAAGGATAATACTATTAAATTTAAATTAATCTAAAGGTAACGTCAGAAGTCTTCGAGATAATAAAAAATATTTAAAGCAACAAAAAGACCTCAAAGCGGCTATAAAATGCATTTTATTTAGTTCAACTCTTTCACTGTTTTTGGGCGGTTTGATTAATGACGACTTTATAATTAACAGGAAATCGATTTGTGAAGTTAAAGTTAAGCTTATATAGTCTTAGTAAGACCTATACAGTACACATGTTTCGATGCTTTTATGTTATCATTGAATATTTAAATAAATTTCCAAAAATTTAGAAGCTGTTCGAAACATAAGCAGTGCATTTTTATCTGTTCCAACTGCTTTGAGCCATGTACATTTTTTATTGTTAGCAATTTCACCAGCATTTCGTGAAAAAAATTATCACATTTAATAGGTTTCAACATCTTCAAGTCAATCTATTTCTATTTTACACAAATGAGTAGTTTCAATTTTTCGTATTCTCTACTCTGTATACTTTCATCTCCATCGTATTGGCTTATGTTCATGCTCTTGTATGCCTTTCAAATCCTGGAAAATCTTGGCAATCTATGTCGAGTAAAATTCAACCTGTGGTGAAACCAAAAGACTCGTTGGCCACAAATTATATCTAAGAAAGAGCTGCGGCGTAGAATAAACAAAGAGCTCTTGCATGTTGAGACAAAGCGTTGCAAAAATGTTGTTAAATTAGACACACACCGAGGAAGCCGACTGAAAACACTGCGTAGCAGTTCTTCGAATGGAATTCAAAGGGTGTTTGTCGGATGATGTAGAAATCAACTGGCAAAATAGAAGCAAATTCTCAGAAAAATACGTGCCACAAACGGGAAGTCTGTTTTTCCAGATCTGTTGGTCACAGATTTTGGAGATTGATCGTGATTCAAGTTCCTCAGCAGAAACATTGTTAGCTGGAATGAAAAATATATGCTCCTTCTCACTGGATTCAACGAAATAGAAATGAAAATATTTACTTGGCTTGGAGGTGTTAGGTAAAATAATTTGAACATAAATCAAAAAATAAGGTGCAAATGTTTATTGGGATCGGTTAAAAAATTATAATTAGAAAAAAACTTTGAAAGTATCGATTCACATTAATCGTGCTCCTTCCACACTTATAATATTTTAACTATATGCCTGTAAGACCCAAGGTCTTTTAGATCCAAACTGCACGGCAATAGTTAGAAGGAATAGAATGATAGGAAAGATTTTTTGATTTATCTCACGAAAATCCAACGGGTGGCGTCCAGTTGAAGCTGGGGGAATACTGAAAAGTTGCTGCCCAGGCTGGGGCTCGAACCCACAACTCTTAGGTTAGCAACCAAGCACTGCATCCAATACACTGTACCATTGCCACCCAATTAATTGAACAATTTATATTTAAAAGCAAGATGCACTGTCCTGTAACGCTGGCTGAAAGGTTATGGCTTATTCTACTTTCTAGAGGTACTTCAGACAGACAAAGCATGAGCTTTCGCAGGCATCTTCTGACAAAATATGTTACTTTGCTAAATATCATAAAAATACCTTTAATGTGTTACTATAATGACTATCACCCTATTGACTCTTGGCTTTATTCTACAGATGGTTAATTAGAACACTTTTCAAAATGATCAAAAATAGTGTGAGTAATAGGAATTTCGGCTTAAAGTTTTTCTTATGAACTAATCATAAAAAAAATGAGTTGAAACATATACATATTCAATTTAATTGCATTTCCAGCGTTTAAATAAACAAAACGAAACTTACGTTTTTCAGAACTTTCCATTGGGTAAACATCATTGTTGTCACTGGAACTCACACTATCCGCCTGGCTCAACATGCACTATAATTATTATTCAAAAAGATAAAATGCACAATAAGCAAAAGAAAAATCACGGTTTTTTCAATAAATTTTCAAACTCACAACTAAGTACACTAGAATTAACATTGTTGAAAGGATACTAAATTTAAAGACACAACTAACTAAGTTATTTTTAATATAAAACAATAACTTAGTGATCTTTCCGTTAAGCTTCTTCAACATCGTCTCGAGAACAATTGGATAGTAGATATTACTGAATTATTTACTCGAGGAAAATGTAGTCTCCACCAATTTTTGCACAATTAACTTCAGTGAGTCATTCTTCTTTTCTTGGTTTTGTTTTTAACACTCTGCACACCTGGTGCTGGTGTACTTGGTAAATTTTTGTAGCAAAAAAAAAAAATAATTAATAACATTATGGAGTCAGGAACTTTTCTGATGATTCTTTTAATTTTCAAGGTCTAGTTTCCGTGTTTGATTTTTTTATGTTGCCTTGATTAAGGTTTCGTGGAAATGTACGAATGTATTTTAAAAAGAAGAACAGCTGGGATTTAAATTGTTATTAAAAAATGAGCCCTTTTGGTTCGTATGAGCCACTGTGGTAACCCTGTTTCCAACCCCAAAGTTCCAAAAATGTATGGTTTACCCAAAATGCATAAGACAGGTGACAAAATGCGAAAAATTGTTTCCAACGTAAAATCACCTTTAGTGAAAATATCCAAATGGTTAGTAGAGGAAATGAAGCAATTTGGTAAACTTAACAGTTTAAGCGTATTAAATACATACGACTTTGTGGAGAAAACTAAATATATTATGATTCGAGATGATGAAACTATCGTATCCTTTGACGTCCAGGCCCTATTCCCTAGCATCCCAATAGAAGTTGCAATTGATTCACTAAAATCACATTTAGATACATACAATATCGTCAGTGAGAAAATAAATGTTTATTTAAAAACTGCTAAAATCTGCATGTCACACAATTGCTTCGTATTTCGTAACAATTTCTACTTCAACGATTTTGGCTGTGCAATGGGAAATCCATTGTCACCATTAATTGCCGAAGCTTTCATGTGCAAGTTTGAAAGAGATTTAAGGGCACAACATCTGCTACCTCGTATATGGCTCCGGTACGCAGACGATGTCTTCAGCGTTATAAGGAAGACCTCTGCCGAAAAAGTCATCACAACATTGAATTGTCAATATCCCAGCATCAAATTCACATATGAAGAAGAAAATGATAACAACTGCATTCCTTTTCTTGACGTCCTCTGCAAAAAAAAAACAAATAACAAAATAATATTCGACGTTTATAGAAAAAGCACTTCTACCGATCGTTACATAACAAGTGACTCATTTTGCTCATACCAAAATAAAATGGCAGCCTTTCATTCAATGGCTCACCGTTTGTACAAGCTCCCCTTATCACTTGGTAGCTTCAAAAAAGAATTTGACTTTATCGTACATCGGTACATCTAGCTAATGTTAATGGTTTCGGAAAGTCATTTGTAGAGAAAATAGTAGAAAAGCAGTCAAATAAAATAAAACGTGATGCGATCACTACACTATTTAAACAAAATGAAATGTACGCAACAAATAACACAAGCCGTGTCTCTTTCTCGTATATCCCAGCTATAACTAACCAGATCAGAAAACCTCTACAGAAAGAAAACATAACAATTGTCTACAACAACAATGACAAGCTAAAAAATATTTTGGGTTCAACCAAAGATGAAACCCCGAAGGCTTCAAAGAGTGGAATTTATGAAATTAGCTGTTAAGATTGTCCAGCTAAATATATAGGACAAACACGACGTGGAATTGAAACTCGGTACAAGGAACATTATAAATTGTGTTAAAAATCATCAAATGAACCGATCTGCTGTAGTTGCTCACAGCTCACGTAATTGCTTCTTGTATCGATAATAACCCTCCCCATAAAATAGGTAGTTTTGATAAAAGTGTTCGCCTTCTAAAACATGTACCAAATGACAGGAAATTGGATGCCCACGAATCATTGTACATACATAAAACAACAAATATTATGAATACGGACAGTGGCAATATTTGTTCTGATTTGTTTTCAATAATTTGACATTTCTTTTTGTATACTCTTCCAAGTCAATTTCAAAGCTTTAATTTATGTTTGTTTTAATGTTTACTTCTTATCATGTATTCTATAATTTTGCTTGTCATTATGACTTTTTATGTAATTTTATTTAATTTTGTTAGTATGTATATCGTGTGCATCGCTGATGATGATTGATGAGCAGCTTGTCTGCCCGAAATGCATTCGGTATTCTTTTTATTGAATTAATGACGAATAAAAATTAAATTTTGTATTTTCTTTAACAAAGTTGTTTTTTTTTTTTTGGTTTTTATTTTAATAAATTGAATAAAAATTTTTTGTGGTCAATAAAGGATTTCTTTGCTATTATTACTTAATAAAAAAAGTTTTTGAGGTAGATATTTTATTTATTAAAAATGCAAAAGGCCTCAGAAAATACAGCTGGGGTAATTTTTATGAAACGATACGTTCCCGTAAGAATGTATTAAGAGACATTTCTAAAATCGTTCAGGAAACGAAAAAAAACCGTTTTATTAGTCATTTATTTAGTATTTTATTAGAAAGAAGTTTTTGTCTTTTATTTTTAAAAATCATAAAGTCATTTTCAAAAAAAGTGTCGCTTGATACATTTTTACGGGGAGGTATCGAAATTATGCCAGATTTTTAAAATGGAAAGTAAGCCATAAACGAAATGAAATAAATCCCCAAAAATAAATGAAGTAAAGCTCCAATTTGATTGTGTTCAATTCAATCTTAAATTTCAAAAACGAAAAAACACTCGTCAGGTTGAGCCAAAATTGAAGCTGTTAAAAATGTACATAAGCCCTAAAAACTCTGTACAGCTTAAATTGCAGCATTCATTTAAAACATACATTTAAGAATGAACCTAAGGCTTCTGTGAAAACCATCTGCAATTTTGTTCTAAAAAAAAAAACATTCAATCCCACCTCGTCATAATATTCTATACAAGTAAACCGGCTAAACAAAAAACACTTGCATCGTGGGGTGTAAATTGAGCACAGCTAAATTAAATCCCGAAAACTTTGTTTTTAATAAAAATTAAATAAGGCCCTATGAATTATTATGGACATCCATTATATTTGGGGCAATAACGCGATTAAGAAATCAAAAAAAGCCCCAAATAATGAAATAACACCCCAAATCAACCCAATTTTTGTTGTACTGCAGCCATTTTTTGTCTCATTTCATTTTTACCTTTCGGGCTTATTTCCAGGCGCCTAATTTCGTAGAAACAGATTCGGCTTCTCCTACCTAAATGAGCCCATTTTCTTGACAACCACTGGTTGTTTCTGAAAAAAAAAAATACAATATTGGGCCACACGTACTTACTTTGTGGGCGCTAGCACGATAATGGAGCATTCCATGAAAAAGCGGAACTTTCAACCAACTTACAAACAATAGATTTTTAAATTTTAATGTACATTTGGCGGAAATATGAAGAGACTAGTGAGGGAAAAATGTTAAGCCAAGATGACAACGTTGTGCAATCGGCAAAAAATTTTGCTGATCTGGTATCGCGGTTGGTGTCCAAAACCCGAGTCATTTACCATTCATCATCAGAAATTGGCAACAAAATAATGACTGTACTGTACATGTACAGCCATGCAAAAGCGCCGAAGCCATACCTGAAATTTCCAATATCCATTGCATTCAAACAGATTAGAAGAGCGTAGAGGTCCGAACTCATTGCAAATCAGACGCTAAAAAAGTATTTAACTACTAAAAAACTTTAATAAAATACTAACGTTTTCAAGTGTGTCAGACACGTGACGTCGTTTGTCCGTACGTGACAATAACTTAAGTTATTAAAAAATTTCAAAAAAAAAAATTAAATATGTGTTTTTTTATATTTTTTTCCCTTGTTATCAACTTTGATGCTCCCTTATTATTTGCTTCTCACTAATCACTAATCCATTTTTTATAGTTTCGCTAAACTTTTAATGTAAATTAATTACTAGACTCTAGCCGTCTGCTACGTGACAGCTGTTATAATTCTTTTTTAAGGCCATTTTAAAAATATCCTTCAGAATGTTTGCATATAATAAAAGACTGATGTATAAGGTATAAACTAAAATTAGAACATGGCATATCCCATTTACCTACCTAGTATAAGGAGCCGTGTTGTAACATAAAAGTAGTTGGATTTGTCTGTACGTGACCATGGAAATGGAATGCTCCTAATGACATTTATTTTTTTTAACTATAACTACCATTCTAAGTTCAAAGCATAAGCAAAGATTTTTTCAAGAATTATTTAATGTCCAGCATTTGGAACTTATTGCCAATTTTGTAAAATAAGTTAAATTTTTTTTCGATCGAGCTGTTTCCAATTTATAGCCATTTGAAAAAAAATGCTGTTTAAAGCTGATTTTCATTATGACTTTTTTAACAAAAAAAAGCAGTTTTATCAAAATGGACTAGGTTTGTTAAACTTCGATTCTAATCAAAGAGCCGTTTACGAGCACGAAAAACCGTTACTTGAAAGGTACTAGTTTTAGCCGGGCTTAAATGAAACAAAAAACCGCGACAGACCGGACGGAATGGTGAAGACCACATTTTTGAGCTTCTTTATCATCGTAATTTTTTTTCTGCACGAAAATAATACCCCAAAGTTGAAGTAAAGAAAACGATACTTGAGAGATAGCACAACAGTTGTTTCTTAAACTGCTTTATAAATTATGTTTGAAGAAAATTCGTCAAGCATTTGAGGCTGTCGCTTGACGTGACAAATCGCACAGACAGCCCGACGACGGACCACATGGCTGTCTGAATCCTTCTTTTGTATCCTTCTCAGTCATCTGTTTTTCAAGGATTCAGACAGCCATGTGGCTGTCCTATAGAGCAGGTTTTCACTGAGTGTAGTGTTGTTCTTTTGCTGGATAAAAGAGAAGTGATCTGAGCGTATCGGCGTTTGACTCAATTCCAAGCCCCTTATTGTCAAGCATGTCAATATAATTCAATGGCTCTTACAGTACCTAAGCAATATTCTTTTCCTAAGTTCGTCATCCCTTAGTATTTTATTATTATTTCATCTCTTTTGTTTATTGTTGACGTTGAAAAGCAATGAGGAACTTAAGTTGGTACCGTGAGAACTTTTAATCACCACTGTAAGAAAGCAGCTTGAATAGGTCCGGCCACGCTTGGAGCTGTTGTGCAATTAATTTTCATTTTCAAAAATATTCAAAAATATTAATATTTCTATGCTATAGCACGCTAAATTTTAAGAGAAGAAAATATACTTATTTTTTGTCTAAAAAATCACAGAAACAAAGTACATTAAACTTTGACATATAAGTTGAAAAGGACATTATCGAATTTGATAAGACAACGTTGCAAATTATCATAAGTTCTTACGAAATAACACTGCTAAAAAGAGCTTCATCGCAAAATCAAATACTCTTGTGAAAAAAGAGATCAACAGCAATCTGATTTCGAGCCCATTCACCATGCGTGAATGTGTTGTTCAGGCGTCAGTTGATTCATGATGAAATTGCAAACCAAACTAAAGATTAATCACATGGCGGATGACAAAATAGCTGTCAATAAAAACAGTGCTACCAACTGAAAGTACTATACCTCTAGAAAAACTTAATTTTTTATTGCTCAAAGCTTAAAATTCCCGTAATAATCAATCAATCATAAAATTCTTAGCCTCTTAATTATATGTGTTTCCTTTCTTCCTTCGAAAATAATATTCTTAAAATTCTTATTCTTATTCCAAAATAAAACAAGTACATATGTAATTTTGGGGTTGTATAAGATACTGTGGTTAGTTTTTGCCAGAGGTCTGAAATAAATCTCAACCTTTTGAAAGGTTCTTAAATATCTCTCACTTGTTGATATTTTCAACAGCGATCACTTAAAAACCGGTTTTCTATCATAGTACTTTTTTTCGTTTTCGTTCAGAGATAAACTTTTATTTTAGAAAGAAAGTTGGTAAGTATAATACATGTGGAATTACATTTAAATATGTTTGATTAGTTGTTGACCAATTTTTAACTCAACACTATTTTTCAAATAGAACAACAATTCGTCAATTCCTCGAGAAGAAAATGCAACGCTAAGCCACGATATTTCAACAGGTTCAAGACGTCCATCTTACGATGCCGATGACTCGCTTCGATGTTTGTATTTAAATAATATTGAAAAACGAGAACAGAATACACAACAAAGGTGTGATGCCAGAAATAATGCATCAAGAATATACGCAGATATTTAAAATTTTGAATTTATATACCCTAGTTTGCCGTTGGATTCCAATATTCTTTCATTTTTTAACAAACTTAAACTTAAATCTCCTGATATTTTTGAACTGCAATGGTTGTGCTTGGCGTGCCAGCGACACAAATAACAGTGGAAAGAGCATTTTCATCTCTAAATTTTATTTTAAGCGAAAAAAGATACAACTTAAGTTCAAAAACTCTTCAGAGATTACTTTTAGTAAAACTAAATACTTGAATGAAATGTATACATGTGTACATACACACAATAATTTCTTAAAATCTTTTAAAACGATAATAGTTATTACAAGAAGAGCTTTGAACACTTAAATAAATATATAAATGTATATTTTTAAATTTATTTTATTAATGTTACTAAATAAATATCAAAACTTTGAATTCCAAACATTAACCATTTATTATTTATTTTCGACGAAACTGGTTTTAGGTCGATCATCTCCAGTAATGAAATATGAAAAAAAACAACCATTGAGAGATATATTTTAAAGTAAAAAATAAATCTCAAGCAAAGACCTAAAAAGTCAGCACATAAAAATAAATCTCAGACCAAAACCAAATTGTCACAATCTGAATGTAGTAACTCTTAGTGATAAACCAATTTAAAATAAAGGTTGAGAGTTATTTCTGATCTCCGGTTTTTGCCATTGGTCTTCTATAAAAATGTTCTGCTATTCTACTTCAAATGGTCGCCTCTTTTAAACGAAGGTGTTATTTGTGTCTTGCCTCTTGCCTTATATAATTTCTATGCATTTTTGCAATATAAGCAACATTAAATCACCCTGAACTACCAAAAAGTGTAGAAATAAATTTTTTCAAAACCTGAAATCGTCAAAATTTTAGTTATATGAACAAGTAATCGCGGTAAATTATTTCTGTTATTTCCGTCAGGGACTTCCAAAAAGTACAATGCGAGAACTTAAATTTTATACAAGGAAAAAAAAAAAAGATTTGAAGGATAACAAAAATGATTCAGTTTTTAAGTCGTTTATTATTTGGGCTTTGCTGATTCTTGAATCTTGTTGTTGATATCCTTCAATGCATCGACGGTGGTTTCCAAAATTTTGTTTCCAATACCCTTGATTTGCTTGGCAGATTCACTGTCTCCAAGGTTGCTTATTCCGTCGATGAGGCTCTTGGTGGTCTTAGTTAGGTCGTCCTAGAATTTTTGGTTACAGTCTAAGAGAGTCTGAGAGAAAATAAAGCAATACAATAACTTACAACATTGGTTGCAGCTTCTGGGTTTTCCTTCTTCAGATTGTTGATGGCTTCATCGACACGAGTTTTAAATTGCTTGACAGCATCGCTTTCTTCGATCTTTTCAAGGTTTTCGTCAGCCTAAATATTGAAGGAAGGTGTAAAAATGTATTTTCAACAATTTCGTTTACTTAAAACTTACAGTCTTCTTCAGTTCCTTGGCAAAGGAGTCCAATTTGGTAGCGTAATTTTTGGCTTCAGCGGCAACAAATTCATTGAAGCCTTCCTGATTTTTCACACCAACAGATTCAAACACTTTTCCTTGGACTTCCTTCATCATACTTCCAGCCTTTGCGAGTAATTCAGTCAAATCTAATGTTTCTGCAGGTGCGGCAGGTGCGGCAGGTGCATCACGAACAACTCTTGCTGAAGCAAGCTACAATATTTTTTTTTTTTAATTAATAACTTATACAATGAAAATGATTGTATATTTTTCTCAAGCTTAAATTTTAACACAAAAACGTACTTGCACAAAAAGGAGTGCGCAAATAACAACGAAAGTTTTTCCAGACATTTTCCAGGCGATTGTATAGTCCAACTCAGGGTAACTGCAAAACAAGACTAACGTTCAAATGCGAGATGAAAACCATTTTATATTCGACACCGACCCGACACCCATCTGTAGTTGAATAACTTATCAGCGAAATAAGACAACAATAATTATACATAATATGCATGATACGCGACTTTTGTGGTGCTTTTATTTCTGAAGTGTACCTACCTACATGTGTAGTTTGTGTGTCAGAATACCCGACGTAAATAGATAGACAGGGTGGCATCATAAAGTTCTTAAAGTTTTAGAATTTTTTAATTGTGGTTAAAGGTTATAATAATATGTAGTATATAAGGCAAGTTTGGCTTAGCCTTTTTAATGGAATTGCATTATCATATGGAGTAGTTATATATGTCACAATCGCTGCATGCTATTTCCTGCTGCTATCTTCTCTGTGGTTTTTATATGAGCTATTTTAACCGAATTCAGGTGCACCAGAGGGCACCACACCCAAACGGCGTAGGTACTATAGAGTCTATCTCTATTTCTCTACATAAAAACAATGGCTTGTCTTAAGAAAAGCTCAGATAACAATCTAAAACTGGCGTTGCGATGGTAGGAAAGACTAACAAAGTGAGTTCTACAATTAGTCCGTGCATCTGTCTGTCTATTTACAACCCTAAATTCTAAGGGGTTGTTCCGATTTTTCTAATAACCTCTAGGACTAAAATAACCTCTTGCTGAGGTGTTCTCTACAAATTTTGCTAAAACATTATATTGATTGGTTTTCTGCTTAATTTAATTTGCAAATTGAAAACTTTATTCTCTGAACCCTTGTCTTGCATAATTTGACTAAAAGTATTGTTTTCAAAAATGATAAGAAAAAAAACCATTTCCTTAAATCAGCTCACACGATTCTGATACCTACATGTTAATATAGCAGCGAAAACAAACGTTCACTTTGTCTCTCCTGGGGCTTTCAAAAAATTTAGGAAATTTTCATAGGGATACAAAAATATAATGCGAGTATAATACTTTGTTGAAAATTTTGTATATGCAATTTTAACCAGTCTTATATCTTTGTCTATAAAGGCGTCCGAAGACGCTTGTGGCAAAACACCCCTGAGCGTCCTTTATTTTATTTTTTGGTAAACTTGCTTCGTATTTTTCGTATATTTCAAGTATATTCAAGATACACTTTGGAGCGTAAGTATCGGAAAAGGTAGAGCAACGCTTTGCTAATCGAAAATCGGTTCTACAGAACAAACACAGAGAAGCTCATAAAATAGAGCAGTACAGTGCAATGTGAGACGTCATAGTGGGCCTGGTTTATAAAAGAAAGAAAACAGAGCTGTACAATATGACGAAGGACATTACTGTGCTTTAACATTTGTTGTTCTGTATCAGAACCTGAGTTTTCAAAAAAAGAAAATTGCTACTTTTTCGCTTCATTGAGTTTGTGGTTCTTTTGAGAGAAGACTGTGCTTAGTGCTTTCTTTTCATGTTTTGCACTAATAATGAACAGAAAAAATGTATACAAGAGTATATGCTAACAAAATACTATACCAACTATCCTGTTACCCAAGAAAATTGCCACTTTTTGATGGATGTCAATAGAAGAGCAACTTCGAAGGTCAATGAAAATTTTTTGCCAATTGATAATAAATGTTGTCGTGTGTTCCAGTGCAAGTCATACACTCCTGGACATACACATACAACTCTTCCAGTGCCATTAACCTCGCAAGCGTAGAACAATCGCTGAGCTAATAGGAACAGCGATCCTTTTCTTCTACAAAATAAAGACCTAGGTGGCGTATAATAGACATATGCAATATGCATCAAGGATGTCGTGAGATAAGGTAGAAGGCAATAAGGTAGAATCGACCTTATTTCCCAAAAGTTGGGAAATAAGGTCGAATACCTTATTACCCATTAAGGGGAATAAGGTCGAACGATTTTGTGGCACCAATTCTACCAAAAAATAGTGGTCGACTTTATTTCTCAATGGAATTCGACCTTTTTCCTATTTTTCGGCTTTATTTCTTTTGTCTGTACTTTTCGATCATTGTTTATAAAAACTTAAGGCTTTTGCTTTTCATAGAAACAGAAATGTTCTACAGCAAATTGGATAAAAGAAGTTTATTTCGTATGCGAGGGGTGGGGGGTGGCGGCACTGCGCCGTAGGCCCAGCCGAGTCTTGTGCCGCGCCAGTCACGCAGGTCGCTCCGGCCGCGCCATCGTACGCAGCATTTCACTCACAAATTTTCTTCTATCTATGTACCTGCATCTTTGATGAAATGAAAAACAAAAATTGTCTTATAATTTTCGGTATTAAATGTATTTTTAAAGTCAGTTGAAAAACAAACAAAAGCAATAATTTTTTTTGTTATTTTCCCAATAGAAATCAATTTCGACTTTATTACTCCAGGAATTTCAACTTTATTTGTCAACTTTTGGCATTCTTATTTTTGTTATATATTCGCGTATTTTTCATTTCCACTTTATTTCCCTTTCAATAGGAAATAAGGTAGAATTCGAATTTATTGCCTTGTACCTTATTTCACGGCACCTGCATCATGTTCCTGTGAGCAAATTAATTTTGTTGTGTATCCAATTGTTGCAGCTGTTTAAGGGAAAAAAAACTTTTTTTGGCTCTGAAAAGCCGTAGTTATTTTGAAGTGACTAAGAACAAGCGATCTCAAGAAAAAACTATCTGGTAAGCTATGCGTCACTTGATAGTTAATTTCTTTTTTCAAACAGTGTAACATTAAAAAAATCCGGAGCCACTTTGGCAGATTCTACAACTGTATAGCTACAACCTCGACCAAAAAATAGGGCTTCCACACAGAATTTAAGACCGTGACTTTAAGCAAACATTTCTAGGCGCCTATACATATGGTGATGTACAGAAGTGCACATTCTGAGTTTCAACTTAAGTGTCACAGAAATGATAATTTAACTGAGAATATAGTTTTAGGTTTTGCTTTACAGAAAGGAGACTCTGTCTTTATCAAAATTATGTACATACTTTTTACAAGTCGTTTAATCCTAGTCTTATGTTAAGTGAAATAAGGATGATCAGTCAAGTTGCTGCTCTTCTTGGTTCTCAATTTCTTTTTCGAGATTTGAGATTTCCTTTCGACTTAGTGGCACATACAAATCTTGCACTATTCCTCTTACATGAGTTAGGAAATTAGTTTTGAAATTCATAAAAGCATACAAAGTTTGAACAAATAAATTTTAGATAGGTATGTATCTAGTTCCGTAAAAAAATTGTTTTGTTTAAATTTGTGATCACCCTGCACAAAGTGGCTGCATTTATAAAGGGCAACATTAATTTGTAAGTAAAAACAAAAATAAAACTGATATGCGCCAAATACGGAAAATTTTTAAAGTTGACTTTGCACTACTTTATACTCTAAATGAATTTATTGTCTCGTCTCGATTTCCGTATCGCTGTATTGATCTTTTTCAAAGGTCAAGCATCCTTATCAACAAAAGTCAACAGAATAAGCTAAGAAGATTGCTCGCAGATCGATGAGTTTTTTTTTTTTAATTAGTTGGCTGTTGTTGACTGCTCTTTTATTATACGCATACCCACTACCTCTCAATTTTATGAGTTTTATTACTACATTTGAACCCGGAATTTTATTTTGAATTCAAGCCATTTTTAGAAAGTTGTCCCAAAAAAATAACTCAAAATACTAAAGGTATTATAAATTATTTTTAAGTCAAAAGTCTTTTTGGGGCTTCTTTGGAAAACAACAGATGAATAAACATACCTAATTAAATATTTTCCTAGAAAATATATGTATGTCATTTTGTATAAAGCTAAGAATATACAATTATTTATGTCAAAGAATATCGAATCGAAATCATGGGTGGATTTTTTTTTTTTGATAAGAGATAGCTCCTGAACTGTTATGCACCAATAATTAAAAAGTGCGATTAGGTCACGCGAGCTTCCTTTTCTTTGGCACTGATTTTACTTTACGCTGATGTCAATACTTGGAAGCAGATAGATAGATGTTTGAATTTCATCATCAGCAGAAGCAATTAAGGTTTTTTTTTTGGAAGAGTTCTTAGTTCTTAGAAGTTTTTTAAATTAGTAATGTTTAAATTTGGTAAGAGGCTATAATTTTAGAGCAATGTTTAAGCAACTGGTTTAACTCTCTGAGTATAGTGAAACCCTTTAAAACCATTTGTAATGAGAAGTATTCTTTAAAAGATCTTAAAGCATAGAAAAACACACAAAATTTGGTTTACTCTTATTGTGTATGTGTGTCCGTATCTGTGTAAATGCGTGTGTGAGTTACTAAGAAAATCTGGCTCTCCAACCATAATATCAAATTGATCGGAGTCGACTTCTTGAGAAAATCGTTCTTTAATTAAATGACCTACAGAGTTTAAGAACATATGCGTGAATCTATATTTAACAAATTTATATACGAGGATTTTATATCTTCGCAACTTTGGTTTTCCAACCACATACAATTTTTCGAGATGGACATTCTTTAATAATTTACAGTTGCTTACCCACCAGCAGAGCCGAGACAGAATATTAGGGTGCCTTTTTTTAATAAAAGGAATTAAAAGAACATATTATGTGTAAAAATTTTAAGAATGTTTGTTACATTTCGTCTCTTGTGTGGATGAACTAAATAAAGACCTTGTACGAAACCAGTGAGTTTAGATACTGATCATTATGGCAGTACTTGACTACATACTTGAAGGTAAAGAGACGGACCCAAAGTGTATCAGTTATTTCTTGCTGGCAATGAACAATGAAGCCATCATGAGCAAGGATCCTTCATCTCTGCAACGAGCACTTGAAACATAGTTGACCGTTCTGGAAGGAAGTGGGTACCATGTAAGTCCAAAAAAATTGATCCACACATGCCTATTCCAGACATTTATGTGAATTGAAAATACTAAGCCCTGAAGCCACCCGAAAACCTGGCTTCGTCCCGCCTACAAATTGAATTCTCCGTTCAAAATTTGTTTACCCGGTATACAAAACAAAGTGAATGACTGGGTGGAACGAAATTGCTATAATGTGTGACAGTGATCTTAAGGGCTTAAGATTAAAAAAAAAGGTTTTTCATAATTCAAAAATAAAAACTTAAACTAATTTGAGCTAAAAAAAGCAAGCCATTTTATTTCTCGGATAAATTTAAATTTATGAGAATAAAAATCTGTGGAGCGGTTTTTGAAAAAAATTAAAAAAAAATTTTTAAACACAAATTCATATTCAGCAAATACATTTACTTCTAATTTAAAAAAAAAATTAAGCTGTTTCAAAATATCAATTTAAAAATACAAACAAATTTTTATTATGTAGGTATAAACATTATATAAAAATGTATTCGTTTTTCAGATAGTGTCGAAAACGAAAACCTTCATAGGTATCGTCTTTAGGCACTTTTAAATTGTTTTTCCGCCATATGCACTGATTTTTTTAAATCAAAATCATAAGAGCCGTTTTCGAGAAAAATAAGCTTTAACGTAGCGGTTATATGGCAGGTACTTTTTTTTTTAGATAAAACAAAATTCAATTTCCCCTCTGTACAATACCCATAAAACTATATACAAAGTTTGAAACAAATAGGCCCGCCCGTTTGGGCTGTAGGTGTCTATACATACCATATAGACAGACAGATAGACAGACAGGCATACAGACGGATATACGGACAGAATTCTTAGACCATCTTTTGTTCATCTTCGCTATCAGCGTAATGTAATATGTTTGATTTATCTCAAAACTTCTTTTTCCGACAAATGCATTACTTGGATTGTAGTACCTATAATCGCAAGTAAAAAGTGTATTTGCTTGTATATATTAAATAATGTATAGTCACGGTCAAAGTCCGATCTTTAGTCAAACCTAGGATTGACTAGTCAATTCTCAACATTGACCAGCAGCGTTGGTCAAAGCCCGATGCATACTTTAGTTTCGGGCTTTGACCGATGAGTTTTTAGGCAAACCTAGGTTTGACTAAACTGGTCGGTCAAAGTCCGAAACGATATTATGAGATTCGGACTTTGACCAAGGCACTGGTCAATTTAAACTTTTTTCCTTCCGTTCGTTATTTGAGAAATATATCCCTACATTTTCTTGTGTATTTTTTTTTAAAAAGGCCCACTTTTAAAGGCGTAATTTTGATAAAATACTTTTGTTCAGGTAAGATTGTTTAAAAACTACTCGATTCAGCTGTAGTTGTACACATATTATGCCTAAATACTGATCAAAGCTCAGTTAGGGCTTCAAAATTTTAAGACACGCCCACTTTTAAGGGGCGTTTCCGTCAAAAGTCAGATAATGCAATAATTTGTTAACGTTTTCTAACTATCGGTCGCACTTTTGAAGTAAAAAGATGATTTATATTCCTTGGTTACGTAGCAGAGTGTGGTTCAAGAATAATTGTTAATGCACCCATAATTGCTATTTCCATTCAAAATCTAATTTTTAAAAATTTAAGTTTTGTCTTGTTTTGTTCAAATCGATCTGCAAGAATAAAATTGAATGTCACTGAGCTCATACCAATTACCTTGGCAATAAAACGTTTTAACTTTGGGCGTGGCGCAGGTCTTTTTTAATTGTGCCATCACTAATTGAACATCACACCACACAAAATTAATGTTATTGAGTTTTTTTCTGTCTGCTACTGAAACTGAAACATCGGCTGGCTGCGGGAGGCAGACGCTTACACATACAAAAATATAAGGAATTGGGTATCCAACAGTTCGTTGCAAACGTACTGTAGCTCTCGCTTATGGTTTTTAAATACATTTGCCGGTACGACACGCGCAACACCTAGGAAAATAATTTATTGTACTTCGCCTATAGCTCTCGCGCAAATGCAAGCATTAAGTTGCACCCAGTAAAACCCATTACAGGCAAGGTAATAAGCCCCACGACATATTATATTGCCGCTTAAAAAAAAAAAAAATATAAGTTGTTGGCACAACAGCTCCAAGCGGAGCCGGGGTAGGATCTACAATTTACCGCCGAGTCCGAACGGCTAACAGAGAAGCATTTTCCATTACATTCATTACTCTTGAAAGAGTACCCTCGCAAGAGGCGGTACCCTGGAAAAGAACTTAGGTGGAGTCATTGATCGAACCCAGAACCTTCGGCGTGGAAGTCCGACACACTAATCACTACGCCACGGGGTACTTCTATTGCCGCATTGCAATAATTGTTTTGCTCTTATAACTTCATTCGCGACAAACTATACTTGATCCAATTTTTACCATACTGCACAGAAACCTTCGTATATACGAGTATTATATCCAGAGAGGCTATCAAATTTGTTAGTAATTTAAAAAAAATTCCTTTTTGTAAACCGCTTTACGAAAATGTAATAGTTTTACTATGCCTATAACCTTCGATAAAGTGCAAGCAATAAGTTGACAAAGTTTAACCACAATCGCAATAGAGTGATGTGTTTAGCAGTTCATAAGAAACGAATGAACACACATTCATTTTTAAATATTAGATATTATGTTCTAAAAATGATACTTCTAAGCACCATGAACTCTGAAAATTGTAAATATTGCTTTACCTACTTCCCATTACATTTTGTTTTAATTTTGTTGACATTTTTACTTGATTATAGGTACTATAAGGCAAGTTATGGATTCGTGCAGAAAACTAAATTGAGATAACAATCAAACATGACATTACGATGATGGAGGAGTCGAAAAAAGTGGGTCTGGAAATTCCCTCCGTCTGTCTGTCTGTCTGTCTGTATGTCTGTTTGCGCCTCTAGAGCCTGAACGGATGGGCCGATTTGCTTTAAATTTGGTATTTAGGACTTATTTGGCCCTCCCTCGGAACATATTTTTATTAATTTTTACTCTAGGCCCAAAAATAACGGCACCTGCCATACAATCGTGAAGAAAAAAATTGATTTTCTCAAAAACGGCTCTAACGATTTTGATAAAACTTTCAGAATGCTATTTTTGTAAGACGATCTATCTTTTGGTTAGAAAAGATTTTTCAAAATTTTTCTTATATCGGTACCTCTCATAGAACCAGCATTTTCAAATCAAATTTTCTCGTAAACTATACATCTGATTTCAATAAAATTTTGGGCACAGGAAGTCATTCATAATTTTATTTTATTAATATGGCATTTCAAAATTTTCAAAAACTTTTTTTTTGGATTTTTTATAATTTTTTCAAAAAAATTTTTGGTTTTCGAAATATGTTGGAAGCGGGTATATTGATTTTTCTTAACATTATTTTTTCAGATGTAAACTACGTATTGCCATATATTTACTTACTCAAGTAAATTTCGAAATATTTTTTAAGAAAAGTTTTTCAAAAATAACCTTTTTTAAAAAAAACTGGTCGAACGATTTTCAATACTTTTTACTTGCGATTATATAGGTACATACTACATATAAGGCAAGTTATACATTCGTCGAAAAAAAAGTTTTGAGATAACAATCAAACATGGCATTACGATGATAGCGAAGACGAAAATAGATGGTCTAAAAATTCTGTCCCACTGTCTGTCTGTCTGTCTGTCTGTATGTATGTATAGAGACCTACAGCCCAAACGGGTGGGCCGAATTGCTTCAAACTTGGTATATAAACTTTATTAGGTATTGTGCAGAGGGGAAATTGAATTTTTTTTTTTTAGCTCAAAAAATAACGGTACCTGCGGCTCTAACGATTTCGAATTAAGAAAATCAGTGTTGCTTTTTAGGTACGACTAATCATATGGCTGAAAAAAAAAGTTTTAAAAAATGGCTAAGAACGGTACTTTCAATAGGACCGTTTTTTTTGCTTTCGACTATCTCGAAAACGACTCAACCGATTCTTTCGAAATTTTACACACATATAGCTGCAGGTAGCTCAATTTGTATTGCATACCAATATTTTTGAAAAATATTTTTTTTGTATTTTTAAAAGAATTAAAAAAAAAAATTTAAAAATAATATTCTGAAAACTATGAACTACCGTTTTTGAATTTTTTTTTTAAATTTTTTTCAAAAAGTTTTTCAAAATAAAACTTCTTTTCTCAAAAACCGCTCCACAGATTTTTATAAATTTATTCTCATAAATTCAAATTTATCCAAGAAATAAAATGCCGTACTTTTTTTCAGCTCAAATTAGTTTAAGTATTTATTTAAGAATTTTGAAAATTTTATTTTTATCAAAATCTCAAAGACCCTAAACCACTGTCACTCATTAGAGCAAGTTCGTGCGACCCAGTCGTGCATTTTATTTTTTCCTAGATTAATATATAGCTTTGAAATTTTATTGCATACTTAGTTTTTTCGAGAAAGCTCTTAAACTAATTTAAAAAATAAAAGAATTTTCGAAATTATTTTAATTTTTTTTAATATCCATATATGTAGCCACTAAGCAATTGCTTATTATAAGAGCAAGTTCGTGCGACCCAGTCGTGCATTTTATTTTTGTTCATATTTGAATTTTTTAAGTGTTTGCAAATCACAATAATTATTATTATTCATATTGCAGGTAAGTGCAAACTCATCAACTATAATTGATTGTTTGATTGTTTATTCCTCAATGCAATTTTGTATTTGCATGTATCATTTACGAGTGTTAAACTTATGAATGAACATTTAACACATACTTTGTGTATCATTGAATTCTTTTGAGTATAAGGGGAATGAACCATAAGTATCTTACAGTCCAGAGTCTAGTAAGATCGGTTTACATGTTTAATGTGTGAACAAAAAAACTTCACCATAATAATATTCCATTAGATCATTATAATGATTGTATTTAGTTATTAAGGAGCTTTGGAACGTTTCGAAATTAAAACAGCTCGGGTTGCTTTCACTTGTAGATACAAATAACCGCATTGAACTTTTATTTAGTTCTATGTTTAAAAAAGGAATGAATGACACATTAAAAAAAAATGCACGTGCAAATTGATTAGATTAAGAGTGTTCTTAGAAGATGCACATATAAAGTAGATAGGTGTAGGTTCTGATTCTGGAGCTTGACGTAAGTTAAGTGCCAAGATCGGCCGGATGCGTGGAATTTAGAATCTGTTACAGAAGGACCTCGGTAACTCGAACTATTAGTACCGACCCTAATTCGAACCACGAGGTGTCCGAATGACTGAATACTTTTTGCGTATTCAATAAGTTGATTAAGAAAACAGTGTAAGTCATTATTAGTGTTGGCTAAACATCGAAATATTTTACTATCGATAGTACCGATGATTTTCGGAAAAACTATCGATAATATCGATATTATCGATAGTTTTTTAAAATCATTAATAAATCAAAGTGAAAATGAAATAATTCTGTTCAAATAAAAAAAAAACAAAAAAAACAAGCTTTAAACAAAATTAAACAATGCAATGTTAGTTTATTATAAGTTCAAGAGAAATGTGCAAAGCATAGGTAGAAGGAAAAGGGAAAAGAAATATAATATAAGTCTTCAAACATTTTTGAATTATGTTTGATAAAAAGCAAATGGTTTAAGTTTTTATCTTTGAGGCGATTTCTTTTTACTTGCGATTATAGGTACTATAAGGCAAGTTATGCATTCGTAAAAAAAAAAAAATTCTAACAATCAAACATGACATTACGATGATAGAGAAGTCGAAAAAAGTGGGTCCGACAATTCTGTCTGTCTGTCTGTCTGTCCGTATGTCTGTCTGTATAGTTACCTACAGCCTAAACGGCTGGACCGATTTGCTTCAAACTTGGTACATAGTATTATTATAACGTCCTACAGAGGGGTTTTTGGAATTAGCATCCTAGCTCCAAAACTAACGGTTACCTGCCATACGATTTTTTGTGAAAAATTAAATTTTCTCAAAGCGGCTCCTACGATTTTGATAAAACTTTCTGAATGATGTTTTCTGTGCAAACTTAATGTTTTGGTTGGAATAGATTTTTCAGGAAAAGTCTTATAACGGTACCTCCCATAGGACCGGTTTTTTGAAATCCGATTTTCTCGTAAGCCACTTGACGGAATTCAATGAAATTTTTAATGCAGAAGCCCTTTTATAAACGAAATAATATAAATTGTTAATTTTTCCAAAAAAAAATTTTTTGAGTTTTTAAAAAAAGTTTCAAAATTTTTTTTTAACTTTTGTTTTTTTTCCAAAAACGGTTTAATCTATATTTTTTTAATTTTATTTTTCTGATAAAAACTACAAAGTGCTAGAAGTAGGCATACTCAAAAAAAAATTTGGAATATATTTTCGAAAAGTTTTTCAAAAAAAAAACTGTTTTTTGAAAAAACTGGTCCAACGATTTTGAAAAAAATTTTCGTCAAAATTCAAAAACGTAAAAGAAACCTGATGGCTTACTTCATTTTCTCCAAAAAACGTTTAAGGTATTGATTTTAAAGTGATTTATAAAATTTCATATGATTTTTTCAACGCTTTTTTCCCAAAATCTCAAGCACCCAAAACCATTTGAACACATTAGAGCAAGTTTGTACGACCCAGTCGTGCACTTTATTTTTGGTCATTATGTCTCCTGCTTTGGAAAAAAATCGTTCAGAAGGAACCGAAGGAGCTGGAATGCAGAGATATATCTACTTAATCCCGATTTCTCGTAGTTTACTTGTTGATTGATTCCAATACGTAAGTGAATAAGAACTTCTAACCATTAAAGATCTTTCCAAGTAGCGACGTATGTCAATTATGGCTTCTGCTTTTGTCAGGCGAGTTAAACTTGACATCTGGTCACGTACAGTGTTATATTCCATTTAAACCAACTCTTCACTTGGAATGAAAAGAATGCGTTCCAAATATTCCAGATTGAAGAAAGAAGCAAGGAAATAGTTTATCCGGAATATTCCATTGAGTAAAGAAACGCAAAAAGTGATAGGCTTACCTAGAACTAATTGCAATACAATTTCTGTGAATGAGGTCTTATTGCAAATTTTCCGTAGAATACGATGGTGAATATGGTGGATTTTCCAAAATGGCTGCCCATTAATTTGTGTTATAGGGTATTAATGTTTATATGATCATGTGGGGTTTCATTTTATAGGTTGTTTAGGACGGGGAATTCAAAAGTATCATCAAAAATTTAAACGATGAAAATTTAGTCAAATATCTGCGGAATATGCCATAAATGTGAAGATAATGTTGTTAGTATTTGAGTTTTATGTGTTATTTTATTATTTTTTTTATTTTTTATGAATCAAAAATATTTCATTAATTTATATTTGGATATGGATATGGATATGGGTAATATCCTGAAACAATTTTTAAAAACTGAAAGAACAGGGAACTGGAAGATGGACACTGCAATGTCAAAGTAGATGCTAACTTATTTTGCAGCATGCGGCCACAACTATGAGAGAATGGCTGAGTTTGAGTTTGAAGCCTCCAAAGTACACACGGCATTTACAAATGGTCTCCATATTGTCCGAAGAATTGATAGGTTTCCACGGATTTGATTATTGAACAAGTTCTAATGAAAAATATAAAAGGATTTGGCGGAATGACTCATGGAAAAGGTCTGGGTTATGTCAAGTCCTATTTGCTCCCATTTGAACGAATGTATGCAGGAATTTGCTTCAGTGAAACATGCAGCAAAGCGAACAACACATATAACTTTGGCCAGTTCAAGAATCTCACGCGATAAAGAGGACATTCAAAAAAAAAAACGTTGTGTTATGTATAACAGCTCAATGTTTTTGAACAGGAGAGCAATCTGAGTAACATTGCCACGAGAGTTACTTATTGCAGTAATATTAATCCTGAACTTGCCGAAGAAATTTGAAATAGAATTCTTAATGAGATGACGGACAAAATTGTCTCCGAGTTCTCTTTCACAACAAGCAAACAGGTGAACCCAATGAAATCAGGCCGATCTGTTATAAATTGAAAAATGAAACCTTTGTTATTGAATCTGAACTATTGTTTCAACGCTTGTTGCTTTGTGCGCAGACTAGTGGCGTGGACTTACAAGACGTTTTTCACTTTGAGTTTTGCTCATACCCAGCAAGTTTATTCGATAAACATGGTCTCATGAGGGAATCTTGGGAAGTCACAGCTTGTTAATTATATCAAAGAACAAGTATCAATCGTTTCAAACCTGCCTAGTAATATGGATTTTGTCTTTAATGGTGGTTGGTTACTACATCAATTTTCTTGGAGTCCGAATCAGACATTCCATGAGCTGCTTTGCGCTTGTGAGAGATATGTGCTAGCGATAAAATCTTCCAAAAATTATCCTACAGCCATAGTGTGTGAGGTCACCGATCTCATAGTACTACTTCTTCATCATTTTGAAAAAAACCTTTTGTGACATTTTCCCAGAAACCAAGAAATCTTCCAAAAGTATACCAACCTCCGACATTAAAAAAATTGCAAAAGCTATAGGTGATGACGTCTGTTCTTAAATCTTATTCGCCCACGCAGCTGTATTAGGATGTGATACCACCTCAAAACAGTTTGGACTGGGAAAAAGTGACTCCAAAAAATTGATTAAGAAATCACGCAGTTTCAAAGAGAGTGCAGCTGTATTCCAAGGATCACAAAAATCAAAAGAATAAATTGAAATTGCTGGCTTTAATACAATTATAACGTTGTATGGAGGTAAAACAGGAGACAGCACACTACCATGATAAAGACTTCGAACTTTCAATTTAAAGGCAACAAAATCAACAATACATGTGAAACTATATGTCTTGCCTCCTACAGAAGATGCCTGCAAGTTTAATTATTTTATTAGCTGTATGTACAGGGTGGGCCAAACGAAATCACTCTATTGGAAGATGCTCTCATTTTCTGTTTTGACATTTGTGGACTAGACAGATGCAGAATACAAGTGAACAAGCCATGGAGCGATACATGAACCGACAGGGAACGTTGTGCACAGATGATGCGTGAACGGATTGTCGATTGTCGAGGAGTATAAGGTGCTGAAATTCTATCGAAGTAGACATGGATGATGATTGAAATGGTATTATAGTTTCTTTGCTTATAGAAGTAGGTACCTTTTTTATTTTCATTTATTTTTCAGTGTATTCTTCAGATGTTTTGAATAACGGAACTAAGTTTTTCAAAATGTAAATCAAATGTAAATAAAAAAATAACATAAAAACTGTGATTCGTATATTTACGTACAAATAATCACCGCTTTTCATTGTAATAATCCCGATTATTTGACTAAATTTTCATAATTTAAAATTGTTGATGATATTTTTGAATTGCCAGTCCTAATAAAACTATAAAATGAAACCCTACATGATCATATAAACATTTATACCCTATAGCACCCAATAATGGGCAGCCATTTTGAAAAATCCGCCATATTGGAGAAACGCATCATAGTAGAGTGGTAGACTGTCTACTTAGACTGTCGTGTTCTACGGAAAATTTGCAATAAGACCTCATCCACAGAAATTGTATTGGAATTAGTTCTAGGTTCGGTCACAATTTGACTAGACTAATATGAAATGTTGGAAATTCTTATTCCACCTGAAAATACCAGTCGACTGGACGAAAAGCACTCAGCAGAGAAACAGGGATAAATTCGAAATTCATAGTACCAATTTTGGCACGTGTTCGAATTACAAAGATACCTACTCAGATGCAGGGACATAAATCCCTGAAACATAAGTACATGATGGATTTATGTACAACTTAGGTAGGGCATAAGTCCATTATTCGATTATGGACCTTGGTCCCACCATAATGCGACATAAGTACAGAAAAGTTCTGGACGTATGTCCCTTTTTATATATTTTATTTAAAAAGAAATAAAATGCACGACTGGGTTGCACGAACTTGCTCTAATGAGTGACATTGGTTTAGGGGCTAAAGATTTTGATAAAAATAAAATTTTCAAAATTCTTAAATAAATACTTAAACTAATTTGAGCTGAAAAAAGTTACGCCATTTTATTTCTTGGATAAATTTGAATTTATGAGAATAAATTTATAAAAATCTGTTAAGCGGTTTTTGAGAAAAAAAGTTTTTTTTTGAAAAACTTTTTGAAAGAAATTTTCAAAAAAAATTCAAAAACGCCAGTTCATAGGTATTCAGCAAATACATTTATTTAAAAATTTTAGAAAAAAATTTAATAAACAGTTTTCAAAATATTAATTTTTTTTAATGCTTTTAAAAATACAAAAAAAATATTTTTCAAAAATATTGGTATGTAATACAAATTGAGCTACCTACAGCTATAGGTGTGTAAAATTTCGAAAGAATCGGTTGAGTCGTTTTCGAGATAGTCGAAAGCAAAAAAAAAAAACGGTCCTATGGAAAGTACCGTTCTTAGCCATTTTTTAAAACTTTTTTTTTCAGTCATATGATTGGTCGTACCTAAAAAGCAATTTTTTTAAATCAAAATCGTTGGAGCCGTTTTTGCGAAAAATAAGCTTTAACGTAACGGTCTATATACCAAGTTTGAAGCAATTCGGCCCATCCGTTTGGGCTGTAGGTGTTTATACATACAGACAGACATACAGACGGACAGAATTTTTAGACCATCTTTTTTCGTCTTAGCTATCATCGTAATGTCATGTTTGATTGTTATCTCAAAACTTTTATGAGAACGTGGGTGATTTTTTTTTTTTTAATTAAATAAACTCAGAAAAGTACTCATACGCCCGAGTGAACTAAACTGTTTTATAGTTTTTGTGGTTGAAAAATTGTCAATTGCAGCAAATTTTCTTTTAAGGTTATCCGTTAATTAGTTAAATTTTTTACTGTATATGTGAGTCATTATTATTATTGAATGGTTTTAATAACTTAAAAAAGAAGTCGTAATATATTTTGTTTTGTTTTATTTGATTTTACATAATAAAATTATTTTATTTTACTAACGTAATGCAAGCGTATATACTGTGTTTTAAGTTTTTTTTTGTTAAGTGTATAGATGAATACATTTTTGGGTGTTCCAACTCTGGAGCAAATAATGCACACTCACCCAAGCAACTGAGCGAGTTCAATATAATAATTGTAAGAACTCGATCAGCTTAGCCGTTCAACTCGACTCCCCTCCTCCCCCAAACTTTTTTGCTGCTGACGTAAAAAAACATTTTAATAGCTTAGCTAACAAACTAATACCTATAAGAAGCTTTTTAAGGACCAAACCTTACCGAAACACTCTCGAAACAATACCAAAGACCTCCTAAATTTGAGCCCAATTAGATGGGTGGTTTTGAAGTACATATCATACTTACAAACATTCATCCATTTTTATAAAAAACTAGCTGACCCGGCGAACTCCGTACCGCCTTTTTTAACATTTTCGAAATTACTGAATTTTTTGTTTTACTATTAAATGTATGCTCGCTTAGCTTTACACGGGTGTACATTAGCTGGCTATGGAATCACTTAACACTTATATTATTAGTAAATTAAAATCAGTTGAACTATCAAAAATTCTATATTTTGATGCGTTTGATGTTTAGAAAGTTTTAACCTTTCAAAAAAAAAAAAAAAAAAAAAGAAGTTATTCACCCCTTCTGATCTGGCTAAAATTTACAAAGCGTTCGTACGCCCTAAACTGGAGTATAAATCCCATCTCTGGGCAGTTGCTTCTCAAACTTTTTTACACATGCCCGCGATAGAGTTGGAAAAAGCGTTATCTTACTAATATTATAAATGTGAAAGTAACGATGTTTGGATGTTTGGATGTTTGTTGCTAACTCACGCCAGAACGGCTAAACGGATCTGGATAAAATTTGGCACAGAGATAGCTTATAGTCTGGAATAGCAGATAGGCTATTTTTTATCCCGGTAAAATGTATGGTTCCCGTGGGATAGATTTGTTTTAATTCTTGGAATATCACCAGAATGGCTGAACGGATCTGAATGAAATTTAGCACAGAGATAGATTATAGCCTGGAATAGCATATTGGCTACTTTCTATCCCTGTAAAATGTATGGTTCCCGTGGGATAGATTTGTTTTAATTTTTGAAATCACACCAGAATGGCTGAACTCATCTGAATGAAATTTAGCACAGAGATAGATTATAGTCTGGAATAGCATATTGGCTACTTTTTATCCCGGTAAAATGTATGGTTCCCGTGGGATAGATTTGTTTTAGTTTTTGAAATTACACAAGAATGGCTGAACTCATCTGAATGAAATTTAGCACAGAGATAGATTATAGTCTGGAATTGCATATTGGCTACTTTTTATCCCGGTAAAATGTATGGTTCTCGAGGGAAAGATTTGTTTTAATTTTTGAAATCACAATAGACTGGCTGAACGGATCTGAATGAAATTTAGCACAGAGATAGATTATAGTCTGGAATAGCATATTGGCTACTTTTTATCCCGGTAAAATGTATGGTTCCCGTGGGATAGATTTGTTTTAGTTTTCGAAATTACACAAAAATGGCTGAACTCATCTGAATGAAATTTAGCACAGAGATAGATTATAGTCTGGAATAGCATATTGGCTACTTTTTATCCCGGTAAAATGTATGGTTCCCGTGGGATAGATTTGTTTTAGTTTTCGAAATTACACAAAAATGGCTGAACTCATCTGAATGAAATTTAGCACAGAGATAGATTATAGTCTGGAATAGCATATTGGCTACTTTTTATCCCGGTAAAATGTATGGTTCCCATGGGATAGATTTGTTTTAATTTTTGAAATCACACCAGACTGGCTGAACGGATCTGAATGAAATTTAGCACAGTGATAGATTATAGTCTGGAATAGCATATTGGCTACTTTTTATCCCGGTAAAATGTATGGTTCCCGTGGGATAGATTTGTTTTAATTTTTGAGATCACACCAGACTGGCTGAACGGATCTGAATGAAATTTAGCACAGTGATAGATTATAGTCTGGAATAGCATATTGGCTACTTTTTATCCCGGTAGAATGAAAGGTTCCCGTGGTATAGATTTGTTTTAGTTTTTGAAATTACACAAAAATGGCTGAACTCATCTGAATGAAATTTAGCACAGAGATAGATTATAGTCTGGAATAGCATATTGGCTACTTTTTATCCCGGTAAAATGTATGGTTCCCATGGGATAGATTTGTTTTAATTTTTGAAATCACACCAGAATGGCTGAACGGATCTGAATGAAATTTAGCACAGAGATAGATTATAGTCTGGAATAGCATATTGGCTACTTTTATCCCGGTAAAATGTATGGTTTCCGTGGGATAGATTTGTTTTAATTTTTGAAATCACACCAGAATGGCTGAACGGATCTGAATGAAATTTAGCACAGAGATAGATTATAGTGTGGAATAGCATATTGGCTACTTTTTATCACGGTTAAATGTAGGTATTAAATTATAAAGCTATTAAAGAAGAAGAAGCTAGATTACGATACAGTCTACTTCTTGATCAGCTGAAACGCGAGCGAAGCCGCGGGTAAAGGCTAGTAATTGATATATGAGAAAAGGATTACTAAAACATTTCCATCACTTGAACAATGTCAAAATGTTTCATGCCTTTCCTTATTTTACCGCTTCTTTTATAAAAAATGCTCACTCTATTTAAAAGATTCCCCGGAAATATTCATCTTGCTAGGTATACTCATCAGTTTACATCTCGGACGTATACCGTGAAATATAAGAATTCCTTCTTCAGCCGTACAACACCAATGTTGAATAAATAGTCTTGTACAATTTTGTCTTACCATTTTGATTTTCAAACATTCTAAGTCAATGTTTACCGACACCTCCTTTAACTTCCTTCCTTATTTTCTATACTTAACATTAAAACGGCAATCCAAAACCCTCCAGTGATATATAAAATAAAATGCTTGACTGGGTCGCACGAACTTGCTCTAAAGAGTGACAGGATGAAAATAAGCTTAACGTGAACCCCTGACAATGAAGTCTTAATTTCACGACGAGATTACTTGCATGCAGAGTCAAATTGGTCTTAGACCAGAGCTCTAAGATCTACCCCTCGGTAGAATCATAGTACCAATTTTATGGAACATGTTGAGGCATGTCCACACTCCTTGGTGAGGGGCGAGGTCTATCTAACACCTCTTGCATCCAATAATAAAATCCGTAGATAACATTACCCAATGCCATATGTTTCCGCTATGGAATAAACCACAACCACCACGATACTCCCACAAGGGGGCATACCTCATAGATAGTCTCCCAGGTGACTCGGCCACCTGGTTGGGCACTATCTCCCGTGGTACCAGAATAAAGCTTCCGGTGGAGCTTCGCAACCGTGAGGTCACTTCCAGATGAGCACCATCAATACTCAAGGCCTGGCAGCCTTAGAAATGCGCACTCAACCATCCGCCAACGCAGAAGCAAACAACCAAATACGCATACCCAGCCTTCCTCTCTTAGCCGCATACAAGTTTTACCTTGCATACGTTTCCAGTAAGGAATCAATACTTCAAGGAAAGGAAATATAGCTGTAGATACTCACTCCTATTTCAGTTACAACAATTTCCATGCCATTCATATTGTTCCCGGGTTGCCACGCGGAGGCGGAGGATAGGCACATCTATCCCTCTCAAGTTCCAACTTCAATCTCAACCACATACATGATTGAATTGAAGCCAGCTTACAAAATATCGTCAATGCTAAGCCTGGCAAACATAAAGACGAAGAGGTGCCGCAGCCTCTACGCTCCAAGGATCTGCCGGAACAGAAGGAGTATCTCTATTTGCAGCCTTGGCTAAGCGTTCAAAACACTTAAGAGGGTATAGTTCAACCCCCTCTAAAGAGTGACAAGATGAAAGTAAGCTTAACGTGAACACCTGACAATAAAGTCTTAATTTCACGGCGAGCCTACTCGCATGCAGAGTCAAATTGGGCTTAGACCAGAGCCCTAAGATCTACTCCTCGGTAGAATCATAGTACCAATTTTATGGAACATGTTGAGGCATGTCTACACTCCTTGGTGAGGGGCGAGGTCTATCTAACACCTCTTGCATCCAATAATAAAATCCGTAGATAATATTACCCAATGCCATATGTTTCCGCTATGGAATAAACCACAACCACCACGATACTCCCACAAGGGGGCCTACCTCATAGATAGTCTCCCAGGTGACTCGGCCACCTGGGTGGGCACTATCTCCCGTGGTACCAGAATAAAGCTTCCGGTGGAGCTTCGCAACCGTGAGGTCACTTCCAGATGAGCAACATCAATACTCAAGGCCTGGCAGCCTTAGATATGCGCACTCAACCATCTGCCAAGGCAGAAGCAAACAGCCAAATACGCATACCAAGCCTTCCTCTCTTAGCCGCATACAAGTTTTACCTTGCATACGTTTCCAGTAAGGAATCAATACTTCAAGGAAAAGAAATATAGCTGTAGATACTCACTCCTACTTCAGTTACAACAATTTCCCTGCCATTCATATTGTTCCCGGGTTGCCACGTGGAGGCGGAGGATAGGCACATCTATCACTCTTAAGTTCCAAACTTCAATCTCAACCACATTCATGATTTGATTGAAGCCAGCTTACAAAATACCGACGATGCTAAGCCCGGCAGGGACCCCAAAGACGAAGAGGTGCCGCGGCCTCTACGCTCCAAGTATCTGCCGAACAGAAGGAGTATCGCTATTTCTATTTGTAGCCTTGGCTAAGCGTTCAAAGCACTTAAGAGGGTATAGTTAGCCCCCTCTAAAGAGTGACAGTGGTCTTGGGGCCTGGGATTTCGATAAAATTAAATTTTTCGAAATTCTTCTTAATTAAACTAATTTCAGCTGAAACAAAAGTACGCCATTTTATTTTTTAGATAAATTTGAATTTATGAGAATATTTTTTTAAAAATCTGTTGAGCGGTTATTGAGAAAAAAACTTGATTATATAGAGAAATTAGATGACTCTTTACCCAACAGGATGTACGAGGTCATAGTTCACCGTGGTGGCATAACACATTATTAATTCTTTTGTAAACAAGTTATTTATGAATGTAATAAAAATTTAAAAAATGTTCGGAAGTTAATTTCTACCCTTTTTTTTAGCTCAAAAAATAACTGTAACTGCCATATAACCGTTACGTTAAAGCTTATTTTTCTCGAAAATGGCTCCAACGATTTTGATTAAAAAAAATCAGTGGAACTTTTTAGGTACGACCAATCATATGGCTGAAAAAAATATTTTAAAAATGTTTAAGAACGGTACTTTCCATAGGACCTACAACGACATACCAATATTCTTAAAAGCGTTTAAAAAAAAAATTAAAAAATTAATATTTTGAAAACTGCTTATTAAATTTGTTTCTAAAAATTATAAATGAATGTATATGCTGAATACCTATAACTGGCGCTTTTGATTTTTTTTTTAATTTTTTTCAAAAAGTTTTTAAAAAAATTTTTTTTCTCAAAAACCGTTCCACAGATTTTTATAAATTTATTCTCATAAATTCAGATTTATCCAAAAAATAAAATGGTGTACTTTTTTTTCAGCTCAAATTAGTTTAAGCATTTTGAAAAATTTATTTTTATCAAAATCTCAAGCCCCTATACCACTGTCATAGCAAGTTCGTGCCACCCAGTCGTGCATTTTATTTTTTCCTAGATTGACGTATAGCTTTGAAATTTTATTGCATACTTTGTTTTTCCGAGAAAACTCTTAAACTAATTTAAAAAATAAAAGAATTTTCGAAGTTATTTAATTTTTTTAATATCCATAATATGTCACGGTCAAAGCCCGATCTCTAGTCAAACCTAGGATTGACTAGTCAATGCTCAACATTGACCAGCAGCGTTGGTCGAAGCCCGATGGATACTTTAGTTTCGGGCTTTGACCGATGAGTTTTTAGTCCAAACTAGGTTTGACTAAACTGGTCGGTCAAAGTCCGAAACGAAATTATGAGGTTCGGAGTTTGACCAAGGCACTGGTCAAAAACGCTGCTGATCAATGTTGAGCATTGACTAGTCAATCCTAGGTTTGACCTTGGAATGTAAGTTTCAGCAGGGTAATGCCCCTATCCACATCTCTAAGCTTTAGTAAAGTCAAGACGTTGCATCTTTCAAAGTTGGTTAAGAAGTGTTTTTTGTTTTATTTTTATTTATTTTTAAGCGTTTTAAATATTCAGCATTATAGAAATAATTCTTCGCACAGTCCGCACGCATGCTCTTATAACGTTTTTTTTCCTTAATTTTGCCTGTACGTGTAGAGTCATGCGAATTGGGACCCCCCTCAAAATAATTCCCTTGTCCGCTGCTGTAATCACAGAAGATGGCTAGTGGTTGCAGTCTGGAATGCAACACCCAACTGAATCGGATCTTATTGATGGAATAAAAAAGTGAATGGGAGACTATTTCACTTGATTATAAAGAGAAATTAGATTACTCTTTACCCAACAGGATGTACGAGGTCATAGTTCACCGTGGTGGCACAACATACTATTAATTCTTTTGTAAACGAGTTATTTATGAATGTAATAAAAATAAATAAAAGTGATCGGAGGGTAATTTCTACCCATTTCCTTACGTTATTCGGCATTTTCAGGGAGGGGCGCTAATCAAATGTCACAAAAAAGTGGATTTTTCATAGTTATTTCTTTAAAATTCTGTTAAAAAACGATATTCATTGAGTTACCACCATTATTTTTATTTCGTTTCACGTATAATTTTATAAACTTTCATTCGTGGAAAACTCGTTTCAAAAGTTTTAGTAGATAAGCTGATATTAAGCTCCAAAAACAAGGAGCATAGGGGGCGCTTATCGATTGTCGGGCAGTGTATCATGGTATCTATGTATATACACATGTAAAAATGTCAGCGCATGTCAATTTTTAACTTTTAAAGGAACATTTATGATCCTAAGGTTACATTTTTTTAATATTAATTATTGCAAGGATCTGTAGTTATGTAGCTTTCTATTGGTGAAAGAATTTTAAAAATCGGTTAGGCGTAAAAGTCTTACACACAAACACAATTACTTTCACATTTATAATATTAGTATGATATGATTATGATGATATATGTAGATTCAAGAGAAAATTCAAAACGTTTGCGTAGACACAAAAATTTCCAGTGCCGAATTTTTTTTTTGAAATCGAATGTATAGTTTAAGAGGAAACCTGATTTGAAAATACTGATTCTATGTGAGAGGTGTTGCTATAAGACCACTTCCGAAAAATCTTTTCTGTTCATTAAATATAGAATTCGGAAAGACAGACATACAAACAGACAGACGGAATTTCCAGAACAACTTTTTTCGACTTCTCCATCATCTTAAAGTCATGTGTGATTGTTACGTCAAAATGTTTTTTTTTTTTTTTTGCTTGAATCCATAACTTGCCTTAGTTATATAGTGCCTATAACACAGGTCAACACTATTTTTGTTTCTGGGTTTTGGATATGGTTTTCTTGTTTTTCCTGTATTGTATTAGTTTGATATTAGGCGTTTTTCTTTTTTAGTTCACAGCAGAGCCTGAGTTGTCAAAAAAAAATAAGTGTTTCTTTTTTGCTTCAGAGTGTTCAGAGCTTCGAATTCGTATTTCTTTTTTCCTTCAGAGTGTGTTCAGAGTGCGCTCTAAGAGCTCCAAATAAATAGATGGGGTAGACTGAGCTAAAAGCTGAACAAAAATATAAAGACGCTTCCAAACCAATTAAATTGATAAAAAGAAGTCTTTAGAGGCGGCTGGAAATAAAAACAATTAAAATGGCCGCCGAAAGTATTTTAAATGTTAAAAAAAAACTTTTCTTGAGGTTTTTTAAATGACATGAGAAAAATAAATTAATGGGATATCAAATTCGTTTCATTATTTGTTCAGAGCGCTCTGAACACAATTGGTTCAGAGGACGTTCAGAGCGAGCTCGATATACTCGAACTCGGTTCAGAGCTCGTTTCTGAATGAAAAAAGAAAAACGCCTATTATGGATATAAAGGAAAATATTTTCTTCTTTTGCTTTTAAATGGTGTGTTAAAATAAAACAAAATTTTAAAATGATTTCAGATAACTATTTATTTCTATCAATTAATTTAAACTTGATAAAGAACGTATAGAAATATTTAGAAACTAGCTGACCCACCCAACTTCGTTCCGCCAAAATTCATTAATGCATTGAAAATAATAGTTCTTTCATATACATTTAGTAAAAAGCTGATATTTCGAAATTACAAACACACACTTCATTTGAATTTATGTGCATAGATGAATATTTTTTGTATTTCTTTTGTGGGTGCATGGACTTTCTCGAATAAGACCCCATATACAGTCTTCCATAATTCTCTCATTGTATTGACCCTGATTGAGATGTTCAAAAACAAACTTTGAAAAAAAACGGTGTTTTAAGATATTTTTTAAAACAAAGGTTGATAAAATCGCCATTTATACAGAGAAACATAAGAAAAATATTTTTTTGTTGACCTGTGTAATCACAACTAAAAACATTTTACTATGGCGTGCTGCACAGCGATAAAATGCCAGAAACGAAAATTCTTACCAAATGATTAAGATTGCTCTGGCATGAAGTGCGGTGAGCAATGAAACTTCGACGTCATATCAATGGGATGGATCCACAAAAAAGTCCTCATCTCTAGCGGTAAGATGGAGATTGAAGTTCGAAGTTGGAGACGGTAGGCTAGAGATCGAGCCAACTGAGGGGGTTATTAAGAAAGGCTAAGGAGCTCCACGCTTTGTAGCGCTATCATATTTATCAACTTAGTAATGTAAGTCATTTATCATATTATAAAGGGTGTTTTTTTAAAAGGTATAGAACTTTAAGTTGGTAGCACTGTTTTAATTTTGACAGACATTTTGTCATCTGCCATGTGAATTATCTTTAGTTTGGTTTGCCATTTCATCGATTGACGTCTGAACAGAAGCAAGTTGTGCAGATTTATTTCGAAAAACATGGGTCTGTTCGTGAAACGAATCATCAGAGAAGACTAACGATGGAACCATTGAATAATTACAAATAGAAAGGACACCGGGGAAAACGGCCACTAGATCGTCCATAAGTCGCTAGTGTCGCTCATCGAATACAACAACCATTTAATTTGTTCCTTTAAGGATTTTTTTTGCAATCAATATGGTCGACCGTCCTAAGAAGAAAAAGGGATAATTGCGATTGCATTAGAAGGAAGAAAGCAACAACAATGAACAGAATACCGTTTTGATTTTTTGTTGAACTGTGTGACGGCAACGGTAATATCTGAGAAAGTGTGGAGGTCAACAAGCTCAACACATGTTATTGACTAAATAAGGTTGTTTGTATCTATGAGAATGCTGGTGTTTGATTGCGATTTCGGATGATAATGATTTTTGTATGAGTTATGGTAATGGCTTACGAGTAAGTTGGTATGAAAGTTTCTTTAATTACCTTTATAGGTAGTTACTTCACTATTTATTTAGGTAGGTATACCTACAATTTTCACCTTTATTGCTGATTTTGAATTCGATTATAGATAAATATTAAAGGATCTTTAATATTTTGGTTTAATATTTATAAAATTATTGAATCACGAGGGCATAGGTACCTACCTATATACATTTGTATACTCCAAAATAATGAGAATCAATATCGACTTTGTTTTATTTAATGTTTTTTGACAATGGAAGTATGCAAGCGATGAGAAGATACCTACCTACCTAATAATTGTAAATTTATTTCTTCAATGAATATTATCACAACATTGACCGTTGTAATACGGCTTTTCAGTCCAAATAGGTAGTCCAGTTATTTTAGGTTTTATCTGCAGAATAACTCCTTGTGAGCTGAATTTATGTATACACCTTTATTACGGCGTTGTAATGAAGATGTGAAAAATCCACATTGATATCATTCCGGTAAAAATACACGAGACAAAGTTATAGATCATGAAATTATCTACAAAAGTTGGTAATATCTTTTTTTTTAACAATTACCATTCCTGAAATATTGCGATTCTAAAACTTGAAGGAGTCACGTTCTACATGAGAAAAGAAACATACAGGGTGATTCACGAGCGTTGTGTCAAAAAGCTAGAGCGTGTAGGTTGGGTTGAGACAAGAAAAAAATCGTATGGGAGAGAGGGTCTATCCTCCTCCGTTTAGCCGGGAGGGGCAATTTTCTAAAAACATGACCTTAATTTGAAAAAAAAAAAAAATATTAAAAAATAACGGTAACTCCTACAAAGCCATACTGTATTTTTTTGTAAAGCCAAAAACCTATTATTTTTTTTGTTATTTTAAATGAAGTTATTCTATTTAACCGTTTTCAAAATATTAATTTTCAAGCTCAAAATTTTGAAAAAAAATTAAAAAAAATTTATTTTAAAACTAATTTTTTCAAAATTTTACGTTATTAAGTATTATTTTTGTTCTCAGAATTGAATGCTCCCATAAATTTTAAATCCAACACTGAAAACCGTATGGCTCTATGACTTTTTGTTGCCAAGGTATTCCAAAATAACCGAACCTACTTCTTCACAAAAACAAGAAAATCTAGCCTTACGGGATGGCACAAGTGATCTTTAGACAATTTTGTTCGTGTTTTTGTGAAGAAGTAGGTTCGGTCAAAAAGTCATAGAGCCATACGGTTTTCAGTGTTGGATTAAGAGTTAATGGGAGCTTTGAATTTTGAGAACAAAAATAATACTTAATAACGTAAAGTTTTTAAAAAAATTAGTTTTAAAATTAATTTTTTTAATATTTTTTTCAAAATTTTGAGTTTGAAAATTAATATTTTGAAAATGGTTCAATAAAATAACTTCATTTAAAATTACAAAAAAATAATAAGTTTTTGGCTTTACAAAAAAATATAGTATGGCTTTGTAGGAGTTACCGTTATTTTTTAATAATTTTTTTTTCAAATTAAGGTCATGTTTTTTGAAAATTGCCCCTCCCGGCTAAACGGAGGGGAATAGACCCCCCTCCCATACGATTTTTTTCTTGCCTCAACCCAACCTACACGCTCTAGCTTTTTGGCACTACGCTCGTGAATCACCCTGTATATGCCATGTACATAGGTACACACATATAGTCCAGTCGACAGGTTGAAAAAGTGGGTTTGGTTGGAAAAAGGAAGGAAATTAATGAAACTTTGAGATGTTGTTCAGGGATAGTTTATTAACATTTTACGAAGTTTTGGATCTTGAGGGCCTTTAAGAAAAGAGGGGGAGGGGGAAAGGGTAACTGCAAAATGTTTGACCTTGCTCCAGTTTTTCATCAAAACATTTTTTTTTCTTACGTCTTACGGCAAAAATATGATATATTTTTTTTCTAGAGCGTCGAATTTCGTAGTTTTGTTTGCGCCAAAATTGCTATGTTTCAATTCAATATCAAGAGAAGATTCTTCAAAATATATCAAAACATAGATACAAAACAAAATAATTGTTCAGGTCTTATTTATACAGAATGTTTTATTTGCTATTTTTTCAATGATTTTGTTACAAAAGGAGTACAATGTAGGAATAATAATAAAACTATAATTTAAGTCGTAAACTAATTTTTTTACTTATAAATAAAAGGTGTAGTTAGCTTATCGGAAATTAGGTCTATCGTCTATTGGTATTTGGCTATATGTATATACAGAGAAGAGAAAAACAAAAATAATTTGTCCAACTACATACAACATTTTAAATATTTCTTATTATATCCAGTTTCTTTAATTTTTTTTTGAACACTTACATCTAGCATTTATAATTTTAATCTTGGATCTTAATAAAACCTTTAAAATGTGATTCAAGAAAATATTTTTGTGTTCAGACGTACATGGGTAGTCATTTTCGGCATTGCAAATGTCATTAAACGACTGTAACACATTTGGTTGGAAGCAAAGCTCATCAAAATGATCTTCAAAGCAATTAACAATGCATTGAATAAGCTTAACAAATGCTTCTGAAGGAATGGTCAAGCCCTCATTTGTTATGCCCTCGTATTGCCGAGCCTCAATAAGTTTTTCATTTAATGTATACGTTTCTTGTCTACCTTTTTTGCTTGTATAAGACTTGCATGTTTCACAATTTGTTTTTTTTATAACACATTTTGCTATATATCCAGCAAAATATGAAATCTTTAATGCTGGTAGGAAACGCTTCCAAAAGGTTGTTTTCCATAGTGTCCTCATTGTCAGAATAATCAAGCTCACATATGTTGCCCTCTTCATCATTTTCATCGACTCCGTTGCAGATACTTTGAAAAGCTCCTTAACAATTAAAAAAACAATGATGCATTTTTTTTTATAATTCATGAAGAAAATAGTTGATATAAATATAGTTTTTCTGTATATGGCTTACAAACAATATCAGTATGGACAAAAAAGTTACAAAATTTATAATAATTTTATAAAAAAAAGAGAGAAATGAAAATCCCATCTTTTTTCTGGATTGACAAAAAATTGGTTAAATGAAATACATAATACAAATTTTGTTTTTTTAAATTACCACATAGGTAGGTACTGTATAAATGTATAAGTGGTTCCTTTGAAACTGATGTTTAAACTCACCTGCTGACAAAGTAATCAAGTTAGATGGAATAATATCATCTGGTTTCTCCTCATTTAAGCTTATATCTCCATCTTCTGATGTATTAAGGAAACCTTTATTTCCAATGAAATTTAAATTTTAACCGAGAAAGTTATAATTTTGTTATACAACTTACTTTCCACATCTGCCATATTCAAAATAATAGAAGAATCAGATGTTTCATAGTTAGTTGAGTTTGGAGCCATGATGTTGTAAAAACTCATTTGTTTGAGATTTTTGTACAAACGAAAAGAAGAAGGATTTTTTTCATATGAACCTCTATTATTTCTAACAACAGAAATTGTGTTCTCCAAACAATCAGTATTTAAATGTGATGTTAACAAATAAAGCTGCTCTTGGCTTTTAATGTGGTCCCACAATTGTAGTACCCCATTTATTGTTTGACACAAGCCTTTGAAACAGAAGACAGTTCCTTCCTTTTCCCGTTTCCATTCCCCAATCCAGTTCACACCATCTTTCAGGTTAGAAAGAACATCTGTCTGACTCTCAGATATTGCACATTTATCTGGATTTTGGGAAAACTTATTCTTGCTATTTAGATTGTCAAACAACTTGTTCAATCGAAAAAAAAGTGGCCAGTATTTACAGCAACAGGTTTTTTAATTTCATCAAAAACGTTGGTTGCTGTAGCAGCGAGGATCGCTGAAGACACGTGGTGACTGAAAACTTGAGTTGCTAGCTTGGCATTCATTTTTTGAAAACTGTCAGGTGAAATGTGGGATTCTTTTAGCTTATGCATGGACCTTATTAATGTGTTTTCAGCCAAAAACAAAGTTTTTAAGATGGACCAAGACACAACATCTCCATCTATAACAATATCCGACACTAAAAGATTATTTCGAACACTTTTGAAAAGATGGACAATATCATAAATGCAAAAAATCTTTTGATTCGAAATTGTTATAAAAGGATTGACTTCTGTCACACCAAGTTTTTTGTATGCCATTCTATTTGGAGCACCTTGGTTACAAGAAATACACACAATACCAATTTCTTCAGATATCAAGAGTTTGATTGTGGTTTCCAAGATTTCAGCAAGTTGGCTTCCTGGCACATTTCCGTTGTAATAACCAATTACCTTATGGAGGAAAAAACATTATTCTAATGTGTTCGATTAACGACTGCGATGCAATAGATTGACGTCGTATAAAAAAGTTTAAAAAATTTACTACATCGATTGGAGTTTGTTTTAAGCCAGTTAAAATAACAATGGCTGCTATTAATTTTGAAAGATATTTCAACTGACGTACCTGTTTCCAGGATTGATTAAGTCCTCGGAGCATTAGGAGAAGGCAATGATTTGCCATGTTCTTATTCCTTCCAAACTCGCCTAAATCTTCAAACCCATAAATAATATCTTCCTTGGAATTGTACTCTAACTCCACTTTAGTACTCATCTCGTCAAAGACAAGCACGCACTTCCTGTTGTTAGCGGGTAAATCCTTTAATTTTTGTTTAAGCATATAAAGAATATTTTTTGAAATGCCTGTTCCGAACGGCAACACGTCGTACCAACGAGAAAGAGTTTTTTGAGATGGTAACAAAAATCCTTCTTTCTTAAGGAATTTATAAAACGACGGTGATTTGTAATGGAATTTTAAATATAACTCTTTTTCTTCTGCGCTCCATTTTGTTCGGTCTTTATGGACAATTTGACTTGTCACAAAAGTTTTCACGCTCGTTGGTTTTCTTTCTAATACTTCGTTCAAAATGTTAGTACATGTGGTTTTTAAGTCATTTATTGGTTCATTTTTGGATTGCTTTGGTGACCTTAGGAGCTTTTCTATTGGAATTTTATGACCCTCAATCGATGGAGTTGGTGACCAAGATCGCGTTTGATTATCGCTCACAGATGCTTTAAGACTCTTGGGCACATATGTATAGGTCTTATGAGGAGAACTTCTATTTAACTGAATCACTTCTTCATCTTCAACTTCATCTTCAACTGAAGCGTAGTTTTGGTTGTTTTTAAATGTAATTTTTCGCTTCTTATTAGCAGAACTGTTTGGATTTAAGAAAAGCAAATATTTATACCTTTAAATTTAAAGGAAAAACGCTTTTGTAACTGATAAAAAATGTTTATCAAATGACACTATTGTGTGTTAACGTTAGCACAAAAAAGCATTAGTACAGTGGATGTATAGTGGTTGAATGCTAACCTAGAGTTGTGGGTTCGAGCCCCAACCTGGCCAGCAACTGAAAGCCACCTGGATTTTTATTCGATAAATTACCTCTATACTCAATCCACTGTACCAACCGTCTTACCTATCTTTCTTTGCATCTAGCAAGTGCCGTGCAAGTTGTACATACTTGAAAGACCTACATACACGTAGTTTACGTGTTAATAAATTATATTATTTTAAATTAAAGTTATAAAATTTTAAGTCTAAGACTGGAAACCGTATGGCTCTACGACTTTTAGCTGCTAAGCTATTCAAAAATAACCAAACCTACTTCTTTATAAAAACACCAAAATCTAGCCTTGCGAGATGGCACAGGATACCATTTTGCCAATTTTGTCTTGTTCTTGTGAAGAATTAGGTTTGGTTATTTTTGAACAGCTTAGCAACTAAAAGTCCTAGAGTCATACGGTTCAAATTAGTGAGAGCGTTGAAGTTCTCAAATTCAAAGCAAATACAAAAAATAAGCAGAAAAAAAAACTATTTTTTATTAGGGGATTTCTGAAATACTTTCGCTTTCATTCGCTTTGAATTAACGTTTAGGGAAATGACTATTCTTGAAAGTTGTCAACGTGAAAAGTTTGAGCTTTTAACTTTGCAAAAAAAAATTAATTTCTTAAGCCGAAGCGCTGTTCTTCTACAACTTGCATTAAAAAAGGTAATCGTTTTGTTCCACAATAGTTAAGAAGGTACGTTATTTAACTTAATGCCAAAATACTTATAAGATATTCCAATAAAAATGGTGATATAAATTTATGCATTGCGTGTACTTCCACACGAATCCACGAAATCCATGGAATCAAATGGTACTTCCTGCCTTTTACAATCATTTGATGACGTTGGTCTTTGAGTTGAATTTGCATTTTATGTTATTCAAGAATCAATTTCTGGGTGTAGTAAACAAATAATTGAAAATGAATGGGATGAATCAAGCCTTGACCAATAGTTTTCAATTCAATTCAATTGATTATATTCCTGAAAACAACAATGAAGCAAGTCATAATGATGGTAAAGAAGAGCTCATTGTTTTTGAGGCACCACAAGAATCTGCCGCACAAACACTTACATCAATTACTGAAAAGAAAAGTAGAAGGTGGAAAAGCGTATCCAGAACGCGGTAAGAATACCAAGGACTCAAAAATACAAAAGTCCCGAGTAAGATCTTCCATCAAAAAGTCAACCATTTATCATACTTCTTTTCAAGATGAAAAGTTTTTTTCAAAAGAAGAAAGCCGCAAACAAAATATCGGATGTAAATTGTGTAACATGAAAGGGTGTATAAAAGCAGCTTTCCCATAAGTATCGGAAAGAAAACAGATAAACTTAGTCTTTGGCGATTCCCGGAAAGTCTCACCACTGGTACAAACTTACAAAGGCTTGAAAACAAGCAAAAGCAGAAATAAGGCCCCAGAACCCGACGTAAATTATGGAATCAAAATAAGATTGATACATTTAAAATAAAAATTTGAAAAAAAAACTTATAAAAACCAATGTCATATTTTTTAATTCAAAAAAATATCCAAGAATCACTTCATTTTTGTGTAGGTCCAAAAAATGTGATAAATTGAATTGAATAAATTTTTTTTATTTTTATCTTATTAATAAATATAACTTAACTATCAAATTTTAATAACGATTTTCAATGAATTGCAGCATATTAACGATATCATTCGATTTAAGTAAGAAAATATATTATCGACAAGGAACATATAATTCTTTATGGTAAACAATTGTCTCCACTTTCAAACGATATTTTTAATTTCCGGCAGCGATGTGTTTAATAAACATATATTATATAGTTTACTTATTTTATTATTAATTACATTTTTAAAGCTTAAGATATAAAATATCTTACCCCTACGTTTAGCCGGGAGGGGCAATTTTCGAAAAACATGACCTTAATTTGAAAAAAAAATTATTAAAAAATAACTCCTTCAGAGCCATACTATATTTTTTTGTAAGGCCAAGAACTTATTATTTTTTTGTAATTTTAAATGAAGTTTTTTTATTGAACCGTTTTCAAAACATTAATTTTCAAACTCAAAATTTTGAAAAAAATATTAAAAAAAATAATTTTAAAACTAATTTTTTTCAAAATTTTACGTTATTAAGTATTATTTTTGTTCTCAAAATTCAATGCTCCCATTAACTCTAAATCCAACACTGAAAACCGTATGGTTCTGACTTTTTGTTGCCAAGCCATAACCGAACCTACTTCTTCACAAAAAGACGAACAAAATTGTCTAAAGATCACTTGTGCCATCCCGTAAGGCTAGATTTTCTTGTTTTTGTGAAGAAGTAGGTTTGGTTATTTTGGAATACCTTGACAACAAAAAGTCATAGAGCCATACGGTTTTCAGTGTTGGATTTAAAATTTATGGGAGCATTAAATTCTGAGAATAAAAATAATACTTAATAACGTAAAATTTTGAAAAAAATTAGTTTTAGAATTATTTTTTTTAATTTTTTTCCAAAATTTTGAGCTTGAAAATTAATATTTTGAAAACGGTTAAATAGAATAACTTCATTTAAAATTACAAAAAAATAATAAGTTCTTGGCCTTACAAGAAAATATAGTATGGCTTTGTAGGAGTTACCGTTATTTTTTAATAATTTTTTTTTTCAAATTAAGGTCATGTTTTTAGAAAATTGCCCCTCCCGGCTAAACGAAGGGGAATAGACCCTCTTTCCCATACGATTTTTTTCTTGTCTCAACCCAACCTACACGCTCTAGCTTTTTGACACAACGCTCGTGAATCACCCTGTATGTTTCTTTTCTCATGTAGAACGTGACTCCTTCAAGTTTTAGAATCGCAATATTTCAGGAATGGTAATTGTTAAAAAAAAAGATATTACCAACTTTTGTAGATAATTTCATGATCTATAACTTTGTCTCGTGTATTTTTACCGGAATGATATCAATGTGGATTTTTCACATCTTCATTACAACGCCGTAATAAAGGTGTAGGTATACAAAAATTCAGCTCACAAGGAGTTTTTCTGCAGATAAAACCTAAAATAACTGGACTACCTATTTGGACTGAAAAGCCGTATTACAACGGTCAATGTTGTTATAATATTCATTGAAGAAATAAATTTACAATTAATAGGTAGGTATCTTCTCATCGCTTGCATACTTCCATTGTCAAAAAACATTAAATAAAACAAAGTCGATATTGGTTCTCATTATTTTGGAGTATACAAATGTACTCGTATATAGGTAGGTAGGTACCTATGCCCTCGTGATTCAATAATTTTATAAATATTAAACCAAAATATTAAAGATCCTTTAATATTTATCTATAATCGAATTCAAAATCAGCAATATGTTGATAAAGGTGAAAATTGTAGGTATATCTACCTAAATAAATAGTGAAGTATATAGGTAATTAAAGAAACTTTCATACCAACTTACTCGTAAGCCATTACCATAACTCATACAAAAATCATTATCATCCGAAATCGCAATCAAACACCAGCATTCTCATAGATACAAACAACCTTATTTAGTCAATAACCTGTGTTGAGCTTGCTGACCTCCACACTTTCTCAGATATTACCGTTGCCGTCACACAGTTCAACAAAAAATCAAAACGGTATTCTGTTCATTGTTGTTGCTTTCTTCCTTCTAATGCAATCGCAATTATCCCTTTTTCTTCTTAGGACGGTCAACCATATTGATTGCAAAAAAAAAATCCTTAAAGGAACAAATTAAATGGTTGTTGTATTCGATGAGCGACACTAGCGACTTATGGACGCTCTAGTGGCCGTTTTCCCCGGTGTCCTTTCTATTTGTAATTATTCAATGATAAAACCCTGTTTGATTGTCAAAGAAATATATTAATAAAAAAGAACTTTTATCTATACATATAATAAAATTGTAACGGTACGATGTCTGTACATTGAAGATATAGATGCAAAACTAATATGGGGAGTCTCTATTAGACCCACAGAAGCCAAAACAACCGTTTTTAGAATGTGTGTCTGTCTGTATGTTTGTACGCGCATCACGCAAAAACTACTGCATGGAATTGAATGCAGTTTTCCAAATTTATTGGTAGTACGCCAACTTAAAATATAGGCTATATTTTATCGCAGGAAAATATCTACATAATTCTGGTTGTTTTTTAAGGAAGTTAGCGTCTCACTTTCATAATGGCCTTGGAAATCATAAAAATAGCGCCACACTTACCTACATACATATACATTAATAGAAATAAGTTACTCGTTCTGAATAGAAGTTACATCAAAAATATCATAGATGGCGCTATTTACCACCATATAGACAATGTCTCATTCAGCGAAAGCAGAAATCGAAAAATGATGTAACCATAAAGAACGGTGAACAAGCAATACCTACGCCCAAAACTGATGAAGCTGAGCGGCCATAAATAGCAGTGTCGGTGCGTAGCATCGTTTTGAAAGTGGACATTCCAATTAGGTATATTGCTTCAGAACTTAACCCTTCAACTTTGCAATTTAAACCGTTATGATACTTCGAAATAATACTATAGAGAAGCAAACATTTTACGGCTGTAGAGCTGTAAAGTATGTATAGCTTTTATACCACTCATACCCCCAATTTTGAACCGGTTGTGCAAAAACAAAAATATACTGAGATACCTATTCTAAAATCCACGCGTAGTAGCGGGCAAAAGCTAGTTATAAAAATAAAAGAAAAAGTTATATTTTTTCTTCTTTCACAATTACTACAGCTTAACTCGCGAGTTGTACCATACCCAGAAGAAATTATATACAAAAAGAAAATAAATATAGAAAAGATTTTAAGGAATTTGTAGGGGTAGACTTGGGTTTTCGGCCTTCGTTCAAGAAACTACCCTTAGGTTGAACTCTATAGTTATAAGATGTTTGGTATGTTATTTGACATACCGACGACTTCATGTGAGTTTTTCATATTTTATATCATTTGGAATAGACACAAATATCAAAAATTACATAAAATTGAAATATTTATTTTCAAAATACTCAATGTTGTTTTATAATTTCAAATTAATACTAATCGCATTTCTTTCTTAAGATGTGGGTTCCTTTTCCTTCAGTTTATTCAACTGTTCTTCTATAGCAGACTGGAACGTTTTTCCTTGTTTTGCTAATGTGTCACTAAACTCCTTGAAGAGGTTTTGGCCTTTCTTGAATATAGAAAATAAAATCAAAAATGATTTACATATGTACATACATATTTATGTATATTTGGATTATGTTGGTCGCAGTTAAAGGTGTCTTGAACAATATAATAAATTGTTTCTTATGATGTTACTCGTGTGTTACACTATGTGTTTGTTCAAGACAAGTTTAATTACAACTACAACTTTATAGAATCACATACTTCCATGTTTTCCTTATTGAACGTGCTTTTGAAAAAAGCCTCCACATTCTTAGCTAAATCATCGACTACCTTTGTGTTTGTGGCATCTGCACTTGCACTCTCTGCATCTCGAACGACGCGTGCTCCTGCTGATAGCTAAACAAAATTTATTATAAAACTACACTACAAATTTAAATGTTAAAATTATATTTATACTTGCAAAACGCAGAAAGCGAACAAAAAGATTAGAGCAACACGAGCCATATTTTCAAGATGTATGTTCACCAACGTGATTCCAGACTTAAACTGTTTTAGAAGTCAATCTTTCGAATACGAAGTCAATAATTTAGGAATAAAAAATAGTTTTATCTGTTTAACCTTTTGATACTCTAGCGTAGAGCAGCAGCTTCACCAAAGAGATAAAGACGTATTGTATATTATGTTCATAGAAACTAACTGATAGAGACGACGCGACGTGTTGTTAAAACAGAAGAAAATTCTATTCCTTGTTTTAAATGATAAGGTTCACATTTACCGATTTAAGAATAAATACACAATTAACAGTTTTAAGACTGACGCATTTGGGTGATATTAGTTTAATATGTCTTTAGGTAAGGTGAAATTTTAGAAGTCGCTCTGTTATGAGATGATTTTAAATGTACCTACTACGTTCTTAAAATCTAGAAAATGATTCATATTAAGAATTATAAAATGAAATATGATATTGTGTTGTTTGCTTATACTACGTTTTCATTATAAAGTACAGTCATTTGGTAGTTTTACCTGGAAAGTTTTCGGGGAGTTTTGAAAATTGGTGGTCTTATAGATTTTGACACGATCTTTCCAAATTTCTATTTTGAGAACTCGTATCTTTTCCGCTCGATCCAGCAAACAAAAATGGTGAAGTTAAAAAAAATGGTGGCCAAAAACAGTTTTTTAGCAATATCTCCTTTATCCTACTAATTTTACGATAAAAATAGCTATGTAGGTACTAAATTAAACTAGAGAAAATTTCCTAAAATGTTTGATATAAGCTTTTTTTTTGTCAAGTGGATGGTTTAAGTGTAGGAGTGCTGCGAAATCGACTCAATAGGCGTTTTCTTTGAAAAAACTCATTTCCACACCACCAAGAGGTATAGTTAGTGGCGCGTTTTTATTTATTGTGGTATTTCCAGTAGGCCTAATCCATATGCAATACATTATTACAATATTAAGCGCATTTTCCTTCGTTTCGCTATCGTTGATAGACCAGGGCTTAAGCGTTCATCGTCTTAAGTACTGATCGAAACATCGACGATAAAATTGTCTTCTAGATCATCCGCAATGGGATAAGCAGCTTTGTTGTAATCCTCTTGTTTCTCGATGTCAACAAATATTTGCTCGAGAACAGTCTCCGTTTCTTCATCTTTGTCTCTATCTTGTGATGAAACTTGCGAGTTATGACAGATGCCATTGGCATTCGAGAATATAACGGAGCACTTCAATCCAGCGGGGAGAGTACGATAACTGAGGCGCCAAGATTTAATAAAGGTTTTGTGTAGAGGCGTCAAATGCAAGTATTTTTTATTATGGGAGGGGGGGGGGTCTACCTCGCCCCGTTTAGGAGGTAGGGGCGATTTTCGAAAAAAATGTCTTGAATGGAAAAATAAATATTAAAAAACAACGTCAACACTTAAAATACATTACTATAACGGTTTTAAAAGTCAGAAGTCTGTTCTTTAATCCTACATTTAAATTAAATTACTCGTTACAATAGTTTTCAAAATATTCGCATTCAAACTCGAAATTTTGATAAAAAAACGTAAAAAAATATCTTGAAGCCAATTTTGTTCAAAATTGGGAAATGGAAAATAAAATTTTTTTTCCGTGATCGATGCCCAAATATATTTTTAATCGAACGCAAAAAAACCAAAAGCTTTAATGTTTTCTAGTTCTTGTGAAAATTTACTGAAACTACTTTTTTATGAAATTTTAGATTCTTGGCATTTATTGTGATTTCATTAGAGGATTAATGTTGAAGATAGGTTTATCTTTGAAAGTAAAGTACAGCAATTCAGTTAGCGTTACCCAGAATGCATCACGAGGAGTTAGAATTGCGTTGCATTCCACCTCCTAGTCAGTCAGTTTGTAAGTAAGGAGTCAGTTGAAAAAATCAAGTCAATTTAGATGATGTATTTAAAGGGTATGTCAGTCTCGTCAATGAAGTCATCGTCCGTACTTTCGAGTTCGTCGTTGATAATGTGGAGCTGAGGTTGTTTCGGTGGCAAAACGCCCTCATGGGTTTTCACTTTGGACGGTGCGGTAGGAGGATCGAAATCTTTAAGTTGCAGACCAACACTTTCTCTCCCATCGACAAGACCTGACTATACTTTTTTGTATGTCCAATGTCCGCGACGCGGGCCACCCAGGTACTGTTGATTAAGACGACTATTGATATAGGCGCCTGCCAGGCAGCTGGAACTACCCTAAGCGGAGCAACGAAGTTGTGTGAGCGGGTGTGCCCCCGAAAATGGAGTTGAAATCCCTAGATCCCGCGGAGCCCCCGAAAAAGGAGTTGAAATCCCTACATCCCGCGAAGCGGTCCACCCAGGTACTGTTGATTAAAAATACAACTGACACAGGCACCTGCCAGGCAACGAAGTTGTGTGAGTGGATGTGCCCCCGAAAAAAGGTGTGACACGCCTCAATATCCGCGGACAAAATATCCGCGGACAAAATAACCGCATACACCCGACCTCGCACCTACCCCAAGTCCTATAGTGTGCCCAGGCAGGGGGGTTGCAGGGGGGCAGCATGCCCCCCCTTACATAGGTCATTGTTTATACACCGTAATATTATGCGTCGCGGATATTTTGACGCGGATATTTTGCCCGCGGACATTTCGTCGCGGATATTTTGACCCGGATATTTCGTCCGCGGATATTGAGGCGTGCAGCCCGAAAAGGGAGTTAAAATCTCTAGATCCCGTGAAGCGGGCCACTCAGGTACTGTTGATTAAAAATACAATTGACACAGGCGCCTGCCAGGCAACGAAGTTGCGTGAGTAGATGTGCCCCCGAAAAAAGGGGTGACACGCCTCAATATCCGCGGACAAAATATCCGCGGACAAAATAACCGCATACACTCGACCTCGCACCTACCCCAAGTCCTATAGTGTGCCCAGGCAGGGGGGTTGCAGGGGGGCAGCATGCCCCCCCTTACATAGGTCATTGTTTATACACCGTAATATTATGCGTCGCGGATATTTTGACGCGGATATTTTGTCCGCGGACATTTCGTCGCGGATATTTCGTCCGCGGATATTGAGGCGTGCAGCCCGGAAAGGGAGTTAAAATCCCAAGATCCCGCGAAGCGGGCCACTCAGGTACTGTTGATTAATACTTAAAGTTAGATCACAGTAAATACCAAAAATAAAAATTTCATAAAAAAGTAGTTTAAGTAATTTTCAATTTTCAAAAGAACTAGAAGACTTAAAAGCTTTTGGTTTTTTGCGTTCGATTAAAAATTTATTTGGGCATTGATCACAGAAAAAAAATTTTATTTTCCATTGCCCAATTTTGAACAAAATTGGCTTCAAGATATTTGTTGACGTTTTTTTATCAAAATTTCGAGTTTGAATGCGAATATTTTGAAAACTATTGTAACGAGTAATTTAATTTAAATGTAGGATTAAAGAACAGACTTCTGGCTTTTAAAACCGTTATAGTAATGTATTTTAAGTGTTGACGTTGTTTTTTAATATTTATTTTTCCATTCAAGACATTTTTTTCGAAAATCGCCCCTACCTCCTAAACGGGGCGAGGTAGACCCCCCCTCCCATAGTAAAAAATAATTGCATTTGACGCCTCTACACAAAACCGTTATTAAATCTTGGCGCCTCAGTTATCGTACTCGTGCCAATCCAGCCTTTTTGCACCCACAAGCTTTTTGCATAAAAAGGCTTGTGAGAAAGAAATAAGTTTTAATAAACTTTTTGGAGCTGGGGGCCCGAGTGAAGTGACAGTTGACAGTGACAAGTGTGTTTTCCATCCCCAGCGCTCTGCATTTTGTTTAAATCCATATCACTGCTGAACCTGGTTTATTAATTTATTTTTGTATGCTGATTTTGTAAAACATGCATGTCTAGTCTATATCTATTTAGAGACATATTTTTCAAGCCACCGTAACCGTACAACGCAAGAAGGAAGCGTTCTCCAGCTTCAGCAATGATTTCGGAATTATTCAGGGTTTTGAATACTTGCACAATCTCTTTCAAAACTGGTCTTTTTTGGAGTACATTAAAAAATTTAATTTTTCCTTGATTAAAGAGCGCTGATGTTGTATTACAGCCACTGAAGGCATGCAAGAACAATATGTGATCTGCAGCTGTTTTATCTCTGATACTTTTAGATGAATAGGTACACTCGTTGCGAAATACGTCCTTGTCGCTCGATTTTTTGATTGTTTGCAGAGTTTTGCCCGCTTCACCGTTCACCCGTATCGCCCGCGTCAACGGCCACCCTCGCCGACAGCCTTCACCGCGCTGCACGTAGCCATTTTTTCAGTAAAGAATCTAAATAGACGAGTGCAGGTATTTTTTAAATTTTTTTATCATAATTTTTCCGTATAGGAAATGTTGACTTACGTGGTCATTATGAGCAAAGTATACAATTAATAGCTGTTTAAAGCCGCAAGATGGAACCACATTGAAAGTGCCACCCAAAAGATAATTTTGGGCGGATGACTTGGGTAGTTTTTGAACTGCAGTTGCAATGGTCGGAGACAGAAAAATGGAATGCGAAAAACTCTCCTCAACTAAACAGCGCCCCGTTAAAACAGTTTGCCTTATTCCATTTTTGTATAGCATTTGGCCTTATTTCAGTTTGAATGAGTTAATCTATTTGGCTTTATATCGCTTGAACAAAGTGTAATAATGCCAAACATTAAAATTTGGCCTTATTTCACTTTAAAAAAGCGTAATGAGGCCAATTCTCTACATTTGGCCTTATTTCACGGAACCTTAATTTTTCTGTTGTTTTCTTGGTATTGAACATAAGTACATATGTACCTGTAAATAAATGAAAACAAATAGATTTATTATGTTGTCAAAGAACTTAATTTACAACATTGCTTCATTTGGGACTTTGTCCCATAAGAAACGAAATAAAAAAGAGACTTATGACCTAGCACAGTGAGTCATAACACCCGAATTCATATTCGTGGATAATGATCGACCTATGTGGGTTCTAAGTCCCGAAAGTCAAATTCGGTACTTTTGACTTCGGAACCAGTTTCCCTGCGCCGAGGCGGCCTTTCGGGACTTACAACCCACTTACCTCATCAAAATGTATATCCAGAATACTGCTCAAATGTCTTATACATCGAAAATTTTACGCATGCTTAAATGTCTTTGTCATTGAAAAAGATGAACATGTACTAAAGATTTGTTAGACATTTTGTAATAATGCATTACCCGTTGATTAGGACTACTACGTTACAAAAATATCTGTGTGTAAATGGGTTTATTCAAAAAAACGCCTGTTGAGTCGATTTCGCAGCACTCCTACACTTAAACCATGCATTTGACAAAAAAAAGCTAATCAAAAATTTTAAAAGTTTTTTCTAGTTTCATTTAGTACCTACATATCTATTTTTGTCGAAAAATGAGTAGGATAAAGGAGATATTGTTAAAAAACTGTTTTTGGCCACCATTTTTTTTAACTTCGCCATTTTTGTTTGGTGGATCGTGCGGAAACGATACGAGGTCGCAAAATAGAAAATCGGAAAGAGCATGTCAAAATCTATGAAACCACCAATTTTCAAAACTCCTGGAAAACTTCTCAGTTCTTTCTGCGAGCACCAAATGACTGTACTTATAGGGCAAATGAGTTAATTTCGTAGCGTATTTCCAAATAAGATTCCAAATTACCTCAATTAATTCCCAAACAAATTCATATTCATAAATTATTTCTCATTTGGATGATATTAGGTTGCAAATGAAAACGTAGTATAAAGCTACGTGCAGGCCAGTTTTTCAGATTCTCTCGAATGAAAATTCAAATACTGAAGAAAAATACAAAAGAAATGCTTGACGCAACTTGCACCATCAAAATATCTAACCACACCAAGATAGACTTCAGGGCCGATTGGCTCCGTAAGCATGTTTCATTCACTGCATCTGTAGTGGCAACTTTCCATCTACCACCCAAACTTCACATCTAATCTACCACCCAAACTTTACATCCACCACCCATGACAGCTAGAGGGCGTTAGACAAAGTTCCGTAGATTCAATTAGCCAAGAACGCACTTCATTATGTCAAAGCTGTCACCTTGCAGGTTTGCATATAAAAAACTACATTTTGTAAAAACCATTCGATCAATGTAAGCCGTAACAATAAGTTCTTATAAAATAAAAATTAAATTGAATAATTATAAAAGTGTGTTGCCTTTCTTCAATCGCGATTTTATATTGGTGAAACAAAATTGTATCAAGGAGATACAATATTGGTGACCCCTACGAACAGTGGTGGAAACAAAATTATTCATCAGAAAATTAAAAAAAAAAAAAGGCCATCATTTTATTTTTTTTCCTCTCACCAAAAATCGTAACGGCACTAAAGACCACCGCTACCACGGTCTCAAAATCACCGCTACAATTCGCGAAGAAACTGATCACGTGACATTGGCCGGCAATTCGCAACGCCACAATAATCTACCGCTACCACGGTCTCAAAAAGCACCGCTACGATTCGTGAAAAGCTGATCACGCGACATTGGCCGGCAATACGCAACGCCGCAATAATCCACCGCTATCACAGTCTCAAAAGCACCACCATGATTCACCACTACTGAATCCCGTGCGACTGACAGTAAAATTTGTATTCTTCAAACCACCACCGCCAAACATCCACAAAACGTCGCACCACACCAACCCACAGAACACGAGCCAACGAGAAATCTTTCTCACCGACCTCGTGCTAGCCGCACCATCGCCATCGTCACAGAACAAAAGGTCCAACGCCATAAAAAAAACACCACCACCAGACACATCGCACAAAAGAACAAAGGACTAAGTAACCTTCAAGCAAGTTATCCACACATACCTATAACATATCATCCATTTTTATAATCATTTTCACATATATGCATGTACATATATAAGGTTTTTCATATATATATTCATTTCTTAAACACTTATTTTTGAATTCATTTATTTATAAATACATTTATTTTTTTATTTATTTCCATTAATTTTTTTTTCTAAATTCTATCAACTGCGGGTGACACTAAAATAAAATTTTCAACATTACCAACACTATATTCATATGTATTATGTTTTCAATTTTGTGAATCCAAAATTCAATTTTCCCATCTTTTGTAAACGGAACTTCGTCTTTCTTTTGCCTAAACGTGAACTTTTTTTTTCATCGCGAGAATCACATTCAGTAAAAATCAAACTATTTTTTTTTAAAATGACTGGAAACGGTAACGCATCTAACGAAACAGCTCCTACAGCTTCTACAGCTCCTTCAGCACCCGCTCCCGGCATAGTTAGCGCGATTTCAATCAAACTACCTGAGTTTTGGACAAAAATGCCTGCAATATGGTTCATTCAGATCGAGTCTCAATTTTCAACTCGAAATATACTCTCTGAACAAACGAAATTCCATTATGTCGTTCAAGCGCTTCCTCAAGACGTGGCCGCAAGTGTTTATGATATCCTTGTGCAGGAAACAGCTACGCCATACACAATGCTCAAAAAAGCTCTAATAGATCGACACTCAATGAGTGAGAGCAAGCGCGTCGAAGCACTTTTATCGGGAGAGGAAATAGGGGACAGAAAACCATCCGAGTTCTACAGAAGACTACAAACTTTAGCTGGACAATCAATGATTGTCACAGAAAGTCTAATTCTAGAACTTTGGAGACGACGTCTGCCCGCCCTCGTCCAAGCTTCCATAAAGTCAACATCTGAGACAAAACTAGACGTTTTACTCAATATGGCTGATGAAGTGTACGAAGTTTATCAGCAACAAAATTATTTAAACATCCCGTCACAAGCTGACAAAACGATTAGTGAGTTAACAAGTGTTAATCATAACCTACAAAGTGAAATCAATGAAATAAAATCAATGTTAAACAACTTGAACTTCAATCAACGTTCTTCACGAAACTTTAGGCGGCAGACATCATCAAACAACTTTCAAAGAACTAGATCTAATTCTAGAAAAAATCGAAATTTTTGTTGGTTTCACAATAAATACGGTAATCGCGCAAAGAAATGCAATAGTCCCTGTAGTTTTCAAAAAGGAAATTCCCCAAACTAGGTTCTACTGCCATTACTGCGGCGAATGACAGTAACGAGCCAAAGACACAAAGCCGCATATTCATAAAAGATCCAATCTCAAACTTAACGTTTTTAATCGATTCCGGTTCAGACGTCTCAGCAATCCCACCAAACAAAGTTAAACACTCCCATCAGCACAAACCTGATCAAATAATTTCTGCAGCCAATGGCTCAAAAATAGAAGTTTTCGGTACGAAATACCTCAAGACCACACTTGGTTTTCGAAAAGTGTTCAACCACACGTTTGTTATAGCTTCTGTCACTAAACCTATCATAGGGGCAGATTTTCTCAAACAAACGGGATTAATAATAGACATACAAAATTCAAGGCTTATCGATCCTCTCACCAATTCAAACGTCAGAGGCACACCATGTACACAAAACATCGCCAGCACTCGGTTTTTTGCAATCGAAGAACAATATAATTCGATATTGAGGGATTTTTCCTCGTTAATGCAGCCTCCAGATTTCACCCTTCCGGTAAAACATTCAGTGGTACACCACATACTCACAAAAGGCCCATTACCCAATTCGCAACCCAGACGTCTAAACAACGTCAAGTTTAAAATAGCTAAGGAAGAATTTGAATACATGGTGCAAATCGGCATTTGCAGACCATCTTCATCCCCATGTGCATCACCTCTGCATATGGCGGCCAAACACGAGGCAAACGATTGGAGGCCATGTGGCGATTACCGACGGCTGAACGCCGTCACTATTCCTGATCGAAATCCACTACCCCACATCCACGATTGCAACGCAAGCTTACACGGCTGCACCATCTTCTCCAAAGTTGACCTAATTCGCGCCTACCACAACATACCCGTGGCAGAAGACGATATTCACAAAACAGCCATCACGACACCGTTTGGGCTATTCGAGTTCTTACGCATGCCATTTGGGCTACGGAATGCAGCCCAAACGTTCCAACGCTTTATGTCTCAAGTATCAAAAAATCTCAATTTCGTGTGGGTTTTTGTAGACGACATCTTAGTCTCAAGCAAATCCCCCGAAGAACACGGAAGACATTTGAGACTCCTTTTCCAGCGCCTAGAAGAATACGGGCTTCGAATCAAAACCTCAAAATGCATTTTCGGTGTCACAAAACTCCAATTTTTAGGTTTTGATATTTCAAAAGAAGGCATTCAACCATCACAAAAAAGAGTTGAGGCAATCAACAATTTCCCACAACCAACCTCGATTAAAGGTGCGCAGCGTTTCGTGGGTATGGTGAACTATTATCACCGTTTCATACCACACCTAGCTCGCATACTTGCACCAATATACGATCACCTTTCAAGTCTCGATAAAAAGAACAAGAAACATTTCACTTGGCCTGCAAAATGTCAAGAAGTATTCTCAAAAGCAAAATCCGAATTAGCAAAGGTAACACTACTAAACCACCCTCGCGAAAACGCAAAGCTAAGCATCACGACTGATGCGTCCAACACGGACATTGGGGCGGTCCTACAACAACAAAACGGAAGAGATTGGGAGCCCATCGCGTTTTTCAGTAAAAAGTTATCGCCCTCACAAGCAAAATATTCAGCCTTTGATAGAGAATTGCTCGCAATATATCTGTCCATCCTTCACTTTCAAAATTTCGTAGAGGGACAAGACTTTTGCATTCTCACAGATCACAAACCACTCACAACAGCACTTTTTACCAAAGCCAAACGCAGTCCGAGACAAGAACGACATCTGGATCTTATATCACAATTCACCAGTGACATAAGATTCGTCAAAGGTTCATTAAATGTCGTAGCAGACACATTATCCCGTCCGAACTCTGACGAAATCGAAAGTCTACCAATAACGAACTTAGAGGATTTAGCAAAAGCACAATCCAACGATGAAGAATTGGCATCACTTCAAAAAAATCCAAATCCAAGTTCAACAGTCAATCTCGAATTCATCAAAATACCGGCATTAAGCATTAGTCTCTGGTGTGAAACGTCCACCCAACAAAACCGTCCGTATGTCCCACATCAACTCAGAAAAACAATCTTCCAAAAGATTCACTCCATTGCGCACCCTGGAGTTCGTGCCACTCGGAAAAAAATTGCCAAAATATACTTTTGGCCCAAAATGAATAAGGACATAAACTCCTGGGCTAAGACGTGTAAACAATGCCAGACAGAAAAAATACAGAGACACACAAAATCGGCATCCGAACAAATTCCAATACCGGCAGGGAGATTCCAACACATTCACATGGATATCGTAGGTCCCTTTCCCCCATCAAACGAATACAAGTACATATTAACAATTATAGACCGATTTTCTAGGTGGCCAGAGGCATACCCAATAAGAGACATCAACACAGAGACAATAGCAAGAAAGTATGTGCAAGAACATGTATCCAGATTCGGCGTTCCAAACGTCATAACAACAGACCAAGGTTCGCAATTCGAATCCAAGTTGTTCAAAGAGTTGACAAAGCTTCTGGGAACAAACCGAATCCGAACCTCTGCATACCACCCACAAGCAAACGGTATGGTGGAAAGATTCCATCGACAACTGAAAACTTCCATCCGTGCCTCAGGTGACAAAACTCACTGGTCACAACAACTTCCTATAATCCTACTAGGATTACGCACGACAGTTAAAGATGAACTCAAATATTCACCGTCTGAACTCCTTTACGGAGAAAACGTAAAATTGCCCTTAGACCTATCAACCTGTTCTTTTGAGAACACCAATGAACACGAGTTCATAGACCAACTCAAACTTTTTTTCAAAAATGTACCATCATCAGAATTGAAAACAAGAAAAACTTCAAAACAAGTATACATTCCGAACAGCCTAAACACTTGCGACCATGTCTTGATCAGAAGCGATAAGGTTAGAAAGAGTATGGAATCGCCATATGAAGGCCCATTCAAAATAATCAGAAAACTTCGAAAACAAGTAATAGTTAGTAAAAGCGGTAAAAATTATTCAGTCTCTATCGATCGAGTTAAACCATATTTCAGCCCGTAAAACAAAATTTTTTTTCCAAAATTCGCAACATTTTCATTATTAAAATCTTAAAAAAATAATCGTTTCACTGGGAGGGGAGTGTTGTAGTGGCAACTTTCCATCTACCACCCAAACTTCACATCTAATCTACCACCCAAACTTTACATCCACCACCCATGACAGCTAGAGGGCGTTAGACAAAGTTCCGTAGATTCAATTAGCCAAGAACGCACTTCATTATGTCAAAGCTGTCACCTTGCAGGTTTGCATATAAAAAACTACATTTTGTAAAAACCATTCGATCAATGTAAGCCGTAACAATAAGTGCTTATAAAATAAAAATTAAATTGAATAATTATAAAAGTGTGTTGCCTTTCTTCAATCGCGGTTTTATATTGGTGAAACAAAATTGTATCAAGGAGATACAATACATCCATCGAGTGCAGTGGCTTAACCAATTTAGCTCCGCAATTAAATTTTCCCTTTGTTGTCATTTTTCACGAGTGCTTATCTTTCCAATCGAACTTTTTGTTTTTTGCCCCAGTTGCACAGCATTCATTTTTGTTCTTCACTGTTACCTCACTTGACTGACCCCTTTTTTCTCCGCGAGTGCTTTTCTGCCTAAGTGTATTTGTCCTTTTTATATCAATAATAGCCCAGTCATTTTAGGCATTTTAAACCCCAATCTGCGGAAAAATTCCAATCAAGCTGACTTTTGGTACACACCTTTATTACGGCGTTGTTATGAAGATGTGAAAAATCGACATTGATATCGTGCCGGCAAAAAAAGTTATGAAGGTCAAAAGGTCACGAAAACCTAAAAAAAACCGTTTTTCGCAAATATCTCGGTTTCTATAGCTCCAATGATTTTAACGTGTATGACAAAATTGTAGAGCATAAAATTTGCTACAATTTCGTTAATACAATCAATTTTGTATGTCGATTAGTTACCGAGATATGGCACTTCGAAAAACAGGTCATTTTTCAAAATTCGCCAAAAAATGCCAAAAAATTAAGAATTCCACCTTATTTCTTCGGATATACCCGAGAAATCATGAAATATTGCTGTTTTTATGGCTTCTTGTTAAAATCACCAACTTTTTTACACCCCCCAACGATCCCCGCTTGCCCACCAGGTACCAGGCCATGCCCATTACTATTGTCATTCCGCCGTAATTTTTATATATTACTTTGTTCTTAGTATACAGTGGGCAGGTAGAAAAAGGTCGGAAGTTAATCAAACTTTGAGATATTGTTCAGGAATATTGAATTAACTTTTGACGAAGTTTTGGACCTCACCGGCCCTGTTGAAAAAGAGGAGGAGGGGAAACTGCAAACTTTTCGAGTTCGCTCCGGTTTTCGCTCTATAACTTTTGTTGCTTACGTTCTACTGCAAAAAAGTACTAGACTTTTTTGTAGAGCGTTAAATTTACTAAAATATTGTTGGTACAAAAAAAAATGTATGTATATGTACCCTCCTTTTCAAATTCCATTTTTGGTAACGAATTGACATACAACAATTTTCACCCTATTTGTATTGTAGGAAATTGAATGCTTAACAAAAAAGGTCTTGTATACTTTTGCCGTATTAAGTAAGGAAAAAAAGTTATTGAGGGAAAACCGGAGCAAAGTCGAACATTTTGCAATTCCCCCTTTTCCTCTTTTTCCGTATCTCGGTAACGAAATGACATACAACTATTTTTGTACCAACAATATTTTAGTAAATTTAACGCTCTACAAAAAAATCTAGTACACTTTTGCCGTAGAACGTAAGCAAAAAAAAGTTATAGAGCGAAAACCGTAGCGAACTCGAAAAGTTTGCAGTTTCCCCTCCTCCTCTCTTCAACAGGGCCGGTGAGGTCCAAAACTTCGTCAAAAGTTAATTCAATATTCCTGAACAATATCTCAAAGTTTGATTAACTTCCGACCTTTTTCTACCTGCCCACTGTATACTAAGAACAAAGTAATATATAAAAATTACGGCGGAATGACAATAGTAATGGGCATGGCCTGGTACCTAGTGGGCAAGCGGGGATCGTTGGGGGGTGTAAAAAGTTGGTGATTTTAACAAGAAGCCAGAAAAACAGCAATATTTCATGATTTCTCGGGTATATCCGAAGAAATAAGGTGGAATTCTTCATTTTTTGGCATTTTTTGGCGAATTTTGAAAAATGACCTGTTTTTCGAAGTGCCATATCTCGGTAACTAATCGACATACAAAATTGATTGTACTAACAAAATTGTAGCAAATGTTATGCTCTACAATTTTGTCATACACGTTAAAATCATTGGAGCTATAGAAACCGAGATATTTGCGAAAAACGGTTTTTTTTAGGTTTTCGTGACCTTTTGACCTTCATAACTTTTTTTGCCGGCACGATATCAATGTCGATTTTTCACATCTTCATTACAACGCCGTAATAAAGGTGTGTACCAAAATTCAGCTTGGTTGGAATTTTTCCGCAGATAAAACCTAAAATTACTGGGCTATAACTATTGATTTGTTGTGATTTTGCCCAGTGTCAGTGTGCAGACTTTGATAAAAAAAAATGCTGACCAAGTTGCGTGCAGAGGTGTTTGCGGCAAAAGCTTTCACCGACTTCATCTGGGACTAAATAAAAGATCGAGTATCTATTTAAAAGACTACATAGCGAACTTCTTTTTCTAATGCAATGATTGCATATACATCTCTCTATCGCACGTTATGCTTGCCATTTAATATCTTAGCGACTTTAATACCACCATTCAGACCGATATTAAGCAGGTGCATACAAAAATTATTTGTCAGTTGCAACCGTTGGATGGAACTAGTTAAGAATTTCAAAGATATGAGAAAAGCCTTTGAGTGCTCGGATAAACGATGTGCTTTGAAATATTCTTCATTCGAAAAGCAACTTGCAGCGATAACGCAATCAGTGTCCAATAGTTCTCGCGATGACCGAATCGAAGAAAAACTTATCGCGCTCAAATGTGAACTAATTAATTCTCTTCCATACATCGAGTCATAACGAATATGACATCATCATTATTACTGAGACCTGGTTACATAATGGAATTTGTTGCGGCCACCTGCTGGCTTCTAAATAAAAAAAAAAGAGGAAAACAATAATTAAAGAAAAGTTTGTTTTGGTTCTATAGGTATCTTATATTGTATTTTGGAAGTTCCTTTCTTATAAAACCTTAAAGAAAAAAAAGAAACAAAACTCAGCTATAGCACTCCATGACGAAGTGTGAGGTGTCCTTGTCGCTAGAGGTGGTAGACGGACGATGTTCCAACAGGTGCGATGATGCTGTGTCATACTAGTACCTACAAGGGAAGAAAGAGAAAGAAGATATTTTGAGGACTGTAGATTAGAAAAAAAGGTCCACCCCGGGATCATTTGCCATTAACTGGTACATTTCAGGTAGGGTGTGTTTCTTTATTCATTCCGTATATTCGGAATGTATGGAACGCCCTTTTTGCGTTTCTTTATTCAATGGAATATTCCGGATAAACTATTTCCTTGTTTCTTTATTCAATCTGGAATATTTGGAACGCATTCTTTTCATTCCAAGTGAAGAGGTGGTTTAAATGGAATATTCTCTAGTTTGACTGATGCAGTTCACTGTCAGCTATTGTTTATTCTTTTTATTCAAGTTCTGTTTCTTTATTTATTCTATTCTGGATATTCTGGATAGATATTTGATCTTTTCTGTCTTTTCTATTCCTTATAGCCTATTCACACCGCACTCGTTTTGGCTATTCGTTTACCAAAACGAGTAGACCGTTCACACTGAACATTTACTCGTTTTTGTTTGACATTTTAATTTTCAATGTCAAGTGAAAGTAATTCCTATTATTTAAGAAGTTACTGAAACGAACACAAAGCAATTTAATTTTTGATTTGCGACCAATTAAAACTGATAAAGCAGCATAAATTAACCTAAGGAAGCATTGCCGGTGCTGATGTTTAATTGTACAGTTTGGTGTTATTTTCTATTCTGACTACTTGGTCGCCGAAAAAGTGACTGTCACCTAAGCACAAGGATGATGACCAATGCGTGCGGGAATCTGCTGCTGGTGGCTCCTTCATCAGGACAATTCTGAGCCCTTGGTACATGGTACAGACAGTATTGTACATCAAGAAGAACCAGGCCTAATATTTGGAAAAGTGCAAGAAAAAGGAAATTGTTAACTAGCATCCCCTCAATTCATTGGCTATCCTATGAAGTTGATAGTCGAGATAGAGCCCTACTAGGAAGTCAAGTGAAGAAGAAAGAAATTGGGATTAAAGAGCCCAGTTATAAAGATGTTGCGAGGATGAAGATATCAACAAAGACACCGACAAGAAAAATACATAAATGAAGCTATATTTATTTTTATTTATATAAAATTATTTTTGAACTTTGACCTGTTTTCTTCGATCTTCTTTTTGTCACCTGTCTAGGCGAATCCAACCCTTCCTTGGTCACAGATACCAGCCGTATGTTTTTATTTTCTTTGAGGTGCTGGGTGGCATATTCATTCGGTTCACATAATCTGCTAATTAGCAATACTCTTCGCCAGATGCAGCTGTAGTAGTTGGTAGTAGTTGTCTTGTTGTTCTCCTTGGCCTTGCTCAGTTTCCCAAACAGTTCCACGCAATTCTACACAAAAATCTTCGAATGACTTTGAGAACTTTGTTCTGATAAATAAACGATAGGTACGCACGTACAACTTGATGAGCTCCTCCTGGTAAATATCATATAGATTTCTGGTTTAGATAAATTAAGTCTTGTTTAACTCCTCGTCTTCTATGTACCTACCTAATTATGATAAAAAGAAAAACAGTGGTAGGTATACAAAATATTTGTAAGAAAGAATATTACTTACCGCTGGCGCGCGAGAACAAGAATGTAATGTATCAAACAAATTGCAGAAATAATGAATTTATTTTGACAGGAAGCTATCAGCTGTTCTCTTTTTTGAGTGCCTATTCACAATAACATCACAAAAAGATCCGTTCGTGTAGTTCATCTTCAAATTGCAACTCGTTTTCAAGTCGTTTTGCGGAAAACGAGTCGTTTTGCAAAACGAGTTGGGTATGGAAAATGTATGGGAAAACGAGTCGTTTTGGGTAGTCGTTTTGCGGAAAACGAGTAAATGCTCCTTTACGGTTTGGTGTGAATAGGCTATTATCCGGAAAAAATAAAGAAACACACTCGTAGGCTCATGGACTCGGGCTTGGTAAAATATAAAAATACTTAGCTTTTCAGGCAGAAAATTTTGATGCGTTCCCCCCGGGTATACACGGGGTCTGTTAAAGCTGCAGACGTTTTTATTTTCTTAATGATGAATATGCTCTTCTTTATGATGATTATTGTTGTAAAGATACTTTTTTTTTTTATATAAATTCTTTTCTTTTTTTTGCACAAATATTAATACATACTACATTTTGACATGAAAGCAATGTGAAAATGAAAAAAAAAACATGGTTTCTGTTTGACATTTCGTTTTCCGAAATGTCCGATAATGGCATCGGGATTATCCTAGGCTACCCATACTAGGGAAATTGGGTCGTGTCTAGGGTTGTTGAGTAGGAAGTATTAGGTATAAAAATGTTGCTGAGGAATAAATTTCCCTCTCAGCTGTGATTTCAAATATAGGTCGAGGTCGACGAACCTTGCATTGATGTAGCTAGGAAAAAATGACATGATAGAAGCACAGAAGAGCGCAACGTTAAAACCGCTGATCGGCTTAAGCTGAAATTGTGCGGAGTCACCAGCAAAATTTAGTCTTAGAGGACAATTGAAAGTCGATATCTCGAACAAAAGAATTAATTCGATAGTGTCCAAGTAAAAATTAACGACAGTTTCAAGTGTTTTTTTTTTATAAGACTTACCATCTTAAGTTCAAACACTGGCGCGCGATATAGTTTTCGATTGCAAAAAAAAATAAAGAACTAGAAAAGTGTTAAAAATTTTGTGAAATAAAATAACAAAAAAAAAAACAATATTAAGACCATTTGAGATAATTTAAAAACGATCAGTGAACCCGATCAAGACTGAGAGGAATTGGATTCTTTTTTTTTACGTTTCTGGGAATTCCAACTGAAAAGAGGTGAGTTTCCTTTTCTGGCTTCTTTGAAAACCAAAGTAATTTAGGAATTTTGAGTAGTGTCCGAGGCGAGACTTCGACGGTCAACGACGTGGACCAGAGTCTTGGCGAAGATTTTTAAAATTTATATTCGCTGGAAGTGGGTAACTGGTGCGGTGCAGTGAGCTGAATATTGCCAGAGCATATAGAAATATTCATCGGCCAGAGATCAGGAAATAAGCCCGTGGGAGTCCCAGGCTTCCCAGTAATTTTAAATAAAGAAAAAAAAATTTAATTTATTCTCGCATTTGCGCCTGATTTGGCCGCCCATCTGATTGGGTGGTATCTTTGCATATACCCATACACAATATATGCCAGTTAGAAATTTAAAGGCTCGCCTTGAACACCCTTTATCTGCCCATCGGGGCGTTCAAAAGACGCCGAGAAGACGCCGAGAAGACCGGGTAGCTGAAGGCTTCCAGCCGATAACCCAATTGCAGATTTTTTTTTATTTATTGTCACATGTCCTACTATTATAAGCTTGGCGTGACATTTCTTTTATTTCTTATTTATGTATTTTTTTTAATTTTATTATAATAATCTTTAGTCATTGACTTGTTTCATTTACTAGATTTAAGTACCTTTTTTTTTTATTTATTTATTTTTCTTGCTTTCGGGTAATACGGATTTTGTCTAGGTGGAAGTTTGGTTAAAAAAAATATCTATATATATATTATTTGGCGAAACTGAGAAGAGAACGTCCCAAGGAATCAGGTTAGGACCACGTCGACGTTCTGTAAACCCCATTAAAATTTGATTTTACGGTACCGGTCAGTAATAATACCGGAAAAGGAAGGATTTTAGTCTTTTGTACCGGTAGCCATTGGGAAAGAAGAGACTTGGTTCTCCATCTTGGAACGGGGCGTTGTCCGTCTCGAATACTGTTAACAGACCAATTTCTTTCATTTAAACTAAAGGCTTATTGCTAAAGATTTTTTTTTTATATTTGAAACCCCTAGGCCAACATCTGCATTTACGCTCGCAAGAAACCTCTATCATTTAGTATTTGTAATTTTAAATATTTTTTTTTTGTATCTTTTTGTATGAAGGTTTGGGTTTAAAACCGTATCTTAGATTCCTTATATCATCGTTTTTTTTTTTTTTTGTTTTATAAGATATATTCATTTTTGTTGGTTTATCGATTTAATTCGTCAAAAAAATAATTATGGTTGTGTTAATAATTAGTTTAGTTTAAGTTTAGTATTCTCATTCTTTTTTCTTTTTTTTAAAATTTTATTCCTGGCTAGATTTTAAGAACTTTCCATATGTTAGGTTTAAGTTTCAAAGAATAAATATCTATGTGAGTCACGCCAATGAGGTGGAAGAATATCGATTTTTTTTTCTCTATGGTTTTGTTTTCTGAGCTTACATTAAGCTCAATGGCTTGCTAAGGCGTTTTCAGGGGGTGCGGTAAGGCGGATGCCGGTGGCGTAAGTATGGTTTAACCTCGATCCAATCCAATACCGACGACTTCGGGGATTCATGAACCTCGGACCGAATGAATCCTAGGTGGGGTGGGACAAGGTCATACATGCAAGGACACCAACAGGACCCAAAGTGTGTGTGTAGGGGTGAATGGTTGTGAATAAGTGAGAATGTGCGTATGAGTGAGTGGTTATGTAGGCATGTGAGTGCGTAGGAGTGAATGGTTGCGAGTAGGTGAGAATGTGAGTATGAGTGAGTGGTTATGTAGGCATGTGAGTGCGTAGGAGTGAAAGGTTGCGAGTAGGTGAGAATGTGAGTATGAGTAGGTAGTGAAGTATGTATGTGGGTGTGCAGGAGTGAATGGTTGCGAGTAGGCGAGAGTGGGCGTAGGAGTGAGTGATTATGTTGATATGCGTGTGCGCAGGAAGCGGATGGTCGAGTAAGTGAGAATGTGCGCGTGAGTGAGTAGGTGCGAGAGTGTGAATGTGGGGGTAAGTGGGGGGGTGTGAGTGCGCTAGTGATGGGAGTGCGTATGAAATTTTAAGTGGTGGATTAAGGAAGTTTTTTTGGCATGTTTAGTTTTTTTTTGAAAGAAGCGAGGTCCAGCTACGGGGGTAAGATCCCTCCCTTACCCGCCAGCATGCCATCGCCTCCGTAGCAGACATTTTGATCCCTTCCCTTCCATGTCCTGTCTTCCTTCCCCTCGAACCCTTCGTCCTACCTATGCCCTCCCGGTTCCTATACACCCCGTGTCCTAACTCTGTCCTAACGCCGTCCTAACTCCATTTCCTCTCCCTTTGCTTCATTTCAAATGGCACCCAACGTATGTTTGTTTGTGTGTTTTGGTTCAGATGCGGAATGGTTCCTGATTGGGGTTGCTGGCTGCAGCCGGACGCAACGTATGTCGTGAACGAGATCGCTCGTAAGAATGCTTGTTCACTTGCGACGTTGCGACCGGATGTGATCAGCTGCAACAAGCAGTAACAATGTGTAGTGATAGTGAGTCTTCGGTGGCGATTCGAGGTCCTGTAAGTCTTCGTTGAGAAGGTGTTCACGTACTGGGCCAATAGCGACAGAATTTTGCGAATTCGACACCGGAGACATTCAGAGAGTGGGATTGAAGGGTTTTGTTGTCAGGTGCAAAACAGAATCATATGTCTTGAATGGGATTGCTCATTAGAACACCCAGCCAACCGCGACGAGGAAAGTTAGTATCTGACAACAAAACCATTGGAGGGTGTGAGTGTACCCCTGTCATTATCCCCGCGTATAGTATATGCACACACTTTGAAAATTATAAAAAAAAAAAAAAAATAAGGTTTTGGGATTGGATGTTGAGCCATGAAAAGAAAAAAAAGTTCAGAGACCATTTTCTTAGTTCGTCAATTTATATTAACTTCCGTTTTTTTACATTTCTTAGGAATTCGTTTTCAGAACAAAGACCAACAAGGTCTATAAAAATGTAAATAATATTCCGCATGATGTCCTTATATTGACAGAAACTTGGCTGAACTCATCTTTTGCTGACACAGAGTTATTTGATTCCAATTTCCAAATTTTTCGTCGTGATCGTCATAATGACCCCAATATAGCTACTGTTGGAGGAGGATTATTACTAGCCGTTCGTAATAATTTGTTTTGTAATCTCGTCGACGATTTTTTGGACTCCAACCTCGAAATAATATGTGTGAAAATATCAACCCCGTCTGGTCATTTATATGTAGTTGTTTGCTATATCCCGCCTTCTTCTACAAGTGATGTCTACAATAAACTTATCGATTGCTTGGAATCTATAAATGACAAAATTGAACCTTCAGATGAACTTTTTGTTATTGGTGACTTTAATTTGCCAAATCTTGAATGGAATAATCATCGGAACATGAATCTTATCATGCTGCTAATGCGTTGAGCAATAACGAAGTTCTTTTTATCGATGGAATGATTTCATTTGGTCTTAATCAATTAAGCAATGTCAAAAACCAATTTGGTAAAATTTTAGACCTTGTATACTTTTCTGACCTTAATAATTCTGATGGAACTGTGATACTTTCGGATGCAAAACTCATTGAGGAAGATCGGCATCATCCTGCATTATCTATCTCATTAAACCTAAATATTATTAATGTAACTTATCATTGTAAGAATATGCATGAATTCAATTTAAAAAAATGTAATTTCTCAGAACTCTATCGTTTATTGCAAGATATTAACTGGAATAGTTTATTTTTTAATGTCAGTTTTGATGAAATGGTCTTTCGTTTTTATAAAATTTTATTTGATTGTTTCTTAGAAACCATTCCGTTACGAAAAATAAGACCTTTAAATAACACTCCACCGTGGTTTGATCAACATATTAAAACTCTTAAAATTTATTTTTTAGAAACAAGGCTTGGGTGAAGTTGAATCGATTCTGGAGCGTCGAGGCTCAAAATGATTACATTAATCTAAGAGATGAGTTTATTAATTACTATAATTTTCTTTATTCGGACTTTATCACTAAAACTGAAGATGATCTTAAATCTAACCCCCGAAACTTCTGGAAATATGTCATTTGTAAAAGAAAATCTGATGGTTACCCAAATAATATGTGTTATCAAAATTCTGAGAGTCACAACCCAGAGGACATAGCAAATATGTTTGCCGAATATTTTCAGTGTGCTTTTGAAGTATCTACTTGCGATACAAATAATATTCCCTCTGTTGATGAGTTTTTACATCTTAATTCGATTAACTTTACTATTACTGAGGAAACTATCTTAGAGTATATTAAAAAATTAGATAATTGCTTAAGTCCTGGTCCTGATGGTTTTCCTGCTTTTATGTTAAAAAAATGTGCAATATATATGTCATATCCGTTATTTTTACTTTTTAATCAGTCTATAAATAGCTGTAAGTTTCCGACCCTCTGGAAAAACGCATTCCTTATTCCTACTCATAAGAAAGGTAAAAAAAATTTGATTTTAAATTATAGACCAATTGCTAAACTATCTGCTATACCCAAAATGTTTGAATCTATTATTTGTGATATCTTGTCTTTTCAATGTTCCTCCGTTTTATGTGACAACCAACATGGCTTTGTTAAAAAGAGATCCACTATAACCAATTTGTTACAGTTTACTACATTTTGTATTGACGCGTTTGAAAAAAAACAACAAGTTGACTGTATTTTTACTGACTTTAGCAAAGCATTTGACAAGCTAAACCACCATATTCTTTTAAGAAAATTGCAATATATGGGTCTTAACGATAGATTTGTTTTGTGGATATCCTCATATCTTAAAGATAGGTTATATAGTGTTGTTTTTAAAAGTGAACGTTCTAAATGTTTTACTGTTAACTCCGGTGTACCTCAGGGTAGCCACCTTGGCCCGTTATTATTTGTACTATTTATTAACGATCTTCCGTCCGTCCTAGTAAATTCTTTGTCTCTTATATATGCCGATGATGTAAAAAATTTTCGTACAATCAACTCTGTAGAAGACTGTGATCTCTTACAAAAAGACCTTCAAAGTTTCTGGGAATGGTGCAATATTAATGGTTTAGTTTTAAATATTGACAAGTGTAAAACAATGTGTTTTACACGCAAGAAAAATGTGATTATCTATAATTATGCGATTGATTTGTCACCTCTTAGTAACCTGTCTTGCTTTACTGACCTTGGGATAGTGTTGGACTCAAAATTAACTTTTATTGACCATTTTGACTATATTATTAAAAAAGCTAACATGACTCTCGGTTTTATTAAAAGATTTGCTCGAGAATTTCGTGATCCCTATGTTCTAAAAACTCTTTATGTCTCATTCGTAAGATCCATCTTAGAGTATGGTTGTGTTGTATGGGCACCATATTATGCGGTTCATATAAATAGATTGGAGTCCGTTCAAAGAAGATTTATGAGATTTTGTTTAAGATTTCTACCATGGTCGAATAGAATTATCTTGCCACCTTACGCTCAACGTATTCAATTAATAAATCTTCCATCTCTAACGAGTCACAGAGCATATCTACAATTTTGTTTTATTGTCGGGATAATCAATGGATCCATAACAGCCCCATTGATACTTTGTCGATTAAATTTCATAGCTAGTCAGTATAATTTGAGAAGGCAGTTGCCAATTTCCAACATTTATAGTAGATCAAACTACGGTGCTAATAGTCCTTTAAATCTCTTAATAAATATTTACAATCAAAATTCAAATTTAATTAATTCCACCAATGACAATGTAAAATCACTCAACTTAAGAAAAATATTTTTCATCCAAAATAATCCATAATGTACATTAGATATTTAATGTTTTTTTTTTCCTTTTTTAATACATTATTGTAATGGAAGTTGTATATTATATAGGTACTAGTTTTTAAGATATATTATATGTAATAAGAGTTAACGTTAGTCTTTAACGTATTAAATAAATAAATATATAAAGATCTAGTAGATCAGTAGGCAAGTATTTTGAGGAAAAGGCTAGCGAATAGATCCGTTACACGCTCCCTGTTAAGAAACTTCGTCGAGCCGTCTGCTAAGATGCCTCTTCAACGGTCGCCGACTAGTGGACATCCAAAGAATCCAGGGACTCCCTTACTGATCGACCTGCCGCTTGCGGACTCGGTTCCTCCCGCAGGGGGTCAAGCCACAACACAGGGTTCTACAGGGGAAGTAGCTCCATTGTCGATGAACTCAAACACGTCGAGCAGTTCAACAGGATCAATCGAGACACCGACATTCAGCAACCTTAGTAGGGAAGCGGCTGCGGAACAAGGTCGGGGCGAGAGAAATCGCATGATGAACAATAGTGAGGGAAACGAAAACAACGGTCCAGACGGAAATGGTAGGAGCCAACCTGTCGAAGCCCCAACTGTATCCGCTGAACTAAGAACGGTAATTAATTTGGCCGTGGTAAACGCGTACGACTCCTATAGGGAGTCTATGAAGGAAGACATATCAGAGTCCGTAAAAGCGGTAGTTAGAAATGGGTTTTTGGATTTTTTGAAAGAAATCAACAACACCGTACGCACCACTCCACCGATAGAAGAAAGGATGCAACGTCAGAGAGGGATGCCAACGTCATTTATACATCCGCCGCCAACGACATCAGCAATTGCAGTGGGAACCGAACCGGAATCGCATAAGGCAGTTCAATAATCCCTGGGAGAAACCAAGAGGTAGACTCGGTTCAGAACGGAGGAGCTCAGAAGGAGGAACAAATGGTAGGGCGTGGGCCACCCCATCAAGGTACCTCGTCAAGGCTGTTATCGGGTCACCCTACTGATTCTCCACCAAAACATCCTTCAGGTCCGATATCAGGGCTACCGCCAGAACCCCCTCTAGGAAACCCATCAGTACGTCGATCAGGACCGTCTCCGGGTCCGCCGCCTCCAGGTCCAGCGCTTCTTCCGGTAATGGGAGTTCAGCAGAATCCGTACGGAATGATGACCAATCACCTACAAGATCCCCCACCAGGACCTCCTTCAGGTCCTATATCGGAACTTCCACCATGTCAGCCAACTGGGAATACAAGGGAACGTCCATCAGGACCGCCTCCAGGTCCGTCGCCTCGTCCGCGTCTCTGTTTTCAGCAGAATCCTTATGAAAGCCCGAGCCAATATCAACCAGGATACCAACAGCCATCATGCCATCAAAACTCCCAATGGTATCCGCGTAGACCCACGAGACAGCCCATCCGAATCGACAAGTGGGGTATAATTTTTGATGGGAAACCCGAAAAACTGTCGGTTGAGGACTTCATCTTTCGAATTGAATTCCTTCAGGGCCATTATGAGTGCTCGTGGACGGAAGTCCTCAGAGATTTCCATCTCCTATTAGCAGGTGACGCGGTTGTTTGTTATTGGCAGCACCAGCGGTCTAGCTATCGTCCCGACTGGCCGGTATTGAGAGATGCGCTGATGCGCCAGTTTAAAAACTCGAAATCGGACTTCGAGATCATGCGGGACATAATGGATCGCAGGCAAGGTAACTGGGAATCGACCGAGGAGTATTTTGGGGCCGTGAACAAATTACGATCTCAACTCAGAATGCCGATACCAGAAGAAGACCTCGTGAGAATATTAAAAAGAAATCTTAACGAGAGGATTGGTAGACTAGTGTATCCGCAACCGATTTTCACTCTAGACCAAATGAGGAGAGCCTGTAAAGATGCGGAGTATGCATTTCCGATTCGGGATAGAGAAGGGGCAAGACAACAACGACCACCGGCGCGATTCGTGGCCAATGAATTGGAAAGGGAGCCGGAGTTGCACCCCTATCACGACGAGTATGTTGAAGCCTTTCAACAGCAAGGGTTGCGGCCTAGAATCATGCGCAGTCAAGCAGATGACAGACCAGGGACTTGCTAGAACTGTAGAGAACTCGGACATTCGTTCATGGATTGTCCCTCTACGAGAAGGAATATATTTTGCTACCGGTGTGGACAAGAAGGAGTATTCACTCCAAAATGCACTCAGTGTAACCCGGAAAACCGTGTGCGGAACGCGACCTATTCAGACCCCGCAACCCAACCTATAAGCGAAGCTGCAAACACTGATAAAAACATTACAATTTTGGTAAGAGAACAAGAGGAGATAGAACCTGTGACGGAAAACAAGACCCAATCAAAAATGAAACCGTTACAGGTTAGATTAAAAGAGTACTACCTAGCCCGAGAAAGAATTTTTAACCAAAAACCAGAAATCACAAAAAGAATCCTTAGCACTAGGGAAAGGTATACAAATAGGAAACAATTAAGAATGAGCATCTCTTTAACTGTTATAAATACAAACACGGATCCCAGACCATATGTTAAAGTTCGTATAGCGAACATCGAAGTTTTAGGGTTGTTGGATAGCGGGGCCAGCGTAAGTATACTCAGAAAGCGGTGTTTAGAATTTGTTAAGGATTTAAATATTCAAGTCGTACCATACAAGTCTGGAGTAAAAACTGCAGATGGAAAAAGTCAAGCCATCATCGGAAAAATTCAAACTATGGTGGAATACAAGGGCGAAAATAAACTTATAACCTTCTTTCTAGTACCGAACCTAGATCAAACTCTGTATCTAGGAGTGGATTTCTGGAAGGCGTTTCAAATCGCTCCGAGTATTTTAAGTTCCTTATCCATGCAAGAAGAAGCCGACTTGTTAGAAGTACACGACCTTACCTCAAATCAAACGTCCAGATTAGAAGCAGTCAAGCAGAAATTTCTGGATTTGGAAAGACGGCGCTCATGGAGCACGTCATCGATACCGGCGACACTACCCTGTTTCCCCAGCGGTACAGGCGATCTTGTACCAGGAACTGGATAGAATGCTGAAGCTCGGCGTTATTGAGGAGAGTGAGAGCCCTTGGTGCTCGCCTGTTGTTCTTATTAAGAAAGTAGGTGAAAACAATACTATAAAGTATCGTTTTTGCCTAGATTCGCGTAAGGTCAACGCGTTAAGCATAAAGGATGCTAACCCTCTTCCCCATATCGACGGGCTCCTCAGTCGTCTACCGGATACCTACTTTATAAGTAGTGTTGATCTTAAGGAAGCATTTTGGCAGATACCGCTGGAGAAAGAGAGCCGAGAGAAAACTGCGTTTGCGGTACCAGGGAGACCCTTGTACCAGTTTACAGTCATGCCCTTTGGGTTGTGCAATGCAGCTCAAAGGCTATGTCGTCTAATGGACAAGGTGATCCCTGCACGACTTCGGGATCGCGTCTTCGTGTATTTAGACGATCTGCTCATAATAGCGCCAGACTTCGAAGCCCATATCGCTCTGCTAGACGAAGTAGCCGAATGTCTGAGGAAAGCCAATCTAACAATCAACGTCAAAAAGTCCAAGTTTTGCTTTAAAGAACTAAAATACTTAGGTTTTATAGTTGGTGGGGGGAAACTGAAAACAGACCCTGCAAAGGTAGATGCAGTCCTCAACTTCCCAATACCGAAAAACGCTAGGCAGGTGAGGAGGCTACTTGGTGTGGCAGGGTGGTATAGAAGATTTATCAAAGATTTTTCTAGCTTGACTGCTCCTCTGACGGACACCTTGAAGAAAAAGAATTCTAAATTTGTGATGACCGAAGAAGCTAGCACCGCTTTTGAGAACTTAAAAAGGGCACTGACCACCGCTCCGGTCCTAACGCACCCCGATTTTTCGAAAAAGTTTTATGTGCAATGCGATGCGTCCGATTCTGGTATTGGCGCCGTGCTATTTCAGAAAAACGATGAAGGCGACGAATTCCCAATCTCCTACTTTTCGCAAAAGTTGAATTCGTGCCAGCGAAACTATAGTGTGACCGAGAAGGAGTGTATGGCAGCCGTAATGGCAGTCAAAAAGTTTAGGCCATATGTCGAGGGAATGGATTTCACCATCATCACCGACCACTCTAGCCTAAAATGGTTGATGACCATGAAAGACCTAAGCGGCAGGTTGGCTAGATGGTCGTTGGAATTACAATCATACGCCTTCGACATAGAGCATCGGAAAGGGTCCCTGAATGTGGTACCAGACACTCTTTCTCGGGCGCACTTGGATAGCTTGAGGGTAATGGAAGATGTAGTTCCTTTGGTAGACCTAAATTCAGAAGTTTTCTTCAGAAGAATACACGACCCTTATGAAAACCACTGAAGAACATAGTGAAGAGTTGCCAGATTTAAGAATTGAAGAGTCATATGTGTACAAGCGCTCACTACCAGTCAAGGAAGATGGAGCATTGCTTGAGCACAGTTGGCGTCTCTGGATTCCATCCGGACTGACAGAAAGCCTGATTTCAAATGCTCACAATCCTCCTCAGTTTTCACATGGGGGGATGTCAAAAACACTACACCGTCTTCGGCAGTACTTTTACTGGCCAAATATGACTGTGCAAGTCAGACAGTATGTAGCCAAATGTGATATTTGCAAGCAATCAAAATCGTCTAGTCAAGTCCAACGTCCACCAATAAGTAATAATTATCTTACCGATCGTCCTTTCCAAAAGCTTTATGTGGATTTCATAGGCCAGTATCCTAGATCCAAAGCCGGAAATTCATTAGTGTTTGTAGTGTTAGATCATATGTCCAAATTCGTGTTTTTGAAGCCACTACGATCGGCAAATTCGATCAGTGTCATACAATTTTTGCGAAACGAAATTTTCAACTGTTTTGGAGTACCCCAAATTATCCATTCTGACAATGGTAAGCAATTCTTGGCGAACGAATTTCAAACATTGTTGCAGAAATATGGCGTGAGACATTTTCGGACGGCGAACTATTCGCCGCAGTCCAATGCCTCAGAGAGGGTAAATAGGACATTGCTAGCCGCCATAAAATCGTATCTTAAAGAAGACCAACGCGACTGGGACATGCACCTAAGTGACATAGCATGTGCTGTGAGATCGTCGATTCATTCAGCTATCGGTGTGTCACCATATTTTGCTCTATACGGCTTGAATATGATGACACATGGTAGCGGTTATACGCTGGTACAGAAGCTGCAGGCGCTAGAGGATGGCGAGATATGCACTACTCCAAAACAAAACCCTGCTGCAACTGATACGTGATCAGCTTAAAGAAAAAATTGAAATAGCGAATGAAAAAAGTGCAAAAGCCTACAATTTGTAGGGAAACTTTCTCACCAATTATTCACAAATAAATAAAGTCTTTGTCACTGGTGCCATCTATGTGCGAAACTCAACGTTAACTCGCACTATGCTGAACGCATCCGATGAGTTCCACCAAAGACAGTTCCACAAGAAGGAAGCCATTTTGGAAATTAGATTCCACCTCGGATTTCAATCCACAATGTTTCCCCTGCCAAAAACCACTTCCAGTATGGTCTGGTTCCTATGACGTCATGAGATGCGAATTTGGTTCCCAGAAGACAACTACTCGTTAGTTTATGTTGAGTAGTGTTCACACCAATTATACCGGAATAGTGGTCACACTGAGTAACTTTATGGTGTGTACTGCCAATTACGCCATAAAACATATCAGAAATGTAAAATCGGCAGACAGCTGTCAGAAAATCCTAACCATAGCAAATAATCGAAGCGGCCGATTATTTACTCAAATTCGTTTATCTGAATCCATGCTAAATGTCAAGTTGTCATTTTGATCATTACAAGTGTAATTCTGACTTGCCCAGCAACATGACCTAAAATACTAGACATTGGATGGAATAGACTCCAACCGTAAGACAATAACAAGTCAAACCATTATTCTGTGTTATAAGACATTGAAGAACGTCGAAAATCTAATACTTACCTGTTTTTCTTTGAATCTGTCACACGATCTGCTGAATCGAAACATATAATAATGACAGATACTTACCAGATCATAGCAAAACAGGCTTCATGCCTTAACCTTCGAAGTCCATGTCCGGCAAGGTTTCTATTCATCTAAAAGTATCCATTAACTTGAAAAATAAATAAAATCTTTTTTTACTAGAACTGTCGAGTAGGCAATTTCGTAAAATCGACAAGAATGACAGTTAATCGACTACACGGTAATGTCATTACAACTCATCAGCTATGCCACCAGAATATTACTCACCAACCAGAAGTCCGATTCACTAGTGTAATCGTAACCTAGAGTTATATCTTTGCATCCAAACCCCCACCATAATGGTGGATTTACATGTAATCTTCGACGTCTGCATCTGCAAATTTGCAGAAAAGTAAAACGGGCGAGCTATACGACATAACACGAAAGAGTGGAAAGAGTACACATATACCTACCTGTTTTTACTTGCTATAATTTTTATAGCCCGGTGACAGATGTCAAAGTCATCTGTTTTTAATGGTGGGTATGCCTCATAAGTCATCATTATCATCTTCGTATACTACCACTACTGCCTCTGGAACTTGTCATCAAAATCAATCGGTTCATCATCTAACGTACGGGAAGAGCTCTTGTTTCGTATGTTATTATTGGCATTACATCTACAACCTCAACCTCAACCAAAACCAATGACCAGAATAACACAACCCATATTACCAGCGCAAAACATATTATGTCTATGTCCGCAGGGCCAGCCGGCCGCAGTCCATCATCAGGATCGTTGCCAGCGACATACTTTGGATTCCGCCATTGAAGTGAATCTCCAAAAAGTCCTGTTAGAAGTGTGCAAGTTTTGGCAGAGATTGATTCAAAGAATACGTTTTTTTTGTTTATACTACATTTTACAACTTAAGTTTTTAAAATTAATAAATGATTTCAAAAAATTCCATTATTTATGGCATACCTACTTTAATCTTTACATTGAAATAAGTAGTGACGTAGTGACTGTGTGGTTCTCGTTTCAAAAGCATTTAACATTACTGGGTATCTTTCGATTGCTTCTTGTAGCTTTCCGTTTTTAATAAGGACAACGGGTGCCCGTTGCAATGCTATCTCAAGTATAGCACCCATTCGACGTCCTGGTTCTCCTGACGCTGAACCTGAGCTGTGTGTAATGGATGAGTTCACTGCAGATGACAACGAAGCAACGTCCTGCTCCTGGAGGTAAAGTCAATCCCAAGTCAGTTGCCCTTTCGAAGCAGTTTAGCTGAAATAAAAACATTTTCAAAATGCCATTCATCAGAGGAATAAAACATCATCCACAGAACACAGTTTATGGGGATTGTGATATAGGACCATCAGATTAGGCTTGCTTCGACGTAGGCTTGCTTATTTGATTTTCCAAACAAAGATCTTTTATGGCGTAAGATTCAGCCAGAATTTTAAGACTTCTCCTGCAAATTGAATGTAAATGAATTATTGTGCGATGAATACAAGATTGTCACAGTTCAAATAATTACAAAGCAAGTTCTTTTTCTGCAAGTGTATTTAATTCGGCTTTCAAAAAATTTTGTAAGCTTTTCTCGTATTCTCTACATGCATAGCAAAGTTTTGCCAGCAATGCATCGAGAGCTATTCCGGCTTTTTGGCCGGTTTCACCAGTCACAAGTGTTAAGTATCTTTTGGCATCATGCAGACCATTTCGAGATTTGGCGAAATCACTTTCAGTTGGACTGGTCTCTTCTAGAATTCTTGAATTGTAACAAATACATTCGATTGTGGATACAAATAAATATATTAAATACTCACTTTTTTGTTTTTTCACTGCTGCTGTGTCCATATTTTTTAATTTCAATTTCCAAAATAAATTTCGAAAGTACGCTTTTGCAAATCAATCACATTATGTAAACAAAAAACAATTGTTTTGACAGTTCAACAAAAAAAAATATGGTGCAGATGAAAAAATTATGGTGCAGATGAAAACGCTATAAAAAAGATGAACATGTTCGTCTTCGCCATAATTTTCATCTGCATGAGTTGAATTTCCTATAATCTGCATCCGTGCAGACGTCTGCATTTTGGTCTTACCTCTCTTTCACACTAGTATGATTTTTGTATCTTGCATCCTCTATTTTTGCAGATGATGGCATGCAGATCCATGTAAAGCCACCATAACACACATTATATTATGTGTAGTTCATGTCAGGACATAAGTAACATAGTGTGAACCGAGAGTTAACATTCGTTACTTTGGCTCATTTAACTCGTTAGATTTGATTGGAACGGCATTCTGGAAAGTGAATATGACTGGAAGTACGGCGCAATCTGATTGGTGCCGACTAGTGTGGAACCCAACCGAGTCTACATTCTTCATTTTGAAGACAGACACCATCGAAAGCAAATCACCACATCAGAACGTATATTTTTCCACGCAGCTGAACCGCGCCCAGCTCTAAAATTTTACTTGTAAAATTGCATTAAATTGCTTGTGTAATTGAATATTACTATTCACAATGGATTTTTACCAACATTCACCAGGTAAGCTTTCTTTTCTTTCTTTTCACGTGTAGGAATAATCGTATAATAGGATCATTCAGTATCCCCAATTGGATAGGGCAGGCGAGGCTGCGCCCCATTTCAGTGGTTTCTCCACGGTTTCCTCCACCAGTTATGGAATTCACCCCGAAAAGGATTTCTATTTCCTAACTACCTTTTTTTGTTGCATGAAGATATTTTCTTCACATGGAACTTTACTCACATGTGCAGACTAGGGGTGTGCTAAAGAGCTATTTTCAATGAGCAGCGATCGCAGAGAGCAGTATAGAAAAAGAGCAGCTCTTAATAGCAGCTATTTAATCACTCTTTAGATAGCAGTTAACGTCAATGAATGTAGGTGGTAGGTATGTACTAAAAATTTAAATTTTTTTTTCAGAGAGTTGATAATAAAGTCAACCTTTTTCTGGCAACAAAATAATTTAATGATTTCGCTTTCTAAATACCTCAACATTGATTGTTAATATGATGGTTTTTAGCGATAGCTTTAACCAGCGCCTAACGTCGAAGAATGTTATTTAGATTTTTTTACTTGCGATTATAGGTACTATAAGGCAAGTTATGCATTCTTAAAAAAATTCTAACGATCAAATATACCATTACAATGATAAGGAAGTCGAAAAAAGTGGGTCGGACAATTCTGCTTGTCTGTCTGTATAGTTACCTACCTACAGCCTCAACGGCTGTATTATTATGACGTCCTTCAAAGTGGTTTTTGGAATTAGCTTTCTTGCTCGAAAGGTAACGGTACCTGCCACAAGAATCTTAACAAAAAAATCACTTTTCTCAAAAACAGCTCCTACGGTTTTGATAAAACTTTCCGAGTTTTTTGTGTAAACTACGTTTCGGTTAAAACAGATTTTTCAGGAAGTCATAACGGTACCTCCTTTAGGAATAGTTGTTTTAATATGATTTTCTCGTAAGCCACTTGACGGATTTCGATACAATTTTTAACGTGAAAGATCTTTTATAAACAAAATAATATTAATTCTTAAATTTTTGAAAAAAAAATTGTTTGAGATTTTTTTTTAAGTGAACTTTTTTTTAAATTTTCGGTTTATTCAAAAACGATTTGTTAAAATTTTTTTAAATTTTTGTTTTCTGATAACAACTACCAGCTGCTGATTTTGGCATAGGTAGGTATACTCAAACACAAAAAGAAGTTAAAAAGTTTAAAAAAAGAATCCGTTTTTTTTTTTGAAAAAAACTGGTCGAACGATTTTGAAAATGTTGTTCCTTAAAGTTCAAAACTGCAAAAGAAGTCAGATGGCTTACTTAATTTTTTCGAATAATAATGTTCGATTAATAAATGTGCATATTATGATTGTTTACCTTATATTTTGTTCCCAAAATCTCAAGTCCCAAGACCAGTATCACACATTAGAGCAAGTTCGTGCGACCCAGTCGTGCACTTTATTCTGGTTTGAAAACAGCTACCGCCACTTTATTTGATGAAGAAGAAGAGAAGAAGTTTTCTCATCACGCGACAGTCAGACCAAATTGGTATTACGTGCAATATTGTGTGAAAAACACAAGCATACCCTCCCCCTGAATTTTTAGGCATTGCCTTTCTTTTATATGCAGAAAAAAATGTACCTACCTAAAATGTAATTTTTCACATCATCATGCCATGACCCGAAATTCAAATCTAGTGCGACTTTCAACCTGCTCGCTCTTTTATATTCAGCTACTGCTACATCCTGATCCTACATCTACATAATAATATTTGTTTTCGTTTTCGTTGCGTATGAGCAGAGCACTGAGCAGATGAGCAGCATGCTTAAAAAAGCATTGAACAGTTTAAAGAGCATAAGCATTCTACCATTTTGTTCTCACTGCTCACTCCAACTTCAATCACTGTCACTGTGTGTGTCACTGCTTTATTCAACTCATGCTCAGTTGCTCAGTGCTCATGCTCATCTTATTGCTTCATGTTCTCTTTAATTTATAAGAACATGAAGAACATCATGTACATTGTATAGATACAGTTTACGCAACGTTGTTCTTGTTCTTATTCGTTATTCATTTTGTCTTTCGTGTGCGTGTCTCAAATGCAAAATAGATCCAGGGTTCACGGATGGAATGGTCGAAAAAAGAGGGAAAGGAGGGATGCATGGTGGTTGGTTGTGGTTAGTGGTTACTCTTACAGGAAATTATAATTTTGTTGTTGTTCAACATCAGCAGTCAGCACCAACTGAGCAGTGAGCAACTGAGCAGTCACATTGAAGAGCAATCGCAATTGCTCTCTGCTCAGTCAAATAGCAGTGTGATTAATAGCAGCTATCGCAATAGCAGCCTCACCACTAGTGCAGACGCACTCTATAACCGGCCACATATATAGATGAGCTAAAAATATACTATCTAAAAATACACTTTTGTGCATTTATTGAAAAGGGTCACAACCATTGGTATGACCCAAACGCATGCAGGACTTTGTTGCACACGTACTTAAGCAACGCGGAGAGTCTCGCCCATTCTTTAAGCGAGCTACCCACGTGCGTTCGTCTGACGGCGATCCGAGTGCCGGCCCGTCAGCGACCACGTCCTTTTATCGGGAATACAATCTCTTTGGAATTTTTTATCCTCCAACCACGTGCACTTTGACACGCGGACATCCAATGGAGCACCTATGGCTTCTAGGCCCAACGTGTATTATATCACATATGTCCACACAGCTAAGGCTTCTAGGCCCAACGTGAAATACATCGCATATAACACCACCACTGGCTGCTAAGCCCAACTCTAAACGAATTACATCGGATGCTCGGCGCGTGCTAGTACACGGATGCCAGTCCCCTGTAGTGTGTACCCACATATGCACCGCCACTGCTCTCAAACCAAACACAAAACGAGTGACAAAACATGTTAAGTACAATCGAGTGTGTCATCACACAACATTAATAATTTTGAATAGCAATACACTCGATTGCACTGAATGTCACTCAATAGAAATAAGATCCTATTTTATGTTACAACCAATAGGAGCTAAGAATAACATTGTTAGTAATTATGAAAATGTAGAAGTAAGATAGAAGATAAGTATAACAGTTATGAATTATGTATTTAAGGAACATTAAACTGAAAATAAAAACAGACTTAAATTAATACTCGAAATAGCAGCACTGCTTAGATTATTTATTTTTGTTTCAAGGAACATTACGGCGAGACATCGCCTTACCATTAAAGCGTAGTACGCTCCCAATATACTAGCGTGGTACGCTCTTATACCAAACAACTAGGACCATATAGATACACCACATGGCGATCCTGCAAAATACCAAATGTCACAGCTAGAACTCGATAGCATTGTAGAGAAGTGGGAAAAGTATCTGGCAGAGCTGAAAAACAAGAAAATCGAAGAAAATACATCCCGACTCCAATCAACGCCGGACCAAAGCCCATCTCTATAGAAGCGTAAAAAAAAAAAAAAAAAACCCAAACCACAAATCGAAGAAACAGCACTATGGGAAAAAGCCAAAGCAGACCGGAAACAATAGTCAATAACAACAACGTCCAGGAGGAAATAAACATGCCAATAATTCCTGAATCAGTGGCAACAGCCGCAGTTATCATGACCTTCCTTTACGCTGCATATAAAACAAACAAATATTTTAAGAATTATGTGCATAAACACAAAAATCAAATAACTAATGTATAAAAAAAAAAAAAAAAAATTATTTAATACCAACAACAATCAAAAAATACTACCCAAATGCAAGAATTAAAAAACATCTTAGAAACTATTCTCTCAAATATTAAGAACATTTCAGGTAGACCTTATAAATTTGAAACAGTTTAAACAAAAATTAGCGAAATAGGAAATCTTAAAGAAAAATTAATAATTTAGAATATAGTGAAGAAAATGAAAATAACAAAGCACTTAAATTAGAATTTGAAGCTATATATAATACTACTAAGAAGATACTAGAGGATCAACTGCAAGAACACAATTTAGTTTTTAAAAGAGAAAAAGAAATAAACAAAAAAAATGGCAGATTTTGATTTAGGAATAGCTATGAAAGCAATCCCAATGTTTTCAAGAAATTTCAAGGAGTTAGATAGCTTTCTTAAAATAGTTGAGATAATCAACAATTGATTAAAAACCACTTGCACACAGCAATTAATAGAATTCGTTTTTCACGTAAAACTAGCAATTAATGTAAAAACAACCATTCCTCAAATTCAAAATACCTTATCGAATTTTAGTCAAAGAAATCTTTCAGTAACGTCATTTAGGGATAAATTACTTAATACCATAGCTGATTTAAATAATCTACAGATAAAAGTATTAGGTAACAATGTTACAAATGAAGAAAAGAAGGTGATAAGAAAAATGAACGACATTTACAGTTTAAATATCTTCAAAAAATGGTCTTAACGACAACATAAAACAAACTGTTTTTGCATCTCAACCTAAATCATTGACAGAAGCAGCAAACCTGGCAATAAAATAAAAAAAAAAAACAAATTCTAACGCACTATAGACACAGCACACAAAACACAAACAAACCAAACATACAAAACTTTAATCAACAAGGCAATGACCGTAACAGATTTGAAAGAAACATGAATCAAAATCGATACAACAACAACATCCAAAATCGAAATTATACCCGCAACAATCACTTCAACCGACATAATAACTGGAACAATAACCAAACACAAAATGCTCCAAGAAACAATAAACAAAGCCATCATCAAGGCCAATTCAGAAATACGAGAAAGCAAATACGATTATTACATAATGAACGACAAGAGGGAAACGAACATGGCTTGGAATACCCGAACATTCCAGATAGCCAAAATTAAAAGTATATAGAATATCGGATAGCAACACAAATTTTATTGTTGCAACACACAAAAATAAAAATATGACATTTTTAATAGAAACGAGTGCAGACAAATCGATCTGCAAAATAACAAGTAAGCTAGTGAATGAAGAATATTACCCAGAAGAAAAATGCAAACTCACAGATAAAACCAATGAGGAAATACATTCCTTAGGGACCATCAAACGCAGATGCTCTATCTAGAATAAAAATCGGCTCAGACTTATTAAAACAAATGATACCGACCGAAATCGAGGAAAACCGTCAAAAGAACATTAGTCATCACAAGGGGAATGTCCGACAAAATAAATGTGGACAACAACAAGGAGAAATGCAATTCTCAAGAGAAGCCTGTACAACTTCAAATCTGGGAATGCATATCCATTAATGACGTCAAAAATATAAAGAAATTAAAATTTAATATTGATAAAAATGCTAGGAATTCAAAAATAAATATTGATGAAAATTTTGTGCACGTGCGATGCAGTGATAAATCGGCGAATCCAGATTCGACCCCGAGGAAGCTTGCATCAGAAATAAACAAAGATAATAATATGTATACGTATACGGGACCTAATGATAATTCAGCGACACTAGAGTCGACTCTGAAGAAATTAGTATCCAGAATGAATAAAGAAAATATAAACGAGCTAGCCCTTATGAGCAATGATGAAATATTTAAGCATTTTGAAAAAGATAAATTCAAAGAAACATATGCAAAGATAAAAATAAATGGCCAGAATCCTAAGCTAAAAATAATAATTTATAATGCCCCAAAACAAATATTTGATAATTTAACTAAATACAAACTAATTGACGAATTCCATAACTCTGCACACGGAGGACATCTAGGTATACGGAAAACACTAATAAAATTAAAACAAAGATACGTATGGCGAAAAATGAGTCAAATGGTAAAGCAATTCATAACAAATTGTGATTCATGTGCAAGAAATAAACAAACAAAACACACAATAGAACCACAAACGATTACAGACACTCCAGGCAACAGTTTTGAAGTAGTGTCAATTGACACAGTCGGACCTTTACGAATATCAAATAATAAAAGATATATTTTAACCATGCAATGCGAACTTACCAAATTTGTCGTCGCATATCCGATGACATCAAAAGACGCAACAACAACAGCAAAGACTTTAGTAGAAGAATTTATTCTTAGATATGGACACTTTAAGATTCTAAAATCAGATAAAGGTACAGAATTCAATAACGAACTTATGAACAACGTATGTTCACTTTTAAAGATAAAACAAACATTCTCTTCTCCATACCACCATCAAACTATAGGTGCCCTTGAAAGAAACCATCGGACACTCAATGAATTCTTATTATCAAATGTCAATGATAATGAATGGGACGAATGGGTTTCATATTTTACGTTTGCAAACAATACAACACCACATATAGACACTGGGTATTCACCTTACGAACTCATTTATGGCAAAGTACCCTGCTTACCGACAGATACGCTAAATAATAAAACAAAAATTTATGACTACGATAATTATGCCAATGAGTTGAAAACCAGGTTACATCATGCACTAAGTAAGGCCAGAGAAATGACAATAACAATAAAAGAAAAAAGAACAGCAACAGAAAATAAGAAACCTTATATTGGTCCATTCAAAATAATAGAAAGAAAAGGAGAAAATTCAGTAATTGATAAAAATGGAATAAATAAAGAAATACATAACAATCTTCTTAAGCCCTATAAACTAAGAAACCAATAGAAAACAATACAAAACGTTAAAACAAAAAAATTTTTCTTCATTATAATTTATTAATAAATATCAAAATTTTAGCTCATAAACTCATATTATATAAACTTTGTAAAAAAAAAAAAAAAAAAAAAAAAAAAAAAAAAAATATATATATATATGATATTATACTACCTATGTTAACCAACTTTATTCCCTAAAATTTTTCTTAAGGGTGAGGGTGTAGTGTGTACCCACATATGCACCGCCACTGCTCTCAAACCAAACACAAAACGAGTGACAAAACATGTTAAGTACAATCGAGTGTGTCATCACACAACATTAATAATTTTGAATAGCAATACACTCGATTGCACTGAATGTCACTCAATAGAAATAAGATCCTATTTTATGTTACAACCAATAGGAGCTAAGAATAACATTGTTAGTAATTATGAAAATGTAGAAGTAAGATAGAAGATAAGTATAACAGTTATGAATTATGTATTTAAGGAACATTAAACTGAAAATAAAAACAGACTTAAATTAATACTCGAAATAGCAGCACTGCTTAGATTATTTATTTTTGTTTCAAGGAACATTACGGCGAGACATCGCCTTACCATTAAAGCGTAGTACGCTCCCAATATACTAGCGTGGTACGCTCTTATACCAAACAACTAGGACCATATAGATACACCACACCCCATCAAGTCACCAAACTCCACAGTAGATTCACTGTTGGAGCAACATGGAAGTAGCGGTTACAACTTTTATACCCATCATCAGAGCAACTGTTCCGGCCAAAAATAAACTGTGTATATTTTTTTTAAGTGGAAATTATCTAAACGTAATAAGATCTAGGTAATCCTATAGTACCTATATATATTTGTTATCAATTGTGTCCTGAGTGGGAGCAAAAGAAGCTCATACCACTCCTTTGAGTATTAGTCTTCGGATCAGTACAATCGATCCTCTCTCCAGGCGACGTAGCGGTTAACGCTGACGTCCAAAGTCAATCAACCACGGACGGTGGTTCATTTTCGGTTGATTTTACTTGCAACCTACGAAAAATCTGTGCGAGGACCTAACGCCTCCTCCACACGAACGCATGCACTATAGAATTTATATTTTTTTTGCTAGGTGAATAATTAAGATTTATTGAATATTATCCCATATATATTGAAGTGCATTGGTATCAATAGTGCACATGGAAAGTGAAACGTGTTCTTATCTATTTTTTTTTTTAATTGCTTAATGTCTTCAGAGAATCAGTGTTATCGTATTGTTTTTACAAGTTGCAAGTGATGTGAGTTCGCGATATTTTTTTTTGATCCACATAATTATTTTCGTTTAATCCGACCGCATAGAATTTCTTTCGGTACTCCCGATTTAGATCGTTTCAATCTTCACTGTGACCAAGGGTCAGTATTGGACCATAGCGTTCATGAACCTACGAAGGAAGTACATTCTTTCATCACAATTATCTATCGTTAGTTTCTAACGCTTCGCTCGGTTTTCGAGATAGTTTTTTTTTGTAGTGTCGGTAGCGACCAACTTATAACGCGATTTTACGCCGCGGTATTCATTCGAATATATTTTCAAGCCTTCGGCAATAATTACATACTCACTTACATAATACTCACTTATGCTCACTTGTTTTCTATTCTTGTCTTGATCCTGTTCATTCTGTGTTACTTTTCGTGCTTTTGTCCTCGTCTTTTGAACGCGAGAATCCCGGTACGCCTTACTTTTTTTGCGTCACCGATTGGATCCTTCATATTGTGAAGAGATCTGCAATTAATTTATTTACACGCGTCTACGCAGTTAGATAACCATTATACCCAGTCGACACTCGCTCCGTAGCTCAAGCAGCTAATCGATTTGAGCGATCTTATGTGAATATAGCATCGATAATATCTGATCAAAATTATAAATATTAATAACTTTTCACAGGGAATTTCAGAAGTGCACTTCCGGAACGACGCTAAGTGAATTATTGAGATTCAAACTACCCTATTGGTAGGAGTCTCGTCTTAATTGAATAATATATTGATTTCTTTTTTTATATATATATTTACATTTCATTCAAACTATATTGACATAAAATTTATATATCGATTATATGTACGAAGCCGAACTGGATTCATACATATATGGTTCCTTTTTTTTACATTTGATACTGTTGACTTGATAACGTCTTGGGTGGTTGATCCTTTATCTTTTCGCGATAAATCGTCTTAGTTTATTCCTTGTTTAGTGTTAATTTGACCGCGCATATAACTTTTCTCAAATTTCAAATTATTTCGCGATAGAAACTGAAGAAGTTTATGAAAGTTTCGATAACATCCGGTAGAAAATTTATTTCTTTTGCGACTTGAATCCGTTTTGATAATTACGCAACTAGGTTTTGCGAATATCATACCGCCGCGATATTGAGAGATACAAATTCGATATTTAATATATCAGGTTCAAGATAGAAGCTCACGATCCGCGTATTGTTTGACTACAATTTTTCAACTTTTATTCCTGAATTCTCTCGAACTTAACAATAATATTTCACTTTTCATTATATTCAGGTTTTCCATTTAGTATATAAGAAACAATTTAATAACTTTTACTTAATTTTGAGAGCGCAGCAAAAAAAAACGCATTTAATCAATTTTCTTTAAGTTTTTGAATCAAGTGGGTTGTGAAATAACCTCACTTAGAAATTAAAAAGATTAGATATTTAAGTCAGAATCATTGAAGGTTCTTCTTTTAAACTATAGATTAATAATATATAGGTATATAAGCTAGTGATTATAAGATTTCCTTTTAAATATTTCTAATAAATAAGACAATTATTTGTAACGTTTTCTGAAACTTTCATAGTTGATTTATTTCCGGAATTATTTTTTGAAGATTTACAGATTTTTCAGAATGGCAGATTAAGATAATCATAGGGAGGGTGGTATCCCTCACAAACCCTTCAGATGGAGTAAGTTGGTGTGTGTTTAGTTTTCTTTTGGAGGTTGTAATTTTGGTACAGCTTTGTTGTTTAGTTTAGATGATAGAGATTATGTTATAGGTAGAATAGAGTTTTAGGCAAGCAGACTTTCTGCTTGTTTATTATGTCAGGGGCTGCCCACCATCATTGTAGAGTCATGGGGACTCAGAAAGGTCCAGGGTCAGCCAACGGATGAGAACAGGAGAGATGATTTATGTTTTCATTTTGGGTGGGTTGTGAGACTAGGGGGGTCTGTTTAACACCTTAGATCCTCCCTCCCCATATAGTTAGACACCTCTTCTGCTACCTTTTGCGTATCATCGTGGCAGCAAAAGGGGCGGAAGTTAATAATGTGCCACCGCAGTCACGAACTTCTATGACTTGCTTGCATTGAAATACTTACGTGTCACGTTTACTGGGTTAGTAAGATAATTACAACCGTGAGATCCTTACCTTCGATTTACGATTTCACTCTTTGCTAAGAAGAGGTGCGATCTTGAGTCAACTTTTTCTTTCTAATCAATTCTGATATATCTTGGCTTCGGTGGTTATGAGGGCCAATAAGCGTATCAACTTTGAATATTCGAACATGCACATCTTATGTTCAACGGTCGGCAGTGAAAATAGGAGGTAACACCGGTCAGATAGATCCCGGAGCAAGTGCCTACGTCCTGGCTGAGCTAGCTACGGCTATGGTACTGCCGGCCACCGCGACGGTCGATCTAGGCCACGACCTTACGTTGTCGCATGCCGTTCCCATCATCTGTTCTTCTCGGGTAGCCGATGAGAAAGGGGGCGGGCGTTGCCGGCGAAGGGTTGCTTCCATCCCATTCACGTGAATACAGCTGACGTCAACTAAACGCAAACATGTGGACTGGAGTAGAGCCTCCGGTAGAGTTAGGGCAACGGTTATCAAATTCGCATAGCAAGTTTAGATACGTCTGCAGGGATATTAGTAGGGTCCTTGGTTTAAAGGTGTAGGCTACTGTGTGAACCAGCTGCAAGCAGAACACCTAGCACTCGTGGCGGATAGGCGTGAACATGCTGTCAGGTAACCTCTAGGCTGTTCTACGGGGTTTTGTAGTCAGTACCTATGGTAGGCTGGTGGATGGTTCTCGCTTCTGTGATGAGGATGGAGATGAAGTTGAAGGAAAGTGGAAAGTGGAAAGAATGGGAAGAGGAGCAGGAAGAGCACAAGATGCCGTGTTAGCGAAGTGTAAGTATGTCTATTACAGGGATGCGGAATACACCGATACACGGGTGGTTGCTGGTGGAGATATCGTTCTTTGATATAGGAGTCAAGGATAGGTATGGGTGCTTGTTTCTTCCGGCTTCGTCTTCGGTTTGTGGTGACGATAGGCATTGGGTTCGGGGCTTAGGTATCCATAGGATGTTTGAGTGACGGGGTTCGGTGTCTGTTGGATATCATAAAAATTTTTTTTTCATTTATAACGGAAGATAATATGGCAATACCGCCGGAAGGACAACGAAAAGGAGAGAAGAAAAAGGATACGTCGAGCGAGACAGAGAACCAACGCTGCGTAAGAGTTGATGTCTGAACGTCTCCTAAGTAAGACGTACTGAGTTTTTATAGTCTTATAATTAAATGTATTTTGAAGTTCTTGTTAAGTTAATAAATAAAATTATATTGAATTGTTCGTTAAAGATCAGAAGTGGAACTGGATCTAGCCAAGTTAAGTTAATTAATTTATATAATTGCGTTAACCGAGAGTGAGTATAAAACTAGTAAATTGACTGTGTTAGACACTCGGGGCATGGTTAGTGGACAAAGCGTGATTTGCTTTATTGGAGTATTAAATGTGTGTTATGTGTTGATTATTCATTTATTGCAGTTTTGGGTTACAAAATTGCATTTCCTTTCAATTTGGTCAAGGCGCAGCGGTGACCGTTATCTGTAGGAAAAACCAGAGATGCAATGCGTTTTCAGTATATGAAACAGCATACTGTCTCTGTTTTGTAATATGAGTTACGGTGCTGCTTATGTGGTATATAGGGAAAATACGATTTTGTGCTGCAAAATAGTATTGTCGGTTGTCTCGGGGAGGCAGACATTTTGGTCGAGAAGAAATGGAATGGAATTCTAATTCTAGTCTAGACACGCAACGGTGATATTGGTCAAAGCAAGCTATCGATGAAATGTGTTTTCAGTAGAAAGAGTAGTCCTGTCTCTTTCCTGGTAAGGAAACAACATTTTTGTCGGTGATGATAGAAAACGATTTACGCATTTGCCATCACATAAAGGCAATGTGTGAAGAGAAGAGCTATGACACATAATTTGCATCTTCGGTTCACAGAGAAGCATAATGTGGTCATCTCTATTGTGATAAGTCGTGTGAGTAACCCGGTACAACGTGAGTGTTATAAATTAAAAAAAAAAAAAAAAAAAAAAACATTCTCTTCTAATTTGAATAGGGTAAAATTGGAAATCATGCTCTGAGTGTTCCCACTTTGCAATTGTGTTGGTAGTAGCATTTCGTTTTATCAAGAATTAAATTTCAAAGCATAATGATGGTTCTGAAATTTTTGAATGTCAGTTATGATTTGGTCTGGTATGCATGCTAATTCCAAAAGAATTATATACGTATTTGCGTAAGATTATGGTGTTATAATTAAGCGACTAATTATGAATTATTACGAATTGTTTTGATTTTAGATTGATTAACGATGGAAAACATGAACGTTAAACAGCTACAAATCGAGCTGAAGAATAGGAACCTGCCTGTGACCGGTTCTAAAAGGGTTCTTATAAACAGAATAAGTCAGCATGACAAAGAGCAAAGGACAAAGGACAGAGTTATTGTTCAAAGTGAATCACTGCTCAGCGAGCACTCGGACGCGACAACTGAGGCGATTTGTGAATCACAAAGGGAGGTCCATGATGTAAGCTCTGTCTCGGATATGCAACCAGTTACGGATGGAGACCTCAGAGCGAGGGAATGGGAATTGATTAAGAGGGAAAAAGCAGTTCTTAAACAGCAACAAGCAGTCTTCTCAAAAGAACGCGAAGTCAATGAAAAGCTACGACACCTAGAATCAGTCCGGTTATGGAGCAACACCGAGGCAGGCAGACCTCGGATGAACTGCACCATCCGGGATATTGCAGACGCAATTCCGGTCTTCTGTCCTGGTGACATCTGTTCAATGTCCGCTGAGGGCTGGATCAACTATGTTGAAGGATTGAAGAACATATATGACTGGGATGAGAGGGCACTACTTCTGGCAGTAGCGTCAAAAATGCATGGTTCTGCTAGACATTGGTATCACACAAATCAAGAAGAAGAACGGAGAAGACAGAATGTGCGTGGACTACCGCAAGCTTAATTCAATTACAAAGAAAATACAGTATCCCATGCCCCTAGTTGAAGAACAGCTTAACAATTTGGTGGGTTATAGTTATTTTATCGTTTTGGATTTAGCATCTGGGTATTATCAGATACCAATTAAGAAGGAGCATCAGCATTACACAGCATTCATCACCCCAGATGGCTTATACGAATTCACATCAATGCCTTTTGGTCTTGTCAATGCTCCATCCGTTTTCCAAAAACTCATGAACACGGTGGTACGAAAAATGAAACCTCACAAAATCACTTGCTACATGGATGATGTGGTAATTCCGTGCTTATCAGTTGCAGATGGAATGGTAAAGTTAGAAAAGTTCCTACAAATACTTAAAGAAGCCAATTTAACCCTCAATCTTCGAAAATGTGTATTTTTCAAAAAACAAATAGAGTTTCTTGGCCACATAATCCAAAATGGGACCATCCAACCTGGTGAAACTAAAACAATGGCAGTAAATAATTTCGAAACACCATCAAATGAACATGAAGTTCGTCAGTTTATTGGTTTAACGAGTTACTTTAGAAAATTCATTAAAAACTACTCAATCATAGCTTTGCCATTAACAAATCTGACGAAAAAAGACTGTCCATTTCAATGGGGTGCACGAGAGCAGGATGCATTCGAAGAACTCAAGAGAAGTCTTACTGGTGGACCAGTTCTTGCTCTTTACAACCCAATCAGCGATCATGAGCTGCACACTGATGCTAGCTCTAAAGGAATAGCAGGAGTACTTTTACAGCGTGAAGATAATTTGTTACGTCCAGTTGCATACTATAGCAGAAAAACTACAAAGGAGGAAAGCATCTACCATAGTTATGAGCTTGAAGCTCTAGCAGTAGTAGAGTCTGTATATAGATTTCGGCAGTATCTTCTAGGCAAGCATTTTAAAATACTCACCGATTGCCAGGCTCTTAAAACAACCATGAGCAAGAAGGAGCTCGTACCTAGAATCGCACGCTGGTGGTTGAAGATGTTGGAGTACGATTACGAAATAAGCCATCGGCCGGGAAAATTAATGGCCCACGTGGATGCGTTGTCTAGACACCCTTCTGAGAATGCACAAGAAACCGATGTAGTCGAAATGAATGTTTTAAAGGTGACCATAGATGAGCATGATTGGTTGTATTCATTGCAACTTCAGGACGAGCATATAGCGGATATAGCCCAAGCTCTCAGTAAAAAGCCAATCAATAACCAAGAGAAACAGATTCATGCAGATTATGCCTTAAACACTGGTCGAGTATACAGGCGAGTAGACAATGAACTCAGACTTTACGTGCCAAAAGGCGTACGTAACCGGGTATTGAGAAATAGTCACGATCTCATGGGACATTTTTCTGAAAAGAAAACCATTGAACATTTGAAATGTAGATATTGGTTCCCGAGAATGACACAAATCGTAAAGAAATATCTGCAGTCCTGCGTAGAATGTGTTTACAACAAAAATGAAGTCCAACCTCGTGGGGAGTTACACTTAATAGAAAAAAAGGACATACCTTTCGATACGGTGCACGTAGATCACCTAGGGCCATTTGTAAAATCTACCAAAGGGAATTCATACCTCATTGTTCTCGTTGATTCGTTCACGAAATACACCGTCATGAAAGCACTTCCAAGTACACAGACGAAACCTGTGCTGAACTTCCTATCAGATGTATTTTATTCTTTTGGAGCCCCACGTCGTATCGTATCCGATAGAGGAACTTCCTTCACATCCAAACTCTTTGAGAGTTTTGTCAAAGATTTCGCAATCGTTCATGTTCAAAATGCCACCAGAACCCCTAGAGCAAATGGTCAAGTAGAACGATATAACCGTACCATATTACAAGCCCTACTTGCAACCATAGAAGACGAAATCCGGTGGGACCAGAAGGTAAGGCCTGTGCAATGGGCTATAAACAACACATTTAATGAATCGATAGGGAAGACGGCTCAACAGATGATGATGGGCTATATCCCTCGGGATCCATGGCCAGATGTCTTAGCCCAAGAAACCGATCTTAATCAACATCGCCAAAACATCAAAGAACTTCGATTAGATGGACTGGAACAAATCACGAAAATTCAGTCAAGACAAAAATCTCGACACGATGCTCAGCACGGAAAGGCTAAGAGATATGAAGTGGGCGACTTGTTGATGTCGAAAAATGATGCCGTAAGTTCAACTGGCACTTCGCGTAAACTGGAGGCAAAATATCGTGGACCATATGTGGTGATAGGAATACTACCACACGATCGTTACCAGGTAGCCGACATGCCGTTCGCCCAGAGGTATCAGAAGCCTTATTCAGCCATATGGTCAGCTGATAGGATGAAGCGTTGGGTAGTATTCGATGAGGAACTCGACGAGGGCGTCGAGGAGTTCAGGAAGGCCGAATCTATAACGGAAGATAATCTGGCAATACCGCCGGAAGGACAACGAAAAGGAGAGAAGAAAAAGGATACGTCGAGCGAGACAGAGAACCAACGCTGCGTAAGAGTTGATGTCTGAACGTCTCCTAAGTAAGACGTACTGAGTTTTTATAGTCTTATAATTAAATGTATTTTGAAGTTCTTGTTAAGTTAATAAATAAAATTATATTGAATTGTTCGTTAAACATTCATTTAATTTTTCTTTAATTTCATTTTTACGTTACAAATTTGAGAACAAGAAACATTAGGTATACACCGGGCCAAGAAGTGTTCAAACGAAACTTCATCTTGAGCGACTCTTCGAAACGCTTATCGGCAAAACTTTGCCCTAAATATGTTAAATGCCGAGTAGCCAAGGCAGTAGGGAAAAATATGTATGAAGTCGAGTCGAGAACCTAGCAGGCAAGAAATTGGGAATCTTCCATGCAAAAGACTTAAAACAGTGAAAGAAATAAAAGATCCCATGAAGATTCGCACCTCCTTGATAGAAAGCAAAACCAAAAGTAGCCCATAGAGTTTTTTTTTAGTTTGGGTATTACGTTAAGTATGTACCATCACTGGCATGCAAAGGAGTTTTGTTTCATCTTGTCGAATCTCCATTCCCTCAGAAAAAAATTGCAATAAGCCTAGTCAGCTCGGAAAAAGACCTAGTCGAACACCTGTGATATTTCTGTTCATAATCATAAAATTATCCGTCATATTCATAAAATTATCCGATATACACCACCTGTGATAACTCTCCGTCTGTCCGTTGTCGTCCCATAGAGCTATTTATTAATGAATAATGTGATAAGACCTAGTCGAACACCTGTGATAGATATCTCTCCTTCAAGGCATTAGAGAATTAACGAAGTGAAACTTCATAGTAGTAAGAGTTTAGTGTCTTCAAACTAACACCAGTACGAAAGAATCGAACTTTAACCGACAAATAAAAAGCACGAGAAAACACTTTTACAATCGAGGTCACTTTCATAGTGAGAATGGATATCAGTACCTTGTTCCACGGAAGGAAAGAAACAAACTTAAAAGGGGTATGATTGCGGATCGAACGCTTTTATTTATGAGCATATTGCTTAATGGAGAGTATATTAGAGTAACTTAGGCTATGATTTATTTAATGATAGACAGGCTAGATAAAATGAATATTTATGACTTAAACCTAACTAAGAACTACAGATACAGAATACTTCAAAATGCATTTTGCTCACCCACAGGTTGAAATTGGTAATGTACCAACGTTCTGATGCGGAGTACAACATACACACACTATTCATATAACGCAATTAAAGTTCGTACGAAAGGATTTTTGTTAAAAAAAACTTTATTTAAAATTTCACAACTTAAATTAATTTACAATATATTTTATGGATGAACTTAGCTCGCGATCTCAGACTTTTAGACTGACTTTTCATTTGTATCTATTCTATGTTGAAGCATTATGCCTATGCATAATAATGCTGGGTCATCAAGTTAACGTTTTCTTGGAACCCTTAACGAGTCCAATCGATTGGCAATCCAATGTGAGTGTTGGATTTCGTCATGTTCGTAGACGCTGACGTGCCATTATTGTTGGTTGCAACGGTGGGAACATCCGTTGTGGTTTGGTTCCCTGACCTTGATATAACCTCTCCCTCCTTAGGATGAAAACTCTCCTGAGTTATATAGAATGTACGTCTGAGCTTTTTTGATTTTATATAAACGTAAATTATTAAATTAATAATTAACAGTAGAATTATAATTCCAATACATATATTAAACATTAGATGATTTTTATGATTAAACTTTAATTCGTTAATATTTTCAATATTTTCTATTTGTTTTATTACAATATCATTGAAGCTGAGTTGTTCTTGAGTTGTATTTAAATTTATTTCGTAAGGTATAATAAATCTTTCTTCAAATATATTTTTTCTGTTCACAAAGGTTTCATTTTGGATTTTTAACTCACAGCTATTAAAATTTAATAAAAAGTTTCCATTTAAATGTGTGGTTCTTTCATCACAAGTACTTGATAAATTTATATTCTTAACATTCTTTAACAATAACAAACCATTTTCAATTTCATGAATTTTCATTTGGGAATTCTTTGTTTTCATACAAACGCTATTATATAAACATAAATTGGATTTCCTTAAATTTTTGAAGTCTATATTTAATTCATATTTATATACAGTTTCATTTATTTTTACAATTTCTTCATCATCTATTATTAATTCTTCAGAATTCATATTTGTTAAAGAGGTAACTAAATATTTTCTTGTCTCTATAAGTTCACTCGGTATTTTAATTACAAAAACAATTTTTTCATTTTCATATAGGGCTGTTCCAATTTTTATATTTTTTAATTTTTCAAAACTTACGTCATATTTTATTATTTCTTCTTTACTTAAAATATTGTTTCCCATTATTCCTGTTCTACTTGAAGCAATGTTATTTTGAATGTGTTCGACATTGTCTTTTATAATTCCGATTTTTAACAATGATTCTAGGTACAAAAATTTATTATTTATTCTAACAATATCTTTTTTACTATTAACGAGTTGATAGGATATTTTAGTTCTATCTTTTTCAATTGTTTCTTTTAAAGTCAAAAAGGTTTGATTAAAGCTATTATTAATAAATACTTGTTTATTATTTTGAGTTATTATATTATGGTTATTTTCGTCGATGATTTTCAAGTGTTCTTCAATGTTTTGTCTATCATCTTCATCCATTGTTCCATATAACCATTTCATACCTGTACCTACTATGTTAATAAGCCCTCTTTTTTGCCTGTGTGGAATAATAGTATGTATTTTATATTTAAGTGAATCTAACTCATGAAATAAAATGTCTCTTCCTTCTTTTTCGATTTGTAATTTTGAAATATTTTCTTCTAGGCATGCAATTATCTTCAAAATTTCTGCTGGGTTAATAATGTGTAGTATAATATCATAAGTTCTTACTATTTCAACGTTTCCAAGTTTTATTTCTATGAATCCACTGTTTGTATCTATTTTTTCTATCGTCAATGTTGTATTAGCTGTTCTGAGTAGAAGGACTAACACTATCCATATCCATTTGATCTGAAAATTTATTTGGTCTTTTTATATTTGTAGGATGGATGTTCTTTAATTTAAGTTTTCTATATCTAGGTTCCTGTTTGTGTCTAAGAGCCTTGTAATTTTTCACTAATCCTTCTTCTCTTTCTTCATTGTATTCTTCCCTATCTTTGTTAAGCTTGCTAATAACCCTATCTTTCATATTTTGCATATTTTCCAGGACCTTTTCTTTATCTACTCTACCTTCTAAAACATCTATTGGTTTAAATTTAATTGAGGAATGCACTGATTTATTGTACCACTCTACACACTGATATATTCTTTCTTTCGTTGTTAGCTTGGATTTTTCTGTAGTGAGTACTCTCATTTTTTCGCTTATTGTGTTATGAAATCTTTCAATGTCGGAATTGCCAGTATGGCTATTTGGCTTCGTAAAGTGTACTTCTATATCTTCCTGTCTTAAGAAATCTTTTACATTTGTGTTTTGAAATTCATTATCTAAAACTATTTTATTAGGTTTGCCTTTAATGGAAAAGTATAGTCGTAATTTCTCTTTAATCGTGATACTGTTTCTATCTTCTAAATCAAATATTATGCCATGCTTAGAGAACTTGTCTATAAAGGTTAAGAAGTTATTTTTGGTGTTAATGTAAATATCTGCATGTACTATCTGATTGTTATCTGTTGGAGTTTCTGTGTAGTGAAGATTCGGTTTTATTGGTTTTCTATCATACTTAGCCTGATTACATGTATCGCAGTTATTTATGTATTTTTGAATCAACTCTTTTAAATTTTTGAAGTATATGAGTTTTCTTAGACCTGCATAATTTTCGTTTATGCCAGCGTGACCTGTTTCATTTTTATGATATTTCGCTATCTGTTTATAGGTATCATCTTCATTTTTCATATTTTGTGCGTGATACATACATTTATAAAACTTTATTTGTTTTGTGGGGTCAAATAATTCAATGAGCTTTAATTGTACTAAGTTGTACTCGTGTTCTGTTAAATCTGAGAAGATGTCTACCTTTTCTTTTTATAAACCTTCTAAATATATCTATAAGTCTTTCTTCTTGAATATCTTCGGAGTTAATATATATAATTCTTTTATTATTAACTATTTCAATTTCTTTGCTTTTATTGTTTGTAAGCATAATTTGTGTATAGAATCTGTTAACTACTGTATCTAATATGGGGAAATGATCATTTTGATCCTCTTGTTGTGAATGGATCGTATTTTCTACACTCATATTATCAATTTCAAAATTTAAATGGGGTGCTTTCTCTCCCTCCTCAGTTGTGAACGTCTCGATCACATTTATTTCGCCAGTTTCGCAATTAATTCTACTCAAAAAATCTGCAGCTTTGTTTTCTTTTCCTTTTATGTAATCAATATTAATATTATATTCTCCTAGCTGTAACAACCATCTCTGAAGTCGTTGATTTATATCTTTACCCTTATGTTTTGTTTGCAGCCATTTAAGTGGTTGGTGGTCTGTTAGCAGATCAAAGGGTCTACCATAAATATATGGCCTAAAATAGTTTACAGACCAAACTATTGCAAGAAGTTCTTTTTCAGTCACGGAATAATTCCGTTCATGATCGTTTAAAGTGCGGCTTGCATAACAAACTGGGTGACCGTCCTGTGTAAGTACGGACCCAATAGCGAAATCACTCGCATCGGTCGTAAGTTGGAATTTTTTGTTGAAGTCTGGATACTTCAAAACCGGTGAATCTGTGAGGATAATTTTGAGTTTTTCAAAAGCACTTATATAGTTTGGATCATTTAAGTTGATCTTTGAATTTTTCTTTAAATATCTGGTCATTGGTTGCGCAATTTTTGCGTAATCTTTAATAAATTTTCTAAAATAACCAGTTATGCCTAAAAACGATTTTATTTGTTTCGTACTTTCTGGTAACAGAAGTTTTTGTATGCTTTCTATTTTGTTTTGATTTGGTTTAACTCCTTCCGTCGTTAAGACGTGTCCCAGATATTCTGTTTCTTTCGCAAAGAATTTGCACTTGTCTATTTGAATTTTAAGGTTGTGCTGCCTTAATTTATCTAGAACTTTTTGAACACTTATAATGTGTTCTTTCAGAGATGAACTAAATATGAGAATATCGTCAAGGTAGACGACGCATATTTGATTTATGCATTCTCTTAAAACTGAGTTTATCAATCTCTGAAAAGTCGCAGGGGCATTTTTAAGTCCAAAAGGCATTCTTGTGAACTCATAGTGCCCAAGAGGAGTCGAAAAGGCTGTTTTCTTTCTATCCTCTTCCCTAACTAGGACTTGGTGAAAGCCTTTAGCTAGGTCTAAAGTTGTAAAGTATTGGGATCTTCCTAGCTTATCTAATATAGTTTCTATATTAGGAATAGGAAATTTATCGTCAATAGTGGCCTCGTTCAACTTTCTATAGTCGACCACTATTCTCCATTTCTTTTGCCCGGAATTGTCTAGTTTTTTGGGCACAACCCACAAAGGACTATTGTAAGGAGAATTGCTCTCTTGTATTATACCTTGCATGAGCATCTCTTTAATTTGTTTATTGATCTCCTGTTCGTGGATTTGGGGATATCTGTAAATTTTCGCATAAATAGGCCTATCTGTTGTAGTAACAATTTCATGTTGGATATCATGGGTACTGCTTAAATGCTGTCCTTCATGAAAGAATAAATCCCTATTTTTTTTGAGAAGAGTCTTTAAAGTTTCTTTTTCCTCATTATTAAGATGGTTACCAAGGAGACATTGTGGTATATCTTCATTATTTATGGATGCTTCTAAAATATGAACTTCCTCGTATATATATGGACATGCATTAATAAATTTTATCTGATTCCCGTTTATTTCTATGTGTTCTTTTTCTAGATCTATTTTAGCTTGTAAAGTCTTAAGTAAATTCTGACCTATTATTCCATCGAACTGTTTATCTCGAAATGATGTGAGTTTCCAGCACATATTACTATTTTCATTAAATTCTTGAGGCAATTCAGTTATTATCTCTGTATCAATAAAAGTTTTTCCATTAAGAGTGTTAAAAGTTGTAGTTTCCGTTAAAGGAATTCGTTTATAATCATTTAATTTTGTTTTATCTAAAAGAGTCGTAGTGGACCCTGTATCAATTAAACATTTTATTTTATGTTTCCCTACTGTTATTTCTACTATCGGTAAGTCTGATTTGGAGGCTGCGACTGAAAATTTTCTTCCTCCCTTTTAACTGTTTGAACGTGATCACACTCCATTGGTGTTGGGTTACCATTATTTTTAAACTGCCCTGAATAATAATTGTTTCTGTTCTGTCTATATTGACCTGAATTGTTATAATATCTTTGCTGTCCTAAATTGTTATTCTTGAATTGGCCTGAATTATTTTTATATTGACCTGAAAAATTATTTCTATATCTAACTTGATCGTTTCTTGTATTGTATTGTGGACGATTAAAATTATTATTGGTGGCAATGTTTTTGTGAGTTGGGATCTGTTTACTAGCTTTCTGCCTATTAATTTGGATCATCCCTGTTTCCTCAAGGGTGTAGTAGGCATCTCTTAAATTATCTACCTGCCTACTTATTACTATGCTAGCAAGATTTACGTCAAGGCCATTAATGAAAGTTTTTAGAATCATTGTTTCATTCGCTGAAGGCGAAAACTCGAAAGGTTTTTCAACATCGAACTCATATTTTGTGTTAAGTTTATCTAATATTTCTTTTAATTTGTTAAAATACTCACTAACATCATTATTATTTCTGGTGCTGATTGCCTGGTGGTGCAAGTTATAGTATGTTTCTCGGACTCCGAAATTCCTGATGAGTTCGGCATTAATTGTATCCCACGTTGTGTAATTTCCCAATGTCCTGATCGCCTGAAGTGCTGGTCCTTGTATTTTATTGATTATGTTTCGTTGTAAAACGTATTGTTCCAACGGTGTTCCATTGAAAAAAGGTAGAAAGATCTCTACTTCTCTTATGAAGGATGTCAGCGCATATTCTGATGTACCCCAATATTCTCGTATTTTAGAGGACTCTTTCATTAACTCAGTCAAAGTAATTGTTATAGGAACCTGAGGAGGAGCTTGTTGTTGTTGCTGTTGTTGTTGTTGCTGCTGTTGTTGTTGCTGCTGTTGAGCTAGAGCCTGAGCTTGAGCTAGCGCCTGTTCTACTGCGTCCATTTTTTTTTTATATATTTTTTTTTTTGTGGTGAATTTAAAACGGATAAACAATTTTAATTTTATTCCGCAGACTTGAGTCTTTTTATTTTCACTTTTCACTAATAATGTTCTTTTCCTTTCTTTTATGATACTATATTCAAGTGATTACGGATTTCACAATTTGATTCCGGCGACACAAAATTAATTTAAGTTTAGTTTTGTATGTCACTATGCACTTTTTAATATTTATGTATCTATGTGTATTGCAATTCTAATCTTCGGATTAAAATCCTACCGATTGCGCCATTAAAGTTCGTATGAAAGGATTTTTGTTAAAAAAAACTTTATTTAAAATTTCACAACTTAAATTAATTTACAATATATTTTATGGATGAACTTAGCTCGCGATCTCAGACTTTTAGACTGACTTTTCATTTGTATCTATTCTATGTTGAAGCATTATGCCTATGCATAATAATGCTGGGTCATCAAGTTAACGTTTTCTTGGAACCCTTAACGAGTCCAATCGATTGGCAATCCAATGTGAGTGTTGGATTTCGTCATGTTCGTAGACGCTGACGTGCCATTATTGTTGGTTGCAACGGTGGGAACATCCGTTGTGGTTTGGTTCCCTGACCTTGATATAACCCGCATGCCTCCAAATTTGAATGTAGTCCTTAGTCCGAAGCTTGTAACTTAAGATGCCCGGCTATTTTCACGTGGGTTCTTCCCCAACCTTAGGCCAGCATATTCCATCTAGGTATCCGTTGCCACCGCCTCTTATAGTTGTTACAAACAACATAAGATTCGGTGTTTTGTTGCGGCCACCTGCTGGCTTCTAAATAAAAAAAAAAGAGGAAAACAATAATTAAAGAAAAGTTTGTTTTGGTTCTATAGGTATCTTATATTGTATTTTGAAAGTTCCTTTCTTATAAAACCTTAAAGAAAAAAAAAGAAACAAAACTCAGCTATAGGTAGCACTCCATGACGAAGTGTGAGGTGTCCCTGTCGCTAGAGGTGGTAGACGGACGATGTTCCAACAGGTGCGATGATGCTGTGTCATACTAGTACCTACAAGGGAAGAAAGAGAAAAAGAAAATATTTTGAGGACTGTAGATTAGAAAAAAAGGTCCACCCCGGGATCATTTGCCATTAACTGGTACATTTCAGGTAGGCTCATGGACCCGGGCTTGGTAAAATATAAAAATACTTAGCTTTTCAGGCAGAAAATTTTGATGCGTTCCCCCGGGTATACACGGGGTCTATTAAAGCTGCAGACGTTTTTATTTTCTTAATGATGAATATGCTCTTCTTTATGATGATTATTGTTGTAAAGATACTTTTTTTTTTTATATAAATTCTTTTCTTTTTTTTTGCACAAATATTAATACTACATTTTGACATGAAAGCAATGTGAAAATGAAAAAAAAACATGGTTTCTGTTTGACATTTCGTTTTCCGAAATGTCCACAAATGGCGTCGGGATTATCCTAGGCTACCCATACTAGGGAAATTGGGTCGTGTCTAGGGTTGTTGAGTAGGAAGTATTAGGTATAAAAATGTTGCTGAGGAATAAATTTCCCTCTCAGCTGTGATTTCAAATATAGGTCGAGGTCGACGAACCTTGCATTGATGTAGCTAGGAAAAAATGACATGATAGAAGCACAGAAGAGCGCAACGTTAAAAGCGCTGATCGGCTTAAGCTGAAATTGTGCGGAGTCACCAGCAAAATTTAGTCTTAGAGGACAATTGAAAGTCGATACCTCGAACAAAAGAATTAATTCGATGTTTCCAAGTAAAAATTAACGACAGTTTCAAATGTTTTTTTTTATAAGACTTACCATCTTAAGTTCAAACACTGGCGCGCGATATAGTTTTCGATTGCAAAAAAAAAAATAAAGAACTAGAAAAGTGTTAAAAATTTTGTGAAATAAAATAACAAAAAAAAAAAAAAAACAATATAAAGACAATTTGAGATAATTTAAAAACGATCAGTGAACCCGATCCAGACTGAGAGGAATTGGATTTTTTTTTTTTTACGTTTCTGGGAATTCCAACTGAAAAGGGGTGAGTTTCCTTTTCTGGCTTCTTTGAAAACCAATGTAATTTAGGAATTTTGAGTAGTGTCCGAAGCGAGACTTCGACGGTCAACGACGTGGACCAGAGTCTTGGCGAAGATTTTTAAAATTTATATTCGCTGGACCCACTTCCAGCGGACTTAACTGGTGCGGTGCAGTGAGCTGAATATTGCCAGAGCATATAGAAATATTCATCGGCCAGAGATCAGGAAATAAGCTCGTGGGAGTCCCAGGCTTCCCAGTAATTTTAAATAAAGAAAAAAAAAAATTAATTTATTCTCGCATTTGCGCCTGATTTGGCCGCCCATCTGATTGGGTGGTATCTTTGCATATACCCATACACAATATATGCCAGTTAGAAATTCAAAGGCTCGCCTTGAACACCCTTTATCTGCCCATCGGGGCGTTCAAAAGACGCCGAGAAGACGCCGAGAAGACCGGGTAGCTGAAGGCTTCCAGCCGATAACCCAATTGCAGATTTTTTTTTATTTGTTGTCACATGTCCTACTATTATAAGCTTGGCGTGACATTTTTTTTATTTCTTATTTATGTATTTTTTTAATTTTATTTTAATAATCTTTAGTCATTGACTTGTTTAATTTACTAGATTTAAGTACCTTTTATTTTTCTTGCTTTCGGGTAATACGGATTTTGTCTAGGTGGAAGTTTGGTTAAAAAAAATATCTATATATATACAGTTTATTTGGCGAAACTGAGAAGAGAACGTCCCAAGGAATCAGGTTAGGACCACGTCGACGTTCTGTAAACCCCATTAAAATTTGATTTTACGGTACCAGTTTATCCCCACAAACAGAGCGCTTTGTAGGTAGGGTTAGCGGTCAGTAATAATACCGGAAAAGGAAGGATTTTAGTCTTTTGTACCGGTAGCCATTGGGAAAGAAGAGACTTGGTTCTCCATCTTGGAACGGGGCGTTGTCCGTCTCGAATACTGTTAACAGACCAATTTCTTTCATTTAAACTAAAGGCTTATTGCTAAAGATTTTTTTTTTTATATTTGAAACCCCTAGGCCAACATCTGCATTTACGCTCGCAAGAAACCTCTATCATTTAGTATTTGTAATTTTAAATATTTTTTTTTGTATCTTTTTGTATGAAGGTTTGGGTTTAAAACCGTATCTTAGATTCCTTATATCATCGTTTTTTTTTTTTGTTTTATAAGATATATTCATTTTTGTTGGTTTATCGATTTAATTCGTCAAAAAAATAATTATGGTTGTGTTAATAATTAGTTTAGTTTAAGTTTAGTATTCTCATTCTTTTTTCTTTTTTTTTAAATTTTATTCCTGGCTAGATTTTAAGAACTTTCCATATGTTAGGTTTAAGTTTCAAAGAGTAAATATCTATGTGAGTCACGCCAATGGGGTTGAAGAATATCGCCTTTTTTTTCTCTATGGTTTTGTTTTCTGAGCTTACATTAAGGGTGGGTCTCCCATGTAAATGTAGGGTAGTGCGTGCATAAAACTTAATATATCTCCTACATTTGAAAAGATATTTTAATGAATTAAAATTTATTAGTTAGTCAACAAGTGTGAGCAGATATGCTTATTATCAAATAATTATTTAGCATGATATTTATACTTTCAAAAGATGAAAAATATAAATTTTCGTATAATTAAGACACAAATTATTATGTCTTATTAATTATTTTCCTCTGTTAAGTATTTTTTAATTTTTTTGGCTTCAGTTTCTTAATCAGAATAAATAAGTTCTATTTGCTATTGAAACCAAATGTTTTTTTTTATATATATATACTATATATAATAAAATTGAGGTCAACCAAGGGGTCTTTTTTTTCTTTAGACAAGCGCAGTTTTTAAAATGTTCAACCAAATCGACAAAGATATTTTTTTTTAATATCATTGAAACTAGATGCTATGATGAACATCGATAAATATTTACTTTTTTTTAATTTACCGGTCTAGGAAGACCCAAAACAAAAAATATCATATTTTTCATATCTTATGCTTTGTAAACTGCTTATTTATTTCAATTTAGGTAAAAAAATAATTATAATAATATTTGTTTAGTTTAAAAGTATGCTATTGAAACATTTTATTTTTTTCTATTTTTTTATGTGCTTTAAATTGCAATTTAATATGTCAACATACTCACTCGTTTTTTAAGTAGGGAAAGCTTTTATCGTTTTGTTATTATTTTTCTATTTTTTTTTTGGAATTTTTTCTTTTTGTATCAATTTAAAGAAAAATTATATCATTTGAAATCACTTCACTATCTTATTTTAAAAAAGTATCTTTTTTACCTTTTTTGAACAAAAATTTCAGACTTTTAAAGTTGTAGTTCACGAAATTATCACCACCATTAATGGCGTTAACGTAGATCCTCTTATATTGCAACCTCTTTGTAAGAGAGTATTTCTCATTTTTGTTTGATTTTTTCTTGGTTTGTTTTGGTTTTTCCTTTTCTCTTATGAGGATTTGAAATTTGAATACCAAAACAAAAATCAGCTGTCCTGTTCATAAGATCATTGTGCCTTGCATTTTTGAATGATTTAGACAATTTTGGTGATACATCGATAGATGATTTTTAATTTGTGGTAATAAAAATTTATTAGTGCTATTTTTTATGACTAAAAAGAGTCTCGTGGTTGTGACACATTAAAATTTTGATTAGTGCTGCTCACATTAAACAAAAAAAAAAAATAAACAATATACACAGTTTTTCCAATCTGAGTGAAAAAAAAAACATTTAAAAAGTTATGCCTCGTAAGGTAAAAAATGCATCCCAGATATTTGGGCTGAAAAAAAGGAAATATCCCTTTCAAAAAGTTAATAAAAGGTAACACTTTGCTTATATTATGTATAAATGTTTTTAGTTGTTGTTTTGAACTTTATTTTTGTGTACACAAATCGTGTGGTTAGGATGGGTAAGCGATGGGAAGGTATCTCGATGGGCGGCAGTTGTCCTCGTCAACGTAGGTACCTGATGTAATATTTGTTTTTTTTTTTGTATTTTCTGTGCCTTGTGTAATTGATACTCATCATATTTATCATGATGTTTTTTCTGTAAAATTCGCAGAGAAAAATTGAATGGTTTGAAAATATAGAAAACTCTTAAACTAATTTAAAAAATAAAAGAATTTTCAAAATTATTTATTTTTTTTTATATCCATATATGCAGCCACTACGCAATTGCTTATCATAAGAGCAAGTTGGTGCGACCCAGTCGTGCATTTTATTTTGAAAGTCATAAGTCACTTTGCCTTTTGAATTTAATGTTTTTTAATTCATAAGTCACCTACTAACTTAAAAATAAATGTTTTTTAAATCATAAGTCACTAACAAGCTAATGATTTTCATGTTTTTTAATTCATAAGTCACTAACTACCGTAAGAATTAAATGTTTTTTAATTCATAAGTCACTAACAAGTTAATGATTTTCATGTTTTTTAATTCATAAGTCACTAATAAGCTTAGGAATTAAATGTTTTTTAAATCATAAGTCACTAACAAGCTAATGATTTTCATGTTTTTTAATTCATAATTCACTAACTACCTTAAGAATTAAATGTTTTTTAATTCATAAGTCACTATCAAGCTAATGATTTTCATGTATTTTAATTCATAAGTCACTAACTACCTTAAGAATTAAATGTTTTTTAATTCATAAGTCACTAACAAGCTAATGATTTGCATGTTTTTTAATTCATAACTCACTTACTAACTTATGATTTAAATTCTTTTTAATTCATAAGTCACCTACAAGCTTCTGACTTAATGATTTTTTAATTCTTAAACTCGCAACCCTGCTTCACCCTTCCATACAGAGAGAATAAAACTTGTCATCGCATATCGCATTACTAAATCAAAGCGAAAGGACAACAACGAAACCCACAGAAAGACACACACAAAAAGTATCCCCTACTAAAACGTCCAATGCCAATAATCTTTTCCCTCTGCTTTCCTTTCCACTGCCTGTACCTCCTCTACTACTGTGGCTGCAGCCGGCAGAGCGCGCCACCACCGCATCGCACCGCTTTGAGAATAATAATTATTGTGAGTTCACTGCGACTGCGGAAGATCACAAAATTATTTTGAAAAGAGAACAAGAGTAAATGAGTATACCAAAAACAATATAACGAAGAGAAAAGAATATCGCACTACCACATAGAACACAATTTACATGGCGTTTAAGTTCTGTTCTGAGGTAGACCCACCCTTAAGCTCAATGGCTTGCTAAGGCGTTTTCAGGGGGTGCGGTAAGGCGGATGCCGGTGGCGTAAGTATGGTTTAACCTCGATCCAATCCAATACCGACGACTTCGGGGATTCATGAACCTCGGACCGAATGAATCCTAGGTGGGGTGGGACAAGGTCATACATGCAAGGACACCAGCAGGACCCAAAGTGTGTGTGTAGGGGTGAATGGTTGTGAATAAGTGGAATGTGCGTATGAGTGAGTGGTTAAGTAGGCATGTGAGTGCGTAGGAGTGAATGGTTGCGAGTAGGTGAGGATGTGAGTATGAGTGAGTGGTTATGTAGGCATGTGAGTGCGTAGGAGTGAATGGTTGCGAGTAGGTGAGAATGTGAGTATGAGTGAGTGGTTATGTAGGCATGTGAGTGCGTAGGAGTGAAAGGTTGCGAGTAGGTGAGAATGTGAGTATGAGTGGGTGGTGAAGTATGTATGTGGGTGTGCAGGAGTGAATGGTTGCGGGTAGGCGAGAGTGGGCGTAGGAGTGAGTGATTATGTTGATATGCGTGTGCGCAGGAAGCGGATGGTCGAGTAAGTGAGAATGTGCGCGTGAGTGAGTAGGTGCGAGAGTGTGAATGTGGGGGTAAGTGGGGGGGTGTGAGTGCGCTAGTGATGGGAGTGCGTATGAAATTTTAAGTGGTGGATTAAGGAAGTTTTTTTTGGCATGTTTAATTTTTTTTTGAAAGAAGCGAAGTCCAGCTAGGGGGTAAGATCCCCCCCTTATCCGGCGAGCTAAGCATGCCATAGCCTCCGTAGCAGACATTCTAATCCCTTCCCTTCCCTTCCATGTCCTGTCTTCCTTCCCCTCGAACCCTTCGTCCTACCTATGCCCTACCGGTTCCTATACACCCCGTGTCCTAACTAAATTTCCTCTCCCTTTGCTTCATTTCAAATTTTGTCAACTGACATTTTCAACTGCAATCTATATAATGTTTTTCGTTTAGACCATTGTAGTTCAGCTGCTAATCGTGGAGGAGGTGTTTTAATTGCAACTCGTCTAAGTCTTTCTGGTAATTTAATCGAGCTACCTGCTGACGTTGAACAAATGTGTGTATCAATTAGAGTTGATAATAATATATTTTATCTTATTGCTAGTTATGTACCACCTACGAGTGGGTTGGAAATCTATTTAAATCACGTTAAGAATATTGACTTTATTAATGATATCATTGCTGAAAGATGATTACTCTCCCGGTCCTGATGACATTCCTCCTATAATATAAAAAAAATGTTCCTCCGTTTTAGCTTCTCCCTTGCAATTCCTTTTCAAGCTATCCCTTAAGTCCGGTAAATTTCCTCAAGTATGGAAAGAATCATTCATTACTCCCGTCTTCAAAAAGGGTAATAAGTCCGAAATCACCAACTACAGACCGATTTCTAAACTGTCTTCTATTCCAAAGCTTTTCTAACAAGTAGTTTGTGATAGCATAACGTTTTTCTGCAAACATTTAATCTGCCATCAACAACACGGCTTCATGCAGAAGCAGTCTACTGTCACAAACTTATTAACCTTTATGAAAAAGTGCTCAAGGGCATTAGAGAGTGGCCATGAGCTAGATTGTATCTACACAGATTTCTCAAAAGCTTTTAACCAACTCTCACATGAAATCTTCGGGTTGGGTTCGGGAGCCCGTTTTTCAGAATCCTGGGGTGGAATCGCCTAATGTGATTTCTGATTGTCACATTTCTGACAATCACATGTGATAAAATAATTTTGTGCGTCTGCATAATGTGATCACCGGAATTTTGCTTATTTTCATTATGTCATTTTCCGTTGGGCAATTGGAGAGAACTCCGAAGACAAATCGTTTCTCTTCGGAGTTGTGTTTTGCGAGTCTTACTTCTTCTGCTTTTTATGAAATATGCGGTCTGAAGACGCATATATACGAACGTCACAGTTTCTATATATTTTGTATTTCAAATTAAACAATTCGAACAATTTTAATATATAATTTACATTAAGGGACGTGACAATTATGTATTTATTTAGAAAAGATTAATTTAGTTGTCACTTCACGTGATTGCTCACAACATATACGCGTTTCAGAAAAATATCTCAATTAAAAAAATGATCATTTCTGTTTTTATTTTTTTTTTTATTGTTTTTATTTTTACTTTAATTATGAGGAGAAACTAATTTCTCCCAATCGAAAACAACATTAGTGTAGATCTTTGACAAATCTTTGACAGCAAAAGCAAATAATTTTGTTTTATAAGTCAGCGTTAGAGGTTTATTTTTTATTTATTATTATTTTTGTATGCAAGTGACACCTAAATAGCTGTCACAAGAAAAAGTCACAAAAATGTGATTGTCACATGTGACAATCACCTTAGCCAGACGAAATTTGTATATTGTGACTATCACATATCACAAATCACCTTAGCCGATTCCACCCCAGTTTTTTAAAATCCTGTCTTTAAAATCCCGTTTTTTAAGATACTGTTTTTAAAAATCCCGTTTTTATAAAATCCCGCTTTTAAAATCCTGCTTTTTACCATCCCGTTTATTAAATTCCCGTTTTTATAAGCCCGCTTTTGGAATCAACACAAGGTGTTTTATTTTAAAAATCGCCGCGATAATAAAACACCTTGTTTTGATTCCAAAAGCGGGATTGAATTTATTTTACAGTCCAATGCTGATGATGGTGAGGTGACATAATGTTCATGAGGTTTCAAGATTTTAGATATTTTTTCGAAATATTAAGATTAAAGTTTTATATTGTGAGCTATACGGCCCAGCTTTTCAAATTGGGGAACTGCTAGGTAATATTTATGTGTACAATATTGAGTAAATTTATCAAAATACGAAACGGGCTAAGCGGGATTAAACGGGATTTTAAAAAGCGGGCTCACGAGAAACGGGATTCTGTTTAAACAGGATTATTAAAAGCGGGATTTTAAAAAAGCTGTACTTTAGAATCGGGATTTTAATTTTTTTTTGCGGGATTATAAAAAACGGGATTTTAAAAAACGGGGTTCCGAACCGCTCCCGAAATCTTCATTTTCAAATTGAAAGGTTTAGGTTTCCCTGTAGGATTTGTTAATTGGATATATTCATATCTCCTATACAGATCATACATAGTTAAGTTCAGAAATTCGTTTTCTAACCCTTTCCCAGCAAAATCAGGAGTCCCACAAGGCAGCCATCTTGGTCCGTTACTCTTTATACTAGCTATCAATGACGTAACTTCGTGTATTCATTCTAGTGAGATCCTTGTTTTCGCTGATGATATGAAAATTTTGAAATCTATTAACTCAGCTAATAACCGACAGATTTGCTATCTGGTGTAGCAAGAATTGTTTAAGCCTGAATCCAGCGAAATGTCAGACAATGACATTTTCAAGGAAACGGGTACCAACTACACACGGCTATTACATTTCAAAACAAGTTTTGCATCGCGTTTTTAGTTTTAAAGATCTGGGAGTAAACTTTAGCCCAGACTTGAGTTTGAGTTTCACGGAACACATCAACTTTATTGTTAAAAAAGTTAATTCCATGTTGGGATTTATTAAAATATGGTCGAAGGAATTTCAAAATCCTTATTTAACCCTAGCTTTATATAACTGTCATGTTCGCACCCATCTAGAATATGCTTCACAGGTATGGTCGCCTTTCTACGAAGTTCATAGTCTAGGATAGAGGCAGTTCAGCGTAATTTTATTCGATTTGCTTTAAAAGGTCTCTCCTGGGCAGATCCATACAACCTCCCACCTTACGAACACCGAATTCAACTTCTACAGATTCAAACTTTGTCACAAAGGCGTATTAACAATGATGTTATTTTTATTCACCAACTTTTAACGGGATCTTTGGACTCACCCGATCTTCTATCATGTGTAGGTTTTAACTATCGCGGAGGGGCTCATCATCTTCGTAGATTAGAGCTATTGCATTGTCCCCAACACCGTACTAATTATGGCATGAATGAACCTCTTACCCGCATGTGCAAACTTTTCAACTCAAATAAAAGTATGTATTGTTGATTTTAATATTAGTAAATCCTGTCTAAAAAAAAAACATTTAAGACCAATGCACCACGCTCATAGTTTATGTTTAGAATGTTCTCAATGTTTTTGTATCTATTTTGTATAAATGTATTTGTTTATTTATTTTTTTTATTTTGTGTGCTTGTTATGCTATTTGTATATTTTGCTTACTAAGAACTACCTAACACCTGCACTAAATGATGTAGCCAGTGGGCACATAATATGTGTTGGCTAATCTCTGATTGTAAGTTAATGCTTGATATAAGCTTCTTATTCTCTTTAGTATCTATATAGGAAACAGTTCTCGATCTTAAGTAAGTTTTTGCATAGGAATTACATCTTAAATATCGAAAATATGTTAAAAATGACTCGAAATCTTTTTGGTTTGGTTTACCGACAACTTTGATTTATAACAATATCGAATCAAATGATACTGATCAAACTCTTGATCTATTTGCTTCATTTTTCGAATCGGTATATTCTAGTTCCCGGTCTAATATGAGTTTTGTCCTTAACTCTTCTTCTAAAATTGATATTGGATTTTTGGAGTTAAATATTAATGATGTTAAATCTGCTCTTTCAAATCTAAAGCCTAATCCTACGCCTGGTGCGGATGGCATATCATCATTAATTCTAAAAGAATGTTTTCAGGCTTTATCAAAGCCTCTTCTTGCAATTTTTAACAATTCTCTTTCGACAGGAAGGTTCCTTGAAGCCTGGAAATCCTCCTTTCTTGTATCAATCTTAAAGTCGGAATAAAAAAATGACGTTAAAAATTATTGAGGCATCTGCAAATTACCATCTATTCCAAAAGTTTTCGAGTCCATCGTTAAATCTAAACTAGACTTTCATATTAAAGAACACATATCAGAGTTCCAACACGGCTTTGTAACCGGTCGATCAACAGTATCCAATATGGTATATTTTACATCTTATGTAGCTGATGCAATTGAAAATGTGCTAGGTATTTTTTTTCATAAACAAACAAAACCGAAACCGAAAACCAAACACACGACAATATTATTTAAACTAATTAAAACTACTTGGATTATCAGAATCCAAAAACCAAAACGCGAATTATTTATTGAAAAAAAGAAAAGAAACCAAAACAAAAAGAATAATGCACCGAAACAATGTGTAACACGGCTTGAGAGAATTTTAATTAAACGCGAAACGTGAAACGCCGGTGTGTTTGATAAAAAAAAAAAAAAGAGATACACACAAAAAAAATATTCCAAGCCAGGCAGCAAATGCAGTGCTGTCTCCCGTTAGCTCAGCTGGGAGTGGGTTCGATAAGAACGAAATTTTTATTAATCGCGCTCGATTAATAAAATGTAAATTGTGGATGAATGATAGATGTACAGTAGTGTACCTATATATGGAAGTGGGCGCCAGGAAACTTTTATGGTAGTTTGGCCTTACCACATGAAAGCTGAAAAGTGTCTTCAATTTTGAAAGAAATAAACAGTTGAATTATTATTCCCAATGGGAAATTCGAATCTTTTATTGATTGTGAAGTGTATGGTCTGGGAAACCTTGGCAGAAGGCCTGGACGAGAACCCAGAGTCTTCAACTAAAAGAAAAATTGAACAATGGTATTTCGAGGTAAGCAGAAGGCTTATTCTCGAAATTTGGAATAGGTTTAAGCAGATAAAGAAAAGCAAACACTGTTTTGTGTCACGGTGACACAAAGGAAGATCACAATGGTAATGCAAGTTAAAATAAAATGCACGACTGGGTCGCACGAACTTGCTCTAATGAGTGACAGTGGTTAAGGGGCTTGAGATTTTGATAAAAATAAAATTTTCAAAATTCTTAAATAAATACTTAAACTAATTTGAGCTTAAAAAAAAGTACGCCATTTTATTTCTCGGATAAATATGAATTTATGAGAATAAATTTATAAAAATCTGTGGAGCGGTTTTTGAGAAAAAAAGTTTTTTTTGAAAAACTTTTTGAAAAAAATTTTCAAACAAAATTTAAAAACGCCAGTTTATAGGTATTCAGCAAATACATTTATTTAAAATTTTTAGAAAAGAATTTAATAAGCCGTTTTCAAAATATTAATTTTTTAAATTTTTTTTTAAAATGCTTTTAAAAATAGAAAGAAATATTTTTCAAAAATATTGGTATGCAATACAAATTGAGCTACCTACAGCTATATGTGTGTGAAATTTCGGAATAATCTGTTGAGTCGTTTTCGAGATAGTCGAAAGCAAAAAAAAAAGTCCTATGGAAAGTACCGTTCTTAGCCATTTTTAAAATTTTTTTTTCAGCCATATGATTGATCGTACCTAAAAAGCAACACTGATTTTTTTAAATAGAAATCGTTAGAGCCGTTTTTGAGAAAATTAAGCTTTAACGTAACGGTTGTATGGCAGGTACCGTTATTTTTTGAGCTAAAAAAGAAATTTCAATTTCCCCTCTGTACAATGCCTAAAAAGTCTATATACCAAGTTTGAAGCAATTCGGCCCACCCGTTTGGGCTGTAGGTCTACATACAGACAGACAGACATACAGACGGACAGAATTTTTAGACTATCTTTTTTCGTCTTCGCTATCATCGTAATGTCATGTTTGATTGTTATCTCAAAACTTTTTTTTTCGACGAATGCATAACTTGCCTTATAGTACCTATAATCGCACGTAAAAAACAAAAGGTCACGAGTCCCACAATCTTGGGAAAAAACGAAAATTCAGCGAAGGCCTACACAACTAAATTTGTTCGCCCCACATAGGGTCACAAACAAAACGAATTAAAAACAAATTAAACAAACAATAAACAAGCTAAACTTCCTGGTCCCAACCAGACACAAAAATACTTAGCTTGGTAAAATTCTAAAGTCCCAACAAGAATATCCTTCTAACTCCAGGTGTCCTCAATCACTCGCAATTTTTCTTTTTGGCACAAATGTATCCTCTTGACTTATTTTCGCTTTCAATAAAAACGCTGTTTTTAATTTTTCAAATTCGTTCAACTCAAAAAAAAATCTGAAATTTTTCACTTCTCTTATTTAAAAATCTTGCTTTCTTTTCCAAATCCAAAATTGAATTCCCATTCAAAATGGAGGCTTGGCTTGTCCACTTCGCCCCGACCATATAGCCATCCTCTTCGGATCTTTTGCGTGGTGGTGTTCTTGTCTCAGTCATGCAGCAGCATCTCGCCCATCTATGCAGAGACGTGCGACTGAGAGCGGTGATACAACCATTGCACGCGATCCTATGCGTTGAGGATGCGATCCTCGTAGGCTCAGTGGACGTGTTCAGCCGTATAATGTCAATTATATTTTCTTTTAAAAAGGCAAGTGAAAAACTACGACACAACGCGCAAAGTCCCCAGCCCAAACCGGCCCAAATTAATTATTTTAAGAAGAATATTCTTGTTGGAAAGAAACTTAACCATTTTCAAACTAAAATGGTGGAATTTATAAACAAGACAAATCTTTATTTTGTAGACCTTCGCGCAGAAAATATTAGAAAGGGAAAAAAACACATCATTGTGATTTTTCTTTGATGTCCGACACTTTATGGTGGGCACTCGGCCATACTACATTTATGTTGGTGTGATTATAGTTCACACATCGTTGGACATGAGTCATCTTCATGCCTTTCTGCTCTTTCGACCGTCTGTCGACAACTCGAAGATTTAGTGGCTCTTCCGCCTTTCGTAAAATAAGGTGGACCTCCTGTCCAACACCTCTGATGGAACCTAGATTGGTTACTTTTCCAAAATACTTAAAGAGCAGTCCTCTGGCTGATGGACCAGGTTTCTACTGCACTCTTTACACAACAGGAAGGGATTAGGAAACAAAAGTTATTAGAGGAAATGGGTTGGCAAAACTTGTTGTGGTAAAATTTACCGCAACAAATCCCACCCTCACCTCCTAGGAAATGTACTTACAATTCATAAAAATTGTAATACATTTTCAAAGAGATGCCCAGGAAAGAAAAAGGTACAATTTTCCATCAAAAAAAAATAAAAACAAAGTAAATGTGAATTATAACCAACAACCGTAAAACCAAATAAAAAAAAAATTGAAAAAACCTTATCAAAGATCATATAATCAAAGTGAAAGAAAAATTAAATTTAAAACCAAAATATAAATTATAAGCTCAAAAAAAAATCAAGCTACGTTACTTTACAATTAAGTACTTTCGGATGCGTCGGTGTACGGTTTCAAATCCTTGGCGTTCCAAGTTCCGCGGTCTTTATTATTATTGTCCAAAGTGACAAACGCTTTTTAATTCTAAATGGACCGACAAACTTCGGTGCTAATTTCGCGCGTAATAACTCGCGGCATCCGACAACGAAAAGTTTCTTCGCCACACAAGTTCGCCGGGGTGATATTGAACATCACGCCGACGAAGATTGTAGGCTTGTGCAGATCTCTTAGAAGCTGCTTGCAATTTTTTTAAAATATCTACTCTAAGCTCTTTGAAACGATTCTCGATCTCGATCTGATCCTGAACCGTTTCGGAGCTATCATCCACCAATGGTACTTCACGACCAGAAGTCAACATATCCCTTCCAAAATTCGCATAGTAAGGAGAAACTCCTAAAACCTCATGCTGTGACGTGCGAATCGCGCACGCCACCTTCTGCAGCTGTGAATCCCACACTCTGTGGTTTTCAGCGACGTAAGCCCTCAACGTCGTCTTAATAATCTGATTTATCCTTTCCGCAGGATTCGCCTGCGGATGATAATGGGCTGTGAATTTTATTTCTGACGCGTACGCCTGGCAAAGCGTTTTCAGTTCCTTGGAACGGAACTGAGGACCGTTGTCACAGACGACCGCCTTCGGAATGCCAAAAAGAAGGAAGACGTTGTCTTCTAGTTCCCTACAAATAGACTTGGCCGTAGCCGACCTCAAGGAAAAGAGTAGTGGAAACTTAGAAAAGTAATCCACTACCGTCAAAATATAAGTAAAACCCCTACTCGACTTAGGAAGTGGACCTACCAGATCTATACAAATCATCTCCCATGGTGATTTGATTCCTACCCTCTCCGTCATCAAACCAGCTGGCTTATCATTCACCGGCTTTACCTGTTGGCAAACTTTACAATTCCTAACATACCTGGTTATATCGGCCCTCATTTTTGGCCAGTAAAATTTTGCCATTACTCTGGCGAAAGTTTTCCTAACACCCATGTGTCCTGCTAATGGACTATCATGGATTTCCTGCAAAATACCTAATCTTTCATTTTTACCTATCTTCCACTCCTGATTAGTTTCATGTACTACAACATGATTTGCTTTAACTAATTTGAGCAACTTTCCTTGTTCAACTCTCCAAGCTGGAAACCTAAGTGGATTGGCAATGACTGCTGAAATCATTTTTTCCACCCAAGGGTCTAAATCCTCTTCTCAGATACCACCCAACTGTGGCACTCCTCGAGAAAGCATATCCGGAACTACATGCTCTTTGCCCTTGCGATGAATGATCTCAAAGTCAAACTGCTGTAACCTAATGGCCCAACGAGCCAACCTACCCTGTGGATCTTTAAGATTGCTTAACCATACCAAGGAATAGTGATCCGTCACAACCGTAAACCGAACACCTTCGATATACGGTCGCAACTTCTCAATAGCCCAAAGTACAGCCAAGCATTCTTTTTCTGTTGTACTATAGTTTCTTTCGTTCCTATTCAAAGACCTACTAAGGTAACAGACAACCTTTTCTCCCTCATCAAAGTTCTGTGAAAGAACCGCACCGATACCGTAATCTGACGCGTCTGTTTGAACGACAAATGGTCGTTTGAAATCTGGGCAAGTGAGTATAGGTGCTGTCACCAAACACTCCTTTGCCTTTCTAAAACTATCCTCACATTCCTGACTCCAAATGAACTTTTTATTCTTTTTCAGCAAATCTGACAAGGGCCTAAGCAATTCTGCAAAATTTGGTACAAAATGACGGTACCACGAAACTGTCCCTATAAAACTCCTTACTTCTTTAATATTTTTCGGTGCTGGAATCCTAACCATGCTTTCCACTTTTTCTGGATCTACATGTAACCCATTACGATCCACTATATAACCTAAAAACTTAAGAGAGGGTATGCAGAAGTTGCATTTTTCCCTACTCACTTTTAATCCTGCCTCACTCAACCTTTTTATCACCTCATTCAGGATTTCAAGATGTTTCTCGAAAGTTTCTGAAATGATGATGATGTCGTCTAAATAGACGAAGACGAATGGCTCCAGGTCGGCACCCAAAACTGTGTCGATAAATCTCTGCCAAGTCGCCGGTGAGTTATGCAGACCGAAAGGCATTCTCCTAAACTGAAACAGACCCCTCCCAGGTACCGTAAAAGCAGTAAAGGGCTTAGATTCTTCCTCCATAGGTATCTGCCAATACGCTGACTTGATATCTAAAGAAGACAAGAACTTAGCACCCCGAAGCCTATCTAAAATGGAATTAATATATGGAAGTGGATAAGCATCTCTATCAGTATTCTTATTGAGCTTGCTATAATTCACACAGAATCTATAGGAGCCGTCTTTCTTTTTAACTGAAAGTATTGGAGACGACCAAGCACTTGTCGATCTCTCAATAACTCCTGCCTCTAACATCTCATTTAATACCCTATCAATATGTTCCTGCATTGCCGGGGAAACCGGATAATACCGTTGTTTTATCGGTTCCACCGACGTCCTAATCTTGTGTTTAACTAACGTTGTGCACCCTAAGCCTTCAGGCATTTTCCTAAAAGATTCTCCTATAAACTCTTCTAATGTTTCAATTTCCCTAACACTCAATTCTGATCGTTCTGTAATCGAACATATTGAAACAGGACTGTCCTGCTCCGAAAAAGTCCACATACGTGATCTTAAATCCGGGACGATACCCGACAGTGCCCAAAAATCTGCACCGAGAATGACCGTATGTGGCAGAGAAGGGATGACCAAACAGTCAACTAATACTGCCCTATCCTCAACTATAATTGGAAGAGAGAGTACTCCTAAAACTTCAACCCTTGTTCCATCTGCCAAACACACGCAGTGAACAGTCTTTTTTCAACGAAAGCCCTAAATTCCCTATCATTAACCAGGCATCCCTACCTATTATGGTTCTAGAAGCTCCTGAATCTAATAAACCTACAAATTTAGAACCATAAACACTAACACTCAAAAATGATCTCCTATCATTACCGTTTGCCTCGAGAGTAAACCCTAAATGAATTAAATCCGCCGACTGGTTACCAGCAGGCAACCCTGTCAACGTCTTCGGACCTCCCGCCCTGCTGGCGCAGGAGTCCGTTGCCCATTTCCCGAACACTTACGACAATTCTGTCTAGAGACGCCTGCAGCGCCACAACCAAAACAACACCTAGGAGCAGAACACCTATTTGCATAATGGCCTGATCCATTGCAATTAAAACACCTAATACTAGACAAAGGTCGGGTTTGGTTTGAAGTTTGGGCCTGATTAGAAGTTGGGTTGTTGTCCGAAACAACCAAAACCTCAGAAGAATCAAAACCTACATATGCTAGATCCGGCTCTAGCAAAGTCCTATTATTCCTAACACTAGGTGGTGGAATAAACGCTTCCACATTCGCCCTAACCGCTTCTAAATTCCTACCTAAAGCAACCAAATCCGAAACGCAACTTGGTTTAGCCAAACCAAGCTGAGTTTGGTAGAAAGGTGTCAAGTTCCTTTGAATCATTGACAGCTTCCTACTTTCTGAGATTTGGTCGGTTAACCTACCAAACAAATTCTGCATTGTCGCCACATAGACTCCGATGGATTCATCTTTGCCTTGTGTACGACGCCTAATCTCATCGAGAAGCTGGTCATCATAGTTCGGTGGCAAGAATTCAAGTTTCAACTCCTTGACCAGTTCTTGCCACGAACCAACCGAAATCCTAATCGCCCTAAACCAAATTAACGCTTTCCCTACAAAAAGTTCTACGGCTGCCTTAAAAAGTTGATTCTCAGAAACCCCCCTCGCCTGTCTCAACTCCTCAACTCTTTCTAAAAATGAGTTCACTGAGGCACCACAGCGCTCCCCAGTGAACTTTACATCCCACTTAGCCAAATTTTGAAATTTCTCTGCGCTTACTACCACTTGTTCTACTGTGGTGTTAACTTGTCTACTACTATCCCTACTCCTACTGTCTGCCTCTCCTATACCAATCGGTGCACTGGCAGAAGTGATCACCGACTTACTTCTCCGAGTTTCAATTTCCAGTTCCTTTCCCACCGAAATCGTTTTTGTCTTCTGTTTAGCTACCTCTACTTCCTCATCTTTCTCTTCATCATCATCATCATCATCATCATCATCATCGTCATCATCTAAATCTGCCAAAGCCATTATTAATTTATTTTTAAGCTCTAATCTACACTTCTCCTGCGACTCATTTTCAGGGACCGACCTATCCATCCTACGCAACCCCCACTCAATCTTCGTTAAAATTTTTAGATACTCCTTCGAAGTTTCCGACTTCGGAGGATTTTCTAATAATTTCTCGATTTCTAAAAGTTTCTTCTCAACGGCTACCTGATCCACATCGAAAGTGAATGGGTAGGCCGGAGCTACAAAAGAGGCCCTACGCTGTAATTTCAGAGCGGCCCTTAGCGTCTTGCGCATCTCCTCCACCGTCTCTACAATCAAGCCCCTACTCTCTATTTCATACGAAATCTCGTCCTGAGTCAGTCTATTAATCTGACTAACATCCATTTTTCCAAACAAAACTCAAAACCGAAAAAAAAATAAAATCAAAAAAAAATAACTCCCCAAAGAAAACTCTAAATTGATTTAAAAAATACCTTTTCCAAAAATAGTAAAAAAAAATTAAAATCACTTAATTAATTTATACAATTAAAAATTTAAAAACAAAAAAATTCACTGAAAAAAAAAGTGGTCAAAATGTTTTCCCTGAATATTATAAAAATTTAAAGGGGCAACACTTAAATCAAATAAAATGTTTTTGACCAACTGTCAAAAAAAAATCAAAACTACGAGTTGGAGTGTGACGACACTATATTCTCAACTCAAAATAAGAGAATATCGAAACCAAGGTACATAAAGACAAGGTAATAGCTTTGTTTGTTGAGCCCTGAAGTCACCCTGGGGTCGCCCTGGGGTCGCCACAGCGCGTTTTTTGAATTACCTCAACTCGCCCTCAATACAAAATTCTCTGTTTTTTGAAACCTGGGGTCGCCCTGAAGTCACCCTGAAGTCGATCTTGCTATTTAGCTGGGGCGAGTAGAGGTAACGAATCAGCTGTTGAAGTGACTTTTGCTGTCAAGCATTTCTTGTGAATTTTTCTTCTGTATTTGATTTTTCATGTCTTTTTTTCGATAAAACTAAATGAAATGCAAGTGAATGCATTTATTTTGATGAAAGTAAATACAAATCGAACTAATAAAGCAAAATGGAAACTTTTGATTTTGTGCGTTGTGAAAAATATGCAATCAGCAGCCGTCATGCGTTTTTTGAGAACCGAAAAACCCAGGTTTTTTTGACAACTCTTGGAGTTGTCTAGAAAACCCAGGGCGACCCTGGGTAAAGTTCAACAAACAAAGCTAATATATTCCCGCTCATTTTTTTTTGACATCTGTCAAAACTTTTCAAAATGGCTGGTGCATGTGACCCTCATACATTTATTGTATCCTGATTCTTAATAATTGTGTGCGGATTATTTTCTTCCTAATCCATTAAAACTTTTATAAAAATTATAAATATGCGGTGTGCTATGTTCGGGTGTTGCGTAAATAATAAATAAAATAATAATGCTGACATTTCTTTCCACGCGTTCCCAAAAAAACAGAAAATGTGCAAACAGTGAGTGTTCTTGTGCCATAGAAAGGATAAATTAAATACTAATACGGCTAGAATTTGCTCTAAGCATTTTAAGGAAAGTGATTTTGAAGTGGTGAACCGCCCGTAGATGATTTGGAATCTCTACAATACGATGGACTCGAATATTTGGCGGGGTATATTTGTCATAGGATTAAAAAGCCGGATCTTGTTGTGCAAAGCAATCAGCAGGAATCTTCGTTTTCTTGGACGAATCAACTCACTGAAGGATTTCTTCAAAAACCAACAGACAAAATGATGGCAGAAATGATAAAGTTGGAGTCAATCTTTAAGGAATTAAACAAGGATGCTATCGTTTATTCACGCCATTATATAAAAAATTTCATTAGTGTATCTAATCATATTCTTTTGGACATAAAAGTTAAACAAATCTTTTTTCGATCCAGGATGTATTTCCGTATCAATTATCTTAACACTGTTCAACAAGAAAATTCCAGAAAAAGAAAGAGAAAAATCAATAAAACGATTTTATAAAATTATATGATGATTTTTTTATTCAATTTGGGAAAAAATATATTAAACCTTAATTTCTTCTTAGATATTGTCGACTAGCAATAAAAGTATGTCTTTTAAAAATAGTCCATACGAAACCTTAGGCACTTTCATACAAAATATTTGATATGGTCCCTACCTTTATAATAAATAAAAGGAAGAACTCCTTGACGACTACCGCATCGAATCACCTTTCACATAATGCTGTGTGATGGTACCTTTATTTGCCCATTTGAGCATCATTACCGATTTCACTGTGTCACTGTGAGATTGTTGTAAGTATCGATGAAGTGCTCTTGAATTAGATCATCGTATTGGTCTGCTTCTTGTTTGAGACGAACTTTGCTTTCGTTGCCTAAATGTTGTTCGAAATCACTGCGTCCGATAAGGAAGACCACTCGCACGGGATATCCATAATTGGAAGTGTCCTATGTGTAATGAATTTTGAATTAATCTTACAAATTGTAATTGGTGAACAACAAAGCTCTTGCATTGAAATACTCTTTGTAACGATTAAAACTATCTGTTCTCTTGTCTAGGTAATGGCCATCCATTTCAGCATGCATCGCTCCAACCATGTTATAGTTGAATTCCGATTCATTTCCAAATGTTTCTCGTATGTTTTGCCTAGAAATAGAACGATGTTTAACTCTTAAAAATTTAGTTTGTGTGTTCTTTAACGGAAATACAGTGGTCCCTCGGTCATTTCTGCTGGATTCATGGAAAAACTTACGTCCACAAGGATCCATCGGTAAGATTTAACCAGAAGTTATTCGTAACATCACATTTTTCACACTTCTAGCCAGTGGGCGAAATTTTTATATCATTATTATATTGCCTGCTTCTCTATCTTTGCTATGCGTATGGCTGACTCGGCCGCAAGAACACCATCCACCGGCTGTTGAACAATTAATGGTTATTCAATACTTGAATAATAAAAGATTTCAGCTACCTTTGGCACCACAATAACATGGTATATGTCCTTGTTGGAACTATGCAGGCTTTTATTGTCAACGCCACCTTTGACACCGATAGCCAGAAGTGTTATCAGTTTTCAGCTCCTGAAACAAAAAAAACTGAATTGAAAAACTTTATACATACTTTATATACTTACCACTGCATACAACTATGCATAGAAGCATTTATAAGCTCAATTCAGTTCATTATTTTCTTTTAAAACAATTAAATTTGGTAAAATCAATATAATGTGTACTGGCGACAGTGCCTTGGGTCACATGAAGACACCATTTTGATTTTTTTGTTTGTTTACTTTTTTGACAGATGCGGAATATATTACCTTGTCTTTATGTACCTTGTATCGAAACTACCTACTTTCGATATTCTTTTTCGTTCCAATGAATTTTCATACAAAAAAGAAATATCGAAATAATTTAACTACGAAAATAAATCCAAAAGAAAAAGAAAAAAAGAAAACTCACAGATTAATTCCCTTGGACACACAAAAAAAGTTCTAGGCAATAATTCCTGTTGCCACTCACAACCTTCCTATCAAGGTCAACAAAAGCCGCAACTGGGTTTCACTTTGTAGGTGGATCTGTATGTAGGTACCTAGATAATGAAAAAAAAACACCAAGTAAAATATCTTTTTAATGAAAGAAATATATAAAAGACACTTCCCTAAACCACTTTCACCAACACAGGACACACAAGACAGAATTCCAAAAACAAGACCTCCGATGATTTTTCCAAAACAAGCCCCACGTATTGGAGCGCCAATTGCTAGGAATTTTTTTTCATAAACAAACAAAACCGAAACCGAAAACCAAACACACGACAATATTATTTAAACTAATTAAAACTACTTGGATTATCAGAATCCAAAAACCAAAACGCGAATTATTTATTGAAAAAAAGAAACCAAAACAAAAAGAATAATGCACCGAAACAATACCTCTGTTCGCGTACCCAAATGAAACAGTTTGCATTCGATTTCATACGTTTACATTAACACAAAAAGCGTTCGCGTACTGAGAGATGAACGAAAGATGAACGAAAGAAAATAACAGCTGTTTTATTCTTTCGTTCATTTATTTGCAAGTTTTTGCCCACTGAAATTTCATCTGGTAAAAACTTGAACTCTGTCAAAATCGAATGACGTAAACATTTGTTGTTGCAGATGACCCTTACCGCGAAGAGCTAACCAATCAAAAAATTCGAATTTGACGTTTTTCAAGTTTTTACACAAAAAGCGTTCGTGTACTTTTCGGTAAGTGAGAGAAATTTTTCTCTCATTTGAGAAATTTTGACAGTTTTCATTTTTTGGCACAAAATGTACGCGAACAAAGGTAATGTGTAACACCAACACGGCTTGAGAGAATTTTAATTAAACGCGAAACGTCAAACGCCGGTGTGTTTGATAAAAAAAAAAAAAAAAAAAAAAAAAAAAGAGATAGGTACACATAAAAAAAATATTCCAAGCCAGACAGCAAATGCAGTGCTGTCTCCCGTTAGCTCAGCTGGGAGTGGGTTCGATAAGAACGAAATTTTTATTAATCGCGCTCGATTAATAAAATGTAAATTGTGGATGAATGATAGATGTACAGTAGTGTACCTATATATGGAAGTGGGCGCCAGGAAACTTTTATGGTAGTTTGCCTTACCAAATGAAAGCTGAAAAGTGTCTTCAATTTTGAAAGAAATAAACAGTTGAATTATTATTCCCAATGGGAAATTCGAATCTTTTATTGATTGTGAAGTGTATGGTCTGGGAAACCTTGGCAGAAGGCCTGGACGAAAACCCAGAGTCTTTTCAACCAAAAGAAAAATTGAACAATGGTATTTCGAGGTAAGCAGAAGGCTTATTCTCGAAATTAGGAATAGGTTTAAGCAGATAAAGAAAAGCAAACACTGTTTTGTGTCACGGTGACACAAAGGAAGATCACAATGGTAATGCAAGTTAAAAAAAACAAAAGGTCACGAGTCCCACAATCTTGGGAGAAAACGAAAATTCAGCGAAGGCCTACACAACTAAATTTGTTCGCCCCACATAGGGTCACAAATAAAATGAATTAAAAACAAATTAAACAAACAATAAACAAGCTAAACTTCCTGGTCCCAACCAGACACAAAAATACTTAGCTTGGTAAAATTCTAAAGTCCCAACAAGAATATCCTTCTAACTCCAGGTGTCCTCAATCACTCGCAATTCTTTTTTTTGGCACAAATGTATCCTCTTGACTTATTTTCGCTTTCAATAAAAACGCTGTTTTTAATTTTTCAAATTCGTTCAACTCAATGTAATTTTTCACTTCTCTTATTTAAAAATCTTGCTTTCTTTTCCAAATCCAAAATTGAATTCAAATTCAAAATGGAGGCTTGGCTTGTCCACTTCGCCCCGACCATATAGCCATCCTCTTCGGATCTTTTGCGTGGTGGTGTTCTTGTCTCAGTCATGCAGCAGCATCTCGCCCATCTATGCAGAGACGTGCGACTGAGAGCGGTGATACAACCATTGCACGCGATCCTATGCGTTGAGGATGCGATCCTCGTAGGCTCAGTGGACGTGTTCAGCCGTATAATGTCAATTATATTTTCTTTTAAAAAGGCAAGTGAAAAACTACGACACAACGCGCAAAGTCCCCAGCCCAAACCGGCCCAAATTAATTATTTTAAGAAGAATATTCTTGTTGGAAAGAAACTTAACCATTTTGCAACTAAAATGGTGGAAATTATAAACAAGACAAATCTTTATTTTGTAGACCTTCGCGCAGAAAATATTAGAAAGGGAAAAAACACATCATTGTGATTTTTCTTTGATGTCCGACACTTTATGGTGGGCACTCGGCCATACTACATTTATATTGGTGTGATTATAGTTCACACATCGTTGGACATGAGTCATCTTCATGCCTTTCTTCTCTTTCGACCTTCTTTCGACAACTCGAAGATTTAGTGGCTCTTCCGCCTTTCGTAAAATAAGGTGGACCTCCTGTCCAACACCTCTGATGGAACCTAGATTGGTTACTTTTCCAAAATACTTAAAGAGCAGTCCTCTGGCTGATGGACCAGGTTTCTACTGCACTCTTTAGAGTATTTTGGAGCCGCAACAGGAAGGGATTAGGAAACAAAAGTTATTAGAGGAAATGGGTTGGCAAAACTTGCTGTGGTAAAATTTACCGCAACAAATGGCTGTCAAGTAGATACTGTTTATACTGATTTTAGTAATGCGTTCGACTCAGTTAATCATGAGATTCTTATAAAGAAACTTGAGAATTTTGGTTTCCACTCGTCAATGTTGAAATGGATTGAATCTTACTTAATTGGTAGAACACAGAAGGTTGTTTTTGAAAATAAGCATTCAAGAACTATAATTTGTTCATCTGGCGTCCCACAGGGTAGCCACTTATGGGCCAGCTTTTTTTCATTATTGTTATTGATGATATTTTGTTGTCTATTAAGTACTGTCTTAAAATTTTTCTGAAAATTAAACAACCTAATGATTGTCTTAAGATACAGCATGATCTGGATAAACTATCAGATTGGGTTGAACAGAAGAGTCTCAACTTAAACATAAATAGATGCAACACCATTACTTTCGGTCGGTCTTTTTCTTCGTTGTCATAATGGCTATTTTCTTGGTCAAAATCAAATAAACAGAGTTTCTGAAATTAAAGACCTTGGAGTGATAATTGATGTAAAAATGACTTAATTCACACATCGATTATATCATTGCCAAAGCTAATTTAGTTGTCATCTTCATAAAACGAAATGGTAAAGAATTTTCGGATCCATACCTACACATTTATATCTCTTTTTTTATCGTTATTTCGTTCCCTTCTGGAATATGCAGATGTTATTTGGAATCCTGCCTATAAGATTCATTATGATCGAATAGAAAGTGTACAACGTCGATTCACAAAATACATACATTTTTTGTAAAATGAAATGGGATTTTTCACCAACTTATCCCAGTAGATGCCTGTTATTGGGTATATTGCCTCTTAATACTACACGGTATACTCATAACGTAATGTTTGTAAGGGATTTGTTATGCAACCAAATTAAAAGTCCCTCCCTTCTTGCACTCATGCTTATTTATGGTCCCACTCAAAATGTCTGGGACTCATAAATTCGTGTTTAGGGTGGCTCAATCTATTATATAAAAAAAATTCGTTGAGCCAAACGAGAATCCAAAAAGTCGATAATTGGGAATTTTCGGGGGCGTCTGGCAGCCCCTTTGTCCCACTCAAAACGTCTGTGACTCATATATTCGTGCTAAGGGTGGTTCAATCCATGATTTCCAAAAAAAATTCGGTGAGCCAAACGAGAATCCAAAAAGTCGATAATTGGGAATTTTCGGGGGCGTCTGGCAGCCACTTTGTCCCGCTCAAAACGTCTGGGACTCATATATTCGTGTTAAGGGTGGCTCAAATTTTGATTTCCAAAAAGAAATTAGGTGAGTCAAATGAGAATCCAAAAAGTCGATAAAATCCCGTTTTTGATGTACCTACCTAATATTACGCACAATTTCCCCCACTTTTGACTGCCAGACTTTGATTTTCATGTTTAGCAATGCAAGATCTATCTATTAACATAAATATTTTTCGGGACTTTTACACTCCCAAAATTTGCTGTGGGCTCTTAAGGCCCAACCATAATAGGCGAAAGAAAAAGTAAGCAACTGTCAAAACCGAACGAAAAGTTTCCTTCCGATTTGTTAAGTACTTCAGTTGTCCATAATTGCCTGAAGTATTAAGAAGCATTTGTCACTAGCAGCTGAACAATAGTAAACATTTGCAATTCTTTGAAGATTTAAAATGTCTGCATTTATTAATGGAGGCATTTTCAGCTTTAAAAGACATCAAAGATTTTATTGATAAAAATAAAAAAAAAGTTCTTGCTGTGTGCGACAAATAAATCGGGATCGAAATAAAAATGGTTTCTATAATGTCACCTTCCTAAAAATTTAAAATCTAGATAGTGGACAATTTTTTATATATACCAGAATGACCGCGGTGATGTTTACAACATATTATTAAATATAATGAATCCCCTATTAACGAAGTCCTCTATAAGGACTCCTATAAGTGCAGAGTGTCGTTTGGCGGTGATTTTATTGTAAGTATAGTTACTCAAAAGTTCTATGTGCATATCTTACGAAAATAAGAAATTTATTTCCACAAGTTATTTATCACAAGGAGCATCTCTACAGTCTCTTGCTTGGGCCTTCAAAATGGGAAAAGAAACTGTCAGGTCAATCGTGTTGGAGACAGCAGAAATGATTTGGAAAGCCCTTTTTCCTGTGTACGCGAGCGAACCAAACACCACCGATTATAATGAAATATGTTTGGATTTTTGGAACTTATGGAACATGCCAAATTGTGTAGGAGCCATTGATGGCAAACACATACCAATTAGATGTCCACCCAATAGTGGTAGCCAGTATTTTAGCTACAAGAAGGAATTCAGCATTGTAATGATGGCTGTTTGTGACGCAAGGTATCGGTTTACTTATGTTGATGTCGGTGCTTATGGGAGCCAAAGCGATGGAGGTAAAATGTATATAATAAATTCCAAAGGCTATTTTGTAATTGTTCTTAATTTTTGCATAAGTACAGGGATTCTTCAAGTAAGTCGGCTTGGAATACGACTTTTGGGCAATGAGCTTGCAATTCCTTCACCAAGAAGGTTACCAAACACGGACACGATACTGCCTCATTTTTTCGGGTGATGCAGCCTTTCCTTTGGGAAAAAATCTGATGAGACCGTATTCAGGTGTTCTATTGCCATTGGAAAAAGCAAATTCTAACAAGAGATTGCCTAGAGCCCAACGCACAATTGAAAACAGTTTTGGAATCTTAGTAGCTCGATGGCGCATACTTCTAACTTCTTTACATATGTTGCCAGAAAACGCAGAAAAAATTGTCTTGGCATGCGTGGCTCTACACAACTTTATAATGTTAAATAAAAGCAATGGTGTTTCATATTGTCCTCGTAATTATGTGGATTGGGAAGATTCTGATGGACAACATCACGATGGATTATGGCGAAGTGAAGTTGGGAACAAAATATTCCTTCAATCGCGCCATCAACTAATCGCCATCGCTATAATGGCAAATTCGCACTCTCAATGAGGAATAAAATTTGTGAATTCTTAGAACACAATTAAAAATAATGGAATTTTGTGCATGTATACTTACTTCTTCAATAAAGTATAAAGTTTTTTACTCATTAATGTCTCTTTACTTTATTCTTATAATATACAATGATGTTTTTCACGCAAATAAGTACCTTGACCATAGACAATACCATGGCTGGATGGACGAATACAAATTGAAATCTAAGAAAACTTCTTTTGTTCTAGGATTTTGTTGAAATTTGTTTCAAATTGAAATCTAAAGATGCAGTTAGTAGCGAAATTTGGTACAAAATCTTAAAATATATAAATCATCTCTGTGCGTTGAATTGTTTTGAAAACCTTCATAGCCTTATTGGCAATATCACTTTATAGTTCCTATAATCGCAATTAAAAAACTGAAGTTGAACTTAAAAAACATTAGAACTTTTATTTATGAAAAAAAACAATGAATACAATTAATGATTTAGATGTTGAAGCCTTGCTTCAGAAATTAGTGAAAGAAATTGGATCTTTAGTTGAACCTTTTCGTAAAAAGGCAGATCTTTTATCATTGAAAGTGCGCTACGCAGAAAGAGCTCGTCACTTTCGTCGGTTTGGTTCGCATTTGTGGATCGGAATCGGTGCTCCAAAGCTCCAATGGCGTTTCCAAACCGGTCTTAGAGACCATCAAAGGCATTCTTCGCTTTTTTGGCAGGAGTTGAAGACGACGCAGACGAAGTGCTGGAATATGATGCATCAGAATCATACCTTCCACTTACGCCTTCGAATACTGGACTTATATCCAAGTCTGACGACGAAGAGAAAGGTGTGATGGTTTCGTCTAACTCATTGCACCTGGTTCTGAAATCAAGAACAAAAACAATTAGCTACATAATATATATTTTGCTTTCAAAGCTTTTCTATGAATGCTTCATTACTTACGTGGCTGCATGGAATCCCTTAAGAAATTCATTTCGCTGAAGTACGTCCACTCCAATTCTTCTGCACCTCCGCTCCCAGAAGGCTTTTGCTCCTTTTTAAGTTCCCGCCCGTATCGCTCCCGTAAATGAGTCCATTTTGACTTGCACTCGGATCCTTTTTTAAAATTATATGAAAAAAATATTATTGTACCTATTTTGTAAAAAAAATTTAGTGAATTTACCTGTTTTATGCATTTGCTGCCCTACTTCTTCCCATGCTCTTTCTTTTCTCAATCTGTTGAAATAGTTCGCATCTCGCTTATCGTAAAGTAATTTCTTTTGTTGGACTAAAATAATTAAATCAGAAATTGAATTTTCTTCCCAGCTCGAAATTTTTTTTAATTTCTGCACTTTAATTTTGTTACGAAAATTGAAAAAAAGAAAAAAAAACAAATGTCAGATTTTCGTGCGAAATGTACGACTGAGAGCGTACATTACGTACGAAAACGCAAGTGAACGAAACTTGCCGAAACTGAACAAAAAGTCATTTCGGGTTGGGTATACAAATCACATGTATTTCTACTGTTTCGTAAGTTAACGTACGTGCCATTCTTCAATTATGGTTAGCCCTTTAGACTAATTGAAAAACTTAACGAAAATATTATTATTATGGATTACACGCCCTACACACCTCTATCACTCTGTCAACCACTCCCACCTTCGACTGCTGTTCAAGCTACGCGGCTCTTCATCTCAAGCATCTTCCGAGGACGAAGCTGTAGTGCTCAAAAACCTACTAAAGACATTCCAAAGGACTTCACATCTTCCTCACCAGCAAATCTATTTCTGCCAACGGCTACTTTACCACCTCTACCGGGATTCTAACCTTCTCTTCAGCCAAAATCTGCTGCGGCTTCACCAGCTATACCAACTATTAATCGTTTTGGAACTACTTGGATCAGGTCTGAATGGAATAACAGACTTATGAAACTCAACACCAATGCCGACTACATTACATTTTTTTGTTAAAGGCACTCCCCATCTTGCTGACGCTCACTGGTTAATGGACATATTTTATAAAAAGTTCACCATTACATTAAAAGAACGTTAGATGATCTATTCACCTCCACACCAAGTACCAATGGCTCTTTTGCTCAAAAATTGGGGACGTTCTCCAACTGAGAAAGATGACTATGACCAAAAGGACTCACAAGCCACGGAATGACACTAGATATATGGCTGCCTTAAGGACATCCAGAGGAGCTCAACCATTTTAACTCAAAAAATAATTTAAATGAAATTCACCCAAAACCTACACTTTAAAATAATTCAGCCCCTCTTTCTCGATCTAACTCTAACTGGAGTTTTAAAACTAATATTTTCCCTTCTTTTAATCAGCACAATTTCACTTCTAATCCTTTGACCTCAATCCTAATATGTCCATCAATCGAAACCACGAACAATAAGTCTCACAAACCATTCCGTAATCACTCGGCGCCCAATTCCCAGATTGCATCCCAGCTTTCTCAACCCTGAATCTTCCCCTTCTCCACCCAATACCCAAACCAAATCCTATTTGAATCCTTCTATTCCTTCTCCCTATATTGATTCTCAGCCCCTGCCGTTCCATTTAACAAAACCTCTTTCCTTGCTCTGGTTTTCCCTCGGCACGACCCCTGGTCAAGATTTTTACTTGCGATTATAGGTAACTATACTATAAGGCAACTTATGCATTCGTAAAAAAAAATTTGTTGGATAGTCAAACATATAACATTACGATGATAGAGAAGCCAAAACAAATCTGTATGTCTGTCTGTATCGACACCTTTAGCCTAAACGGCTGGACCGTGTTGGACATAATATAGTATTATTCCCCCCTATCATGGTAACCGATCGGAGACAAATTTCCTCAGATTTGGATTTTGGACGAAATGTACGAATTTTGTATCATGGTAGCCGTTCCGATTGATTAATCGGACATTCTTCAGAAAAAAGTGAAGCATGCGTTAAAATGTCAAAATTACTGCGACGCACATTGAATTCATGCGATCCAAGGCGTCTATTTAATTTGTGTTTCTTCCTATTCTCTCCGACAGCAAATCACATGTGGAACTTTGTCGGATGGTAATAAAAAATACATATTTTCAAATAAAAAGGAAAGACAAAACTATTTATTTTATTGTGTATTTTTTTTTGTGATTCTCTTTTCGTTATTTGAGGTCCTCTGCTTGTATTAATATATTTTAATCCCTTAAAAATACGGCTGTGCTGTGCAGGATTATTCCACTTCAAAAGATGTTCATACTTAATTTGTTTTTTCTTTTCCTTATGCCATGTGTGCGCGTCGGTACGCATTATTATTTCTCCTCCGATCCGGTTACCATGAACACAATAAATGCTCCGATCGGAACTTTTTCCCGATCTGAGAATTCTCCGAACGGATACCATGATAGTAGGGATTATAATGTCCTACAGAGGGGCTTTTGGAATAAGCATTCTAGCTCCAAAACTAACCGTACCTACTATATAGGGTGTCCATATGGGATTTTTTAAAAAGAGAACATTTTCCTCCAAAAGCTTTTAAAAAAGAAAACATCACAAAACAAAATAGAGACAAAAAAAGAGACAATACAAAAAGAAAAGCAATGTTGATTTTTTTTTGTTTTTATTGAATATAAAAATATATGTTTTAGGAACAATTTTACATAACATTTTTTATTAAATACCTAAATACATACAAAAATTAACAAAACATAACAAAAACAATAGTTAACAAAAAAATAAAAGCTCTATTCAGTCTGTTTTAGTCCATTTAAATTAATATATGTAAATCACATACAAAATTAACAATAACAGATTATTTTTACATAAATAAAATTAAATCTTTTAAGTAAAAAATTTCAGCGAAGAGTGAAATTTCTTCGTAACGTCGGGAAGAAGAAATAAATAAATATTTCTAATAATTACGCGGTAAGCTTCCGAAAATCTTATAATACTACAATGATTAATGTCCGCGAAAAGAAAAGTTTAAAATTTCATACTTATAAATACCTTAATTTGAATTGAATTTATTTAACTCACATTTTTTTCAAAAACAGTAATGATTTTTGCTTAAATCTCCCTTATTCGATGGCGCAACGAAGAAATATTCAAAACATTTAAATTGAATCTGACATTTGACAGCCACCCCAGCTGACAAGTAAAAAGTAGTAGTCTTTTAAATTTTGTAGTAAATCGAAGATAAAATCATAACACAGTGGTTATAAGGGTTATAATAATAAAGATTATTTGTATTATTGAACAAAATCAATTCAAAAATTATCGGAACAAAAAAAGAGACATTCACGAAAAAAGAGGACAAAAATAGATCCTTAACGAAAAAGAAAGTGTAAAAAAGATCTGAACAAAAAAAGAGAACATGTTCTCTTTTAAAGAGATATGATGGACACCCTACTACTATATGATGTTTAATGAAAATAAATGGTGTTTTGTGAGCAAACCTTATGTTCTGGTTGGAACAGATTTTTCATGCATACAAAAAAATATATTTTAAAAATATTGGTATGCAGTAGAAATTGAGCTACCTACACATTTATATATTTGTGAAATTTCGAAAGAATCACTTGAGTCGTTGTCGAGGTAGTCGAAAGCAAAAAAAAGCGGTCCTATGGAAAGTACCCTTCGATTTTTTGAAATCATTAGAGCCATTTTCGAGAAAAATAAGCTTTAGCGTAACGGTTATATTGTTATTTTTTGAGCTTAAAAATTCTCCAAGTTTGAAGCAATTTGGCCCACCCGTTTGGGCTGTAGGTGTCTATACATACAGACAGACGGACAGAATTTTTAGACCATCTTTTTTCGTCTTCGCTATCATCGTAATGTCATGTTTGATTGTTATCTCAAAACTTTTTTTTTCACGAATGCATAACTTGCCTAAAAATGAGAATGAGTTTCACATCTGCCGGGCGTCGTGACCAGGGTTGTCAGGTTTAAAAAAGCGAAGTCGCCAAACTTAAAATTAAAATCGCCAAAAAATCGCCAAATTTCAAAATTTTTCACTCCAAACATTTTTCACTCCAAACATCACCAATGAAGAAGTAGGTTCGGTTATTTTTGAATACCTTGGCAACAAAAAGTCGTAGAGCCATACGGTTTTCAGTGTTGGATTAAAGAATAATGGGAGCGTTGAATTCTGAGAACAAAAATTATACTTAATTACGTAAAATTTTGAAAAAAAATAGTTTTAAAATTATTTTTTCAAATTTTTTTTCAAAATTTTGAGTTTGAAAATTTATGTTTTTTGAAATATTCGTTAAAACAATTTAATTTAAAAACGAAATGAAAGAAGAAGTTTTTGGCTTTCCAAAAAAGTATAACACGGTGTTGTAAACGAAGCCGTTAATTTTTAATATTTTTTTTAGCAAAATAAGTCAATTTTTCAGAAAATTGCCCCTCCTGGCTAAACGGAGGGGAATAGACCCCCCTCCTATACGATTTTTTTCTTGTCTCAACTCAACCTACACGCTCTAGCTTTTTGGCACAACGCTCGTGAATCACCCTGTATATGTATGTTTTTCAGTGGAAATTGTAAAAAAAGGTGGAGTACGTACGACTCCATTGTGGGCACTTCTAATTAGGTACGTACGGCATGCGATACGGTTGCGGCTGCGGTTCCGGTTGCGTTTTTCTATTGTGTTCCAGCAGTTAACCGGTTTTTTAAAGTCGCCTTTCAAATAAAGGAAATTTTGTTTGTTAAAGGTGCCTTTACATGGAGTTGCAAGCCCTGATCTGCAAAAAAAAAGGATGCAAAATCAATAAATCATACTTGTGTGATAGAGAGGGAAGGCAAAAACGCAGACGTCTTCATGGATGCAGATTATAGGAAAATTATATATATATATATATGCATCTTGAAATTTATAGTGAAGACGAACATGTTCATCTTCATCGTCCGCACTATGATTGTTGTTGTTGCATTTTCGTCTGCATTTGCAGCTCCATGTAAAGCCACCTTTAAACTCGTCTTTTCTCTTGAAGAACTGAACTAGAACCTACTCTCAGCTTTTGCACTTTGAGGCGTCTGACATTAGCGTAATTGCTCAAAAAAAAAAAAAAGAAAAAAACGTACTAAGTATGTTAAAATGAGAAATCTACAAAATAAATTTTTTGGAAAAAGCTGATTTATGTTGTTTCTCAAATAACCCTGCAAACCAAACCGCAGTAGTTTTTTAGAAAACACTACTACAACTAAAAATATATCCTTCGAATGTGTGGGTTTTCTTATTTACTACTTCCCCTGCGCCGTAGAGTATACCCCTGCAAACAAGAAAGTACGGTAACAATCGATGAAATATGTACATCAAAGGAAGTAGTTTGGTTTCTCCTGAAAAAACAATTAACGATTCCCTTTTGAACTGTGCGAAGGTGAAATCCAGGATTTAATGCAAAATGTTGTCTCTTTTTTTTTCTTGTTGTCGTTTGTCTTTTTGTCAGAGTGATTTTCGATTCAAAACATAATCATCAACAGTTTTTAAGTTGAGTTGAGTTTGTTGTGTATAATTTGAGAATGTGGCGAATCCTTTTTTATGTAAGTTATTTTATTTTTTTTTGTGATATTTTTGTTTGTTTTTAATAATAAATATATTTTGTAAATAATAATATAATATATTTAATAATAAAATTATTATCATAAAAATGCATTTTTCCTAATTTTTTTTGGACTTCATGTCTATTTCGGTTCGTAGTTCTACATTCACAGTTCACAGCGCGTATATCTTTGGAAGTACGAATATAACTGGTAGAATATGCACTTCAAAAAAGTACTTCAGATGTACATCCATTGAAGTAGGTGCATCCCCAGAAGTACTTTGGATGTGCTTTGGAAGTACTTTTATTGACGGGGAAGTGCAGTACTTTTTTGATATTTTGCTTTTTTAGAAAGAGATAGTGCCTTCATATATTCTTATATACAGTAGGTATATAACTGAATTTTTTCCCGATCGCCTATCCTTTTTCAGTGGAAAGGAAGTACTTCTTTTACGTACATATTCCAGTGGTTATTTCTGTACTTCTACGTTTGCAGGGAAACGATTCAAATAATCTATCAGGATAAAACGAAGGCACCACTGAACAAAAATAAAAACAAAATCGTGTTTGCCTTTTTGATTGTTTTTTTTTTTTTTTGGAGTGCAGCATTTTTTCATTGAAATATCAAAAATGCAGTGCGGAACGTTCGTATAGTTGGAGTTGAGTCGACTAGTACTTCAGCTACTTTCTGTGCTACAGCTGCAATTTCACTTTGTAGCAGTACAATGCACATTTACTGCCTGACCAAAATGGTGAAGCTGCAGTGCGCAGCACTGTCAAAGTTAAATGTACGTAGTTCGTATTACACGGCTTCAATGTGAAGCTGTATGTAGATGAAGTATCGGAAGTACAAGTAATGAAGTACTAGTCGACTTGAATCCAACTACACGAACATGGTGCGCTTTAAATTAACAACAAACAAATGGCAGTCACAATTTTTGTTTGAGCTCGGTGATACACGTTGTATTCGTGCATGCTATTTAGTGAGCTACTTTTTTTGACATTAACTTTGACAGTGCTTCGTACTACTGCTGTAGCTACACTACTGTGCTCAGGATTCTAACTTTTACAGCTGTAGCAGCTGCAGTTACGCCATTGTGCCCCAACCCGGCAGTGAAATTATTGGTCATTTCTCAAGAATAATCCACACCGAATGAAAATCTTCTTCTGGAGAACTAAAGGCGACTCTCGTGTTTTATTTTCAAAAATTCAATAGTGACAGTTGTATTGAACGAGGCCATCTACACCATGTGAACACCCCCATGAAGCCATGACGATGACAGCAATAGAAAAAATTTCGTCTGAAGTATATAAATTCGTGCGTGCATTTAATTGAAAAAATAGGTTTTAAAATTATTAGAAAAGCTTTAAAAAGAATAAACTTGTTGCGAACATTATAAAACAAACAAACAATCCAAAAAATGGTAAATCCATTTTGCATATTTGTCAGCAAATAGAGACAAATTCAGTGTCCTAAGCCAGGTTGTTTCTTTGTTTCCAAACAAAGATTTTTTTCGACGACATCGACTTGTTTTGGTTAGAGTGACATTGAAATAACATCGTTCGTCTATTTTACCTGATGCTAATGAAAGAATTTTTGACTTTGCATTTTTTTTCAGAAAGATTAACAGTCTCAAGAATGGCCAATCCTGACGTTAACTACAAGTCTCTTAGCGAGAGTGGAAATCCTTTTCGAAAAGAAGACCACTCAGGAGATATGGAGAGTCCAAACGAAAATGAAGATACCCCCAGGACAAGTGGTATTATGATTCACATCGTTCCTGAGACAAGTAGATGTAAGACTAAATTCTAGAGATTGGAACCGTTTAGAAATTTAAATTGGTTTATTCTCTTTTTTAGCTCGATGGAATCATATCGAGGATCTAGACTCATTTTTTACGCGGATGTACAATTACCACCAGAAGCATGGATTTACTGTCATTGTTATGGATGAAGTGTTTCAGCTTGTCCAGTTTGGATTTGTTGTATGGGTTTTGACTTTTACTGTATACTGCATCAACTATCCAGTATTGTTCGGGTACAAATAATACTGATCCAAACTAAATGCAAATTTTGTCCTCATAAATTTACCTATATTTCTATTTTTAGTGACGAGAAAGTGGGCAACAGCACGAAAACTTCAATAGGGGATGTAACGATACCGATGGGAAAATGTGTTCAAACATTTACAGGACTTACATTTTTGGTTTTATTCTTGGCAACTCTATTTTTCATGGTTAAGTTGGTCAAAATGATTTATCACATTACTCAATACTCAGATATGAAGAAATTTTACAATTCTGCACTACAAATTGACGATGTAAGTTTTAATATTATCTTATTTTTATGTTGAATCCTGGACTGGAGATCTTACATAATGAAAAACAAATAGCTCTTTCTTCGTGTACTTTTGCATCATCTTTGTTTAACATTTACAACTAACAAAAACAAGACAGGAAATACTTCTTTTTTTTTCTTAACAATATAACCTTAACTTACCTTTGACATGAGCTTCCATTTACTCGATAATTGCAAAGCTCACATCTGTTCTTATTCACTTGATTTTCGTAAAGCTAACTTTCAATTATCTTATGAATTAAGTTTTTCTAACATTAACAACGTATCTTGTCACTTTTATTAAAACTTCAACAGCTGTTTGATTAATTCTATTACTCTAAAGTCTAAGGCGGTATATAAAAATACAAACTAAGGCCATCCGGGTAATCTCTAAGTAGGTAAAAAACAGTTTAATGCTTGGAAGTACATGACAAGTTCCCAATTTCTAATCAAAATGTGACTTTTTACACTTTTTGTAAAGTTTAATATACTTTCCAAAAAGAAAAGCCTATACGTAGCATTAATGAAGGAAATGGAAGGGTCGTTGATGCTTGATCCGAAATGTTTCTGGATGTTTGTTAACTCAAAGAAGTCTGATGGATATTCAGTGATCTTTGTTTACAATATTCCCTATGTACAATGTCTTTACAAAGCATAAAAAAAACGTCAAGAACTCAACGTCATCATCAGTTCCAACGCTCATCGTCGAAAATAAACAAATTGTCAGCTCTTCAGAGAAGGTGAATATGTTCGCAGCTCGATGCCCCTCCTGTATTTGAGAACATTAATTCTTCTATGGGACAGGTATTTTTCCGCACTCGTACAGTAGCAAGAGTTCTTTAAGATCTTAATGTACACAAACACACTGTACTTCTGTAGGATCTTTCTTAGTAGATGGAAAACGGCATTTGTCCAGCCCTAAAAAAGGTGTCTCCTCCCCTTCCTCCTACCGACCAATTGCACTTACGTCCCTTCTTTCCAAAGTAAGGGAAACACTGATAAATCGTCAGCTCAAGAAATATCTCGAAGATCGGGAGCTTTTAAATGACCGACAACAGTGGAACAAATCTTTGCATCGCTTTGGCGAAAGCAAGATTATTGCGCTTGATAATTCAATACATTTGATAGAGTTTGGCATTAAGCTCCTTTATCGAAAATGCGTGCATTTGGTATCTTATACTCTTATTCGTTGGATTAAAAGCTATCTTCTAAACCGTTCAATACAAGTTGTATTAGACGATTTCAAATCTGATCTCCACATAATAAATTCTGGTGTGCCTCAAGGCTCCGTTCTGTCTCCGACTCTCTTTCTCATTTTTATAAATGATCTCTTGTCTGTGACTTCTAATCCATAAAATTGTTTTGCTGACGACTCAAGCCTTAACTTTTCATATACGTTTGATAATTTACGGCCTTCGCCTTCGGACGTGTTATTACAACGATACCGTATGATAAACTCCGATTTAAACAGCATTGTGAATTGGGGTACTAGAAATCGTGTGGTGTTTAATGCTTCGAAAACTCAATGCTGTCTTTTGTCGTTGAAGCTAAACATACCCCCTATGCCATTATCCATCAATGGTACTTGCATCGAAGAGGCCGAAAAGCTATCAATACTCGGTATGTGTATCAGTGACAACCTTCGTTGGAATGACCATACATATATGTACTTGAGATTGTTAAGACTGCTGAAAGATGCTTAGGCTTCCTTAATAGATATAAGAAGTTTTTCACACCTTCTGATCTGGCTACAATTTACAAAGCCCTAAACTCGAGTATAACTCCCATCTCTGGACAGGTGCTTCTCAAACTTTTCTTCACCTGCTCGACAGAGTTCAGAAAAAAGCGTTAAAATTGATAGCAGAGAGAGAAACATTACGGAAACATTTCCATCACTCGAACATCGTCGAAATGTTTCATGCCTATCCTTATTTTACAGATTCTTTAACAAAAAATGCTCATTCGAGGTAGCCACCCCTTAAACATTTTCCCCGTAACACTCGCCTTGCTAGGAACACTCATCAGTTTAAACTTGAGCCCAATTTCGGACGTACCGTGAAATATAGGGATTCTTTATTTACCCGTACTACACGAATGCGGAATGAATTGCCTGGCACCTTGCCATTTTGATCTTGAAACATTCAAGACCAATGTTCATCGACACCTCCTTTCCCTTCCTCCTTAATTTCCTATCGCTCGCGCTTTGACAAATTATTGAAAATCCTTGAGCGCGTGTGCCTTATACAAAAAAAAATGCATTAACTCTTTAATTAAAAGAAAATGTTATTGTTATTTGAGCTATCCTTCAAGACTGATAAATTTCGACTTGTCAGAAGCGTAGTAAATTTGACAACTCAAGACTGATTTCCAAACTTTCTTTTATTCAGCAGCTTTTTAAATAAGTTGCTTTCAAAAATTAAATTTTCCATCAATAACATGGCTTCTTGCAAAAGCCTAACTGCTGGAACTGGATTGCATTTATACAGACTTCTCAAAGGCGTTTGAGAAACTCTCACATTACATCACTATTCGAATTGGATTTTGGATGTAGTCATATCTCACAGCAAAATCAGAAAGGAGTCCAACAAGACAATCATTTGGGTTGGATTAGTCTATTAAAAACATAATATTTCTAAAAATACCTCATGTACACCTACGGTGTTTTAAATGTTAAGGTCACTTCAGCCCGAAATTGTTCTTTTGGAAATTCTCTTTTGTCTATGTCCATTATTTTCTAGAGCTATTTGTTTAAGCACCGCATATATTAATTTCACGAATAAATTAATTGGTTTCTATTATTTAATTTTAGAGCGAACTTGATAATATAACATGGCATGAAATCAAAAAGAAAATTCGAGAAGTACAATCAGAGCAGCATATGTGTATAGATAAGGAACAACTAACAGAACTAGATATTTATCATAGAATTCTAAGGTTACCAATTTTTTTTATATTTTAAAATTAAAATGTTCATAAATTTTTGTTTTGTTGCAGATTTAAAAATTATATGGTAGCTTTAATGAATAAAAATCTATTGCCAGTGCGTTTTCGTGTTCCAATATTAGGTGAATTTGTTTCTTTAAGTCGGGGCTTGACTTACAACATAGATTTTATTTTATTTCGTAAGTAAATTAAAATATACAAATTGTAATATTTTTTTTACAATTTCCATACACAAGTTTGTTGGCAAATATATTGAAATATAATGAAGATGTTAGTGAAACATTTTTAAATACAAATTTAAGGTGGCCCGGGTTCTCCATTTCAAAATAACTGGCAATTGCGCGATGACTACACTCAACGAAGCAATCAAGTAGAATTGGCTCAACGTCTTTCCAAACAAATCATGTGGGTAGCCATAGCAAATTTGGCTCTAGCTCCAGTTATATTTTTATGGCAATGCATCTATTTTTCTTTTCAATACGTCAATGTAAGCCCTGTCATACATAGATATATTTTTTTGTTTTTTAATAAAACTAACATCAATTTTTTTTAAATTCATAGATTCTGAAAAAAGAACCTGGAGCTTTGGGTATGCGAACATGGTCAAATTATGGACGACTTTATCTTAGACACTTCAACGAACTGGAACATGAATTAGATGCGCGTTTGAATCGTGCCTACGAACCAGCCGATCGATACCTCAGTTCGTTTTCTTCGCCAATAATGAATGTAATAGCAAAGTACGTTTGGATGCTATATTTTAATTTTTATAAGTTATAAAAATTTTCATTCTTGTTTGTTATTTTAGAAATCTACTCTTTCTTTCTGGTGGGATTCTATTTCTTATTTTTGTGCTTGGCATCTACGATGAATATGTTTTTCAAGTAGAACATGTTCTTACAATAATTGCTGTACTTACTGGAATCGGTGTTGTTTGCAGGTAAGACTTTGAAAACTTAGTAAGAGTTTCTACTTGTAACTCTAGAACTTGTTGTCCAGTTGTCGTAGATCCTATTTTAAAGAACTACAAAATTTCCTTGAGTTAATGCACAAATAAACAATTCCTTGGGTGATAAGTAATATAAATAAGTATGGGAAATGGCCAAAACACCAAAAACTATGAAATAAATCACTTTCATTTGATATTTATTTAGAAAAAATCACATGACCAAACATGGGGATTTGAGAATTTTATGCAGCTAATTTTTGAATGCTATATAAAGATTAGCAGTTATGACTCCTGCCCGAGCTGGGCTTAAACAAGCGACCTAGCCTGTGAGGAGCTAGTACACTACGTACTACGCAACCTCATGAAAGCCAATTAAAGGTTTTTTCGTTACATCGAATTATACTGAACCGATTAGCATTTGTTAAAGCCCACACAAGTGTTGTTATTGGAATTTTTGTATGTTTACATGATGTGTGTCTTAAAAAAAGGCACATTGGGAATGATCTTCTACCAGCACCATATTTTTGGTAATAAGGTTTTTAAACCAAATTTTAAAATGCTGTATTAAAAACGTAGTTAAGGTTGGGTAAGAGGTGCGTGTATCTCACTGTGTCCGTTGAGATCTCTTGGACTTGATTAAGACAAATAACCAAATGGAAAGGGGAAGTGGAAGATAAGGTATGAGGGCTGGAGACCTCCCTTGACTATCATCATAAAGTACTTTGACACTGTCGGGGGTACCAGGGTGTCAAAATATTTATATCCTTCACGGTCTGCATATACAAATATCGCCGCTGTTTAAATTTTTCCTTTTGGAATTTGCATCTATTAAGACAGTTTCATTGTTTTCTAACCTATGCTGTCTGCGGGCTTCCTTAGTGTTTGTCCAAAACAGCTCAGACAGGACACAGAAGACAGCGCAAGCCTTATGTATTCTAATTAAACGTTCATGCCGAGTAAGGTAGACCATTCCGCCTGTACTTGTTTCAATATAATACGCAAATAACAATTGCAGATGTAAGGTGTTGATTACGCTCATGTTGGTCCTTTTTCAGTTGTATACTTTGGGATTCCAACCGATAGAAGCAGCAGTTGAAGTAAAAAAAAGCGTTCCAGCGGAATAGCCGCAACCTAGTTTGTAATTATACCGAGTGATTTACGGACCTGTGTTTACCAACTACCAATTGCCAAAAATACTGCATGCATTCATATATGAAATACCTACATATTATGCGCTACGCCAGCCACATAAATTAAAAGTTAACACTGTCAAGAACTGATCAACATTCAATGCAATACTCGATAGTGATAATTTTTCTCAAACATAATGATCCAGAATATATTTCTCCTTGTTAGCCATCATGTGTGTTTTCAAGAGTAGTTTAACATTATATCTGCTAATAGGAAATGGAATAGTTAAAACCACGACCTTCATTCTTAAGGTGGTCGTCTGATTTCATTCAATCGAATAACACTTAGTTTCTAACATTTGACGAAAAGTTAAATAATGTGTAAAAAAAACTAAAAACTTGGGCTAAAGTAGAGAGTTTCAAAAAGGTATTTTTATTCAAAATATATTTATCATCTTTTTATAGAACTCTTATACCCGATGAGAACCGAATATGGTGTCCTGAACAATTACTTACCGCAGTACTTGCACACGTACATTATCTCCCATCTGAATGGAAAAGCTGCGCACATACAACTCAGGTTCAGGAAAATTTTGGACATTTCTTTCAATTCAAAGCGGTATAAACCTGTATATATAAAAAAAAATTAATCTGTAAACAACATTTGTCTTCCCATTTAGGCTCATTTACTAAACGAAATTTGCAGCCCTCTAGTTACACCATTTATTTTATTATTTGTCTTTCGTCCAAAAGCTTTGGAAATCGTAAAATTCTTCCGAAGTTTTACAGTCACTGTCAAAGGAGTAGGAAATGTCTGCTCTTTCGCACAAATGGATGTTCGAAAACATGGTAATCCAGAATGGCAATTGCCTGTGAACAAAGAAAAGATCCTAGCTGAGGACGAAACCCAGCATTATGCAGTTGAAAACGGCAAAACCGAACTTTCTCTTGTCCACTTTACCCTTACTAATCCGGAATGGAGAATGCCGCCAGAAGCTAAACATTTTATGAAAGGGATTCGCAAAAATGCCATACAAGACTTGATGCGTGCCAAAACTTCGGAAGTAGAAAACAATACTCCTATGGCTGAAAGTTTAGTTTCATTTGGAACAATAGGTGAAGAGGTAAACTGGACTTTAAAATGTTTTTTTTTTTAATTTAATTTTTACTGAACTTTTATAATTATAGTATTCATCTGTGGCAAATTCGATATTTAGCAACCATTGCATCGGTGGTAGTGTTATTGGTCGGTCGGTTTATTCTATGCGAAAGCCCACTCCGATGACTGGGCCCTCGTCTGCAGCCACTGCTGACTCAGCTAGAACATTTGACTTTGAACAAATGCTTCAACAAAACTTAGAAGATGCATCAACAACTGCCGAGCAGGAGAATGATAATATTCCTGCAGGTACAATGCATAGGTCCACTGTCCAAATGGATAAAAGTGTACGGTTTGGTGTGAGAAAAAGTGAAGGGCGTCCAGAAGGTCCTTCCGACAGTCTTTTATATAGGTACAACATTGAAATGATTTCTCAATTTTTGCAATATATTCTAATTCTTGCATAATTTCAGCATCTACGGTTTGGATGCCCACTTAGGATTTAATCCAGCGGATCTAACCACTGCAGACATGTGTCTGAGTACGTTGTATCTACATGAAGTCCATCGCAGACGGGTAACCATAAATACCGAACTACCATTTTAAAAGATTTTTATGCAAAAAGGTTTTTTTTTCAGATGAGAGCTCGTCCCAATAGACGTAACCTACCGGGGCGTGCAACTACAACTCAATCGGTGATTACATCAAATGTCGCTGAGAGCACTCCGCTACTCAGTACACATCGCTCATAGCACAAAGCAGAGTGGATCTGAAATCTACCAACTACAAAAAAACAAGAAATAATAATCGTTTCTAAGTGTTTATCGTTAATATTTCTCAAACAAAAATCTATCCGAAACTATCAATGGGGCATGCTTTAGGGTGTTATTGTTTAGGAAATCATTAATATGCCAATTTCTTAATGATGATTAATGCGGGGGGGAAATTGGACAAACAAAGAAGACACCACAGCCATCTAGTCTAACATTATTTTCATAAAAAAATATTTTTTTAATGTAAATGAGATATAAGTCAACGAAAATAACCTTTAAAAAAGCAAATCATTGTTTGCAGAATTCTACAGTTTAAATTAGCGCAGAGTGAAGAAACAGAACAAACAGATTAAGATGTTATTTCAACTAATTTTTATCATCTTGTAAATAAAATGGTTTTTTCGATCAATATAAAACAAATTGTTTTAAATTTCATTTCATTACACAGCCTTTTAGCCACTCATTGGGTGTTTCCTTAGTTATTTTTACTTGCGATTGTAGGTACTATAAGGCAAGTTATGCATTCGTAAAGACAAAATTTTTATTCAATCTTTTATTCGATTAACAACAAAACGATGATAGGGAAGTCGAAAAAGTCAGTAAGACAATACTGTAAGTCTGTCTGTTTGTCGTCTGCCTGCTGGCTTGAATGGCCTAGGCCGATTTGCTTCTAACTTGGTAAAGATAATTTGTTGGTCCTTCTGCAGAGGGCTTTATGGAGTTGGTTTTTTTTAGCTCCAAAACTGTTTACTTTTTAAGGAAACCTTATTTTTATCAAAAACGGCTCTTTTAGATTTTTATAAAACTTTTGTATGTTAAACCTTTCTTTTGGCTGGACTTTTGTTTTGGAAAAATTCTTATAACAGGATCAGTTTTTTCAAATCAAATTTGCTTGTAAACCACTTGACGGAGGTCTTAACGGGGCTTGCTTTGCTGTTGCTTTCCTAGCCAAGGTGGTGGGGTAGCATTTGTTTGCTTAAGTTTTTCGAGTGTACTTTCTCAAAGACATAATACGTTTGACCGTATGTATTTGTTCCAGATCGTCAATACTCTTTCAAAAAGTATTGTTTTGAAGTTTATTCGTGTTTGTCTAGCTATTGAACATTAATTAAAAAATATTTGCTTGATTTTGTCAAGCATTGAATTCTTTTGAGACGAATTTTGATATTTATTTATATTTATCTATATCTTAGGAAGATCTGAAAACTAAATATAAATGAAATATAATATCGTTGTAATAACACGTCCGAAGGCGAAGGCCGTGAATTATCAAACGTACATACATATATGAAAAGCTGAGGGTTGAGTCGTCAGCAAAACAATTTAATGGATTAGAAGTCAGATAAGAGATCATTTACAAAAAATGAGAAAGAGAGTCGGAGACAGCACAGAGCCCTGTTTGAACACCAGTATTTATTTTGTGGAGGTCAGTCTTGAAACCGTCTTATACAACTTGTATTGGACGGTCAGCTTCTAATCCAACGAATAAGAGTATCATCGATAGCAATTGCATGCATTTTCGATAAAAGAGCTTCATGCCAAACTCTATCAAATGCCTTTGAAATATCAAGCGCAATAATCTTGCTTTCACCAAAGTGATGCAAAGATTTGTTCCACTGTTCGGTGAGATATGCCATCAGATCACCAGTGGAACCATTGCTGCGAAAGCCGTACTGTCGGTCATTTAAAAGCTCTGATCTTCGAGATATTTCTTGAGCTGACGATTTATAAGTGTTTACATGACCTTGAAACGAAGGGACGTAAGTGCAATTGGTCGGTAGGAGGAGTCACCTTTTTAAGGGACGGGCTAGACAAATGCTGTTTTCCATCTACTAGGGAAGATTCCTGAACGATAGGAGCGGTGGAAAAGCTTACGCAGTGGTTTTGCCAGCTATGAAAAACACCTCTTCAGAAGTACTGGGTGTATACCATCCGGGCCAGCGGATTTGTGTATATCAAGATCTTGAAGAACTCTTTCTATTGTACGAGTGCCGAAAAATACCTGTCCCATAAAAAAATTAACTTTCTCAAGTACAGGAGTGGCATCGTTGATTGCAGGAAACGTCGAACTTGCATCAAAATGAGATGCCAGCATATTCGCCTTCTCTGAAGAGCTGACGATTGGTTTATCATCGACGATGAGCGTAGGAACTGACGTTGAGTTCTTGACGTTTTTTACAAATTACCAGGAGTTTTTACTGCCTTTGGGACACTGCAGAATTGTTTGCGGTAACTTCTGGGCATGTTGGTTTTATAAGAAAATCAACTCTTTATATGTAATTTCAAATTTTCAACTTTTCTAAATACCAAGTGTGAAGTGGGTATTTATTTTTTGTTCACACAATATTTTTAATTAGTAGTGCTTACAATGAGTCGCATCTTTTGATTCGCTTATACATAAGTAAGAACTTCCCAAAAAAATACGACACGCACGCAATTTTGAAATTCTTAAATATAACTTACAAATTATTTTGACGATTAGGCGTTTTTCTTAAATCCTTTTTTTTCAACTTTTTGAAAACATTTTCCATGCATTTAAATGTAGGAATATACGTTTTGTTTCAACTGAAAACATTTTTAATGAGAACGTTGAAATTTTAAATTCGAAGAGTCTACTCCACTACAAATTGTACAGTTGATTCCGAGTTCAACTTTCAATAATTCACGATCAGAAAACATTCATTGCTTCGGGCAGAAAAAAACAATAATTTCAAGATTCGGCCTGAACACATATCACAATCAATAATTAAAACCAACACATATTTATATTTAAGTTAAATAAAACAAAAAAATATATTTTAACTCTTTTTTTTTTATTACAATGTAGTTAAAATTAATAGTTACTTTAAAAAAAATATTATCTTTCTTTTATACACATATTTAAAATTTAAAGTGAATACCAAATTGGTTTTCAAGAATTTTATATTTTTTAAGGATGATTTTCTTTTCTTACAAGTTTAAATTTTTTTTTTTTAAATAATACACAAATACACAAGTTTTCAAAGCATTCCAATAGTTTATTATTAAAGAACAATATTTTTTGAAATATCTTGGTTTATATTAATTTATACAAAACACACTGGGGATGTTCATTTTACTAGAATTGTTTTTTAGTAATTTGCAAACGGACTTTTTTGGGTCTGGTGGAAAAAAATTGACAAAGTAAAATGTAAATGTATCAAAAAAAGGGTTTCTAAGTGTTGCAACATGTGATGTGATAAAAACTTAAAGTCATGCAAACAACAAAATTGTGCTATCGTTCGTGGTGCGTGGTGCGCGGTGCCTGTTGTGCATCACCAACTCAAATTGTGTGTATATAGAAGTAGGAGCGTGTGAAGAACGAGTTGAAACTGTGCCAAATTTAAAATAAATACCGTCAATAAACCATTTTTTTGTCACAAATTACTTATATATTTTAAGTATGCAATTTTTAAGCTAGACAGGAAATTAACTTACATGCTTAAATTTTAATTTACAAGATAAAAGTATTTAGTAACAACATTATAATCTTAGATATATATTTATGACGTACATTTTTTAATATTATTTTCTTTTGTATAAACAATTTTTGCAAGAATTTTTTTTAATTTAATTTTATTTAATTTATTTATACAAGCATAGAACGTTTAAAACGAATTTTTGGTTTCTGCTTCAAAATGAGTGGTGAATATAATTTTTTTTTTTAAATTGAATACAAAACTACTTCTATTAGATAATTATAATTATTAAAATTAAATTAAATGAAAAAAAAAAAAATATAATTGAACAAACGGAATGAATACTTTGTTGTTGCATTTGTTTCTTGTGTTATCTCATTCTAAATTCAGCTCAGCACTTAATACGTTTTTAATTATTATTAATAACAAACGAAAATAAAATAAATCCTAATAAATAATGTTTGAATTTTAGTTTCTATTTTGAACATTTAACTGAAATGTTGATCATCAATTTGTGGTGAGAAGCTGTTCTCCAACTTCGCTTGTTGCTGGTAAGCTCGACGAATTGGCAGTTTTATCTACGGGCGGCTTGCCATTCGCTAGAAGCTTTGTACTCTCTGAACTATCAGAAATCTCTTCACTGCTACTAGATCTGATGTCTCCAGCCATCTAAAGGGTAAATTAAATTAAATTTTGTTTACATCACATTCGAACTGGTTGTTTGGAGTGAGTTCTTAAACTTACAAGGCCCTTTTTGACAGATTCGATTGCTATTTTAACAATCATATATGTCCAGACAATATGCAACATCAAGAGTAGTATGAGCAGTCCATTGAATATGTAGTACGCAGGGAACATTGGGAGGATTGATGGGGCCTCGATTGATGAACTATTGGATGAAATTGTATTAATTATCAATTTGAATTTAGTTGAACAAAATTACGTTACCTGTATATAATTCGTGGGAAAAATCCCAATCGAGTAACAATCCAAATAACGGTGAAAACAGCAAACACACAATCACAAGCCTTTTGGAAATTTGCGTACTTTGTCAATTTCGCTGCCTGCAATAAAATAATTCTTTCTTTTAGTTCAATTTACATTTTGCTAACGCACTATGGTTTTCAAAAACCATTGCAAATCTAAGAATAATTAGTTAAGATAGTTTAGGTCAGCGTGCCTTAGAAACTTTCTTGTAGGACATACCACGAACATTTTAAATTTTATTTACGGAGTAGAATCAGGTTGTGGATTGAAAAGGGTTATAATTAATGAGTGGGAAGGGCAGCAGCCCACAAAAGTCAACTATGAACAGAAATCTTGTGATGTAAGCAACGAAATTCACTAAAGACTATAGAGGAGCGCCAAGACAAGGATTCTGTGATAGGATAGGCAGAAGAGAGATGAAAATGCAATTAGTAATGCTAAGAGTAAGACTACTTCAATGAGTTGGTGACGACAGTCAAGTTTGCGTCTTCGAAGAGCCAGCTTCAGATTAAAAAGATAACAATCAAGAGCCTGAGATTCAAGATGCCATAGGCCAAAGCCAAAATAATATCTAACAACGCCGCTGGCGCTAATTTTAAACAAGCACAATACGGATTACTAGGTAAGAAGCACACATTTAATCTATATGGTCGGAAGAAAGTTTGCCTGACCATTGGAACCTGAGCACCATACGTGCAAACTATAAAGCAGTAGATAGCCTTTTCTGCATCGAGTACAGAGGCGTTAATAACCTATTAATGAGACGTTTGCCGCAGGATGCCTTCCATTGACCTTGAGGAAGACCCAAGAATTTCATATTCTTACTTATTACACATCAAAGCCAATTATAACAGCTGGAATAGAAATTAATATGAACAGAAATGACAAGAGCCGACTCTAAGCTTCAAAACTAGTAAGAACATTGCCGTAATTGTAGGAATAAACATTAACGAATTCCATAGAACAGAGGCAATACCAAACACTGTAAAGTTAAAATTTGCAAGACAGAGGTGTCCGTGTCCGTACTACTGAAGTTTCCGGTCTAGCGAGTTAACAAACTTTATGAAGAATATATAGCAATATAAACCTAGGTAAAATTATACATCGCACACTTGGCCAAAGACGAAGCCTATCATGCCGTTCTGCAGGCCAGAACCAAAGCTGCCAAGAGCGCTTCCCGTGCGGTATACCAGCAAAAGGGGAAGGAGGAACATCGGCTTTTCAGAAAGAAAAAGAGAGAACTGGAAAACGAATGGCTGAATCTATTGAGGGGTGCTACGGCAGAAGTAATGTTCGAAAGTTCTACCAAAGGGTAATACATTCGTCCAATGGTTACAAATCCCAAGCGGAAGCCTGTAGAGACAAGGGTGGGAACGTTGTAGTAGATACACAGTCGGTGCTGAGAATTTGGAAAGAACACTTCTGTAGATTGTTAAACGGCGAAGACAACCAATTAATCGCTGTCAGGCAGAATGATCCATTCGATTTGGAGGATGATGAACAAAACCTCCGTCCACCCGACCAAGAAGAAGTTCGGGTAGTAATAAAAAAGTCCAACAGGGCTGCTGCTTGCGGATGGCCTTACGGCTGAACTCTTCAAAGCAGCGGGAGATGATTTGGTGAGGAGCATACACCAACTCATCTGTATAATCTGGTCGGATGAAAGTATGCCTGACGAATGGAACCTCAGCATTGTGTGCCCTATCCACAAGAAAGGAGATACTCTAAACTGCGCCAACTACAGAGGTATAACAGGTTTCAGGACCGGTAAGTCAACCGTCGACCAAATTTTCACACTTCGACATATTTTAGAAAAGACCCAAGAATTCCAGATCGATACTCTCAACCTCCTTATCGATTTTAAAGTCGCCTATGAAAGCGTGAACAGGAACGAGCTATACAGAGCCATGTCACTTCTTGGCATCCCTGCCAAACTCGTTCGATTGTGCAGGATGTCTATGGAGAACTCGCGCTGCTCCGTCAAGGTCATTTACTGTCGAGAAAGGCTTAAGACGACAAGGTGACGCGCTGTCATGAAACCTCTTCAACATCATTCTTGAGGCAATCGTACGCAACTCGCATGTCAACACCAGCGGTACAATTTTTTTTAAATCCGTTCCATTAATTGGGTATGCTGATGATATTGACATTATTGGAAGAACGAAGCGCCCTGTCAGTGGAGCATTCGCAAGTATTCTGGAAGACCCCATCTAAGGTGGCGCAACTGAAGGCCACTGGCTAGAGACCGGCCTAGCTGGCGAGGATTGTTGGTTGAGGCCGTGGTCCACAATGGACTGTCTTCGCCACCTTAAGCAAGTAAGTAAATTTATACATATTATACGGTTAAAATGGAATTGATTGAGAGAAAACGGAGCTCCAAACTGTCTTCACCTTACCGGAAAACAGAAACCCATGTTGTCCGCATTTTGAGCGACATCTCATAAGACTTGATATACGCCATTCAAGACGACATGATAGGATGGAGAGCAGGCTAGCTGGAGAAGCATTATTCTAGGGCACATAAATGAGCACTCAAGAAGCCGACATCGCTGTTTGCTTACTTGTTGCTTTAGTTCCAATTCACACTCTTCATGCAGTGTACAATATTAAAATATGTTAAACTGTTGCTGGTAGTAAAATCGCAAAAATTTGAAGAAGACGACAACACGCGTTTTCGAGCGCTAAGCAAATCGGATTTATTTACAAACCGTCACCAACTTAAAATAAAATGGACGGCTGGGTCACACGTACTTGCTCTGTGGGTGCAATAGCACAGTAGCAACACATTTTCGAGCAATAACAACTACTCTTTGTTGTACAAAATAAGCAAAGAAGATCAAATTCTTGATTTAGGAAATGTTTATGTCCCGCATTTAAAGCATATTGACGGTGTTATAAGATACGTTAAAATTTTGGCAGTTATTTCGTTATACTATAAGACCTAGAATTGAATAAAGTCTATTATAAACATATATGTCCGTTTCTTGTATTTTTAGCCAAAGCTTAAAAACTTTTAATATTTATAATGCAGATGCTTGATAGATATTTACTTTAGGAACAATTTACCACTTATGGCCAGTTTAAAAAACCGGTAAACCATATTTGCCTTATTATCATTTCTAGCCAAAAACTAAAAATGCAGTTTTCTTCGAAGCCTTCTATGTAAATATATAACATACAAAGTTAAATAAAAACCGTGAGATCCTTTTTTAACAAATTTGAAAAAATCCAATAAAAATGTTGGCCAAAACTAAGTGGCTCTGTGCCAAGATTTAAAAAAGTGAAACTGAAAAAAATGCAACGCCATATAATAGGAAGCTGTTAAACTATATACCAAATAAAGTTTGAATGGATTCAATACAACCGGTGCCAACTTATGGCCATTTGAAAAAAGCCGTTTAAGCCTGATTTTCGTTATGAGCATTTAAGCTCAAAACAAAAAAACGCAGTATTATCATAAACGTACTAGGTTTGTTTAATTTTGAATTTAACCAAAATCGTTTCAGCCGTTTTCGTGCAAATCCAAAATGAAAAAAACCGTTACTTGAAAGGTACCACTTTGAGAAGGGCTACAACAAAATGAAAATAAAATGCACGGCTGGGTCGCACGTACTTGCTGTGTGGGTGCTATAGTACGATGTTAACAAAAAAATTTCGAGCAATAATAGCAACTCATATTAGAAAAATTTGGTAAAAACTAAAAAAGTTTGACTAAATCTGGAAAAACCGATATACGGGAGCTGACGCTAAGAAACCTTTAATATTTGAAATTTAGATGTCATCTTTTGGGTGATATAAATGATCCAAATGTCCACTTATGGCCAAATTAATAAGGCTGTTATAACCAATTTCCGCTATTATCTCGTGTAGCCAAAAACTAAAAATGCAGTTTTCTTTGAAGCATACACACAAGTTTCATAAAAATCGAGGAAGCCTTTTTTGAGTAAATTAAAAAAAAACAAAAAAAAAAAAAAAAAAAAATTGGTCAACACCGAGTAGCTTTTTGTATGGGAGCAACCAATTAAAAAAGAGTAACTGAAAAAATTGCAATTCCATCTATAAAGAACACTATAAAGAACTATGCCAAAAGAAGTTTGAGTCAATTCAATCAAGCTGTTGCGAACTTATGGCTATTTGAAAAAAAGCCGTTTAAACCTGATATTCTTTACGACCATTTAAGCCAAAAACAAAAAAACGCAGTTTTGTTAGAAATATTTTAGGTAAGTTAAAATGTTGAGTTGAATCAAAATCGTTAGAGCCTTTTTAGAGCAAATATAAAAATGAAAAAAAAAAAAAAAAACTGTTACTTGAAAGGTACAACTTTGAGCCGGGCTAAAACGAAACAAAAAAAACCTACAATCGTTTGTCTTTAAACTGCTATATATCAAGTTTGAAGAAAATCCGTCAAGCCGTTTAGGCTGCAGCATGACGGGCGGTATGGGGAAAACCACTTTTTTGGGCTTCTCTATCATCGTAATGTCATGTTTGATAAAAACCTCGATTTTCGTTTCTATACGAAACCAATACTTGCCCTATAAAGCAAGTAAAAATGAAAAACATGTTTTTTTTTCTAGAAAAGAAAAGGAAATAATCAGCTGCGGTTATTAAAGCACGCCAGCAGAAATGCACTTTACATGACAAGGAGGATGCGTCACTTCATCGCAAGAGGCTGTATTACTTCACGATATGCTGTCATAAATTTCAAAAATCAATAAGTACAGCACAAATTATGAAGCTTTCAAATTTTTATTGCCGAAGCTAGGTGGTAGGAATACATGGATAACACACTAATAAATGGGATCATTCACCCAAACCGGCAGAACAATTTGATCTCAACAAAGCAGGGGTGGAATCACGTAAAGTGATAGTTGACTGTCGCTCTGGTGATAGTCGATTTTGATTATCACCTATACTTGGTATCATGTAAGATGATCGCCAAATTTTGGTGGGTTATTGGCAGCACTAATTTTGACATTTTGATTTATGTACTGTCATTGTATTACTTTTAGGTCAGTTCAGGAAAAGAAGGTCTCAGTACTTCACTTTGGCAGATACTGAAACTGAGATTTCGGAAAACGGCCCTAAACCTAAGTAAAAGAGTACTAAATTAAGACAATTTGTGGGTTTTCACTCTATTGTGGTGGGTTTGACTAGCTTTGGTGACAAATTAGTTAAAGCGAAAGCATCCATTTTCGTTTATGTGTATGTACGCACGCGAAGACGTAAAGTTATTTTAATTAATGTTTTAAGTGATCATTTATGAACATTTATTTGATATGTTGTGTGGGGTATGAATATACGACTTTTCTTTGTCTTTTTCAATCAATAGCTTTTTCTAAGCCTAAAAGCTATTGAACTTAGTAATTTTCTTTCCTTTTGTAGCAATTTAATACGTCTAAAACAAAGTATTACTGACCAAGCCAACAGCATAGTTGAGAATATCTGCTCTGAAAGTGATCAGAGGATAAAAGACGTCAGAGGCTTACATTTTCTGAACATACTTAACCTTTATATGTTGACATATGCACTTATAAGTATATGAACATACTTACGGGTGATTCAGTCTTCATCAGTAAATTTGTTTGTTGTTTATATTTGTGTTTATTTAATTTTCTTGTGAACAAAAACAATGTGATAGTGAATACTTTTGAAGACACAACATTTGTTTATAAAGCAACTTGTTGTTTTGTTTAAAACAACACCAAAGAAAAAAAATTTTTTCTTTTCTTTCAAGCAGTGGACGGGTTTCTTAAAGGCAGGAATAGGCAGTTTTTTTTAAATTATGTTATAATGTTATAATGATGATTTTTTATATTATATTTATATTTTTGAATTAATTTGCAAATAAATCATTTCTTATCCTGTGCCTTGCTTTCTGATTATATTTTCGGTGTAAAAGAGTTCCAATTAAGTTAACAAAGCACTTCACTTTTCTCTTTGGGAGCGTATCGGAATCCCGCTTTTCAAAAATCCCGAAAAAAAAGTATTAAAATCCCGTCTGCTAAAATACTGCTTTTTTATAATCCCGTCTTCTAAAATCCCGCTTGTTCAAAATCCCGATCTATTATAATCCCGCTTTTTAAAATCCCGACAAATCCCGCTTTTTTTATAAAATAAGCTAATGTTATAAAGTCACGTGCAGTAAAAAAAAAATAATGGGAAATAGAAAAAAAATATGAGTAAAACAGGTTTTTTGCGTCGCATTGCTTATAATATACAAAACTAATAAAATAAAAAATTTGTTGATGGTTTAAAGTTTTTTTTTTGTTCGCTTTTGAATAATATCGTATAGCATTACTTTATACTTTTTTCTTGTAATTTATTGAAGATTGTCATATTCATTGTTAAAATAAAATGCATTTAAAAACATAAGCAAGAGCTACAGTACGTTTGCAACGAACTGTTGGATACCCTATTCCCCATATTTTTGTATGTGCATGCGCCTGCCTCCCGCAAACAGCCGATGTTTCAGAAACAAAATTCTTCTTTAGCAGACAGAAAAAAATTCAATAACATTAAAATGTGATGTTCAATTACTGCTGGCGCAATAAAAAAAAGGATTGCGCCACGCCCAAAGTTAAAACGTTTTATTGCCAAGGCAATTGTTATGAGCTCAGTGACATTCAATTTTATTCTTGCAGATCGATTTGAACAAAACAAGACAAAACTTAAATTTTTAAAAATTAGATTTGAAATGGAAATAGCGATAATGTGTGTTTTTTTAACAATTCTTGGACCACACTCTGCTACGTAACCAAGGAATATAAATCCAAGTGTTCATCTGTTTACTTCAAAACTGCGACCGATAGTTAAAAAACGTTAAAAAAATTAATGCATTATACGACTTTTGACGGAAACGCCCCTTAAAAGTGGGCGTTTCTTAAAAATTTGAAGCACTAACTGCGCTTTGATCAGTATTTAGGCATATGTGTAAGACTACAGCTGAATCGAGTAGTTTTTAAACAATCTTACCTGAACAAAGGTATTTTACCAAAATCACGCCTTTAAAAGTGGGCGTATTGAAAAAAATTACAAAAGAAAATGTGGAGATATATTTCTCAAATAACGAACGGAAGGAAAAAGGTTTAAATTAAACATTGTAAATGCCTTAAATTCTTAAGGCTGCGTTTTTCGTTCTTTCATGAAAAGTAGGCGTAAGCCACGCCCAAAATTCAAAAATTTCTTTTCATACACAAACCTTTTAGTTTCTATTAAGAGACGCAAAATTTTGGCGCGGATTCATTATAAATACCGTTTATTTACAAAAACAATTTTTTTATAGTTTCTAATGAAAAGTGGGCGTCAGCCACGCCCAAAATCAATTTTTTTGATTTCATACACAAGATGTTTATGTGCCAGTAAGACCCACAAAATTAAATGTTTTTCGCTTTAATATAACAATTGTTATTTTATAAAAACAATATTGATGGTTTTGTATGAAAAATAGGCGTAAGCCACGCCCAAACTGAAATATTTTTATTTGATTGGAAGAAAGTTTACCTAAAGCTTATGTGTGCAAAATTTTAGCGTTATGCTTTTATCGTAACTGTACAAAAAACATAATTTAATTTTATTAAATTGAGGTTGTTCAACAAAAATGGCGGTTGTGGGCGTGTTTGTGGGCGGATTTTACCGGTTCAAGAACTTAGCCTTACTCTTGAACCAAAAATTATATATACCAAATTTCAGCTTTCTAGCTCAAAAATTGCGACCTCTAGAGAGTATACATACGGACGGACGGACGGACGGACGGACATGGCTAAATCGACTAGGCTTTTGATTCTGAGTCAGAATATATATACTTTTCTATACCTAACGGTATTATTTCTCTATGTTACAAACTCCACACCAAATACAATATACCCATTCTATGGAATAGGGTATAAAAATCACTCATTGCTTAATTTATTTTAATTTTCTTATTATCCCGCTTTTGCAATCAAAAGTAGTTGTTTTATTTTAAAAAATCGCGCGATTTTTTAAAATAAAACAACTACTTTTGATTGCAAAGCGGGATAGTAAGAAACGGGATAGTAAAAAACGGGATTATAAGAGACGGGATTTTAAAAAGCGGGATTTTAAAAAAGCGGGATAATAAAAAGCGGGATTTTAAGAAACGGGATTATAAAAAGCGGGATATCGAACCCAATCCTTTCTCTTTTTATTTGAATATATTTAAATTTCAAATCATATAACACTAAAGTAATATTTTCAATTTTAACTTTTGTATTCTTTCAAATTCGCGATGGTGACTATCAACTATCAACTATCACCTTACAAAATTCCACCCCAGACATGTAAAAGCGTTAGAGACACGAAGCGGTCTATTATTTAAAAACTCCTTCGCCATCAGGACTTTAAAATAAAAATTGACAAGCATGTTTCAGGAACCAAGTAAATTTGGTCCACGGTACATAAAAGAAGGAGCTTTTAACTAATATAGATACAATTGACCGATAAAACTTAAGGAGTTTGATGATCGGCTTGGCAATGCAATCTTGTTGTTATCACTCGAGTTTTTGTTATTCCATTTAAAATTTTGAAAGTATTATTATTCGTGTCAGACAGATAGTTGATAAAATTATACTTTCGGAGGCTGAACGAACAAGTGAAAAATCTAATTTTGATTAGGTATTGTAAATTGGATTGAAAAAAGAAGATCAACATTGTACTGCTGGGAAATTCAAAACAGGTTAAACCAATGTTAATAATAAAATATTAATATTATTGTCATTTAACACGCAACAGTTATTAAATATGGAAATACAGGAAATGTTAAAAAGATGTACCACACATATGGACACACTAATTAGCTTCGGCCGTACTTGAGAACTTGAGATGCATAAATAATCATTTCGTGATAACGACAAATCTGTTACTAGATAGGTCAATAAAAAAAAATATATATATACACTAATGGTGAAATATAATTGATGACATCGTTCTGTCAGTCCAGATTTTTAATGAGAGAATTTTCGTGGGCAGTAATGCGCCAAAAAATACTGATTTATTCATCAATTTAAAATTGTATTGAAATAACTACACCTATTGGGTTCAATATAATACAGCTTACCTCCAGGAATATATCAGCACAGTCATGCACGACTAAAACCAATGACCCAACACGATGCAGGTTACAGACCCAACTCAATGCCATCAACAATAATGTAACCATATGATGAATGAACATTTGCCAAAAGTCTTTTCTTTTTACGTCAAAGAATTGTGTGCCGGTGAGAGACCAATAAAATGACATCGAGATCATGTAATACCACCAAATATCATTCTCAATAGACTGAAATTAAAACAAAATAGAAACATTTATATTAATAATCCAAGAGACTTAAATAAAGAGTCTATACCTGATGAGGATAACCATACCAGCAGTTTTTGATATCCCAAAACCAAGGTTTATCCCATAATACTATTAATCCAAATATAAAACTGTATGTGTAATAAAGACAGCGCCAAGTGTTTTCACAAAACTTCACCAAAGTTGATGGTTTATCTTGTGCTCTTCGAAGACGCCACCATCTTTGGATTTGTCTTTCAGTCAAATCGGTTTGTTTCATTAAGTTCAAAACCTGTTTAAAAAAAAAAAAAAATGTAAGATAATTGAAATTATATATTTTTTATTTTAAACTTACGGTTTTGTGTCCTAACCGACTTGATTTCTCATAAGCTTCTTGCAATATTGGATTTGGCGATGCTTTTTTTGGTCTTGAGCTTCTGATGCCAAGCGATTTTCCAATCGGCGCTATCCAGAATCTTAAAATAAAGAGACATATTAAGGTAAAAGATGAAAAAATCGCACTTATCAACAGGATAATATCAATATTTGAAATTTAGCCAAGATTGAAGTACAAATAGAAAACGGAGGTGTTGAATCTTAACGTATAGATTGACGAGGACGTTTTGTAGAACGCTGACGTTGACTTTCTTACAGCCCATTGTGAATCACGGCTTCAACCAACATTACCCTCGAGCTAGTCCGGTCTCTGAATAGTATACCTACGCGAAGTCGAGGAGATGAAGAGATGTTTTTGCAGAAAAGAGGTGCGAAACTTCTACAGAAAAGTGAAACAGTCTACATTCGGTTTCACAAGCCGCCATGGGCAGTGCAAAGATCAGAATGGAAACACCATAGTAGAAACGCAGACGATGTTAGGCATCTGGAGAGACTACTTTAACCGACATAGTTGCTTTCAGTTTCGCAAGCAAAAAACATAAGAGTAGGTTTCTGACAAGATATATGCTTAATAAAAGATAATAGTACAAAAGTTCCTAGCGGGGCCGGGGCCTGTGACTTACACTCTCAACGATTCCTGCGAAGACCTAAAATTTATCGCTAAATCCGGACGGCTATCAGAGAAACACTTTCCATGAGATGATTTACTCTTGTCACTTACTCAGGAAGCAGTAGGTACAACGGAAAAGAACTTAGGTGGAGTCAGGGATAATCGAACTCAGAACCTACGGCCGGCGTGGCAGTCCGACTGGGCGATAATCGATCTACGGATTTTCGGTTCTCAAAAAACACACAAGTGCTGTCGATAGTATTTAGCATTCTTTTGTATTAAAATAAAATATGCAGCGCCCAAATAAACAAGCAATGATCTACTTGAGGGCAAGTCGATCTTAAAAACAGAATTTTTTGATTCTGCAAAAACAGTTAGGGCGACCTCACGGTTTAACGGAAAAGCTATTTACTTTTATTTTTTTCCAGAAATTTGGAAAAATTCAGTGGATGTAGTGCTGGGTTCCTAACCTAGAGTTGTGGGTCCGAGCCCCAGTCTGGATATTAATTGATTGGTTATAATTACACAGAGTTTACAGAGAAGAGCCTTAAAAGTGATTGAGGATCACTGAAACAATCTTTTCTTTTAAACACTGCCGAAATATTTCTTGGCTTTTATTATTATATCCTTAAATTCTTGAAGACTATAATCTGTTGAAATGGCCGTTTGCATTCCTCCTCTTGTAGTGAGTGTGAACTATACAAATGAAATTAGCCACCGAGATCGTTCTTTTTGACCCCGTTAGACTTCTTTTTGTGGGGTCTTGCTTAAGTCACTTGCTGATGCTCTGAAAGTCAAATAATAAATGCTATTAAACAAATTCAGACTGATTTATGTGACAAAAGTTATGGAAAATTGGACATTAAATTTCACATATAACGGCTCCTAAACAAATACAAAAATGTAATGATATCTTTCCTTTAATCCTTTAAGAATTGAACACGCTCAATGAAAAATTTTTTTTTAGTACCAAACGATCCTTAAAAGGATCATATTTACAATAATTTTATCGTACGCTTCTGAATGGCAAAAAGAAAATTCCATATTATCCATCGGTTCATTTGATAAGATCACAACAAAGGCAAAATAATTTTAAAAACCGCGAAATTTCTTTGATTAAAACCTTTATTTTTTTGCACGGAAATAATATATAATTCAAGAAATGTAAATTCCTCAAAGCATAAAATCCCCTAAAATAGAATTATCGCACTAATGACACTGAGTCATTCAAATACAATTATGTAGTCTGATATTGCGCAAAAAGAATTGCATAAGAACAATTTTTAAAGTTCGATAACATGACGATAAAACATTTATCTGTTGAATTCACCTACTTCAAATATTTGATACCAAAGAAAAAAAAGCAAACAATTTCTTTGTATATTAATTGTTATTGGAACAGTTGTTATAAAATGTATGCCAAATCTTATTCTTATTTAAAAATTTAAAAACTATTTTTTAAAATAATTTTGTTTCAAAGAATTATTGAGTTGATGTTGAAACGCTCTTTTGATTTTAGTATACCTACCTAATAAATATCTATTAGCAACCTTCAAACATAATCTCTAATTAATTCCAAACAATAAAATAATGATCATAGTATATTTGAAATTAGAGGCTTGTGAAATTTCAAGAATAACGTTGAAAAGAAACAAGTGCGATCCAATTCTGTCTCGTCTTCAGTTTATCTAGCACTTACGTTTGAACAGGTGACACATTTTACATCACGCGTTGATTACTTTTAGTATCAGTTCTTCAATTCAAAAGCGGTTTCGTCTAATTAGATGACTAAGGGACTTTTTTTTTATTATATGCGTACTATTTGCATTAAGGTTATTCTTATCTATGCCTATACAAAAACAAAGATCACCTTTTTTAACATAAATAGTTTTTTGAATGCACAAAATTAAAAAAATATTTTGTTTCATTGGCATCAGTTTAGAATACACACAAATAAGCTATAGATCTACCAACTTTGTACCGCCCATCTCTGAATATAAGTTTATCAATAACATTGCCATACTTTGAAATTTATACTTAATAATAATTTAATCTTAAACGCAATTGTGTGTTTACATATATTTTGAGCTATTACTTCCCCTTGATAGGTGCCATATCCAAAATGAATTTTATTACACTTTGCTGCATACATTAATTTTTGTTTTGTTTTGTTTAAATTGAGACGCTTTATTTATTTTGTATGTTAATGAAGTATTCAAACTATATGAATGCATAAAGGGAAGCGAAGAAAAGTTGCGTTCAACTTCACACAAGGAAAACACAACTTCAAGCGGGAGAAGGAACTATCTAGGTACTCAGCCTATTGACGCAAATCTAGATTACAGATAAGATAACAGGAATATCCTTATGTTTTTCTCCGTAGTGTATAATTTATGAAAGCAGCTTTTAAATTCATTAAAAGCAACTGCTATTGCACTTGAATGTTATAGATCTTATGTGACGGTTTATTGTCAACAAAAAGACACCAATGATCATCTGTAAGTTGGTTTTGATGTACCCCTTCTTCGTTATATTAGAACTTACCTTTCGGAACGTTAAATCCGCATTGCCTTCGATGGTTTTCAGTCTGCTATCCACAAAATAAATCCGGTGTGGTGTCAGTCTCTGACTGTCTTCCTAATCTTTATAAATGATCTCTTCTAAGACTTCTAAATTCTAATCCACTTAATTGTTTTGCTGACGACAGTACCCTCTGCTTTTCATATTCGTTTCCATATTCATAGTCCTGTTCTTTGGATGTGGTATTGTATATTATACTGCTATTGAGTTCCGATCTTTGCAGTATTATCTAATTGGGAACTATCAACCGCGGGGAATTAAAATGCTTGAAAAATTCAATGCTGCCTCCTGTCGTTGAAGCATAATTTATCCTCATGCCACTAGCCATATGTGGCGCTTGCATTGAGGAATCCGAAACGCTTTGTGTTCTAGGTATGTGTATCACAAACCACCTTTTGTGGAACGAACACATTCGACGTCGCCAAAAATGCCGCTAAGTGATTAGGATTCATAAATCGATGTAAGAAATATTTTTCCCCTTCCGATATGGCTACAATTTACAAGGCATACACATTCGCCCGAAGCTTGAGTATATCTCAGCAGATGACTGTCACTCACTTGCGCCTCCTGGATAGGATCCAAATAAGAGCAGTTTGATAGGTGAAAGAGCTATTACAGAAACATTTGCTTCGCTCGAACATCGCCGTAATGTTTCTTGTCTAAGCTTATTTTATATCTATTTTCATAAACAGTGCGAAAAAGCAAGTAATGCTAACCAGTTTACCCTTGAGCATTACTTCGGACGTACTGTCAAGTACAGGGATTAAACAAAAATGTGGAATGCTTTAGCGGGCTATGCCTTTCGCTTCCTTTTTAATATTCAGAGCTTCAAAATGAATGTGAATCAATCTTTCATTACAAAAAGACATTCCTACAATGATATCAAAAAATGTTACCCTATTTTAGCTTCTTCGCTGAAATATTTTTTCAAGCGATCTCTCGAGTCTGGAACATTTTCTCGCGTATGGAAAGATTCATTCATTACTCCCGTCCTCAAAAAGGGTAATAAATCTGACATCACCAACTACAAACGGATTCCAAACTTTTTTTTATTCCAAAGCTGTTCGAACAAGTAGTTTGTGACAGTATAACGTCACAAATTTAATCTGCTATCAACAACATGGCTTCATGCAGAAGCGGTCTACTGTGACTAACTTAGTAACCGTTATGAACAAGTGCTAAAGGGCATAAGAAACTGGACATGACCTGGATTGTGTCTTCGCAAACTTTTAAAAAGCTTTTGACCAACCCTTACATGAAGTAATTGTTTTTGAATTGAAAGCTTTTCGTTTGGTTTTGTTAACTGGATAAATATTCATATCTCCAAATTAAACCATACCTACATAGTTATTATCAGATTATTGTTTTCTAATACTTTTTTTATAATATAAGGCAGCCATCTGGGTCCGATACTTTTAATACTCGTTATTAATGACGTCAACTAGTGCATTCGTTCTATTGCGGTCCTTGTTTTAGCTGACAACATGCTAGGAATTTTCTCAAAAAGAATGTTAAGGATCTCAAAAGTGTTTGAAGACCAAGAAAAACTTGCGAATCAACTGTTTTGGCTGAAAGGATTTGATGATGATGAATGTACCAGTATCAAACTGAATGAATATTAGAGCTCTGCGTTCGATGTATTGGTATTGTAAGACAAATATAGGTAAAGAAAACATATATTCTCAAGAAAGAACTCGACCGAGTAAGGTCGCCCAAAGGTGTTTAAATAAAGGAATGAAGCGGTTTTTTTATTAATCCACTATAAAATCTTTGTGTTTTATTTAATTTATATTCCTTTCCGCTGATTTGTCGATACAGTACCCAAGGGGAGGACATTTTTTGAGGTTCAATACTTCAGACGAGTTTAAAGAACTTGCTGATGATTAAGAGTGCCCTCTGCAAGGCGAGTTTTTTTTGGGCTTTTTGTTGATGACAAGGTAGAACCAATCACCCTGGTCTTGATATGTTGGTCTTTCAGAGGCATTATACTTATATCACTCTTAAAATACAACTAAACAGCTGGAATTGATGGTATATCTGCCGAATTTCCAATGCAGACCCCGGACACTGTTTAAAACAGTTTGGGAAAACGAAACCATTTACAGGGAATGAATGGACGGAGTTATCGTCAAGCTACCGAATAAAGGTGAGATGTCAAGAATTGTAACAACTGGCGTATTATCACAATTTTGTCCGTATTTCCGCTAATAGCAACTATTATGCTCGAGATAATAAAGTCCAGAACAGACTCTACGCTCCAGAGGCACCAAGCGGATTTTCGGAATGGTCGATCTTGTTTTGATCACATTAACATCTAACGAATAATCCTTGAGCCATCATTGCCGCTCTACCTCATGTTCATTGATCGCATTAATTTATAGATCTTTTGATGCTAGAGGCGTCTCAAGTAAAACTGATGTCATAATTAAATAATCGTACAACAATGCAATATGCTTGGTTTTTTACAGTGGACAGTTTTCGATTTTGGCGAAAATGAGTCTTGGTATTCAATGGAATCCGTTTCACAAGTTAAGGCATGTGGACTATGTTGATAATATCCGTACAGAGGCAAACGGTACTAATGCCCTTAGCTAAATATGTGATTCGCTTCACCAAATGAATAAGCTGGTTTAAGGATTAACGCCAAAAAGACAAAAATAATGCACACCAGCCGAAACCCGATAGTAGAACAGACCTGGACGTCAGCAATTGAATAAATAAAGCTCATAGTTCTTTGGGAATACGTTATTTAGTGTGAAACTCTACAAAAATTTCGCTTCGTGTCAAGTTGAAACTCTTTGAGTTCAACGTGAAATCTGTGATGCTATATCTTGTGGCCACAAACCTGCCTTAGGACTGAACACACAAAAGTGGCTGATGACATCAAGCAAAGAAAGCAGCGCTGAGAAACACTGATGAAAATATAGCAAAGCAGTGCTTTCAATAGAAACTTGAAGGATCAAGGAGGTTAGTCAACTGTCATGAAGGAAGCTCAGTCCAAGAATTTGCAGTGGTCACAGCTGAGATGTCGTGGCAGGTGCCGAAAGAGATGGAAGAATCTGGTTGCCGCACTGTGCTCCAAGAGGAGTCAAAGTGTTGCCGCCAACAGCAGCTTCCGAAAAACAAGATGAAGGTTGTTGTCTAGTGTATACCTTTAATTCGTTGAAGATCATTCTTATTACGTGTCACGTTACTATGTTAATCTGCTATAAAAAATAATATTATACATATAATTACTTATATAAAATAATCTTCTTAACAAAATGTATTTTATTTAAATATCTAATTCGGAGATCAAAGCCTTCAAACACTCCAAAAACCTTCACTTAGTAGTTGGTCTAAACGACCCGCATTTTTGAATAATTATTTTAAAAATTATCGGTTCATGGCACGAACAAAAAATGTTGTTCTTTCAATATTTAGAAGTAATAGATTAAATTAAATCTATGCGTTCATGTTGCAGCCATGCCGTCGTGTGCCACTTAACCAGCATGAGCTGTCAATTAACAATTAACTTCGTGAAAAACCGTCCCTCGTCTATCGTCCATTGGTTGGGCCAACGCGTCTAAAGAAATCTCTTTTTATAGAAACTAATATGCAACTTGATGTGTGCCTATTTTGTGCTTCCAAATTATTATAAAGGTTAAGGTCAGGTCACTTATCGGTGTTAATAATCTCATCAAAAAGACAGACGTCCACCATGCAAATGCAGACCATTCCAGTTCAAACTCAACATAGCAACACATCATTGGGTCAGCGTATAGAACGACCTAGTTTCACTAGATGCGAATGCGAGAAGTAATTGCTGCCACACAAATCGCATCGTTTTGACTCTCGAAAATATCAAATCTGTCATGCATAGCACGATTTTCAAAAAATATAAAATAAAACATTAAAATACTGATAGAATCATCTATGTACATATATGAACGTCATAATGTAGGCACATATACACAATTCAATAAGATTTAGCATCATCAGCAGACATTCGATTGGCTACCATCAAACTTGAATGTTGAATGTACATTGGACACAATCAACATTCACATTCAACGCAACTCGATACCTCTGAGTTGATGAAAATTTGCGAAAGATAGAGCGGTTTGTTGCACACAAAAGTTAGAATAGAACGTGGGGTTTTATAAAAATACAAAAAAAAATGATAAAGTAGAAATATCTTTCAGAAACCCCTCACTAAACGCACGAAGAATGTTTGGCTTTGGGCGTTTCCAATGAAGTGGTTTAGGTTATAACAATTTCCAACAAGCACGTACTTATGAGCATCGCGTTTCAAAGGAGAAAGACACAACGCGAACGCCGCAGGTCGGAAGAACCTTGCCCGTTAGTCAATAGCCAGGAAACATCAAAGCAAACCATAATTTATTTGAGTATAATTTTGGCTAAATAAAAATGTACTTACCTTTCTAGAGTATATCGTATCAGCATTACAATAACAGCTAATGGAAGTGGCCATATCAGATGCCTGTAGTCGGCATGATTAACATCTGGACGGGATCCCGGTGCTATGTCCTCCCACGTTATGTTGGGCGGAAGCCATATATGTGTTGACCAGAATGTGTTTCCGATTTCTTTGATAAAATCCATTTTATATGTTTGTTTTATTATTCGAGCAGGTTTAAAGAATTATGTTTAATTCAAGGGTTTGTATCTTTTATTTAGTTTTGTTATAGTTAATAAACTTAACTTTTCTTTTTCTTTTGCTTGTTTGAGTCCGAGTTGAGACAACGATTTATTTTCGTATTTTTGTTGCTCAAGTGGTTGGTGGGGGGTTATGCGCACAATTTATATTTACAGAAGAGATTATTATAGAAGGAGTTATTCATTTTTATATTTAGTTTTTTTAATTGTTAATGATTCATGTTGAAGCACACTTCGCGTGAATTTAATGACTTTCGAAATTACAAGCAAATTGATAAGCAGAAAGCAGAAACCAGAAACCCACGACCGCTGAAAATCGGTGCTGAAAAAGTACTCGTTCTGCAATTGTGACGCATAGCAACGCTTGGCCATGCATGTTATTTTGACAGGTGTCAGTGGGACAATTTTTGACAGATAGATGGGCTACACATGATACAACTAATGTGGATTTTTTTTGGGAAAAGGAAATTTGATCAAAAATTTGATCAAATTTGCTGTCCAATAAAACGGCAGATAGCTAAGATAAGTTTTTGTTATTGTGTGTGTGTTTCTTTTGACGTTCTTAATTTGAGGCGTGTTTAACCATACGACAATGTCTAACGAGATTGATTTTTCTGTCATGTTATCTTCGTTGGAATAATCTTTAAGCAATTTTTCTTTAGATTTTCGTGTAATATATTTCGACATTAATATAATAATGTAGCTGCAATTAATTATTTCATAAGTTAAAATGTAATTCAATGTCTTTTTAATGTTTTGTAAGTCGGAAAGTTTTGTTCGCAGTTGAGTCATAATTTAATATTGATTAAATAAAGTTCACCGGCTAAACACACCCAACCAAGCAAATGTCAGATTTTTACACACAAGCACGAGGGAATGCAAACAATTTGTAAACGGAATTTCGATTCGGGTGGACATTATTTAATTTTAGTTCTGCCGCAAAGTAGATAGTTTATTTAAATGGCCTCCCACACCCTTAAATATATCTATATATATATAAAATAACAACTACCTAGGATTCGTTAAAGGATGCATTAAAATCACTTCGTCATGAACATTGTCAGAGTAATAAACAAAAGTTTACAAATGACTCGTTGTATGGGAGAAGTGTTCCCGGAAAAAATGAAAAGCCATCGAATAGAAAGCTATAAAAACTATACCTAACAAATCTTTAGTGAATTCGACACAACCGTTGCCAACTTATGGAACAGCTATGTTATGAAGTAGGAATAAAATCCGGGCTCAATCACTGCATCCTTTTCAAAGCGATTCAATTCATTATACACTCTGTTCATTTTAATTTTGCAAGTTCATAGTTCATACAATTTATTTTTAAATTGTCAATTAATTTTCACTTCAACCGTTTGTATTTATTTGTTATTATTTTAAAACTTTGATCACTTATCTAAAAAGAATTCTTTTTCCACAATGAAATTCACAGAATGCTAAAAAAATAAACAACAAAATTTGACGTTTGAGAAATGTCAAATTTTTGTAGTGTGCGTGCAAATGTGTGTTAAATCTCAATTTAAAATGAGATTTCATTTGGGAGGTATGATTTGATCAAACACCACAAAAAAATATGATCATTGCCCAAAAGAAAAACACTTTTTGATGTTTGATCATATTTCACACGAAAAAGATTTGATCAAGCGACCCAAAAAAAATCACATAATAAAGATATGGCATTGCGCATGGTGCCAAAAAAAACGTCAAACTATTGTCAAAGTCCCGGGTGTTCTTATGACGTAGGCGCATAGGGTAGAGCGAAACAAAAAAGTTAAACGGGAAGGCGAAAACGAGAAGGCAGGTGTTCTTAAGGTGTTCTTATGACGAGATGCGCAGAACAAATCAAAAATGAAAATTGGAATGCGTTATCTCTAGTAGTTGTATCATGGATGGGCTAGAGTGCAGCCACATTGTAGGTAAGAAATATAGGAAAATCTATTAACCGTCAGTTCACATCAGACAATAATGTATAAGGAGTTTACTACAAGCATTGTATATAACTGTAATCTATAGGAATATCACTTGGGTGTTGTGTTTTAAGTACTGCCTTGCAACATAGGACCGCTGCTGAGGCGCCATCTATGGACGAAGTTCACAAACACTTGATTGGTGAGTTAGGAGTGGTTTTTGTCAGAGTTCCATGGGAAGAAAAAACAACAATAGAAAACATTTGATGTCAAGTAGAAAATACAACTAGCGCCACCATTGATGAAGTTCAGAACTAAACAAAAATGTTCCATGAAATTACTATACAAATGTACATACAATGAATTCGCTTATTTCGAAATGAGAAGAAAAAGTGTTTTCCTCTGAGTTTGCTAATTTCGTTTGAAAACTCGGTATATTTCTTTCCTCCTTATTCCTTACATTTTTAGCTTCCCTTCTGCATCATTCAGTGGTAATTGTGCTAGAAAAATTTGCATCCTTATTTCCCTGAAATGATGTTCATATGAAATAATTTCGAAATGGAACTTTTTTTTAACAAAATATCCTCGTTTGACCCAATGAAAACTCAATATTAGAATTATTCATACAAACTTCAAGGATTTCGCATGTGGTAGCCTTTCAGCAGTAACCAATACTCCCTCTTACCACGGGAAATTGAGGACCGTTTTCGCAAAACTCAACAAGTCCATTTTGTTGAGTTTTGCGAAAACGGTCCTCAATTATTGTCAATATCCAAATTTAACTTCTCCTTATAGAACCGTAAAGGCATTAGGCGGAAATTCACTTCAGCTGAACTGCACTGCGACTGAACTGCACTTCAGCGACAGTAAACAATTTTGTTGGTGTCGATGGATTTTTGTGTGCAGATGAGAGGGCATATTTTGTGCGTATGATTTAATTTTTAATTTGCGTGGCAACAATTGACACTAGCCCTTGACACCCAACTAGCGGCAACAAATTTCTTGCTGCTTTACAAACTTCCAGTCAACTGGAACACAGATAGGTATCTGACAATTAACACATGAAGTAACTTGCTTGCCAGTAGGTGGCATGTGTGGCAGGAAGGAAAGGCAAAATATCATAAACATCGCCCATTTCAAGTATGAAATTTAAAAAAAATGAGATGTCGCCCATTTTCTATGGATTAAATTTAAAAATAGGTATCCTTTATTTTTTGGAGGTGAATGCAAGTTTTTGAATTTTTAAGAATAGATATCGCAAGTTTCTATGTCAAATTTTTAAGTTGTTAATTTTTCCCTGAAGTGGCGTGCCTTGAGCTAGCATCGCGATTTATTATTTTGGCGATATTTTTTTGACAATTTTTGTATGAAGCTGACATTTAGACTAGCAGTCAATATTAGATCCATGACAAAAAAGTTCAAAGTGCTTATATGTATAGCTTATTCGCATGAAAAAAAAACTAAAAATATTTAAAATGGATAATGAAGAGGCCATGCTTGTCGCGCGAGCAAGTTGTCAAACTTTGATCGAAAGCCTCAGGCTCGCCTTGTGCGCTATCAAAAGTTTTTGTTGTTGTTAAATATAACGCCATTGTATACAAAGTGATCGGTATAAGGTGCACCAAAAAAAGAGCGATTTGGTTGGGTTAAGACAAGGGAAAAATTGTATGGGAGCGGGGATCTATTCCTATTCCCCACCGTTTAGCCGGAGGGGCAATTTTCAAACAAAGACTTAAACTGAAAAAAATATGAATTAAAAATAACATACTTCCTAGAATGCCATTTCATAAGTAGGTACCTTTTTGTTAAGCCTCTCTTCTTACCTATATTGTATTTTTAAATAAAGTTATTAAGTAAAAAAATTAATTTTCAAACTTAAAATTTTGAAGAAAAATTAATTTTCAAACAAATTGTTTTAAAAATTACACATTATGAAAGTACTATTTTTGTTGTCAAAATTAAATGCTCTTATTACGACTTACGACTTTTTATTGCCTAGCTATTCAAAAATAACCGAACAGGAGTTGCAAGCAACGTTTTCGCTGAGTTTGTTTGAATAGTGTTCGCTACATGTACGCAAAAGTTAAAGTATACAGGGTGTTTCCTGTATCGTAGATAATATTTTCGGAAATGATTTTAGACATGTTTGAAAAAAAGAATAGTTCTGTGGTAAGGTCTTTCTAAATTTTTTACATCACTGACAAAGGTTTTGTCTCAGAAGAAATTAATACGAGCCGTTCGTTATTACGTTATTGCGTTCAAGTAAATCTGATATCTTGTCTCAGTCTTAAGATAACCAGTTTTTAGCATGTTCCATTTTCCCTGCCCATGCTCATTTTTTAAATTTTGGGTCAATTATCTCCGAAAAATGCGTTTTAAACATAGGGCCCTATTCATAGATGTTTACTAAAGTTGTGATTTACTAACCTACAGGTTAAGCTGAATTCTTTACATAAACACAGCTGCTATTCATAAACAATTTTCTAGCTGTGTTTAGCTAGTAACAGCTTAATGCAAAAATCTACTATAATTATACTTGAAATTATGATATTGATAAAGAATCGCTTCCCTATCGATCAGCGAAACCAAGCATCACTGCTCGTGGTTAGTGGTAATATGGTGGACCGTACAACAATATACCACGGAGCTGTTTACTGTTGACATGTTGTTCTCTCTTCTGATCTGCCTGTCTCTCTTTGTCTTGTGTTTGTCTGGGCTCTGGGCCTTTGGTCGTTGTCACCCGTGCCTGACAAAAAATAAATAAGAAATCGTTCATTTAATTTTAGATAAATCAGTTAAGAAGACACCAAAATATTGTAGATGATAAAAAAACGACTTCAAAATGAAGTTCCTGACTTGTGAATGGGAATTGAACAAAATGTGGAAGCTGTTATCCCAGCTTTTTGCAATAACAGAAATTAGCAGATTTATGACAAATGTTGCTGTTTCTTAGTCTCGATATCGTTGACAAAATTTTTTATCATTTAACTCGAGTCTATTGAACTCTGCTTTATAAATTTTCTTTTCAGGTCTGGCTGGTGGCGCAATTTCATACAACATATCTACATATGTCTTCCAGAATTAAAAAAATCTAGTTCAGTTCCACGTCTATTGACATTTTTAAATAGTATTTTCAGAATTTCCAAGGTATTTTTTTTTGTATCGACTTGCTACTCACAGACAAAAGTACCAACCTATACGTTTTTCAATTATTGTATGACAGTAGTAGTTTAAAAGTAATAGACGGAGAGCCAGAGACAAAAATAGTTACGTCATTTGATAACGCAAATAATTAATTTTATTGTAATACTTCAACACTGGTGACAGATAATCGCGAAGTCTGCCAAGCGTCTAGTGGTGGGTGTGGCGGCCATGGACCCCCAAAGGGGTAAAAAAAATCGACCTAGTTACGTCATTTGATAACGGCTGATTTTTTCCTAGGTTGTAGCCGGTGATGTCACGAACTCGTTTTTGACATTGTCAGACATTTTGGGTGGTGGAAACGGCCGGCAGACGCCCCCCAATAGGCGGAAAAATCGGACCTACTTACGTCATTTGATAACGATTCTGATAAAAACCATAGTTTAGGTTGGCTCCTCAGTAGTCTATATACGCGTTCGCTGACAAAAATCTTGGTGGAAAGTGCCCGGCAGACGATGTCAAAGATTGGATGATTTTCCGATAGTATGATAAATACCGGGTTGTAGATAGCCAAATTTTTGGGTTTTTAAGCAGTTTTATATAATTTAAAGTCAGAATATTAAAATCAACTTGAAATTTATTTACAAAACATAACGTAAGTACTTTTAATTTAAAACATAAATAAATAAATTAATTCTTTTTTTCCATGTTAAATTTCAGAATTATTGCAACTCCTTGTCGTCATGATCATCTTCTTCGTCGGCGTCATCATCATCATAATTTTCGTCGTCTGCAAAAATTATTATTATTACAAGATTGTCAGGATATCCACATTAATTTCATTGAAATGTTATAATGTAACATACCTGTGACATCAATTGTATCGTCGTAATTATTTGGTTGAACAATAATGTCATTAACAATGATAGGATATTGTTCACCTTCGAACCAACGTAAATTATAATTCTGCTCCTGTTGCACCCAACCATTTTCATGAGGTAATAATTGTGTAGGTTGCTTTAAATTAACGTTTCGCCAAAGGCTGCTGTTGAAATTATCCTACTCAGTTTTGACTAACTATTTTCTGTAATCGAAGAAGCCTGAATAGCTTGTTTATTTTAGGTTTTCATTAGTTGTCATAGTAACCATATAATATAATCTGAATTATAGCTTAGAAACGTTTTTTGTATGAAATGTATTTTTTCTTCCATCTAGTTTGCTCTTTAAATAAACATCATTAATATTGTTCTATTAAAGTCTAGAATTTTCTGTTTTGTTTCATTTTGGTTGGTTTTGAGTTTTTCAACGATTGGAGAACTCGAATAAGTTCAATAGGTTATTGGCCCAGTTTAACGCAGAATAAAATATATCTGTGAATCTACGTAATTTGTGTTTTGCAATTGAATTTTTTTTTTCGGATAATTGCTGGAGATACTTCTAGAAGGGTTAATATAACACTAAGGCGTATTTTTGCAGAATAGACAAAAATGGAAAAGGACTCTTCTACAATCGAGAAACTAATTGATTCATCACAATGGATGATGTGGAAATTCCAAGTGCGTGTAAACCTTATGGCATTGGAGCTCTATGACTACGTCGATGGAACATCAAGAAAACCAACAGATGTACTCTTGTTGCCTGCATGGTCTAAGAATGATGCTAGGCACAGAAATTAATAGTGAACTCATGTGGGTCTAAAGTTCTTATTCATTTGTGCAATTATTCAACATCAAAAGAAATGTGGGACAAACCGAATTCTACTTACGAACAAACCAACGATTCACCGAAACATCTTTTGGAGGAGCAGTACTACGCTTGCCATAAAAACCAAGCACACGATATCGCAACTCATATTTCAACTCTAGAAAACTTGGCACAAAAATTAAAGCTAGCCGGTGTCACCATAGATGACAGCATGCTGATAACGAAAATACTGATGACTTTACCTTCGGAGTACCGACATTTTTCTACAGCATGGGATTCCACAGCACAGGAAAATAGAACGATTACGAACTTGACGAATCGGCTGATGGTTGAGGAAAGTCGATTAGGAGTTGGCAATATGAATTTAGGTGAAGTTGGAACGAGTGAAGCGCTGCTGGCCAAAAGAAATACAGGTTCTCTCAAGAATCAAAATCAGCAAGGTTTTAAGAAAACACATAAACCGAAGAGACCTGGCAAATGTTTTAAATGTGGATTAACTGGACACTGGAAACGCGATTGCAAATTACAGGTACGATCTGATGGGGACAAGGCTTTTTTCAGCAACATTGCTCAGTCTCAGTACGTCTGATGCCTGGTTCGTTGATTCAGGAGCCACTAATCATATGTGTAGACGTCGAGATTGGTTTACAACGTATTCTCAACTAGATACCCCGGTTGAAGTTCTTCTTGGTGACGGAAAACTGATGCATGCAATGGGAAAAGGAGACTTAAAAGTGTTATCTTACAATGGAATTCATTGGATCGAGAAAACCATTAAAAATGTTTTATATGCACCAAAATTGTATGCGAATTTGTTCTCTTCGACAAAGGCAATGGACAATGGTCACACGAGCTGGTCAGATCAAAATTCGTTTAAGCTGCTAGATGGTGAGAGTGTTGTTGCAGTGGGAGCAAGACAAGGTGGGTTGTTTCAAATGCTTTTTAAAATCATTGAGCCAGTCCACGACAAATCAATGGTCGCTTTGAAGGCTGATACTCTCCGCATTTGGCATGAGCGTCTAGGCCATCAGAATTTACCACATGTTCGCAGTTTTTTGAAGAGGAACAAGATTGATTTTGTCGACCAAAACTTTGACTGCGATGGATGCGCGTTTGGCAAACAACATCGACTCAGTTTTAGTTTGCGCCCAGATAGATCAACAAAATGCGGTGAAATTATCCATGCGGATGTTTGCGGACCAATGGAACAAGATTCGCTAGGAGGTTCAAGATATTTTGTACTTTTCAAGGACGATTTTTCAAAGTTTCGTTTTGTATATTTCCTCAAGAACAAATCGGAGGTACATATTTGAAAAGTTTAAAATAGTTCTAAAGTTAGCTGAAAAACAATGTGGTCACCCCATTAAGATCCTTCAAACAGACAATGGGTTGGAGTTCGTTAATAATCCCATGAAGGTGCTACTGGAGGAAAATGGTATACATCATCGTCGATCTATTGCATACACGCCGGAACAGAATGGTTGTGTTGAACGTGAGAACCGAACAATCATGGAATCGGCTCGGACAATGCTTCACACAAAAGGACTGGATCTAAAACTTTGGGCAGAAGCAGTACAGACAGCAGTGTTTGTTTTAAATCGGACAGGAACTAGTACTGTAAAGGACAAAACGCCATACGAACTCTGGTACGGCAAGCAAGCTCGATTTGACCATTTTCATATTTTTGGCTCAGAGGTTTACGTTCATATCCCTAAGCAAAAACGGAAGAAACTAGATGCAAAGTCAAGAAAATGCATATTTATTGGATACGATGAAAACCAAAAAGGATTACGTGTCATGGACAATGCAAATTGTGTTTCGGTAGTTCGTGATGTAAAGTTTTTGACAGAGGAACCATCTAATGTCACTTTTATTGAGGAAGATTATGCGGTCTACAAGGAACCGGTAAGTGAAAATGTTTTAAGAGAAGAAAGCGAACACGTTGATAAAGAACCCTGAATTTCATAGACGCAGCAAACATATCGATGTTAGATACCACTTCATTCGCGAAAAATTTGAGGATGGCTGTTTCAGCTTGCAATATGTTTCAACCAAAGATATGATAGCAGACATATTAACCAAGGCTTTACCAAGAGAGCGGTTCCAGTTTCTGCGTTCATTAATGGGGGTTTGTGAAAACTATAATTTCGAATAACAATGCTATTTTTGTGAAGAACTTACATATGTTTTATTAAGTAATCCAGTTATATTAATTTAATTTGTATTTTTTGTAATGTTAAAGAGTTGTCAAAAAGTGGGAGTGTTGAAATTATCCTACTCAGTTTTGACTAACTATTTTCTGTAATCGAAGAAGCCTGAATAGCTTGTTTATTTTAGGTTTTCATTAGTTGTCATAGTAACCATATAATATAATCTGAATTATAGCTTAGAAACGTTTTTTGTATGAAATGTATTTTTTCTTCCATTTCCATCTAGTTTGCTCTTTAAATAAACATCATTAATATTGTTCTATTAAAGTCTAGAATTGTCTGTTTTGTTTCATTTTGGTTGGTTTTGAGTTTTTCAACGATTGGAGAACTCGAATAAGTTCAATAGCTGCAAATATAATGGGCTCGTAAAATTTTTTGCTGTAGTTCGGATTTACAAGGTGGCAAATTAGTAGCGTCGATATTTTTGAACTGTTTGTTGAAGGGTTCACTGTTGCTTTTCGCCTTGAAAGTTGTGGTAAAAATTTCGAATCTTCCTTCGTTTACGTTATCGGCTCTTCTCACGCTATACATCCGACACACAAATCTTTTAAGAATTGAAAATACCTCATCCTGTGACTCAACCTTTTGAGTCAAACTTGAATCAGACAGTTTCACAAACTCTTCTTGGAATTGTGAGCTCTTTTCAAGGAGGGAAAAGGTTTAATTTTACCTTTCCTGAAGAATGCCGGGTTGTAGTCGCATCCAGTCATAGCATGGAATCCCAATAAGGCTCTTGACAAAGAGTGGCCTAGGTTGTCATACAGTTTTGTGATATCTATATACCTTTGGTTGTTCGCCACACCAACATCCATCCAAATACTCGTTGAATAAGTAAGGCGGTCCATGTTTCCTAGCATTATAATTAGAATATCTGTGTCTGAGCATTTGATAACAACGTTTGCGTTACAAGCAATATTGCAGATATGATACACTATTTTTGTATCGGCTTCTTCATGAGTTTCGCAAGACAAATTTTCATCTAATGTTCGCTTCACTGAATTTTCGACGACCACATAGCTATAGCATTTATCAAAATTTAAGTTGATTGTTTTATTGCCAATAAGAGGTGCCATTTCATAGCTCGACCAATGTGCAATAAAAAAATTAACTAGCGCTGGCTTAAAATGAGCGTTTTTCAATTATTTTCCAAAATCGGTTGGTCTTGCTTGATCTGCACCGGAAATGACATAGGAACGATTTTGGTTTCCGTCTCTTCGTTCACGTTCAAGATCTTTGATAGGTGAGAAGTATTGGTCAAAGATGATATCCACTCTTGATGCACTTGATCGAGTAATCATTTGGATTATTTTTTTTGATATATTGCCATACGTCTTTGGAACCTCTTTCATCAGGTGTAAAATGAAAAATCCATCGAATATCATGATGTCGATCCTCGGTGGTGGCTCACTCATAATTCTTTTCTCCAACAATTTCAGTAACGCCGCTTTATTAGTCTTGAAAATTGTCCCATCAATTTGGCACATTGACATTGGAACAGGAGTTAAAGGGTACGATAGTACCTTCGCAATGTCAATATGTTGTTCCATTGATAATCCCAACATTCGCCCAAGCAAGTCTCTCTGTATCTTTATTTCTTGTACTTTGTTTCCAATTTTCACTAATTTTTTTTCAGAAGCACTGGAGAAATTAGAGATGATGTTTCTTTTGATTGACTTCTCAAATCGATCATTTGCCACAGCACATTCCGAAATAAAATTTTCACGCAATTGATTACCAGTTTTTTCGGCATTGACAAGAAATCGGTGACGACGTCTGAAGATGCTTTTCCCATGGAAATGTCTGGGCGAAACGGGTTAACGTTTGCCGTCACGATTTCCAAAAATTTGGCGAGATCAGCAGGATTTTTTTTATTCGATGTCGCTCCAAATCTCCAGTAATATCTTGAGATTTATGTTAACCAGTTTCTTCGTATACGTGGGATATTACAGTTGATCGTATGCTATGACTTTTGGACCAACGTTGACGGGCTGATATCGAATTTGTAAAATGTATTACACCAGTCAGACGTCTTGCAGCATCAGCGTTTATCGTCTGTTCCAAAGTCAAGTCGATGGGTTGCCTTCAGTTCGCTTGACACCAAAACCACCTTGATTGAATGTTGTCTTTAATCCTGGATGGGTAATGTCAACCTTTAATAAGTTGTCGTGATACTTTACAAGCCAACGTATATAGTTTGGTTGGTTGAACGTGAAAAACATGTTGGATATTTTTGCCAAAATGTACTTAAAAAGCTCAAAATCAGCAGTGCGGGTGATCCTTCTAAGAATGTGGTAGTAATTGATCAAATTATTATATATCATATAAAATTTCTCTGTTTTCCCATGCTTTCCTTCAAGTGTTGATTCTTGATACTTTGAATATTTGCATAAAAACTGTGCAAGATCTCCATTCTCATCAATAGGAAGTGAAGGTTTCTGTTTTTGAAAATTGTCGAGTTCAGAGATTATGTAACTGTTCATCCTCGAGAAAAGCTCGGAAATGCAAGATTTCAAGAGCCAACGCAATCATCGGGTGCAATCGCTTGCATCGGTTAAAATATTTCCCACTGATAAACCCGTTTACCGATCCACTTGCAAGTAAGTAAATAATGATATGAAAACTGCCAAGATGAATACAAATATTATCAAATCTTGGCTGCTCCGTAGCTTGAATTTGCAATGCAACCTTAGCAATCGCTAAATCATACGTTACTTGAATATATGATTGTTCACATTCTTCTGCAGCTTTTTGACTTTGAATCATGGTTTCGATTACAACTGATGAATTTGTTGGAGAAACATTTATTGGAGTTAAATAGGCCACTTTTTGTTTTGGGCTGTCGTCTTGTATTATTTTACTGTTGTATCCAACCCACATCGGTGTATTTATTAATTTGCAAGCATCCATATCAGATCAATTTGTTTAATTGATTTCAAATTGTTTGGAAGTATTTGGCGTTTTTCATCTTCCATCGGCAATAAAACGTCAACCATCTTAGGCCTTTTTGGGTATGACTCTAAATCAGGAATGATTGCTTCGAAGGTTCTTCTTTTTTTTGTACTTCGCATTTGGGTAGCATCCTCGATTTGGCCACGATCATTTGCTTCCAAAACATCAACATCAGCGGTCTCATTCATATTTTGAAACATAATTCCGACCGTATCGTGGAGGGTTTCTTTTCCATTGCAGGTTTCCACATATCGGTCAAAATTGTCAAATGCTAACCCTGTGCATAAATTTGAGGAGTGTTTTATACCTTGTGGACAGATACTCGCACGATCAGTCGCAGAAAAAGTTGCCTCAGTTTCGAGTTCTTCAATGGTATTGTAGCTACAGCAATGTCCGTACCGATTTAATATATCGATTACTTTTCGGCTACTTGTAAGGCTTTTCATTGTCATACCCAAAGTGATATGTTTTGAAGTTTTCACCTGGCCATTTCTGATAGCGTAGACAGTATCTTCGGCAAAAGATTTTACTTTTCTCAAACAATCCGTACTTTGTCTGCGTCGAGTATTCATACCAGCGAGAAGGTTTAGAAAAAAATCATGTAGACCCTCAGGAATTAAACATTCACCAGCAATCAAATCCTTTGTTGTTACATTATTTGGTAATCGATTTCTCTGCATTTTTAAAACCTTTTCACGAAGGATAAGAGCTGCTGCTTGTATTTCATCGGCTTCTTTCAAAGATGAATATATCAAGTCATCAACTGTGACGTCTACGTGCGTAACAATACTTTGGTTATGCAAACAAACAATTTTAATTTGCTGATGAAACGTTTAAATGATTTTTTCCCTCAAATGCTGCGCCGTAAATAGTTTATCATCCAGCTGAAAATGCTCCTCTGATATTCTCTGTAAACAACTCTTGTACGAATTGGTTAAATAATTGAGAAAATAACTTTTCCTTTGTTTGATTATATTGTCAATTATAAAAATGCATATTTCCTCGTAGGCTGCTTTGTGGTCATTCCGTTTTATCTGCCAGGTACTTTGTGGTTATTGCGAGGCCATCGCTAATCGCATCTTATTAGCATATGTAAGCCTGCAATTTCTGTGGTACGCAAGGGCTTTTGATTCCTCGATCTTGTTTAAAAGATCCAAATCATTTAGTGTTGTCGCTTCTGCTGTGATTTTACTCCAAAAAACTTCATCAGCGATATGTAACTTTACTTCCAATCCCTTATATTTCAATCGAAACTTATGGAAAAACATACATGTGTTCTTACAGAGACTGTTTTCTGCATTACACAAAGCAACGACATAGATGACTGTTTTACTTCAGGGGCTTCAATATTACTGCCAGCACAAGCAATGTTTTCGACATAATTGGTTGGTGGTTTTGTTAATATTGATGGTTGCACTTCCCTCGAAGCAGAAACGGTCAGCGCAGAAGTTGACGGTTGCAATGATACCGGAGACTCACTCAACTCTTCGTGATTTTTTTTTTGTGATAAGATGTCCTTAATGCTGTGAAACGTTTGTAGCATTCAGTATGGTACCCTTTAGTAGCACATAACACAAACGGCAAATCAATATCACCATATTTTAAACTATTTTCAAACCGTATTTCTTTTATTTTTTTGCAAGTTTCTAGTGTCTCCGCGGTAAATGATTTAATATTACCAATTGTCTTACGGCAAATCACACACAAAACTGATCTTGAGGCCATTATTCAAAACTGTTATTTTAAACTAGTTTTTTTTCTATTATTCGCACTTATTACTCGCTTTCTAAATTGAAACTAATACAGTTTAGAAGTTGCGCTTCCTTTTATACTTCCTACCGACGTTTCAATAAAACATGACATGCAGTATTTCTTACCACTTCCCTGAAGAAAACAAATTAAAACTACCTGTTTTTGTGAATGAAGGACTCAAAACCAAGAAAGGCTTTTTCACTCGTACCTACTTTTCAATATAACATGACATGCAGTATTTCTTACCACTTCCCTGAAGAAAACAAATGAAGAGTATACCCCTTTTTGTGAATGGTGGATTCTACCTATTTTGGTAAATTGTAGTTTCCGGGGAATGGGTTTAATTGCTGGGAGTTCAAATTTCAGGATAGTTTTCATGATTGCAACTCCAAACATAGATTAAAAGAATTCATTTATTTCTTTTTGTTTTGAATAATGTATTCTTCCAATAATTTTTGGGAATGTATTTTAATTAAATGTTAACTAATATATGTATGTAATGTACCTATTCTGAATTTTATTTATATAATAAACTGCCTAGACAAAAAACCCAAATTTGGCCATCTACTACCCGGTATTTCTCATAATATCGGAAAATCATCCAATCTTTGACATCGTCTGCCGGGCACTTTCCACCAAGATTTTTGTCAGCGAACGCGTATATAGACTACTGAGGAGCCAACCTAAACTATGGTTTTTATCAGAATCGTTATCAAATGACGTAAGTAGGTCCGATTTTTCCGCCTATTGGGGGGCGTCTGCCGGCCGTTTCCACCACCCAAAATGTCTGACAATGTCAAAAACGAGTTCGTGACATCACTGGCTACAACCTAGGAAAAAATCAGCCGTTATCAAATGACGTAACTAGTTCGATTTTTCTTACCCCTTTGGGGTTCCATGGCCGCCACACCCACCACTAGACGCTTGGCAGACTTCGCGATTATTTGTCACCAGTGTTGAAGTATTACAATAAAATTAATTATTTGCGTTATCAAATGACGTAACTATTTTTGTCGCTGGCTCTTAGACTATAACTTAAACACTAAATACGTTTATGAATAGCTTAAACTCCAGGTTTTGTTGATTACAACTTAGCAGCAGTTTAAGATACGTCTATGAATACAGCCCATTGTGTTTTACAGTTTTTACTAAAGGAGGCTGATGATCGAGTTGGTCCCCGTGAAATAGCTATAACTCCAGCTTATAAACTTGTTGGTAGTTCACACAAGTTGTTGTTCAATTTTAAATCCGGCTTAGCAGATGATGCCTAAACTGCAAGTATACACATTTCATACAGATTTTATGATACTTGGGGAAACCTAAAGGAACAAAATACAAATTTTGTTGTGTAAGGTAATTTGTTATTTAAAAAATTGGAGATAGGCCCTTGCAAGAGAAATAAAGTGCATATACGTAAATAAATCATTTCACAAAATAAAGTGTACGAATTAGTAAGCACCTGGTGTATGGAATAATGTTAATATTAAGTTGATTTAGAAAAGTAGTTAGGTAGTAAAAGCATGACAATTTGTTGACCTATTTTTGTGAAAATATATTTAAACAGGAAATTACAACGAATTGTCCTCTTAGAAAAAAAAAACGACGAAAAATGTTTGTATTTAAAATGACGTTTAGAAGAAGAAGCTTGTTCATGCAGAATTTGGCTCATTCCAGAATAGTTGGGAGTTTTTTTTTGTTAAAAAATTGACTTAAATGGAAAAACAAAAAAACGCCAATTCCAAAAAAAGCGTATCTTAGTCCCCCTCAAACTACCGATCAATTACACTAACGTTCCTTCTTTCCAAGGTCAAGGAAGCTCTGATAAACTTTCAGAACAAAAAATATCTTGAGAAACGAAAACTTCTTAATGAACGGCTGTACAGTTTCCGGTCAATAGGTCCTCTGAGGATATGATGGTATATCTTACCGGACAGTATAACCAATCTTTACATGTTTCTGGAGAAAGTAAGATTATTGCGCTTGATATTTCTAAAGCATTTGATAGAGTTTGGCACAAAGCTCTCTTATCGAAAATGCGTGCTTTTGGTATCGGAAACCCTTCTCCGATGGATTAGAAATTACCTTTCGGACGGCTCCATTCGAGTTGTTTTGGACGGTTTCCAGTCTGATATTCATAAAATAAATGCTGGTGTGCCCCAAGGCTTGGTTTTATCTCCGACTCTCTTCCTCATATTCATCAACGACCTTTTGTCTAAGACTTCTCATTCACTTAATTGTTTTGCTGGCGACAGTACTCTCAGCTTTTCATATTCATTTCCAGACTCACAACCTAGTTCTTCGGATGTGGAACTGAAACCCAATGGGGAATTATCAACAGCGTGGAATCTAATGCTTCAAAAACTCAATGCTGTATTCTGTCGTTAAGAGCCAAAAAAGAGCATTGAAATTGATAGGTGAAAAGACCATTGCGGATACAATTTATTTTTATAAACTCCGCCGTAATATTTCTTGTCTCACCTTGCTTTATCGCTACTTTTGAAACTGTGCTCCTGCGAAATAGACGGATGCATTCCTCCTTTTAAACAATTTCTCCGCGTAACACACACATCGCTAGGAATGAGCATTAGCCGCACTACAAGAATGAGGAATGCTTTAACTGGGTCGCTTTTTTTACCCTCCCATTGCGATATACAGACATTCAAAACCAATGTGCACGGTATATTCTTTTTTCTCATATCCCCACTGTGTTAACTCTTATTAAGGGTACCTATTCCCCTTGTGTGCGAGCTCATTATTATAAAAAGAAGCTATGTGAAATTAAAAATTTCGTGACTGTGAAGGTTTACAAACAAAAAAAAGATCTTGAAAAGAAATCTACATAGGAGAGCGTAACACAAAAATTGAGGCCCGGCATTTCAAAGATCTTTCGGTTTCTTATTTTGGAAAGAACGACTGGGTCGCACGTACTTGTTCTGTGGGTGCAATAGTCGATGAAAACAAAGTTTTTGAGCATAGTGAAGAATTCATGTTTGAAAAATTTGAGAAAAACTACAAAATTTTGGTTAAAACTGGAAAACCCGGTATACGGGAGCTCACGTTAAGAAACCTTTTAATATTTAAAATTTAGATGTCATCTTTTGGGTGCTAAAAATTATATAAATGTCCGCTTATAGCCAAATAAATAAAATTGTTAAAACAAATTTCAGTTATTATTTGTAGAAAAAATCTTAAATGCAGTTTTCTTCAAAAGATTCTATGTTTATTACATAGAAAGATTAATAAAATTAGAAAAAAAAACTAAAAAAGTTGGCCAAAACCTAGTGGTTCTTTGTATGGGAGCCACCATTTAAAAAAGAGTAACTGAAAAAATGCAATTCCACCTGACAGAAAGTTGTAAGGAACTATACCAAACAAAGTTTAATTGGATTCGATACAACCGTTGACAACTTATGGCCATTTGAAAAAAATACGTTAAGACCAGATCTCAGTTATTTGCATTTTCTGTCAAAAACTAAAAACGCAGTTCTCTTAAGTACACTTAAAGAATATTACACACAAAATTTAATCAAAATCGTTATAGCCATTTTTGAGCAAATTAGAAAAAACCAACAAAACTAGGCTAAAACTGAACGGCTCATTGTATGGGAGCCACCTTTTAGAAATGCTTTACTGAAAAAAATGCAATTCCATCTTATAGAACACTATAAAGAACTATGCCAAACGAAGTTTGAGTCAATTCAATCAAGCCGTTGCGAACTTATGGTCGTTTGAAAAAACAAAAAACGCAGTTTTGTTAGAAATAAATTAGGTAAGTGAAATTCTGAGTTCAATAGAAATCGTTAGTCATTTTTGAGCAAATTCAAAATGAAAAAAACCGTTACTTTTTGAAAAGTAACAGTTTGAGCCGGGCGAAATAAAAAAAATTCTAAATATTTTTGTAATTTTGAAAGAAGTAGAAGAATTCACAAATGAACTAATTAATTCTTATATACAAATTGTTTCCTATTCATGTTATTGTCACTGTTCAGTTTGTTTTAATCATTTATTCATGTTTTATAACGCTTAAAAAATACCCTGGAGATGACAGCAATCTCTACAGAAATGTTGGGAACATTGCTCCAATTTGTATTTTCATATATTCACTCAAAGAAAACCAAATCGACGAAGAAAGAAATAAGTGGGTACCAAACATCATATGACGACTATACATACATACATACATATAGGTATCATTTCTTCTGACATATTTCTCATAGTAAGCTTTTCAAGACCTCCCCCCATAATAGGCCAATAATGTGAGAAAAATCTAAAAACTTTGTTTTGAACTGAACGGCTCTTGATACGGGTCTGCCGTTTTCATTTAAGTCCAAAAATTTAAAACACTGTTGACTTTTAATATATCACACACAACTGTATCCACTTTGAGTAGTCACCATCGAATTTCGGCAATACTACTCTTGGTAATTTCGTCCCTTGATTTTGGGTTATAGTTGTCCCGGATCCAGAATTCCAGTTTAATGAAAATAGTTAGAGCCGATAACGATCTGATCCAAAACGAGGATAGCAAAACGAGGATAGAAAGAGAAACTCTTAGAATTTCTTCGTTAAGATCTTTATAATATTTGTTCTAAGCCGCCAAAATTGCACTCTAGTTTGATAAAAATGGTCAAATTTGTAGTTTTTAATAAAACCGGTTTTTTTTTAAACTAGTCGAACCATTTTGAATGTTTTTTTCCTCAAAATTCAAAACAGTAGGGCCAGAAAGCAGATGGTTCACTTAATTTCAACGTTTGACCTTGTAATTAAGTGATTGATGAAATTTCATTTGATTATTTCCCTGTCTTGTCACACATAGAGGAAGTTCATGCGACCCAGTCGTGAAGTTCATGCGACCCAGTCGTGAACTTTGTTTTATTTTGTTTTTAGGGACTGTTTCGATTTAACACCGCTAGACTATTTTCTGTGGAGGTATGTGAAGTAGCTTAGTCTACACCGCTAGGCCAGAGACGATTGACGGCCTGGAAAACAATATTCGCCGCCTTATTGCCGAGCGATCCGCGGTAGCCATTATGTCAAAAATCATATTCTAATAATATTATGACAAAGAAGTATCTTTAAATTTTGGCAAATAATACAATTGTTTTGTGTTTCATTTCATTTTATAGGTCTATGACTTTTAAAAAACACCCTTTATGTATAGAGAGATAAAATTAAATGTTTTGAAAAATTAATAAAAAAAAAATAATTAAAAAAAAAAAAATATAAAAATGTTAAGAAGAGATGCTTAAACTTAAAAAAAAAAGCATTAAGAATATGAAAGTAAAAAAATTTAAAAACTGTAACGCAATGGCATTTATCGTTATGCCTACAAATTTTCTTGCAAAATTCATTCTACTTTCAGATAAAACATACAAACAAAATGTCGTCTAGAAAATTTAATCAAAATCTCAAGAGCTGTTTTACAGAACAGTAAATTTTCTGTGCCAAGGATCACAATTTTAGAGAAAGAGGGAGAGAGTAACTATGGAGATTACAATAAAAAAGATTAGAAACGATTCGAAACAATCGTGTAAGCTTCATACTGGTAGTTCACGGAGTGATTAAAAACTACTTTGATTATAACTATCTTCACAAAAAATTAGTGTGATTGCAAATCAATCTCAGAACTCCATTTATTAATTACCCACTTGGCGCTGTATTCATCAGTGGATTAACTATTCATAAGCAGCTAATTAGTTCATAAACAAGTCTCAACAGACCTACTTGTTAAGCATTAAACTTTCGGCGATAGGATTTACAATTCATACAAAAATATTTATAGGACATGAATGAAATGCAAGGGTATCATAATCCAAGCATATAAAATCCCACAAAAACAAAAAGCTTGCTCTCGCTCCCAAAACACTAAACTTCTTTATAGTTATGAAGCATGCGCTATAGTTCACCCTAGATTTGTATACAACAAAAAAATCATATTTTTAGGCATATAGTTGTTGGCAAACATTAAAATAGGAAATATAGTGAATCCGAATCCGAAAGATGTTTATATTTTTACTCTTTTGAGAAAAAGCTGCCAGTATTGTTCTTCCATCTCAAATGGCCGTTTTGACGTTACAAAACGTCACCGTCGTCGTCACCATTGCCACCGTATTAAAATATTCCTCCTGTTTCTATGTACATAGTGAAAGTTAAGAAAGAATTATTGTCCCAAAATGGCATTATTTCATAAATACTTTAATAGTTTTTACTTTTGAAACATCCAAGAGGCTAAATATAGAGCACACGGAGCGGCGCACCTGCCGCTACCTCGCCTCAAAGTGAGTTCTGTTTCTGTAGATTTCAAAAATGTTTTCTCCGTCAAAGATGCAGCCTATTTATTTTAATGCATAAGCCCAACTGGTATAAATAATAAAATAAGTGTGTTGTGATTATTAATAAATTATTCTGTTCTCATGATTAATGATCCCAAATTTTAACAAAACTGATTTTTAATTGCTGCATATTTTCACACGAACATGCTAGTAATTTTGTAAAAAAAAAAAAAAAAAAAAACACATTATAAAGGTGTGGCTGTAACAAATGAAAAATACGTGCACAGTGATTTTTACATAAAAATATAGCTACGAGTATATATTAAAAAAAATATGGTTTAATTGTTTTTGAATAGCACAAAAATCATCCCCGTTTAACTCGCGTGAGATGTGAACATTACGAAACTTCGAATCCTTGAAGCAGTTCATTGTTGAAACTTTTTTTTTTTAATATCGTTATTGTGTAGGTAGAATAAAAGTTTTAGTGGTTCGACTACAAGTGCTTCCTTTGATTTAGGAGGCAAATGGATATTTTGTGCACATCCCAGCAAACGTTATATTTCAAGGCCGAGCAAACTTGAAAGGCTTGGTGGGGTAAAGCATAAAAACCGTGTAGCTATGTGCAACAGTATGAATTCCTTGTACGAGAACATTGCATAAAGTATCCGATTTCGTTGAAAATCCAATAGTATAGAAGTAAGCGATAGTATACAAGTATAGTATGCATTAATCTCTCAGTATATTTTTTACTTCCAACTTCCAGTGGTTTTGTAGTTTTTTAAATACGTTCATAATATTGGTAACACAAATACTTCTAATAATTTCCTTAAAGTCGGCTAAGAGATTGCTGTTTGAAGTCATTATTAAGCCAAGAATATGGTCAGAAAAGAATTTGTAATAGGTCAGTTCCCTTAGACTTTATAAAGGATCTTCAAGGAGGTTTTTCTTAGATTAGGAATTAAATAATAAAATAATGCTTTTAAAACGAGGTCAATTTCTTAAAAGTTCTAGAGCATATGTCTGATTAAAAATTTCTTTTGTATCCCCTTTTTATTTCAAATTAGTTATTTTGAGAACATACATAATGTACATACATACAATACATACTATAATTATTTAGGAACCGAGTTTATATTACTTTATTACTTTCCGTATTTTCACAGTTGGGATATTGTCCCGAGAATTCTTTTCCGAACTACTTAGAGAAAATGGATATCTTCAGAATCTTAAACGGTGATTTAAATAATTAATTTTTCTATTTTGTTTTTGGTTTTTCAAGGACTCTGACACACTTTTTCAAATAATGTGTCAATACAAAATATAGAATGAAACTAATACTTTAAATCACTGCTATAAAGTATTTTTACTTGTGATTAAGTTGGTCGAAAAAAAAGTTTTGAGATTACAATCAAACATGACATTACAATGATAGCGAAGATGAAAAAAGTTAGCTTAAAAATTCTTTCTGTCTGTATGTCTGTTAAAAGTGTAATATTTTGAAAATAGCTCATTAATTTTTTTCGAAAACATATACATACATATACATAGGTTTATGCATTTGCTGAATACCTATGAGTTGATGTGTTTGAATTTTGTTTTCAAAAAATTTTCAAAAAAACTTTTTTTTTCTAAAAAACCGCTCCACAGGTTTTTGTACATACATATATATGTACATACATATACATACATATACATATATGTACATATGTAAGTGTATTCTCATAAATTGAAACTTTTCCAAAAAATAAAATCCCACTGTCACTCATTATAGCAAAATCATGCTACCCAGTCGGGGACTTGGACTTTTACTTGTGATTATAGGTACTATATTCTACTATATTCTTCATATAAGGCAAGTTATGGATTCGTGCAAAAAAAAAATAATTTTGAGGTAGCAATCTTTCTATCTGTCTAGATTTTTCAGGAAAAGTCTTATAACGGTACCTCCCATAGGACCGGTTTTTTGAAATCCGATTTTCTTGTAAGCCACTTGACGGATTTCGATGAAATTTTTATTGTAGAAGCCCTTTTATAAAAGAAATAACATGAATTCTTAAATTTTTCAAAAAAAAGTTTTTTTTTGAGTTTTTTAAAAAAGTTTCAATTTTTTTTTTTAATTTTTTTTTTCCAAAAACATTTTAATAATCTATATTTTTTTAATTTTATTTTTCTGATAAGAACTACAAAATTCCGAAAATCCATTACCATTTTAAAACATTAGAGCAAGTTCGTGCGACCCAGTCGTGCACATTATTTTGTGTTATAACGGTACCTCTCATTGAAGCAGTATTTTCAAATCAAATTTCCTAGTAAACTTATTTATCCGATTTCAATAAAATTTTGGAACATTATTTTTCAGGTGTAAATTACAGATTGCAGTATATTTACATACTCAAACAAATTTTAAAATATTTTTTGGAAAAGTTTTTCAAAAATAACTTTAAAAAAAAAAAAAAAAAAAAATGGTCGAACGATTTTCAGTATTTTTTGCTAGATAAACATTTAGTTTCAAATTTGTATTGCATACTTAGTTTTTCCGAGAAAAATCTTAAACTAGTTAAAAAATTAAAGAATAAAAGCCATTAAGCAATTGCAAGTTCGTGCGACCCAGTCGTGCATTTTATTTTTTCAGTTTAAGTTTCTTAAATTTCAATGAGGCTTTCAAAAAAAAAAAAAATTGAAGGACAATAACAAGATGTGTATTGGCAATTTAAGCAATTCTAAGATATTTAATTGAAAGTTGTAGTAATTTAAGCAAGACAGTAGGCTTTCATTGTAAGGCTCTTTATGTAAGGAAAATTAAAGCCTCGGTCTCAGCAAAAACTAGATGACGCGTTCTGTCACGGTGCCATGCACGAAGACCATACGAATTAAGGCCATAATGGCGTAAATTCACATCTAAGTACGAATTAGTGCCATAATCAGGATATGGCCTCAATTCAACTTAAAAGGAGAACTTAAGCCGTATGGCGTTAGTTCATTTTGAAAAATGGACGTTAGGTGGGTGAGGAGATGGACAAGGAGGCAGACGAGGAGACAGACGTTAGGTGGTGAGGAGATAGACGAGGAGGCAGATGAGGGTGCAGACGAGGAGGCAGATGAGGAGGCAGGCGAGGAGACAGACGAGGAGGCAGACGAGCAGGCCGCCTGCTCGTCTGCCTCCTCGTCTGCTTCCTTGTCTGGATATGGTGCTAGTACACACTTGAATGTGAATTAACGCCATTATGGCCTTAATTCGTATGGCCTTAGTTCATGGCACCTTCTGTCACACCCACAACGTGGAACAAAAAAATGCAATGGTATTTTATAAAACATTGAGAATTATGTCAAACTATTTCGAAGCACGTTCGAAGTCCTTCTCAACTTTTGGCCAATTTAATAAGATAATTTAAACCAGTTCAAGTACCAATTCGAGCCAGGTTTAAGCAAAAGAAAAAAGAAGTTTTAAAAAATTCGTACGAGAAAAAGTGCAAACACTCACAAACATCGACAGATGGTATGGGAAAAACGAAAACGAATGAGTGATGCTTGGTCAAATGGTATAATCACAAAAAAAAAATCCCCAAATCGTTTAGTTACCGAGAGCAACTAGAATGGACTGAAATCTGTGCACACATAATTATGATGAGAACCTACAGTATGAGAGCAAGCTTTACGTATGGGCACCTATCAATTAAGCCTTAAATTCCAAGGCGAGCCTTCTCGCATACAGAGTCAAATTGGGCTTAAACCAGAGCCCTACGATCAACCCTAAGGTACACCCAAAAAAATTTGTTGTACAAATGTTGAAAATCGTTGTGGATGCGACTGCATTAATTGTCATAATCGACACGACAACCAATGTTTTCAATTTTACAGTGACATAGTTGTTGATTTCACTACTAATCGTTGTGAAAAATACAACATATTAAATTTTTAATTATTTTGATACTGATTTTTTTTTGTATTTACCTTTTTTTTCTCCACTTGGATTCGAACTCGAGTTGTTTAGCTACCGTTCATGTGCGCTACTCACTAAGCTAATATGTTTCATCACAATAATTGTCTTAAAGCAATACATAAATGTAAGTGGATTACGGTAAATTTGCTGTCGTATCCACAACTCAACGTAGTTTCAACAGAAAATCGTTGTAGAATCGAATGCATTTGTTGTGTATTTTACAGTTTTTTGTAATTTTTACATTTTGGTTGTAGATTTCACAATTTTTTGATGTAGATTTTACAATTTTGTATTTGTACATTTTGACAACGAAAACTGACGACGCGATGTCAATTTAACAACAAGAGATCGTTGTCATGTTGACAGTTAAATTGTAAAAGTGATAGCAAACGCTGTTAAACTTGCAATTAATTGTGAAAGTAAAGGCGTTTGCTGTGAAATATACAACTTTTTACTTAATTGTGAATTTGACTGCAAAACATGTTGTAAAATTTACATCGACGATTTTTTGGGTGTAGATATCTTAGTACATGTCAAAACTCCTTGGTGAGGCGTTGAGGCGATTTCTATCTAACACCTCTTGCATCTAAGAATAAAATCCTTAGATACCTTATGTTACCGCATTCGGTTAACCACAAGGGGGCCTACCTCATTGACAGCTCTTTGCCGCATACAAGTTATACCCAGTGTTGCCGGCTCAAAATTTTGAATCCAGTCAAATCTGACTTGTTGACTGGATTTCGTTTTTTCAAATCCAGTTAAAAAAAACAGTCAAACATTATACCATACAAAATGCAGTTAAAAAACAAGTCAAATTAAAAAAAAAACATTTTTAAAAACAAACAAAATATTTTATTCATCTTGTAACATAAATAAATATATATTTTTTAAAATAAATTCACAGCACTTTTTTAAGTACAAAATTGTATGATGCAGATCATTTGTATGTCTTTAAGTTAATATGTGAATTAAAGCAATAAACATTAAATTAAAATCTTAATCGGAGTTACATATCAGTTTTGTTATTAAATTCAATTTTTTGATATACCTAAATCAAATTTGTACCAATTTTTTTTTTAACTTTGTTTGGTAGGTATAGTAAAATTTTTATGCAAAAGGTAAAGCGGCTTAAGTCGACAAAAGCGAAAAGTGATTTTTTTAAATATTTAAACAAATTGAAAAATTATCTTAATTTCTGTGTCTTTTGCGTTTGGAACAACAAATACTGTTTTAAATTCAAATTAGCCGTTTTACTCCGATCAAAATATCCTGGATTTAAAAAAAAATAAAAAGAGAAACCAATTTAATGTCGACATCAGCCATTGCCCATCGTAATTTGAGTCGTGATGCGTTAAATACGGTTATTAAAAGAAGCAAAAGAGCTTTGTTTTTTAATAATCGTCGTATAAATACCTATATGTATATAAGGAAAAGTAACTTCCATGTTAAAATCGCAAAAAATTAAATAAAAATGTTCTTTTTACGTACCGCTTCATAGTTTTTTAAATTTGTTTTTCTGAAGCACGTATCAATTTCAAGCTTAAAATCAAAAAAATAATAAAAACAAATAATAACTTTCAGTTGGCATTGGCACACAACACAACGCTTCCTATTCAAATCAGCTGTCAAAGAGATTGGACAATCGATGTGTTCGTTGATTTCACTTTGTAATCACGCGCTTATACTAAGTTCACTTTGCATTTGAAATTTGTAAAGTAAAAAAATATTTTGTATACGAATTTGAATTTTTAACTTGATTCCAGTCAAAAAACAAAGTTGACTGGATTTGTTTTTTTTTTTCCAGCTAACGGCGAAAAAGTCCAGTCAAATCTGACTGGAATCAAGTCAAAATGGCAACAGTGGTTATACCTTGTATACGTTACCGGTAAGGAATCAATATTCAATACTGCAAGGAAAGGAAATACAGCTGCATGTATTCACTCCTGTTTCATTTACTACAATTTCTCTGCCATTCATATTGTTCCGGGGTTGCCACGCGGAGGCGGAAGATAGATTCGGGACAGGTTGTCCCGAAACTCAACGTCAAGCGGGCACCGGGTGAAAGCGTAGGTTATGTCCGTACTGGGAAAAGTAAGGAAAAAAATCCATCTCGCTTTGTTTAGTAAAAATAGTAATATTTATAAAAATTATAAAAATCGTTACACTAGACCACACTTTTAGGTACTGTGGTCACAAATTTTCATATTTTGCGGTGTTTATTTTTTTATGTAATCCTTACTAACTATGCTATTATTTCCAATTAAAAATCCAAAAATAAATATCGTAGTTTTCGTAAAAAAAAATAAAATTTGACTGAGTCATGGTGAAATTTTTTTTTTAAACTTAACTTTGATACTTCATGCTTTAAAAAAAATGTACCGCACTAACCTCGGCAAGTTATTTAAAAAGTTGGCCCATTTTACCAAGATTTCAAAATGGTACAACACTTGCTAATTATTCCCCCATACAAAATATAATCAAAATTTAAGCCGCTGTGGAGCATTATAAATTAGGACTAAAAAATTGGAAAATTCTACCCTTGTTAAGAGAAACACTGGCCAACACAACAACAAAAGATGCAACTTCCTGGCAATATCCATCAAATTCCTGAAAACAGAACAAACTAACGGATTGCAGCTGCATACAGATCATTCTAAAGTGAAAATCACAAAAAAGCAGCAGACTAAAAATTTCTGTTTACACGATCTGCTTTCAGCACAGAACGCTCTTACTTTTGTTCGCAATTTCTAATAATCGTTGGCTTTTTTATTAGCATAATCGTTTGCTTTTGTTTTCCCCTGGATTCGACTATAGTGTTGTGTTAATTATTATCTAAAAATTGTGTTATAATTATAATCTAGTAATAGAGAATAAAAACCTTACGTGAAATGCCGTATTCCTACACAGCTGAGGAATATGCAAACATGCGCATTATTTACGGTGAATGCGGTTGTAATGCCTCTGCTGCCGAGTTCCGAAGTAGCGAATAAATGGTGAATAATTAGTGGTGCTAAGATAAAGAAATAAATAAAGAGTTTGAACTTAGATAAAAGTGATTTTAATTTATATAGATAGTAGTGGTAAATTAAAAGTAAAAGAAAATAAGTTTTATTTTCGAACCCAAGACTAAAAAACATTACAGTGGTGTCAGAAGTGAAATAAAACTTAAGAACATAATTACTTTGAACAAATAGAAGTGAAAAGTGATAAAGTGACTATGGGTAAACTGGTAAATGCCCTTAACTTGATTGAACTTAGAGCAGTGTTAAAGAGTCGGGGTCTTCTTACTGCTGGAACCAAAAATGACCTCATTATTAGACTGTAAGAAAATATGACTCAGCAAAACGAAAATCCGGACACATTCCTCGTGGATGTTGAAATTGAAGAGGAACAAGAGCATGTAAGTAATAGTTCCGACTTGTCCAATATGATGGCTCTTCTTCTTGAGCGTTTTCAAGAGCAAAGAAATGAACTCCTAGACCGTTTTGAAAACCAAGAGAAGAATCTGGAAGGCCAGAAAACCCTCCTGGAAGGTAAGTTCTCTGAATTTGAAAGCAAGTTCGTTGCTGCTGAAGAGCGCCTAGACAGCATCGAACAAAACATTTCAACTGTAGATGCAAAGTTCCAATACAAATTCGACAATATGGCGAAGGAATTGGACAAGGTAAGAAAAATGAAAATCAGAGAAAGTTCTGGGGACTGCATGCGAAAGAAGGAAATGCATCCGCCAACCTTCGATGGACAAACTTCTTGGTCGATCTACAAGAGACAATTTGAAGCAGCTTCGACAACAAACTCACACTTGCTCTGAGAGGACCTGCTGCAGAACTACTGCAAACAATACCAGCAGAGTTACATGGCAACTTCAAAGCTCTTACTCAGGCGATTGAAAAACGCTTTGGAGATGGCGATATGCAAGAAGGTTTCCGGGTACAACTTAACAACAGGGTTCAGAAAAGAGTTGAGACTCTTCAACAGCTCCAAGCAGACATCGAACGCCTCGCTCATCTGGCATATCCAACGGCGGGTGAGGAAATTATTAACCAACTTGCTGCCGAAGCATTTGTCCGTGGCTTAGCTGGTATCAACCTACAGCGAGCAGTACGAACAGCCGGAAAACGGACGCTTCCTGAAGCATTAGCGTTCGCCCTCACCATTGAAGCAGCAGAACAGGCTTCTCAGAGCATTCATCGGGCAAGAGAAGTAACTGTAGAGGAGTGCAATTGCCAGAGAACAACATTCCAGAGCAACTTCCGTGATGGACCCCTTCGATGCTGGAACTGCAACAAGACCGGACATCTCCAGCGCCAGTGTCGTATGCCATTAAGAAGAGGAGTTTGTCAACATTGTGGCAGCAGGAAGAACAGCCAAGAAGAGACTCATAAAACCCCTGTTGCAACTGTTTCCCACCCGGGAAAACGAGTAAGAACCAACTTCACGGGGCAGAAACTGGTTCCGGGTATCGATGGCCCTAGAACTACGATCCAGGTCTCGCAGACTAAACGAGACAATAAAAGTCTGACAATGGAAGCAGCTATAAACGACAAGAAATATGTGGCAACTATCGATACCGGTGCCACCGATTCCATTGTAAGAAGAGACGTGGTGAAGATGGCATGGCTACACAACACCAATAGCTACTGTCTGAAGACGGCAACAGGTGAGTCAGCCAAAGTATATGGGGAAGTAAAACTAGTGATCGGATTGGCAGAACTGGAGTTTTCACATAAATTCCTAGTGGCAGATATTTGCGATGAGTGCATCATCGGAATTGACTTCATGAAAGCACATGGAGTAATTCTGGATATCGGTAACCAGGTTCTGAAATTTAGAAATGTCGAGATTTCGATGATCTATGGTAACGAAAACTCGTCAACCCTGAGAACTGTCGCCAAAGAAGACCTACTCCTGCCTCCCTCTTCAGAAGTCTTTGTTTGGACAAACATAAAAGGCGATTCAGGGAACCAACGATACCTTTTTGTAGAACCGGACTCTGAACAACGTTCCCAAAACTACATCGTGGGAAAAACGCTTGCCGCACCTAAGAACAACATGGTGCCTGTAAGAATAGTGAACATCAAACCTTATGAAGTCAACCTTAAAGCAGGAGAAGTTATTGGACAATGTGGTCCAGTCGCAGCAATAACAAGAATCGCCGATGAAGAAGTACGAAATCCTGTAGAAGTCAACTCTATAAGGTCCAAAATTCTCAAATCCTGCAAACTAAATCAACAACAACAACAGGTTGCTGGAAGCTTTATTCATGAGTTTGCTGATATTTTCGCTTCAAAGGATAAACCATACGGAAGAACACAATTGGTGCAACATCGGATCGATACTGGTGATGCAAGGCCAATCCGTCAACCTGCAAGGCGCCTTCCACTAGCCAAACAGGCGGAGGTTATGGATATGATCTCGACGATGCAGAAAGAAGGTTTGGTCGAGAATTCCAAAAGCCCTTGGGCATCACCAGTGGTTCTAGTCAAAAATGGAATGGATGGAAGCACCCGGTTCTGCGTGGATTACCGAAGGCTGAACGATGTCACAAAGAAAGACAGCTACCCTCTGCCCAGGATCAGCGACACTCTGGATGCAATGGCAGGAGCTCAATGGTTTTCAACTTTGGACCTGAAAAGTAAACATCAGCTGAGAAGTTTCCTTGGGTTAGCCACATATTACAGGCGATTTGTGAAAGACTTTGCTGGAGTTGCGAAAAGCCAACTCACGGAGAAAGGAAAACCGTTCAAATGGTCAGGTGAGTGCTAGAAAAGCTTCCAGGAACTAAAAACACGCCTCTGTAACGCTCCAGTTCTGGCATTACTACTCCTGGGAAACAGTTCATCATCGATGCAGACGCAAGCAACGTTGGAATTGGGGCTGTTTTGTCCCAAGTTCATGATGGCCAAGAAAATGTAGTAGCATATTACAGCAAAGTGCTCTCGAAGACAGAAAGGAACTATTGCGTGACCAGGAGGGAACTTCTAGCTCTGGTACTAGCTACAAAACATTTTCATAAGTACATCTATGGGCAGGAATTCCTCCTTAGAACAGACCATGGAGCGCTAAGGTGGCTTTTGAACTTTAAAAATCCCGAAGGACAAGTAGCAAGGTGGATTGAGAGGTTGCAGACATACCACTACGAGATTCAACATCGAAAAGGAAAACTACACTCCAACGCAGATGCATTATCCCGACGACCATGTAAATCGAACTGCAAGCATTGTTCACGTCATGCGTCAGGAAAAAAAGGAGTCCCTAGTCACTCAACGAGTGAGAGTTGAGCCCATTGCCGGCTGGAGTAACGAGGAAATTAGGAATGCTCAACAAGAAGATTCTGACATTGAACCCATCCTTGCATGGAAAGAGCACGAGGAGAAACCACAATGGGTTGACATTTCCGATAGAAGCCCGGTGCTAAAAGCCTATTGGGCTCAATGGAACTCTCTCCATGTACAAGAAGGTGTACTCAAACGGAAGTGGGAATCCGCAGATGGCAAGTCCTATGTGATGCAGGTAGTTGTGCCTCGGTCCAAAGTCAATGAAGTTCTCCGTGAGATGCATGATGGCACTTCTGGAGGCCATTTGGGAATTAACAAAACACTGGAAAAGATCCGAGATCGTTTCTACTGGCTTCATGCAAAAAAAGACGTCGAAAGATGGTGCAGGAAATGTGACACTTGTGCTGCTACAAAAGGACCAGGCAGAAAAATTCAAAGTGCGATGCAGCAGTACAACGTTGGAGCACCCTTCGAAAGAATTGCAATGGATATTGCAGGTCCTTTTCCTGAAACCAACGATGGAAACCGATATATTCTCGTGATCATGGATTACTTCAGCAAGTGGCCTGAAGCGTTTGCCATTCCAAACCAAGAAGCAAAAACGGTTGTGGATCAGATTGTCTTCAATTGGATAAGTAGATTTGGTGTACCTAAAGAACTCCATTCTGACCAAGGGACGAACTTCGAGTCAAATATCTTCCAACAGGTTTGCTCACTCCTTGGCATTCATAAGACAAGGACAACACCGCTGCATCCCAATCAGATGGAATGGTAGAACGGTTTAACAGAACGCTCAAAGAACACCTTTCCAAAGTAGTGGAAGACTGTCAACGAGACTGGGATCGATGCATTCCACTGTTTTTAATGAGCTATCGGAGCGCAGTTCATAGCACTACAGGACATACTCCTTAAAAAATCTTGTTTGGTTCAACAATGTGACTACCAAGTGAAGTGAGAGTTGGATGCCCTCCAAATGAGCCACAAAGCCAAGAAGAATATGTGGACGATCTCAAAAAGAGACTCATGTACATTCATGAAAGGACCAGAACAAAGATAAAGGATGCCAGTTCTGGCATTACTACTCCTGGGAAACAGTTCATCATCGATGCAGACGCAAGCAACGTTGGAATTGGGGCTGTTTTGTCCCAAGTTCATGATGGCCAAGAAAATGTAGTAGCATATTACAGCAAAGTGCTCTCGAAGACAGAAAGGAACTATTGCGTGACCAGGAGGGAACTTCTAGCTCTGGAACTAGCTACAAAACATTTTCATAAGTACATCTATGGGCAGGAATTCCTCCTTAGAACAGACCATGGAGCGCTAAGGTGGCTTTTGAACTTTAAAAATCCCGAAGGACAAGTAGCAAGGTGGATTGAGAGGTTGCAGACATACCACTACGAGATTCAACATCGAAAAGGAAAACTACACTCCAACGCAGATGCATTATCCCGACGACCATGTAAATCGAACTGCAAGCATTGTTCACATCATGCGTCAGGAAGAAAAGGAGTCCCTAGTCACTCAACGAGTGAGAGTCGAGCCCATTGCCGGCTGGAGTAACGAGGAAATTAGGAATGCTCAACAAGAAGATTCTGACATTGAACCCATCCTTGCATGGAAAGAGCACGAGGAGAAACCACAATGGGTTGACATTTCCGATAGAAGCCCGGTGCTAAAAGCCTATTGGGCTCAATGGAACTCTCTCCATGTACAAGAAGGTGTACTCAAACGGAAGTGGGAATCCGCAGATGGCAAGTCCTATGTGATGCAGGTAGTTGTGCCTCGGTCCAAAGTCAATGAAGTTCTCCGTGAGATGCATGATGGCACTTCTGGAGGCCATTTGGGAATTAACAAAACACTGGAAAAGATCCGAGATCGTTTCTACTGGCTTCATGCAAAAAAAGACGTCGAAAGATGGTGCAGGAAATGTGACACTTGTGCTGCTACAAAAGGACCAGGCAGAAAAATTCAAAGTGCGATGCAGCAGTACAACGTTGGAGCACCCTTCGAAAGAATTGCAATGGATATTGCAGGTCCTTTTCCTGAAACCAACGATGGAAACCGATATATTCTCGTGATCATGGATTACTTCAGCAAGTGGCCTGAAGCGTTTGCCATTCCAAACCAAGAAGCAAAAACGGTTGTGGATCAGATTGTCTTCAATTGGATAAGTAGATTTGGTGTACCTAAAGAACTCCATTCTGACCAAGGGAGGAACTTCGAGTCAAATATCTTCCAACAGGTTTGCTCACTCCTTGGCATTCATAAGACAAGGACAACACCGCTGCATCCCAATCAGATGGAATGGTAGAACGGTTTAACAGAACGCTCAAAGAACACCTTTCCAAAGTAGTGGAAGACTGTCAACGAGACTGGGATCGATGCATTCCACTGTTTTTAATGAGCTATCGGAGCGCAGTTCATAGCACTACAGGACATACTCCTTGGGAAATCTTGTTTGGTTCAACAATGTGACTACCAAGTGAAGTGAGATTTGGATGCCCTCCAAATGAGCCACAAAGCCAAGAAGAATATGTGGACGATCTCAAAAAGAGACTCATGTACATTCATGAAAGGACCAGAACAAAGATAAAGGATGTCAGTGATCGCATGAAAACACGTTATGATGCACATGCAACGACGACAGGGTTTCAAGTGGAAGATCTTGTGTGGTTATACAACCCCCATCGGAAAAAGGGACTGTCACCGAAGCTCCAGCAAAATTGGGAAGGCCCTTACAAAGTTGTCACCAGAATCAATGATGTTGTTTACCGCATTCAGAGAGGTGTTAGAGGCAAAATGAAAGTTGTTCACAGGGACCGACTATGCCGCTACAATGGCCAGGGAAGTGATAGACTTGTTCGGGACGAACAATCTTAAGAAGGGGGCAATGTTACATGAATAGTGTTTGTCTCAACTACAGTTTCATTTTAACCGTGGTAGCGAATAAATGGTGAATAATTAGTGGTGCTAAGATAAAGAAATAAATAAAGAGTTTGAACTTAGATAACAGTGAGTTTCATTTATAGAGATAGTAGTGGTAAATTAAAAGTAAAAGAAAATAAGTTTTATTTTCGAACCCAAGACTAAAAAACATTACAATATTCATCCACTTCATCGGAGTCTCCAAGAAGGCACTAAAGGTCTTCATATTCACCACAAAGATCTGCGAAAAATAATTGTTTTTCTTGTTCGATTCGATTTTGTGTGCATAGCCCAAAGCAATTATGAATTATACGACCAAGTTCGTGCTTCTAAGTTCATTAAACATAAACTGCATATTGAACGTAAACAAAATTTTTTTCAATTGTGAAGCATATTATACGAAACTTAAAACAAGTATGTAAACTGTCATTACCTAGGTACCTATGTATACATATATATTAACCTATTCAAAAATTATTATTATTCGTGAAACGAATGAAAGTGCCTAACATTAGGATAACATCCACGCTAGCAGCTGTACTGTGCAATAAAATAAATTCCAATTTCTCATTCTACGAGCTGGAGGAAAACTTCTTTCATGGGCATCCCGTTCATGGCATAGGACATAGGTATCTTAATTCAAAAAAAAAAAAAAAAAAATGTAATCGAAACATTAAGGGTAGGTTTCATTGCCAAACAAATGCCGAAGTTGTTAGCTCAATTTTATCTTCATGTCTTATTTGGTCGATATGTCTCGAATTTCTATTTTGTTCGAGGATATTTTGTAACTCACAGTAATTTTCTGTTTTCAGAACTTATTAACTATTCAGTAGAAGAACAGTTCCGTAGACGTACATTAAAGACTGCAAGAATAATGCGGAATGGCATTGTATGGATGGCGACTAGTTGGAGTTGCATGCACCATCGTTATGTACATAGCTGGTATCCTGTTCCTTTCAATATCGAATGTGCCAGGACCTCATCCAAAACGAGTCAGGATCGGGCGTTTCGGAGAGGTAAGAATAATTAATTATTTTATTGTTAAATGAAATGAAAATTATGTGATGTCTGCAACATCTCTAGGACAACATTGATTTTTATAGTAAAGAGAGAGAGAGAGTGAACCTGCTTGACATTCAATCAAAAGCCTAATCGAACCCTAGGCATTAATTAGAGAAAAGTCCTTTTCATAACGGAAGCATTCGATTGATTAGAATCTTCTACTGTATGTCTGCATTACCCTAGGCACTAAATTGATTTTATCAATCATCTATACCTGTTGCCACCCTTTGCATTTTTTAACAATGTTTATTCATTTTTAATGTTTTTTTTTTCTTCAAAAAATTGCATTCTGTTCCTTTGCATTGTGCATTATTTATCTCTTTAGGGGTTGAAGTATATAGTACATTCACAACTGAGACTAGTTTCAAATGGGGAAGATTCTCTGTTTCCTGTCGCTGTCATCCGTGACTCTTTGTCCTTTTGCTTTCTTTGCCTATACTTCCTTACAATGATATATTTTTATTTCACAGATAGCAAATTATCGCACACAATTCATTGGACTACATCGAAAGCAGACCATTCACTGGTGCAAGGAGTTAACGTTTTTACATAGTCAACCGACTTCTGAGGGGAAAAATAAAAAAACTCATTTCACATTCCGCACAAGGATCACCAACAATGAAATACCTAAAATCGATAAAAATGCAATTAAGCGCAGCACAAACACTACTCCAACTGATGGTCCAAAAGTGGAGGGAAATTCCCATCAGAATAATACTGTTAGTGGTTTAACAGCATTAGCATCGTTTCCTGGGAGTGGTAACACTTGGTTGCGATACTTGCTTCAACAATCGACTGGTATAAATTCAAATTTTATATAATAAAACCTTTGGTATAGCAAATATAGTTATTTTTTTTTTATATTCTCATTCTAGGCATTTATACGGGAAGTATTTATAAGGATTATGGTCTATTGAAAAGTGGGTTTCCGGCAGAAAATATATGCAATAAGTCAGTTTTAGTTGTTAAGACGCACGAATGGGGACCAAATGCTTGGAGTGCATTTTCAAAGGCTATTCTTTTGGTCCGAGATCCAGATAAGGCGATATTAGCTGAGTTTAATAGACAGAGCGGTGGACATGTTGGATTTGCTTCACCAGATCGCTATAAGCGCACAAAAGGACGATGTAAGTATTTAAGAATACTTTTCAAAGTGTAGACTGCTTTGGTCAATTTTACTTACGCTACACAAATACACATGCAGGCGCGGATCCAGAACTTTCATTTGAAGGGGAGGGCGAGCTTTGTTATGCAAAAGTATACCAAACAAAAAAATTAAAAAAAAACACTTCTGCATGGTCCTCAGCCAGCGGCGGATTTAAATAATTTCCCGCTTGTTGGCGCATTTGCATATTTCCCACCGGTAGCGGCGTTTTTAAAAATCAAAGATAATCTCGACGTTTTGAGGGTGCAAGCAGCCATTCCAACTATTTTCAATAAGACGTCCGTATTTACATTATCTGTCGTACGATATCTCAAGAACGAACCGAGCTATTGAAACTTTTGACACGTCGGGAAAGGGCCTATTCAAATTTAGAGCTGATCAGATTTTGAAGTCCGTTAAAAAAAAAAAAAAAAAATTAAAAAAAAAAATACCTTCAAGAGTTTAACAACATAATAAAATCATTTTTGTGGACATAAAGATTTCACAAACATTCAAGCTTTGAAGTATAGTGGAGAGTTTCTAGTTTCAACCGTTTTTCAAATTATTTTTTTTTAGGATTTTTAAGATAAAGAATTCTTGTCTTAATATCAAAATGTTTCTACTCGAAAAACTACGTTGAATGCCGCCAAATCAAAATCGAAATCAAAGAGCTCAAAATTCCAAAGTTTGTAAATTTTCAAGAGTTTCCACTTTCCATTCAAGACTTATGATTTATTTTTTTAATTTATTAATTTTCGTCTGTGTAGTAGGTACCTACTAACACACACATTTACAGTTCTTTTTTTTCAATAAACAAACAAAATTATTGGGCCGAATTCGCAGCCCCCTAAAATCTGCCGCCCTAGGCTGCAGCCCACTTAGCCTACTGGTTAATCAGCCACTGTCCTGAGGCATACCTATTAAATTTGTTTACGAATTCTGTTCATCTTATTTGTATTTGCGGTTATGGAAATGTAGTCTTTTGCAAAAGATTTGCTGGTTTATCACAAATACTACATTTACATTAAAACCGAAATGATTTTTTTTTAAACCACCAATCCAAAATTTTGTTAGATAGTATAGTTAGATGCTATACTATCTAACAAAATTTTGGATTTTCGTATTCAATGAATACTTTATTCTAGAAGCAGGTTTAGAAAAAAATTAGGAACATAAAAATGAAAATTGGTTTTGTAGAGAATTTAATTTGGGGACCCATTTTGTATGTTAAGATATACATACATATGTACATATATATTTAATGTACTTTTGGGATACTATTCAGCTAAATTCTTTTGAAGTTATAGTGACATGGCTCTGTATATTATAGCTCGTCTCTATGTCTATTCACACTTTTATATGCTACTTCGAAATCTATGGGGAAAAAACAAAGATAGTTTTGTGCTAGCCTTATCCCTAGCCCCGTTACGTTACAATACGCTTTGACGTACTTTAACTGCCATCTATAATACAAAAAATAATTTTCGTTTTAAAACTTCATTTGAATACTTACTCAAATCTGTACACATAAATAAAAATGAAGTATCTCTTTGTAATTTCAAAATATAAGCATTTTACTAAATGTGTACATAATACGAGTATACTTATAACAAAAACTCAATTTTTAAAATGTTTGTCTGTTTGTCTGTCTATAGGACCAGAATTTCGAACAGATGAAGGTTCGAGACCCAGAACATGTTTGTAAAATAATAAGAATGTCTCATCAAACATTTGAAATCCTTCAAACGCGTATTTAACCCTATATATTTTGCTTATTGCACTTGCATCCCAAGCGACAGCTCTCTTAGAGGAATTCGTATCCTTCATTAAATGAATGAGACTCTCTTCAAAAAAACATATTTAAAATTAAAAAATAAACACGCGCTTCTTTAAAAAAAAATAATTCAGAATGTGAATGACAAAAAAAAAACAGCCAATTGTACTTTTTAAAGTTAAAAAATATTTAATTTTTCCTTTGCTTCTATTGCCACGTTACGTACACTATGTTTTTAAACGCGTCAAAGCAAAGTCTGAACGACAAAGTCGTTATTTTGCGATTGCTTACAATAGATTTCAATGTTTCAAATTTAAACGTCTTCCAACGCTCACAGCAACGCATCACCGCCTGAAACGCTGGTGAGTATCGATTTGGAATTTAGACGTTGACACAGAACAGCCAACAAGCCTTTATTTGCTACAATCAGGAGAATGATACTTGTATATTTGGTGCTATTAAGATCACCCTCTTTCTTGTGGAAAGGGCAGACATCAGACATACTTTCATTCGACCAGATTGTACAGGTATAAGATGGTGTATGCTTCTTTCCAAGTCATCTCCAGCTGCTTTGAAGAGCTCGGTAAGAAAGCCACCTGTTCCAGTATCCTTGTTGGACTTTAGTAAAAATATCTCTTCTCGACATGACGGTTTTCATTTCTAATGATAACATTCCACTGCAATTCAAGGTTCGCTTGTGCCATTCGTATAATCATCATAGAAAGTCATCCTTTTCTTGTGAGCCAAATCAATATGTCTTGTTTCTTCTACTTTTTCAAGAAAATAAAAATTTACATAAATCAATAGTTATGTCCTTATCACCAGTTTTCGTTTTGTCATTTCAATTTCCCATGCGATTTCAAATCAATAACTTAATTAAGTTAAAGAAATATGTAGTACCTACTTATGTGGTGTTTTGTGCCTTTTTAAATTATTTTAGTTTTAAAACCTTATTACTTTTCTTTTAAGATTGGCAGCAATTTGTTACAAACAAATTGAATGGATGGGAGAACATGAACCTCGGATGGGCAAGATTTTTTACAGGTGACTTGCATATCGTATACTATGATGATTTAGTAGCAAATTCAGAAAAAATTCTCAGAGAAATCCTTAGCTTCCTTGATTATCCAATCGAAGAGGTAAGTGGAAACAATATATGTATTTATGTAACATTATAAGATTATTCCACTAACAATATACGAACACTTCCAGCCCCTAATGTCATGTGCACTCATACGCAAAGAAGGTATTTTCCGAAGGAAAAAACGGGTCTTATCATTTGATCCCTACAGCCCTGCAATGCGTCATCAGCTTGATGAAAGAAAACGAAAGATCTATACACTTTTAGGGCGCTATACAGCGAAAACTAAAATCTTCAACGACTAGTTGCGTGATAAATGTAAACACAAAATAAAACTTTAGCACATAATGTAATATAATTTGTAAAAAAAAAAAGAAAACGAATATGTTAAAATCGTTGTTAAACGAAGTAAGGTAATTTATTATAAGAAAAAATATAAAATCATTTTGTACTAAGAAATCAAAATTTCCACAATAAAAAAATTGAACTGAAATGTATAACAATGTATACTCCTATATAGATAGATAAACTATGTTTTTTGTTTTAAAATTGCATTTTTTTTCATTTGGAAAAATGTTGGTGGGGAGAATAAGGTCTTAGACTTAGCTGTACAAAATACGATTTCAAAAATGAACATAAAGACAATACACCAAGAAAAATTAAATAAATATGGACATAATGTTTAACCAGTTTCGTGTCAATTATTTTGTTCTCAATTTGTTTCGTTTAATTCTATTTTCCTTCTATTTCTTTACCTATTATAAAATTTTATTCAAATGGAGTAAGAAAAACTATTTTATTTGCAAAAATAGGTGCTTTGATTAATTTTGCCAAATAGAAGTTGTTGAATAAAAATGGCGAATGTGGGCGTGTTTGTGAGCGGATTTCACCGGTTCAAGGTAGTAGTCTTACTCTTGAATCAAAGAATATATTTACCAAATTTCAGCCTTCTAGCACAAAAATGGCGACTTCTAGAGAGTATACATACGGACGGAAGGACGGACGGACATGGCTAAATCGACTAGGATTTTGATTCTGAGTCAGAGTATGTATATACTTTTCTATACCTAACGATATTATTTCTCTATGTTACAAACTCTACACCAAAAACATAAGCGAGAGCTACAGTACTTTTGCAACGAACTGTTGGATGCCCTATTCCCCATATTTTTGTATATGTATATGCATATGCGTTCGCCGCCTTCGCAGCCAGCCGCTGTTACAGTATCAGAAACAAAATTCTTCTTCAGCAGGCAGGAACAAATTCAATAAAATAAATTTTGTTTGGCCGATGTACAATAACTGCTGTCACAATAAAAAAAGGCGTGTGCCAAACCTATAGCTAAGACTTTTTATTGCCAGGGTAATCACTATATGAGCTCATCATTCAATTTTAAGCTTGCAGATCGATTTGAACAAGACAAGAAAAAACTAAAATTTTAAGAAATTAGATTTTGATTGGAAATAGCGATTATGGGTGTTTTTAACAATTCTTGAACTACAATCTGCAACGTAACCAAGGTATACAAACCGAAGTGTTCATCTTCTTACTTCAAAAGCGCGACTGATAGTTAAAAAAAACATTAAAAAATTAATGCAAACTACGACCTTTGACGGAAACGCCCTTAAAAGTGGGCGTGTCCTAAAAATTTGTAAGAAAAATTTAAAGCACTAACTAAGCTCTGATCGTTAGTCAGTATTTAGGCATATGTATCGAGTAGTTTTTAAACGATCTTACCTGAACAAAGGTATTTTATCAAAATTACGCCTTTAAAAGTGGGCTTATTGCGGGTGGCAATGGTACAGTGGATATAGTGCTTGGTTGCTCAACCTGAGAGCTGTGCGTTCAAACCCAGCCGAGGGCAGCAATTTTTATTTATTTCCCAAGTTTTAACTGGACGCCACCCGTGGAATTTCCATGAGATAATTATCACCTAAAATCTCAAACCAAAAACTTTACCACCTTTCTTTCCTATCTTTCTATTCCTTCTCTTTCCTCGCTCGCACATGTTAATTCATTATAAAGGTATTAACATCCCTTTGAGTGCGAGTGCATTATAAAAAAAAAAAAAAAAAAAATTGAAAAAATTTACACAAGAAAATGTAGAAATATTTTTCATATAACGAACGGAAGGGAAAAAGGTTTTAATTGAATATTGGTTGTGCCTTAAATTTTTAAAACTACATTTTTCATTCTTTCATGAAAAGTGGGCGTAAGCCACGCCCGAAATTCAAAAATTTCTTTTCATACACAAAGTTTTTAGTTTCTACTAGAGACGCAAGATTTTGGCTTCCACGCTTGGTGGTGTGGAAAAAGAGAAATAATTTTTGATTTTTTGTTTTAAATCAGGAGATGGTTGCCCTAATGTTTACTCGATTTGCGGCAATTTATTATGCAAAGTACGGGAACCCTATGAGAGCTTTAACTTGAGACCGATGTATGCCATTATAGCCAGACTGAGAGGCAAACGTCCTATCTTCCCTGTAGTGAACAAATTACTCGAATAGAGTATAGAGACGCAAGGTTTTGGCTTGCGGATTCATTATAACTACCGTTTATTTGCAAAAACAATTTTTTTGTTTTTAGTGAAAAGTGGGCGTCAGCCACACCCAAAATCAAATTTTTTGATTTCATACCCAAGATCTTTATGTGCAAGTAATATCCACAAAATTAAATGTTTTTCGCATTAATATAACAATTGTTATTTTATAAAAACAATATTGATGGTTTTTATTTATTTACATAGCTAAAGACTAGCTTCAGATATAAGTACTTATGTCTATTATAATAAGAGTACAATTATATAATTGAATACAAATTTGACTGAAATTTAGATGAAAAATTTAACGATTGGTCAAATAAGTTGTTACATCTATTATTGAGAAGATTAAATAATTCAAACATTTTGTTTAAGGGAGAAAATCGTTCATAATTAGTACGACAGTTTGGTACATTTAAGCAGCTAGGTAGATTCCGTAAGTTTCTTTGAGGAATATTAAAATTTATTCGAGACAAAAGGTACAAAGAGTCTATGTTACCATTTATTAATTTAACGATAAAAACAAAACTTAAATAAGAACGTCTATTCACAAGGGATGGCAAATCAATTAGTTTCAGTCGACTGATGTAAGCGGGAAGCTCGTAAGGATTTTCCCAACCTAAGCCCCGCAAGGCAAATCGCAGAAATCTTTTTTGAACACGTTCTAACCTTAATATATGGCATTCGTAATGGGGTGACCAAACCTGGCAAGCATATTCAAGAATGGGACGAACAAATGTTATAAAAAGCTGTTTTGTAACAAAAGGATCTGAAAATTGCCGTGACTCTCTCTTAATCCAGCCTAGAATTGAATTGGCTCTATTTGATATGGAGTTGATGTGCTGAATAAATTCAAGCTTTCGATCTAATATGACGCCAAGAACATTTACGTTTTCCATACAAGATAGGGAAATTCCATTTAACGAATAATTAAATGGAGTTACTAAAAGTTTTCTTGTGAGGCTCATAAAATTACATTTATTTAACGGGTGATTTTTTAAGAGGTTTAGAACTTAAAAAAAAAAAAACACAAAAAATTCGAAAAAATGAATGAAATATTTATTTGATTCGATAGTTTGAACCTTGCAATTTAATGTTTAAAGATAATTTCATGCAAATGTTGACCGCGGCTGCGTCTCAGGTAGCCCATCCGCTGAGTCCAATTTTGGCATACTCTTTCACACATATCGGCCGGTATCTCACGAATGAATGCATGGATGTTGGCTTCCAGTGCTTCAATCGAAGCGGGCTTGTCCCTATAGGCATTAGCCTTGACATACCCCCACAAAAAATAGTCTAATGGTGTCAAATCGCACGATCTAGGCGGCCAATTGACCGGCCCGAAACGTGAAATTAACTGTTCACCAAACTCGCCTCGCAATTGCGCCATTGTTTCGCGTGCTGTGTGGCATGTGGCACCGTCTTGTTGAAACCACATGTCATGCAAGTCAAGAACTTCCATTTCGGGCAAAAAAAAGTTTGTTATCATCGCTCGGTAGCGTTCACCATTGACAGTAACGCTGCGATTCGCATCATCTTTGAAGAAATATGGCCCAATAATGCCGCCGGCCCATAAACCGCACCAAACAGTGGCTTTTTCGGGATGCATTGGTAGCTGTTGCAATGCTTCTGGCTGATCTTCACTCCAAATGCGGCAATTTTGCTTATTTACGTACCCATTCAACCAAAAATGAGCCTCATCGCTGAACACAATTTTTCGATAAAAAAGCGGAAATGAACATTTCGAACCGAGCACGAATTTTGATAGTAAAATTCAATAATTTGCAAGCGTTGTTCATTTGTAAGACGATCCATGGTTAAATTGCAAACCAAACTGAAGCTGTTTGACAGTGACACAAGGTACTAAACACACGTCAGCTGTCAAAACCAGTGTTGCCAAAACCAAACCAGCTAAAAAATCACCCGTTATATTAAGAGACAAGCAATTACGAACACACCAGTCAAAAAACGAATTAAGGTCGGATTGCAACATTTCACAATCACTAATACTAGAAATAGTTTTAAAAATTGTCACATCATCCGCGTAAATGAGGCATTTAGAATACTTCAAGATAGATGGTAAGTCATTAATAAATAAAATAAAAAGTAGAGGTCCTAATTGCTACCCTGTGGTATTCCAGAGTTAACTGTAAAATAATTTGATGGACAATCGCTAAACAACGCTGCATAAGATCTGTTTGATAAATAAGATTGAAGCTACATAACAAAATTTTCGCTAAAACCAAGATTTCTTAGCTTTTTTAGCAAGATCTTATGAGAGAGTTTATCAAATGCCTTACTAAAGTCCGTAAAGACGCAGTCAATTACTTTCTTTTTCTTAAATGCATCAATGCACAGTTCGGTTAGCTCCATAAGAAACGTTACAGTAGAGCGACCTTTTGTAAAGCCATGTTGATTCGGAACAATGACTGATTTGACATAGAAACACAGAGATTCACAAATAATAGCTTCAAAAAGCTTCGGAATAACCGATAGTTTGGCTATAGGCCTATTGTTTTGAATTTCGTCTTTTTTACCTTTTTTGTGTAAAGGGATTATGAAGGATTTTTTCCAAATACACGGAAATTGACAAGAAAACAGAGAACAATTAAAGAGAGTGGATAAAGGGAAAAGCAAATTATTTGCGCATTTTTTTAAAAATGGTCCATCCGGACCTGGTTTACAATTCTCGTCAAGATTAGATATGAACTTAGCAATGTTATCAGAATTAATATTGAAGTTTATATCAGTCAAGTAAGAGAATGATTTCAAAAAGCCAAAATTTTGGCTATTTTCGTCAAGTATATCACAGTTCGAAGTATCACAGTTTAAAGTATCACAGATGTTAGTATCACAGTTAAAGGCACTTTGAAAAAAGTCTGCAAACAATTGTGTGATAACACGAGGGTCATGACTAGATATATCGTTTGACTTAAGAACAGACGGATATGGACAAGACTTCCTTTTACTATTTATAAAGTTCCAAAAATATTTTGGATTCATTTTAAGATCTCTTTGTACCTTCTGCAGATAATTCAAATATTTTAAACTTGAAGATCTATTGAAATTTTCACGAGCACGGCAAAAGTTTTCAAAGTCGGCTTCACTTCGAGATAATTTATATACTGACCAAAACTTGTTTCTGAGGTTCTTAAAGCTTTTAATTTCACTATCATACCAATCTGGAACGGATGATCTCGATTTTACAGAAGTTAGAGGTACAGATTTTAAAAAACAATCAAACAAGATATTATAAAATTCAAAGACCATAGTGTTCACAGTTAAACAATTATTGAGATATGACCAATCAACTTGTGACAGCAGCATATTTAATTTGTTAAAATCTGTCTTTTTAAAATTAAAAGTGTAAAAATTTTCATTAAGGTCAGAATGAAATATTAAATCAAAAGAAAGAGAAAAGGATAAAGATGGATGATGGTTATCTTCAACTACTAAAGGATCTGTTGATTTTTCCACAACAATATCTTCATCACAGCTTGCGAAAATTAGATCCAAAATTCTTCCATTGCAATTAGAAACATCGTTTAATTGGGGTAGTCCAAGTGAGTTTAAATAGTCAATTAGTTTTGAGTCAGCAGATTTGAGGTGTCCAGTTGGCAACATTACGTTCGATTCAGGACATCGTAACCAAGCAATATTGCTAAGATTAAAATCGCCGAGGCAAATCAGCTCGTCGTTATATTCTAATAATTCATTGATATAGTTAATGAATTCAAAAGCTTTATCATAAACGTCACAGCGACTTCCCGGAACTATATATACAGTAACAAGGTAAATGTTTTTGTTACTTAAAGATATTTTAACGCAGAGACATTCATTGTCAAGGGCTACAGGAACATGTACTGGCGTAGATATGAAAGACGATCTTACAGCAATCAAGATTCCACCTCCCACAGTATCTATATTCGGATCTGAAAGTCACGCCCAAAACTCAAAAATTTCTTTTCATACACAAAGTTTTTAGTCTCTACTAAGAGACACATGATGCTTGCGGATTCATTATAAATACCGTTTATTTGCAAAAACAATTTTGTTATGTTTTTAGTGAAAAGTGGGAGTCAGGAAAGCCCAAAATCAAATTTTTTGATTTCATACACAAGATGTTCACTGAACCAAATATTAGAGGTAAAATCAACTAAATGTTTTCGTAACATTTTAACTAAAGTATATTACCGAATTGATGATTATTTGTTAATATTTTATTCAAATCAACAAACCGATTTACAAAAATAAGAAAATTTATTCAAAGCGAATAATTTATTTAGTTAACATTTCAATTGAAGAAACAACAGTTGAATTGACGAAACAAATGAGAAATTTGATGATTTTTCGTTTAAAATTATAGTCAAATCCACAATACATTCATCAATTAAGGTAATGCTTCGTTAAATGTTATTTTAGGTCTAATAATTTGTAATTCTAGAATTTTCGTTAAATCAACGAACATTTTGTTTCTTATTTACTAAGAAAATATTCAAATTAACTAATTCTTTTTATTCAAAAGTAAACTTTTTTCGTTAAATTTTCAGAAAAATATTCATTATGAAGATTTTTGCGATCCCTTTTAAGAATTCTACTATAACAACGAAAAATTCCTCGATTTGAATAAATTTCGTCAAATTACTATCATAGTGTCTTTCTTTCTTGTTTTGCTGCACGTCAGTTTTAAACCGGAATGCGTACCAAAGTTCATAATCAACGAAAAATTTATTCAATTTGAAGATTTTTTGTTAACAGTTTTAGGCATTCTGCAACAATAACGAAAAATTCTTCGATTTGAATAAATTTCGTCATTTTATCAAAGTTTGTGTGTCCTTTTTCTTGTTTGCGCGTAAGTTAAATAAAAAATGAGACATTCGGTTCAGTTACTATTGATCTATCGATTGAGCTTGAGCCGTACCGGAGCGAAAAAATAAAAAGTGATCTTAAAGTAACAACAAAGTAAAATTTGCATTGAGTGCAACTAAAATTAAATAAAAGAGGAAACATTTTCAAAGACCTCAATTAAAGTGTGTAAAAGGCTACACATTTGTGTTTCGTGTGCTGTTTTTGGTGCCACTTTGCTGTTGATATAGTATTTCCGGTGAGTTATAAACTTTTTCTATTTTTGTAACTTGTTTTATTGCTTTTTTTTGTCCTTGCAAAACAAAAAATTGGCGATAATAAATAAATTCCTTGCTATCAATTTCAACACATATATTTTAAATTTCCATTACATTGTTTTATATTGTTCTTGGGCTGAAATGAAACAACTATGGGCAGCTTAAAAAAATGCAAAACTTGCGGAGATGGTCAAAGCTGGGTCCACAGAGGAAGTTTAAAAAAATGGCAGCAATACAAGAAACCTTTGATATTCAAATTGGTAAGTGAAATACTTAATTACTATATAATAATTATTTAAGCGAATTATACGTTTTCTTATATAATTTCTCAGATCGATATCGATTTTCAACATCTCTTCCCAAATGCCAGCAGTCTGCTTTTAAAATTTGATAGTTTTTCAAAGGACATACTAAAAACTTTATAACCGAAAGTAAGAGACATTTCTATATTCACATTCTTAAATAATTCTTTTATGTAGTTGATGGCTTTATTACACTCAATATCATGCATATCATGATCTTTGTTTAAAACTGAAAAATTCTATATTTCACTTATATTTTTCTCCTTCACAGATGGGCGCTCTTGTGGAGTTTTCTACCTCTTTCACAGCTACATTCAATAAATTTTCAATCTTGAATACCCAGCAGCTTCAGTCCTTGTTTGGACATTTATAAACAAAAATATGACTTAACAACCAAATATGATGTCGAAAGTCCGGCAATCAATTGCTTAATTGAATACTTAAAGTAGATTAAAAACTTAAAAAATTATTCTCAAAACTTAAAAAAAAAATGTGTTTAACAATAAATACAATAATCTAAAGAAATTTCGTTGGTGTCGTTATTATAGTGTCGTTACTTTCATGGTCGAATCTTTGATTTTTTTTCAGCAGTCATCCAGAGGTGCTATCACGTAACTTGTTTAGAAAGGCATTTACTGATTCTCAATTGAATTTGGCTCGATTTGAACAAGTTACGTGCTATCTCCAGATCCCGAAATTCGTGAAATAAAGAAAAAGGAATAGTTGATTTGAAGAATGCCTTGTGGAAAAGGTAAAACAGTTTTGTGAAAATGAATATTTTTTTAGTTGAAAACACGAAACTTTTTATTCAAACCAAGAAAAGAAAAAAAGCTAAATTGACTAAACCAGTAAGTTAAATTGAAGATATTTTCGTAGATTTCACAACTACTTTTAGTCAAGTTAATTAAATTAATATTTAATTTGACTAATTTTTTTATTTAAATCAAGAAAAATTTCGTCAAATTAACAATCTTTATTAGCAGAATTGAAGAAATATTTTACTAATTTTTTTATTCAATTTGAAAATTATTCTTCAAATCAACAAACGTAAAATGACTAAAAAAGATTCGTGGATTTAACGAATTTTCTTCAAATTCACAACTAACTACAGTTTACTACCAAATATTCAAATTGAATAAACGATTTATTCAAGACAACGAACTGATTAGTAGGATCTATGTTAACCTACTTTTCTTCAATTTAACCAGCGATTTAGTTGTTTTCACCACCTTTTTTGGTTCAGTGTTTATGTGCAAGTAATATCCACAAAATTTAATGTTTTTCGCATTAATATGACAATTGATTTTTTATAAAAACAATATTGATGGTTTTGTATGAAAAATGGGCGTTAGCCACGCCCAAACTGAATTTTTTTTATTTAATTGGAAGATTGTTTACCTAAAGCTTGGTGCAAAATTTTAACGATATGCTTTTATCGTAACTGTACAAAAAACATAATTTAATTTTACCAAATTGAGGTTGTTCAACAAAAATGGCGATTGTGGGCGGATTTAACAAGTTCAAGAACTTAGCCTTACTTTTGAACCTAAGAATATACATACCAAATTTCAGCTTTCTAGTGCGAAAATTGCGACCTCTAGAGAGTATACATACGGACGGACGGACGGTGTAAAACTACAGCTGAATTGAGTAGTCAATCTTACCTGAACAAAGGTATTTTATCAAAATCACGCCTTTAAAAGTGGGCGTATTGAAAAAACGTACACAAGAAAATGTAGAGATATATTTTTCAAATAACGAACGGGTGTAAATTGAATATTGGAAGTACCTTAAATTTTTGAGACTACGTTTTTCGTTCTTTCATGAAAAGTGGGCGTAAGCCACGTCCAAAATTCAAAATTTCTTTGCATATGTTACGGTCAAAGCCCGATATCTAGTCAAACCTAGGATTGACTAGTCAATGCTCAACATTGACCAGCAGCGTTGGTCAAAGCCCGATGGATACTTTAGTTTCGGGCTTTGACTGATGAGTTTTTAGTCAAACCTAGGTTTGACTAAACTGGTCGGTCAAAGTCCGAAACGAAATTATGAGATTCGGACTTTGACCAAGGCACTGATGGTCAAAGTTAGAGGGAAAATATTATTTGTATGGTGTGAGAGTGGGATGGGAATTCTCTCAATTGAGAGAATTCCCACTCTCACACCATACAAACAATATTTTCCCAATTGAGAGAATTCCCACTCTCACGTCTCACACCATACAAACAAACAATATTTTCCGAATTGAGATAATTCCCACTCTCACACGTCACACCATACAAACAATATTTTCCCAATTGAGAGAATTCCCACTCTCACACCATACAAACAATATTTTCCCTCTAACTTTGACCATCAGTGCCTTGGTCAAAGTCCGAATCTCATAATTTCGTTTCGGACTTTGACCGACCAGTTTAGTCAAACCTAGGTTTGACTAAAAACTCATCGGTCAAAGCCCGAAACTAAAGTATCCATCGGACTTTGACCAACGCTGCTGGTCAATGTTGAGCATTGACTAGTCAAACCTAGGTTTGACTAGAGATCGGGCTTTGACCGTGACACATACACAAAGTTTTTAGTTTCTATTAAGTGACTCAAAATTTTGGCTTGTTAATTCATTATAAATACCGTTTATTTACAAAAACACGCCCACTTTTCATACAAAATCATTAATATTAATTTTATAAAATAACAATGCTTATATTAGAGCGAAAACATTAAATTTTGTGGGTATTACTTGTGTACATAAACATCTTGTGTATGAAGTCAAAAAAAATGATTTTGGGTGGAGCTGACGATCACTTTTCATTAGAAACTATACATAAATCTATTTTGCAAATAAACGGCATTTATAATGAATCCACAAGCCCGTTTAAAAACTACTCGATTCAGTTGTATAGTTTTTACACATACATATGCCTAAAAATTGACTAATCTAAGCTCAGATAGTGCTTTAAATTTAGTTTTACAAATTTTTAGGACACCCCCTTTTTTAAGGGGCGGATACTTCACAAGCCGTAAAATGCATTACTATTTTAATGTTTTCTAACTATCGGTCGCAGCTTTAAAGTATGAAGATGAACACTTTGGTTTGTATTCCTTGGTTACGTAGCAGAGTGTGGTTCAAGAGTTGTTAAATACAACACCCATAATCGCATTCAAAATCTAATTTTAAAAATTTAAGTTATCTCTTGTTTTGTTCAAATCGATCTGCAAGCTCAAAATTGAATATCACTGAGCTCATAGTTATTTCCATGGCAACAGAAAGTCTCAACTTTGGGTGTGTCACATGCCTTTTTACTTGCGATTATAGGTACTATAAGGCAAGTTATGGATTCGTGCAGAAATTTTTTTTTGAGATAACAATCAAACATGACATTACGATGATGGTGAAGTCGAAAAAAGTGGATCTGGGAATTCCGTCCGTCTGTCTGTCTGTCTATCTGTCTTTCTATATGTCTGTTCGCAATTCTAGAGCCTGAACGGATGGGTCGATTTGCTTCAAATTCGGTATATAGGATTTATTTGGCCGTCCCTCGGAACTAATTTTTTATTTTTGCTCTAGACCCAAAAATAACGGCACCTGCCATACAATCGGGAAGAAAAAATTGATTTTCTCAAAAACGGCTCTAACGATTTTGATAAAACTTTCAGAATGCTATTTTCTTAAGGCAGTCTATCTGTAAGTTAGAAAATTTGTTCCAAAATTTGCTTTATAACGGTTCCTTTCATAGAACCAGTATTTTCAAATCAAATTTTCTCGTAAACTATACATTCGATTTCAATAAAATTTTGGGCACAGGAAGTCATTAATAATTTTAATAATATGGCATTTCAAAATTTTCAAAAACTATTTTTTTTTTTTTGATTTTTTATAATTTTTTCAAAAAAAAAATTTGGTTTTCGAAATATGTTGTAAACGGGTATATTAATTTTTGTTTTAAGTTATTTTTTCAAATGTAAACTACAGATATATGCCATATATTTGCATACTCAAATAAATTTCAAATTTTTTTTTGGAAAAGTTAAAAATAACCTTTTTAAAAAAAAACTGCTCGAACGATTTTCAATATTTTTTTTTCCTAGATTTACGTATAGCTTTGAAATTTTATTGCATACTTTGTTTTTCCGAGAAAACTCTTAAACTAATTTAAAAAATAAAAGAATTTTCAAAATTATTAAATTTTTTTTTATATCCATATATGCAGCCACTAAGCAATTGCTTATCATAAGAGCAAGTTCGTGCGACCCAGGCATTTTTTTTATTGCGCCATCAGCGGCTATTAAACATCGCATACACAAAATTAATGTTATTGAATTTTTTCCTGCCTGTTAAAGAAGAATTTTGTTTCTGAAACTGGAACAGCGGCTGGATGTGGGAGGCAAACGCATACACATACAAAAATATAGGGATTAATGTATCCAACAGTTAGTTGCTAACGTACTGTAGCTCTCGCTTATGTTTTTAATAAGCTGTTTATACTGGTTACTGGGACACATTAACTTGCTCTTATGATATTTGCTTAGGGGCTATGTATTTTGAAAAAAAAAATATATTTAGAAAAAAATTTATTTTTTCGTTGAAGAGGTTAAGAGTAATGTTTAAATCTATCGTCGTTTATTTCATAGCGCTATCTGCTCGAAAGGGCAGAACAACGCCTGCTGGGACAGCATGGTAAATAAAATTGCAGATGCATGTCGGATGCTCCAGAGTTTGAACACCTTAAACGTTATACATTTATGCATCTAACAAAAAAACTAAAAACATTTTATATCCGCTTGCATTACGTAAGTAAAATTACATATTTTAATATTAAAAATTAAAAAAAAAAAAAATAAAAAATATAATAGGAATGACTTCTGTTTTTAAGTCATTGAATTAAAACCATTCAATAATAATTACTCACATTTCCAGTAAAATAGTAAACTATTGAACGGATGAGCTTAAAATAAAATTTGCAGCAATACAATAAAACAGTATAGTTCACTCGGGCGTATGCGTACTTTTCTGAGTTTATTTAATTTAAAAATAAAATCATCCTTGTTCTCATATTTTAGACAGACTAATTGGACGGTATAGCTAAACATAATAAATAAAGAAGTCAAACTTATCACGCTATCTACTCTGAACTCGGAAGGGCAGGACAACGTCTGATGGGACAGCTAGTTATATATAAAAAAAAAAATAGAAGAGAAAATCAATTTCTGAGAAAAAGAGGGAGCACGAAGAGAGAGGGGCCGAGTCTACTAAGGTCTACCGTGGAGGCAATACTCGCGAGCTTTACAGTCAGTGGTACAAAACTAGAGCTGAATTCTAAGAGGATGAAGATGAACATGGAAACGTGGTAGTAGACACGCAAAAGGCATTTTATTCTGCGAGTTCGGAAAGAACTGTTCCCAGATAGCCGCTTTCAAGCAGTATGATACATTCTTCTTGGATGAGAGTTTGGTTGGATTTCCAGCCATGTCAAAAGTATGAACGATAATGAATATCCTTTGAACTGTGCCAGCTTCAAAGGCATATGTAGGCCTCCCTTATTTTTGTATACAACAGTGTGGTTTCAAGGCTGGTAAATTAACAATAAAATATATTTCAAACTGTGACAGAGTTGTGGAAAACAAGTATACTACCAGGCCCGATACTTTACTTTCTGTTTATCGATCTTAAAGTCATCTATGACATTGTAAATAGAAACAAGCTATACAAAGCCATGTCGAATCTCAACGAATTAGCAGGGTGACCTGATGCTGTTCCTTCAAAATCAGTTGAAGCACTTCAGACTTACTTAATACCGCAATTGCTATTAAAACTCTGACGAAAAAGACGGTGACGTGAAATAAGGCCAAACGAAATAAGGCCAAATTCCGAAAATTTGGCCTTATTTCGTTTTCCAAAACGAAATAAGGCCGAAATTTCAGTTTGGCTTAATTTCGTTTTCGAAAACGAAATAAGGCCAATTTGGCATTATTTCAATATCAATTTTCACACCTCTAAGATGATACGGTATTGAGGTTCATTATCTATTTTCAAACGCAATGGATTGAAAAGGTATTTATTTGATTGTCTTTCTTTTATGTATTAGAAAAATATTTTCTGTGCATGAGTAAAATCGCTCGATTTTACTCATGCACAGAAAATATTTTTCTAATACATAAAAGAAAGACAATCAAATAAATACCTTTTCAATCCATTGCATTTGAAAATAGATAATGAACTCGTTAAAAGCATTTGTTGCGTTTCGTGACCACGCTTGTTGACCAATTTCCGCTTTAATCAAATCAAATGCAGTTATCATGTTTTGTGCGCTCAACAACGGAAGCGCAAACAATTTTTGAAAAATTCTTTGAACATTTTGGTTGTTCCTCATTTTATTTTTTCAAAACTTTAAGCACTTAACAATTAGAACCGTGAACCAAAGCCGAATTCCTAATTTTTTATTTTCGGTCTTATTTCCATTATTTTTTCGCTCTTATTTCTATTAGTGCATGGAAATAAGACCAAATTGGCCTTATTTCGTTTTGGAAAACGAAATAAGGCCAAAATCTGAAATTTGGCCTTATTTCGTTTGGCCTTATTTCACGTCACCGAAAAAGACTCTATACAAGATCCGAATCATCCCCCCCTGGATGGGACGAAAGCGTGAACACTGTTATAATAGAAACAAACATGATATTTGTCGCAGTTTGTATCGATGAAATGCAGAATAAATGACTTCATTCACAAATTGTGGCGGGAATAAGCAGTAAAATTGTTTTTTAAGGACCACATAGGTTTTATTTTAATAGCTTACCTTAATTGTTCAAAATTTCGAAATTGTATTCAAAAACAATTTTTTTATAAATATTTAGTTAGTTTGCTTTATTTATGTTTTTTGTTTTGTTTTCTTAAACACTATAATATATTATAGACTTGTTTTGTATTTTATTGAGTTTTAACACATCCAGAATTTGTTTTGATAATATTTTATCGGTTTTCTTTGTAAAGACGTATTCATTCGTCGTGTCATAAGGATCTACATTTAAATATGTTTTATTTATATCTTTTACGTACATCTATTGAAAATAATTGTTTTATAATATTTTTTAAAGCATTCCCACAGATTTTCAAACGTCTGTGTTTTAAAAATGAATAAGGTACGAATTTAGGCGAAATTTTTCAAATTAATTTTAAATTCTTCTATTTATAATTTTTAAATCTTCCCAATAAATTGTATTTTTAAGTCACTGTCGATTTATGGATGGTACTATGTAGCAGTTAAAATTCATAATGAATGTTTGTTTTTAACATTCTCTTCTGCACGATATGGAAAACCAAACAAGAAATTAAATTCATTAGCACTTGGTCTGGAGGGTTCAACTTCAACGCCTAATTGCTTCATAATTTCATAATGTTTGTTCTTTTTGTTTATTCTAATAACTTACATTAAAATAAATTGAATTGTGATATAATTTGTTCCAATGTTATATTTTTGTTTTAGCCATTGTTTGTTTGTTTGTTTGTTTTGTTTTGAAACCCCTTTTAAAATAACTTAGAAAATAGTATACCTATACACAATTTCTTATATTTTCTTAAAAACAAAAGGAAAATAGAAATATTATATAATAATATGTATAGTAATTATAACTTTTTTTTAATAATACTTAATTGCTATAAATGTTAACTATTAATACTAGATTTTTGGTAAATCTATTTTATTGGCTTTTAATTTTTAAAGCATTTTCTCAACACTAAGACTGTGGTTCTGGTTTAAGGTAACTCATTTATTTTTTTCTGATCTAGTGGCATTAACGGTGTGATTTTGCGTCTATATATTAAATTTGTGATTATAAAAGTTAAAATTTCTTCGTAATGTTTTTCTTAAATTCTACCAAATATTGTTCCAAATAAGGTTGTTATTAGGTAGGTTTGCTTATTTTGGTCCACAGTAGTTTTTGCTTATTACTTATTGTACCTTACCTTTTTATCTGAACAGAAAGTAAAACGAAATTCCAATTTTAAAAATAATGTAAAAAATATTACAACAGTTGTTTGTTTTGTGAAAAAGTCCTTTATGTAGGTTAGTAGTGAGGTGTACAAGTCAGAAACTCATGAAACAAAATTAGGGCTGGTGTTCGCCATTTTGTGGCCAGTAAATCAATAACGGATGTAAAAGAATACTGTTTGGCTCAGATATGACGAGTAATATTTATAACTAGATTCCTGATTTGATGACATTTTGGCATGTTGATGGTTGTGCAATGAATCAAATTACGGGTCAGTTTAAGTGTTCCTTCAAGGATCAAAAATTAATCCCAATATACCGATTCAGTAGATGTTAAATGTGACCAGACTCGAGGCTTGGTTTGGGTACATTTGGTGAATAAAATATTCAAATAGTCTGTATTGAATATCTGTGGCTAGGATAAGCAAATCTATTTAAAAACTTAATTGATTTGTTTGCTACAGATTTGTTATGTAGCTTGTAGGCAGATCACATCTTTCTGAATATAATGCAGTTACTCAAATAACTCCGATGGCGATTGGATCCAGATATTAAGTGAGTGAACAAAAATACCTTTCTCAGCACCCAGTGGAATGTTGGCTGCTTAAGCGATTAAGCTTGGATGGCTGATACTTGCTTGAAATTATGAGTCGAACAAGTCAATTCATATCGTGAATTTCGTTGCCTCTTTCACATCAACTGAAATCGTGGTGTTTTCAAGAGAAATTAATTTTTTCGTTAGCGTAAAACAACTTTCGCACCAAGAGCTTGCAGAACAGAAGAGTATAATGAATTCCAAAAACTACTGAAACCCCTGAAAGTATCGAAATTTTTGAACAAGCCTTTCTTTACAGTCCAGGTAGATCTTCCATTGTATTTATAATCTATAGTACTCCCAATAAGAGGAACGTTTGGTGCGTCATCTATGGACGAAATTCACAAACACTTGATTGGTGAGTTAGGAGTGGTTTTTGTCTAGATTGCCATGGGAAGCAAAAACAACAATAGAAGACATTTGATGTAAAGTAGATAAAACAACTATCGCCGCCATTGACGAAGTTCACAACTAAAAAAAAGTGTTCCATGAAATTACTATAAAAATATGTATACAATGGATCTGCTCAGCAGCATGCAGCTAAACTTGGTATTAGTAATTGATCGGTAAGGCATTTGCACATTGCGGTCCATAAATCGGTGTGATGAAAATATCTGTGAATTAAATGAAAGATCTCGAAAGTGACAGCTTGGTGAGGTGGGCTCCAGAGAAAACTTGCGTCATCGGCTCTTACGTTTTCGAAGACAATGGTGGGAATGCTGTTACAGCTAAAAGGATAGATTCGAATATCATATTCATCACAAGACAGATGTAATTCACTGATTTTCTATAAACGCTGTGTAAAAAACAAATGGATGTGTTTTTAAAAACCTAAGCTCTAGAATACCATGGGAAGCAACAAATACAATTAAAATGGTGGAAATTGTTGTTGTTGTTTCCCATGGTATTCTAGAGCTTAGTTTTTCGTCGATAGATGGGGCACCTCAAGTGGGAATACTATAGTTTATATATACAATGCATAAATACACAATCAGGTATTTTTTGATTTCTGAAAAACTTGCAAAAACGACTTACGAGGTTATGAAGTTTAACCATCGATATCATTATACCGCATAACTACGCTAAAGGTCGTGTAAGGTGATACTCAAAAAGCAGCTTCCGGACAGGGACACCAAGAAGATAAGAATATCAACCATCAATTTTGTGTGGGTATTGTTTTGTGAGATTTGGGTGTTGTTTCTTTGATATGTTTGGGCATAATCAATTTGTTGCAATTAACGGACAGATTTGGGCTTAAATTTTTAGAAAATTAAGGCTTCTCTCGAATCATGCGGAATAAAAACATTGTATATTAAATTTATAGTACTCTGGAGATGGCGTTTGACTGTGTCGCCATCTAGTGAACCAACACTTCGTTTCTTATAGCTTTATAAATACAATCTGAAGATACCAGCGGCGCGGCGTCTACTAATTGCAACACTGATTGCAACTGTAATGACTTCATGTTCATAGTACTATAGTTTTGATAGCAAGGGTCAAAAAATAGCTTTAAAGTGGTTTAAATCTTAAAAATTATAGAATAATGAACACATTGATTTTTTTGTTGATACCTAACAATCTTTACTGAGCGCTCAAGGACCAAAATATATTCTATTCACTGCACCAACACCGTAAAGCATCAGCAGAAAATCAGATTACATCTGCCACAAGATCGTATGTATACTTTTATTCGACTATTAGCTTGAACCACCTTTAGGGCATGTTTGTAACTCAAAGAATAGTTTATTTTCATACTTAGGACCCAGTTATAGGAACAACACGAAATGCACTTTGGTGATGAAAAAAAAAAATATAGTGAGCATCGTTTTCAAAGCTACTTTTATCTTTGTTTTCCCTATTTAAAATCAGTATTGGTTTAAGGGTGGTTGTTTTGATTCTTTACACTGACTTCAGAAAATCTGTAACTTGTTTCAGGCTTAGGTTACAACCAGATATCCTAGCATACGGTCTATTGATGATAGGTTTGTGTCAGATCATTGAAGAATTTGTTTGTTCCTTCCGGGTCTATACCTTCGGACATCAGCATTCGTCGAAGATAAATCATGGCGATTTTTCTGAAATTATATAGTGATTTCTAGAAATCTCTAGGATTAGGTCTAACTCGGAATGTAAAAGCCCCGGACCCAGACCCAGCTGTGTTGCCTCCAGAGTTCCACAAACCAGCCAATTTTTACTCATCAAACCATTATAACGGGTGTTTTTTTTTTAGGTATAGAACTTTAAGTTGGCAACACTATTTTAAATGGCGGCCATTTTGTCAGCTGTAAAGTGATTTATTTTAAGCTTGGTCTGGCATTTTAACATTAATAGACTGACTTCTGAACAATACTTCCAAACAGTGCAAATTTATTTTGAAAATCATTATCCTGTTCGAAATACGTACCCCAATTTTCATAAGCGAATTTTTTTTAGCGATGAAGCTTACTTTTCTTTGAATGGATACGTCAATAAACAAAACTGTAACACGTGAGCGCATAGTTTCGCATTTTGGTCCAGTGAATTGGCCTCCAAGATAGTGCAATTTAACACCGCTTGACTATTTTCTGTGGGGATACGTGAAGTCACTACTCTACGCAGATAAGCCCAAAACGATTGACCACTTGGAAGACAACATTCACCGCGTTATTGCCGATATACAGCCAGAAATGTTGAAAAAAGTCATCGTGAATTGGATGCCAAAAATCATCTTTGTTTTATTAAATTTCAAAGTTCTATACCTTTAAAAAAGACACCCTTTACATACATACTAGTTTTCAAGACCGCTAAAATAAAAGAAATTTTGAGAGGAAAATATTCCATGTCCATGGACCTGCATTTTATAATTATTTTCAGAAATCGTAAAAATGTCTTTATAGAGTCTAGAGTTTAAACAAATTAAATCAATAATTAACAAGATTTAAAACTTATTTTTAACTTAAAAATCAAACCTATTTTGCATTAGCAATCACACCGTTTTTGAGTTACCTATTTATTTATCTACAATATCAACACTTTATTAATCATTAATTTCATACAGAAATCGGAGTAAAATGGCATCCTTTGGAAAAATCTAAAGTTGCTATATGGTTTTAAATAACTACTACTGATGATATTTTCTTAATATTTAAAGTTGAAGCTATAACACAAGCACGTATATTCAAAGATTTTGTTTTTACAAAACTTAAAGTACTAATTGTTATCTTAAAAATAGTGTTGTTTTAAATTTTACATCTTAAATATTAATATAAGTATAGTAAATTTTCCCCAAGGATATCACATTTTACCTCGACTTCTCTGATATCTTAGCATTTTAATAATTCTATATTATATTCACTGCATGACCTTGTATAATATGTATATACATATATATATATATATATTTTATAATCTCTTTGCTAATCGACTAGAGCCTATATAAGGTAATGTTTAAAGGTTTCTTTGTTTAAAGCTATTTGATTCCGTTTTGTATTTCGAACTATTTACCTGTATATGACAAAGAGAGGTATATTATTATATACTATTCGTGTTAATGAGCTGAGAGCTTCGACTTCGTCCTATCCTTGCCACAGTGAAAACAATTGAAATATTAATGTTAAGACTCAAAGTTTATCTTTTCCCCGATCGATACTCATTGCCTTGAAGATGCCTCTTCCGATGCCGTATCTATTGAGATTGAACTGATCTAAGCTGCCGGCTCTTGGTCTTGTTTGGACATTTTCTACATCAGTTTCACTAAACTCTGTTTCCGTATCACTTAGTTTTCTCCTCCGATGGAGTACTCTTCCATATTGTTTGAGTTCGGCCAGGTTATCTGACAGAGACTTGCCTCGTTTTTTATTCTCCTGTCGGTCCATTTCGGCGGCTAGCATTCGAACTTCCCAATCATTATGATGAACCAGACGTTCTGGTTCTTCGTTTTCTTCTTCTTCTTCATAGTTGAGATTGGAGCGGCTTGACGAGGTGCTTGAGCTGGAACTAGAACTTTCTCCTATATCGAGAACTATACTATTAGACATTGGAGCAAGATTGCCGGTGACGTTTGACACCATGACATCTGGAACTCCCGATTTTCTTGTAGAATTCTTTTTATGGATTATTCGATTGAACTTAATCGAACCAGCAACATGAAGTTGCCTGCTTGAGCTGGGTGAATTACAAGGAACTAATTCACAATATGGTGGAGGTGATGCGGTGAATATAGTATCCAGAGAATCACCACGCTGAAATGATTCCAAAGAAGTATAGAATGGATGTACTGAAAAATGTCAGTGTTTATGTTTACATACCATGAAAAGAACTTCACCGGAGGAGCCAGAACTTTCTGAGCCCTTGACGACGTTTCTTTTTTCTTCGCTTGTGCATGATGGAGTATTGGCAATCCGTTCAGCATATTCACCGGAAGTTTCATCTGCTTGCATTTTATTTATTTTACATTGCAAACATGATATAATGGCGTCGCGCTTTTGGACCTCAGACTGCATCATTAGAAATTGACTTTCAAATTTGAGATGCATTTCCCTCATTTGTGACGATATGACGTTATTTATTCCACTAAGTATTTGACTAAAGTATTCATTTGGGTCCGGCAAACCTGAAAAGAATTATCAAATATTTTGAAAACACTAGTAGCGATTTAAATATTCAATGCCTTCGTTAGTTTCGAGTCAAACACTTGATACTTTAATAACTTTCAATTTAAAAGGTATTCAAACACCGGCTTTTCATTAAAATATGAATAAATAAGATAAATAACTTTTATTCAAATCAAAATCTAAATTTCAATGAAATTTCCAGATTTCAAAATTGTTGTATCAAATCTGTCGTTATATCGTCGATCAGAGTTAGGCTCCGCTTTTTTTTTTTAAATACTTTAGGCGTAACAAAGTAAACAAAAAAACTCAGCCTCGTTGGAGCGTTCACATTTACCAAGGTCTATGGGGTTTTCGATAACTCAGGAGTGCCTTGAAATTTAATCCTACTGATTACATCGTACTGAAACATGAAACAGACGTGTGTACCATAAACGCAAAAAAAGTGTATAATCTTTACGCATGTACTGTACATACATAATATGAACATTACATACGTACAACGTACATACTTACAATAATTATTGTGAATTCGATCGAATTTTTGAATTTTCGCACCTGAAACTGATTCTCTGTTGGGCAACACTTTTTGCGTATGCTACATTTTTAACTTTTTTTACTTGCTCTATAGATTAAGTGTATTTATTGGTTTCGTGCAGACAAAATAATCGAGGTTTTAATCAAACATGACATGACAGATGCTTGAGAAGCCCAAAAAATGTTTTCTTCATACCGTCCGTGCGTGAGTCGGTCTGTCAGTGCGCAAGTGCGGTTTTGTACGCCATGCTACAGCCTAAATGGCTTGACGGATTTTCTTCAAACCACATATACAGCAGTTTGAAGTAACACGTTTGGGTTTTCTTATTTAGTTTTAAGCCCAAAATTGTACCTTTCAAGTAACGGCTTTTTTCATTTTGGATTTGCTCGAAAACGGCTCTAACGATTTTGATTAAATTGTATTATGTTTTATACTTAGACTATTATCATGCACAATTAGTATGCAAATAGAGAAGATGGTCTTAACGGCTTTTTTCAAATGGCCATAAGTTGGCAAAGGCTTTATCGAGTTCACTCAAACTTTATTTGGTGTAGGAGACATAAATACTTCTTAAACAAAGAATTAAACTTCTTTGCTTTCTTATGTTTTTGCCGAACAAATTTAAAATCATCGTGCTATTGCATCCACCACGTGCGGATAAGTCGTGAATTTTACTTTTTTACTTGCGATTATAAGGACTATAAGGCAAGTTATGGATTCGTGCAAAAAAAAAGAAGAGATATGTAACGATCACACATGACATTAAGATGATGGAGAAGTCGCAAAAAGTGGGTCCGGAAATTCAGTCCGTATGCCTGTCTGTCTGCTTGTCTGTATGTCTGTTCGCACCTTTAAAGCCTTAACGGATGGGCCAATTTGTTTAAAATTTGGTATTTATTAATTATTTGGAATTCCCTGGGGGACCTTTTTTCATTTTTGCTCTAGGTCGCAAAATATCGGTACACCTATGCTATACAACCGTGAAGAAAAAAATTGATTTTCTCAAAAACAGCTCTAACGATTTTGATAAAACCTTCAGAATGCTATTTTTTAAGCCAGTCTATCATTTGATAAGAAAATATTTTTCAAAATTTGTCTGATAACGGTACCTCTCAAAGAACCAGTATTTTCATTTCAAATTTTGATCGTAAACTATAATCCGATTTCAATAAAATTTTGGATACAGGAATTCATTCATAATTTTATTAATATGGCATTTCAAAATTTTCAAAACATTTTTTTTTTTTGATTTTTTATAATTTTTTCAAAAAAGTTTTTGGTTTTCGAAATATGTTGGAAACGGGTGTATTGATTTTTTAGCATTATTTTTTTAGGTGCAAACTACAAATTTCCATATATTTACATACCTACTCAAACATATTTCAAAATATTATTTGGAAAAGTTTTTCAAAAATAACCTTTAAAAAAAAAAAAAAACTGGTCGAACGGTTTAAATATTTTTTTTTCCTAGATTGACATTTAGTTTCGAAATTTTATTCCATACTTAGTTTTTCCAAAAAACTCTTAAACTAATTAAAAATAAAAGAATTTTCGAAATAATAATATAATATTTGGATTTAAATAAACTACTTTAAATTGAAAAAATTGAAAAAAATATTTTTAATTATTTTTAATATACATATGCAGCCACTAAGCAATTAGTTAGCATAAGAGCAAGCTCGTGCGACCCAATCGTGCATTTTATTTAGTTCAAATTCCTTAGTCATATACAATTATTTGATAAGAAATATTTTATAAAAATTAGAAATCTATTACGATTACTTTCTGATGCCGTGACATTTGGCCAAGCTTGAAAGCGAGCGAAGGATTGGAATTCCTTCAAGGGCTTAGCGATCAATTTTAACAGTTATGACAGCAAAATCCATGAAACTAAAAACTTTCCACAAAAGTTTGTGTGTGACAAACAAAATTAAAAGTTTTTAGTTTTCGGGACTTATAACATAACCCATCATAGTGGGTTAAAAGTCGAGAAAGTTAAATTCTGGACTTTTGACTTCGGAACCAGTTTCCCTGCGACTTTTTTGTATGGTTTAATATGAAAACGAAACACTATATGGTTGCTTTAAAACTTTGTGGGATTATGTCAAAAATCAAATCAAGGATACATCAAAACAAGTTGAAAGCCTATTAGACACAAAAGTCTTAGAACAATTCGACTTTGAGTGTTTTTCGTGCAAAAAACTCGGGGTTTTGATCAAACATGACACAACGATGATAGAAAAGCCAAAAAAAAGTGGTTTCGCCATGCCGGCCGTCCGTCTTCAGTCTGTCTTTGTACTTTTGTTTGTCAAGCAAGTCAAGGTTCTTTTTTTAAACTGGTACCCTTCACGTTATGCTTTTTTTCATTTTGGAATTGTCCAAAAATAGTTCTTACGATTTTTATTAAGCTCGTAATTAGGATTAATTTATTATAAGTTTAATCAAAATTCTTAGAGCTTTTTTTGAAAGCTTTTTTTCACTTGACCTTAATTTGAGAACGGCTTGATCGAATTTAATCAAACTTTGTTTGGTACAGTTCTTTGTAGTTTCCTATATAGTAAGGGAGGCGACCGTCGGATTACCTACCTCATCCGGAGACAGAATAAAACTATAATTGTTCGATAGTGTACGTAAAACCATTTGCAGAACCACTGGTCGGGCAAATTTTTTCAGGGAACTTCCGGTACCGTTTTTTGAAGAGAAACTACCTCATCGGGAGAGTGAAAATCTTTATACAGGGTAGAAAGAGTATCGTATCTAGATTCGAAAACTTTTGGTCGGGCAAAAAAAATGAGTGAATAAATGCTTCCCCGACCATCTCAAATAACGGTTTTTTGATGAAAATTTACCTAATCGGGAAATGGATGATATTGGTACCAAAAGAAAGGTAAGACTGTCTTCTTTTCAAATCCGGTGGTCGGGCAAACTTTTTTAGGGAATAACTCTCCCCCCGACCAATTTAAAAAAAAATATCAAAAAACGACTTTCCTTTGTTTTTTTAATTTTAAATGTAAAAAATTTATTGCAAATGCATAATTTTGCTATATAACAAATCCAGAATAGTATATTCATCAAATCGAATGACATTTTTAACAATACCCTCCCCCTCCCACGACTATTTAATGAATAAGAGGAAAAATCTCATTTTTTGTATAATCGACTCTAAAAGTAAAAAAAAACTTTCTTGACCAAATAGATATTATTTTACAATACAAAGATAGCCTTCATTTGTCTCTTTAACAAAGAAATACCAACTATGTACTTACAGTTTATCGTGTACCTACCTACATAAAAATATGAATGCTATCTTTGTATTGTAAAACAATATCTATTTGGTCAAGAAAGTTTTTTTTTACTTTTAGAGTCGATTATACAAAAAATGAGATTTTTCCTCTTATTCATTAAATAGTCGTGGGAGGGTGAGGGTATTGCTAAAAATGTCATTCGATTTGATGAATATACTATTCTGGATTTGTTATATAGCAAAATTATGCATTTGCAATAAATTTTTTACATTTAAAATTAAAAAAAACAAAGGAAAGCCGTTTTTTGATATTTTTTTTTTAAATTGGTCGGGGGGAGGGTTATTCCCTAAAAAAATTTGCCCGACCACCGGATTTGAAAAGAAGACAGTCTTACCTTTCTTTTGGTACCAATATCATCCATTTCCCGATTAGGTAAATTTTCATCAAAAAAACCGTTATTCGAGATGGTCGGGGAAGCATTTATTCCCTCATTTTTTTTGCCCGACCAAAAGTTTTCGAATCTAGATACGATACTCTTTCTACCCTGTATAAAGATTTTCACTCTCCCGATGAGGTAGTTTCTCTTCAAAAAACGGTACCGGAAGTGATCGTTTTCCACCTAAAATTCCCTGAAAAAATTTGCCCGACCAGTGGTTCTGCAAATGGTTTTACGTACACTATCGACCAATTATAGTTTTATTCTGTCTCCGGATGAGGTAGGTAATCCGACGGTCGCCTCCCGGACTAATAGGAAGGCATTGCAATATTGTTAGTATGTATCACCTTTTTTTTTTTTAGCTTTTTTTAACATTTTACTCAGTGGGTATACGTAACGATATTCTTTATTTCAAAAGTGCAAAAATATGCAGCATTTCCAAACTTCGTAAAAAATACTTTAAAAAAAATTCGTAGCCTCGCGCTTTTTAAAGCAATGTAATTAATATTCGATCGTGTACAATAAATACTGATCATGTTTTTTTTTTTAAGGAACAACTATCAAATAATTCGATGGTTTTTAATAATAATGTCTCATTAAAAAAATGAAGAGCAAGGTCAGGATCAAATTAAACACAAATGAAGCGATTTCGTGTGAGAGATCTAAATTGAATCTGTAAACACCATGTTAACAATGGTTTTTAACCTAAAAAGTTGTATTTTCAAAATAAAAGGTTTTCGCAAATCCATACACCGAATTTGATTTCTTGCTTACCGGACAGCTTAAATTGTATTGAATTAATAAATTGTTTTTAATAATTAACTCACTTAATATATCATTTTTATAAAACCACAAAACTTACCTTGGATATTGTTAACTTGTTTCGTTGCCATGGAAAAATCTGGTCCATTCAATGGGCCGTCTTTGCCAGCAACCGATGGTAACTCTAAGGCATCCTTGGAACCACAATCTTCACTACTGCCTGGTGCTTTATATGAGTGTGCATCGGGCGGGGATAATAATTTATATTTACAGGCATCATTCGATGATGTTACAACAGAAGGAAATAAAAAACGTTCAGATTGTGCAGTGCCGTCAGCACTTGTATAGCTGCCGACAACACTGTTGGCACTAAGTGGTGGGCTAGAAAGAGTCGAATTGAAGGTTACACTCTTCAGTAATTTGCTGTGTCTGGCCACGTACCCTTCAAGTGTAGGCGCCTTAAGCAGCCCTTTAGGATGATCTTGCCGTGGCCGTGGACTTCCATCGCTGCTTTTGCTCAGCTTCTTAAGAATACTCTTGAGCTTTCTTCGTTCCACAGTTTCATTGGACTCTGGACTAAGTTGTGTGTAATCTTGCAGGCACAGCGTTAGTTTGTCTTGTGATGATAGTGATGATGATGGTGAGAATAATGAATTTGCCGGAGGCATTAAATGTGAATAAATGGCCGAAGCATCGCTGTGACTGCGATATAAGGATTCAGTGAAAGGTTCTTCAATTAGGCTTTTCGAATTGTCTAAGCTAAAGCTGCGCGTCTGAAGAGCTGTCTCAAGTTCGGCTAGTTTTTGGCGTTCGTTTAGTATCTTAAGACGTTTCACAAAAGGTAAGCCATTGTATTCGGGAGATAGATCAAAAACTGAGTTGTAGAACTTTGGTTTAACTCGCAAATTGAATGACTTCAGGTTTTTCCTCTTTGCACCAGATGTCGTTGTTGTTGCTGCTGTTGTTGTTGTTGTTGCTGATGGATCAGGAGGCTTCAACAATGTTAAACATTTGTTATTGGTTGCTTTTCCTGCCACTGTTGCTATGCTTTCTGCTGAATTGATTCTTATTGGCTTGAACTCATGCTGTTCAGTGCCATAATTGGTTAAGCTCGTATAACTATTGGATGGCATAAGTGTGGCAAATTTTAGTTTGGACCAAGGTCGAATTGAGGTATCCGATGTATAGGCTGTGGTTTTGCCTAGTTTTTGGGCACACAATGTTAAACTTGTAGATGCTGCTTTAGTTATGTTATTAGATATTGTTGGTATTATTTTTGACATTTTGTGCCGTTCATGACTTTCACTGATTGGCAGTGGCTTTGCGGTTATTTCAGTAGCTTTAGCACTTGTTGAAGCACTATTTAAACTATGATCAGTTACACCAGATTGTAGCTGTTGGATTCTTTGTTTAAATGAAACTTTCATAGAAGGTTTGAGTGTTGATAAGTTTGGGGCAGTTAAGTTAACAGTGCTACGGTCACTGCTGCAAATAGTTGTTATTGTGTTTTCAGGCTTCGGTGAGCGCTGTGATAAGTGTGAAAAGTCCGAAGTTGGATGAAGGGATGGTGATGTCAAACTCAAAGATGTAGTCTCATGTAGTGGTAGCGTTCCAGTAACTAAACTTGATTCCTAAAGATAAATAATATATTTACAAATTAGAAGTGCAAATAAAGTGAAATCTGAATAGTTAAGCAAAACATAAAATATGCAAACACTCTAAAGAGAAAGTTTTTTTAAGAAATGTCGTTAATCTTTCAAAATATAGAAATCCTATGTTTTAAATAGTATTTAAGTCAAGGTTCAAATCCTTAAGCGTTACGTTGATCTTATTACAAAGATTCTGTCATTTTCAGTGAAAAAATACTTTGCAATTGATACAAAATTGACAGTTGATTTCAATATCCCCATCGTTATACTTGCTTTGTAACTTAATAGTTCAACTAAAAATAGTATCCAAAGGATATCAATTACTTTACAAACTGAATCGAGAAGAACAGTTGAGGTATTATCAAGCTCAAAAAATGTATGAGCAAACAAAACTGGTACACATGACGGACGGTATGCCGAATAGTTTTATGACTTCCAACAGAAAGTTCAAGTTATAGTGACAGCTGAACTAAAAATTAAGAAGTAAGAGAGTAGAAGGTACAATGTACAACTGCAAAATAAATCAGCCTTTTGTGAATCCTATTTCAATATTTGGTTAAAATTACCATAAGCGGAGGCTCCTTTGCCATCAATTCATTTTTAGCCCTTAACTTTTGTAATCGCTGCAAAATTTTTGGAGTCTCAATCATCTCTTGATCAGGTTCTTCTTGTATTGATTCCTGTGGTGACAACGTAGATGTTACATTTGAGTGAGGTGGAGATTTCTGTGGTGGTGTGGTCTTAACTTCTCGCTCTTCGCGATCCTAGTGCAAAACACATAAAAACACATACAAAACTACTTTAGGAGTGGGGTAGACGACATAAAAATTGGATCTTGCAAATAAAAACATTTGTGGGGGCTTTAAATTATTTGAAGCTTTAAATGCTTGCATAAGTTATAACAGCATTGCAATGTTTAAAAAAAAACTTAAAAAAAATCAATAATGCCCACGAACATTGGACAAAGCTTTTGAAGCGCTCCATGCACCAGTTACAGCATAAACCATTTCAAATTAAAAATTCAGCTAACGCTGGATAAAATATTCAATTAAAAAAATTCAAATACCCCTAGATTTATTAAACTTTGAATTATTTATCAATTATTATTTTAATTTAAAGATTATTCCATTTATTCAGCAATTTTTTCTTGATTGAAATTGAACAGAGCTTGAACACGAAAAGTATGTAATGTATGCTCTGACCTATAGAAAATTAACAACTTGAAAACTAGCACTTTTGACATTCCCACCGTACATTTTGCATGAGAACCGTTGTACCGTACATTATAAGGTTAAAGTAAAATACACACTAAAACTCATGGATGGCTGCCGACGTGAATTAGTTAGTCACAAATGTAAAATGAAGAGAAAATGATGTATATGTAAAAAGATAACAACTGCACGGCACTATGCAAAACGCCCTAACGTATGTAGCAACTCTTAACGAAATAACTCCTAATGCAAATATTCTTAACTACAGGGTGGACCAAAAGGAATCATGTTGTTTGGCTCTTTTTTTTTCTAAATGAAAAATCTCGATTCTGTTTTTTGATTATGTTTATTTGAACCTTTAGAATAGTATTGGTCAAGTCAAGAAGATGATATCGGCCAAATGGGCGCAGTCACAATTGATTGCTCGTTTTATGGCATTTTTCATCACTTATCACTTCAGCGAGAACTTCGGGCGACAGATTCTCGCACTCGTGTCGAATGTTGGAATTGATTGTTTCCAGAGTCTCGGGCTTGTTCACATAAACACGGGACTCTTCAAAAAAACCCACAAAAAAACAGTCTGAAACTGTAAAATCGGGGGATCTTGCGGGCCATTGGAAATCGGGAAGACGAGAGATGAGGCGACCCGGGAACGCCGCTTTCAGAATATCGGTTCATGTATCGCTCCATGGCTTGTTCACTTGTATTCTGCAATTGTTTAGTCCACAAATGTCAAAACAGATTTGACATTGGTGGCCATTTGCAAAAATGAGAGCATCTTCTAATAGGGTGATTTCTTATTGCCCACCTTGTGTATCTGAAAATTTAATAGTTGCAAAATGAAAGTATTCCGAACAATACAAAATGCAAAAAGTGATAAGGAGGACAACAATTATTGCCTTTATTGAATTAAACAACTTTACAAAGTTTTATTGTACACTTGGGTTTTGTAAGCCATTATACAGGGTGATTCACGAGCGTAGTGCCAAAAAGCTAGAGCGTGTAGGTTAAGTTGAGACAAGAAAAATCGTATGGGAGGGGGGGTCTATTCCCCTCCGTTTAGCCGGGAGGGGCAATTTTCTGAAAAATTGACTTATTTTGTAAAAAAAAATATTAAAAATCAACGCCTTCGTTTGCAACACCGTGTTATACCTTTTTGGAAAGCCAAATAAATTCATTTTCATCTGAATGTAGTTTATGGAAGCATTATGAGTATAATTTAAAATGTTCGCATTGTAACAATTAAATATTTGGCCGTGCATAGTGCTAAATTCAATCGCCAAATACTGGCCATCATCGTCTTTAGTTGTGTAAGATGTTTTGTTATCACTGTAAATGTTATACTTTGAGAAGCGATGTTAAACAGATATGACAAGGACATACTCGTAAGCCAGACTGCAATGTTGAATGGCGATGATACTTTCTGAGTTTTGATGCATTTTTTGATGTCATTTCTTACAATCACCTCAAAAAACTTCGAAAGGAACGGGAATATCAGTCTAAACTGGGATGTTCCCTTCTTTGGAATAGGTATACTTAATTTTTTGAATTTTTCCATTGTTGGGTAAGTTGATGTTGTGATAATAGTGTTGAAAATGTGGACAATGTATAGAGTTTATTTAGTAAAAAAAGGATTTTTCTGCATGCATATTTATGTTATAAAAGCCGATGCATTTCGATTAAACTACATTATCTACATTGTCCAAGAGCAGAATTATTAGAATTTATAAGCAGGTAAGTCATTGATCCTGATGAGTGACTTAAAACAATAAAATTAGAGTTCAACTCGTCTACGTTTATGTCTTCATTGGAACATTGAGTTTTTTGTTGCAAAAAAAAACTTAGACGATCTTTCCGAAGCAATCTTTTGAAAATAATTGTTTTTTATGCATATCTTGTCATACTAACAACATTGTTCCTAGTTCTCTTGAATTCGGTATTCATAAACGAGCACACGAATCTCCTCCAACGCAACGGCGATACAAAGCATCTATTCGGTTAATGGTGCTCAAAATGGAATTGTACCTAAAGATAAGGGTTTGCCATTATGTTTTAAAAATGGTTTCGAGCAAGCGGCTGCCGCGGCTGGCTCGAATAAATTCCTGGGCGATTATGTCGACCGAATATTGGACATTGGACACATTTAATAATTGTAACGGGTCGATATCTGTACATTGAAGATATAGATGCAAATCTAATATAGGGAGTATCTATTAGACCCACAGAAGCCAAAACAACCGTTTTTAGAATTTTTGTCTGTCTGTCTGTATGTTTGTACGCACATCACACAAAAACTACTGCATGGAATTGAATGCGGTTTACGCATATTTGTTGGTAGTACACCAACTTAAAATATAGGCTATATTGTATCGCACGAAAATATCTAATTCTGGTTGTTTTTTTTTTTTAATATTACTCCAATCGCATGTTATTCAATGAACTTAACGCAAAACTAAAATATTTTTAGGAAGTAAGCTTCTCACTAACATAATGGCGCTGTAAGTCATAAAGTGCTCGCCACACTTACCCACATATACATGAATATAAATAAGTTAGTCGTTCCGAATAGTTGTTATTTTAAAAACATCTTTAAACTTTAAATAAACTTTAAAGATTCATCTCATTCAGCGAAACCAGAAATCGAAAAATAATGTAACCATAGAATGGAAAAGAGGAACGCACGAAGAACAGTGTAAACGTCACGACAATGTTTTGGCTTGGAGAACAGATTTGCAATAAATCACAGTTCTTTGGAAGAAGTTGAAGAAGGGTTGGGTTCGGGAGCCCGTTTTTCAGAATCCTGTTTTTTAAAATCCTGTCTTTAAAATCCCGTTTTTTAAAATACTGTTTTTAAAAATCCCGTTTTTATAAAATCCCGCTTTTAAAATCCTGTTTTTTAATATCCCGTTTATTAAATTCCCGTTTTTATAAGCCCGCTTTTGGAATCAACACAAGGTGTTTTATTTTAAAAATCGCGGCGATTTTTAAAATAAAACACAAGGTGTTGATTCCAAAAGCGGGATTGAATTTATTTTACAGCCCAATGCTGATGATGATGAGGTGACATAATGTTCATGGGCGTTATGTCGTATGAAAGGAGGCAAAAAGAAAACAAAAAACAAATATTTGGAGAAGTTTTTTTTATTGATTTTGTAACTTAACAAATAAAAAAATAAAGAACATAGAACATAACAAAAATGAGGTTTCAAGATTTTAGATATTTTTTCGAAATATTAAGACTAAAGTTTTAGTCATTGATTTTCTATCTTTAATTATTTTAGATATTGCTCTAGAAACGGGCTAAGCGGGATTAAACGGGATTTTAAAAAGCGGGCTCACGAGAAACGGGATTCTGTTTAAACAGGATTGTTAAAAGCGGGATTTTAAAAAAGCGGTACTTTAGAATCGGGATTTTAATTTTTTTTTTGCGGGATTATAAAAAACGGGATTTAAAAAAACGGGCTTCCGAACCGCTCCCGTTGAAGAAGACTACGGAACCGATGCTACCACTTATTCAGTAGAGTTTCTTAACTCTATTTCTCCCCGCGCGTAACATTTTTATTGTTTCATTTTCCATAAAAATAAACACTGTTTATCTACCCGTCCGCCTTTATAAGTCCATTTTATTGGTTTTCAATTTTGACCAGGCTGTGCAAAAATAAAAATATGCCTAGATACTTTATTCTAAAATCCACGCGTACGAAGTAGCGGGCAAAAACTAGTTTTGGTTATAAATGTGCACGATTTGCAAATGTTATTCAGGAATAAGTCTATTCATTATGAAATGGGAAACCAAATTTAGAATACATCAAATTACAGCTGTCAAAAAGACCAACTCGGAAAAGTATTGCCAGATTGAAAACCACACGTCTAAATAAAACACCCTTTATTATGACGCCCTGATGTTATGACGTTGATTAATATATAGAAGCCTGAATCACTTCTTTAATGCTTGTAATTACTTTAGAAACTTTAGCAATTTTGTTTCATTAGTTAGTTGACAGACGGCGTTTTATATTATTTTTATATTTGTTTAATTAAAAAATACCTAAAAACAACGTAAGCATTGTCCGAATACTGCAATTAAAAAATCACACATACCCTACACTGCATTATGTGAAAAAAGTAAACTCGCTACGTACGTTCTATCTTAAGGCCCTTTTTCTGCAACAGCTTTATATATATGAACCCTACGTCAAATAAACGAATATGACACTAAAAATAGCTGAATTCGTTGAAATTCACAGCAAGAAAACATTCCTTGTTGAGGGTTTAATGTCAATTTACATAGAAACTAGACAAGGAATTTCCTGGAACTTCCCAATTTCCTTGTCATATTCCAAATCTAACAGAAACATGTAAAATCTATAAAACCTGCTTTATTTATTTGGCTTTACTTTTAGGGATTAAATAGATTTGTAAAATAACATGGTATATAATATACCGCTGAAAACTTCATTCTGATAGTTCTTCATAATATTCATACATTTTTTAAAATTATTTCTCATAAATCATAATGCATCCATTTGGCATGTACTGTATACGTTTTAATATCTCAAAATATAAATTAGATGACTGCATTTTAATCCCCTATTTTAAAAATGTTGACTTTTTTAAATGCGCAGTCTCGCAAGTCGTAAGAAGCGCTACCATATTGTGCTTTAAGCAAGGGACTGCTGTACTTTAAAATAAAAATTTAAGCAGGTCGACTTTTAATTAAAATTGATTGCTATCATTTATTCAAGTAACCGCTTTGCATGAAAACTTTACAAGCAGCATTCAAGTAAAAAAACAAAAAAACAGTCCTTACCTGTTTTTCTTTCAACAATCGAAGCCGCTGCAGCAATGGCAGTCCTGCTCCAATTGGACTTGGCGTTTTTTCACGATGATCTGATACAGAAGGAGCAGGAGGGGTATCTTCGTGGCGATCATTTTCATCAGAATAAACCCGTGAGATTCGTTTGAGCGCTGATTTTTCATTTCTTGGTAGTGCACTGTGGAGAGGTTGCATCTCCAGCGATTCATTGCTCCTTCTTAATGCTCTAGATTATTGAAATAGGTTAATTGTATAGGATTTTGAATTTTCATTAATTATTGGCGTGTCTACCTTGATTTCTTAAGTACACTTTTGAAACCTTTAACATCGCGTCGGATTTTGTCGACCATACTTTTAGGAGCACTTTCGCCAGGATGGTGGTGATGATGGTGCGCAGGATTTTGTGCATCTTGTGCAAGCTGCTGGGCAAGATTTGCTGCTGCTTCTTTATCACTTTGGGCTTTCGCGTGGCGTTTATTCACACACCGCACCTCCATTAAACGTTTTCTACCTAAAGACTGTAAAATCTCCTGTGCTTCAGGATAATCCTTCATCGCTGCGAGTACGTCTTCTCGCGATAGTGAAAAGAGCTCCGAATATCCAACTGATCGAACATCTGCAGTCCGCCTTAAATCGATTAAGAAAATTTAATAAAAAGATCAAGAGAAAATTAAATAATTTGTACTTATTTAAGCCATCGAGATTGAGAATTCCAATTTCACCAAAAAAATCACCAGCCTTCATTGTCGTCAGAACTTTTCCAGTCTCACTTAGAACCTCTAAGATCCCATCAGCTATGATAAACATCTCCCTTGCCACTTCTCCCTTGCGGCATATCGAGTCACCCGGTGTAAAAATATACGCTTTCATTTTTAATACTAAATCGTGTAGGAACTCTGGCTGACACTCTTGGAAAATAGTTACTTTTTTCAGAACACTTAAATTAACATGTAAGGCCAATTCGGTTTTCAGCTTGTCGGGCAACAATCCCAAGGCTGTATTTATGTCACCACCGCCTTGAATTCGACCGCGGGACCAACTGTAATCATACCATCGCAATACTCTTCGTTTCATGCCGCCAGGCACTTTATGATGTCGCATATACGTTTTGGCTCCATCTAGAAGCCTTTCGAACTCTAGACGATTAGCATTGCGGTTTGTTATCACATTTCCAACTTGTCCAACAATCGTTGCAAAAATAAATACACCTATTAAGTAACTTGTAATTGTAAACAAATATCTGCAATAAAGAAAGAAAAATACATATTTTCATATTAAAATTTGTACTTATCTCAAGAACCACTTAATTAAAATTCAAAGTTTTCGAATTTTGTTTTAACGTTTCGAGATTTAAAATAAGAAATTAAAGGAACATTATATTATATCAATAAGCGTTTAAGGCTGTCGCTTTGTTAATGTATTCGAAAACTTTGATTTCAAAGGTGGCAATGTTTTTTTTTATGAATTTTTAAATAAATCTTATTTTTCTGTGTTAGTATACCACGCATTACTAGGCGGACAGCCTCAACGATCACTTATATAATATCTTTTTCATTTACGAAAGATTTAGTATCTTTTGTTTGCATACCCATAATTTGAACCGAATTGCAGCAATCTCGATTTAATGCCACGTCTTGGCAGGGATCTTGGGCCGTCCACCGAGTCTGATGGTCTTAAAATTAAAATTGTGTTACAATTAATACTTTAATATGATTCAAAAATTGCACCATAAAGTTAGGCCCTGCAGTGAAAATGTGAAATAAAAGTGCTACTCCATTGAATATTGGGGGCCCTAATTAAATGTGCAAGTATTGGAACAAAGAAAAAAAAACACTCTAACACACTTTTACACTCCTGTAGTGCGTAAATGTCTCGGTTTAAGCATTTTCTTGAAACTCTTCTAACAAAATCAAACATTTATTTAAGCCAGCTAAAAAGGCATTGAAGAAAACGAAATGGAGGTCATTCTTGCCTGGTACTCTTAGCCTGCTGAGCTAGAATAAAATAATTGCTTAAGATCCCGGAAGCTATACAAAATTGAGATTTTACATTGAAAAACATTACTCAGAAAATGATTTTCATTATTTATTCATTTTAGCCTATCGGGCCTACGTTTTTATGGCAAAGTTAAATACATATATGATTAAATGAAAAGGTATTATATGGGCTACGCCTTCAATTAAAAACATTTATCCTTATTCACAGATGTTTACTAGTTGTGACTTATTAATCTACATAAATTTACATTATCTGACTTCTTTAGATAAACACAGCTGATATTCATAAACAGTTTTCTAGCTGTGTTTAGCTAGTCATATGTAGCTTAATGCAAAAATCTACGTCAAAAATGCTTCAAATTATGACAGCACAAAATGTCAGGCAGATAATTTTTAACAAGAACTGTTATTTTCTGTTGTTGTAAAAATGAAAGTGTGTGCCAATATGATGGATTCACATTTGAAATATTAATTTTGATTTGAATAAAGAATCGTTTATTAAATTTTAATTGAATCAGAGAAGAAACATCAAAATTATAGATGATAAAAAAACGACATCAAAATGAAGTTCCTGACTTGTGGATGGGAATTTTTCATAGTTGGGAAGCTGTAATGCCAGTTTTCTTGAAATTACAGAAATATCACTACTAACAGTTGTTTGGTAAATACCATGAAGGTGGTTTTTCAATATTGAGCAAATTTCGGTGCCATGACATAAGGCCATATTTTGAAGTATGGCCTTATGACACCTTTTTTTTTTTTTTTTTTTTTTTTTTTTTTTTTTTTTTTTTTTTTTTATAATGCACACGCACTCAAGGGGTTTCTTAGCCCTTTAATGATAAGTCACAGCGCGAGCGATAGGAAGTTAGGAAGGAAGGGAAAGGAGGTGTCGATGAACATTGATCTTGAATGTTTAAAGATCAAAATGGCAAGGAAAAATTGTGCTAGGCAATCCATTCCACATTCGTGTTGTACGGCTACAGAAAGAATCTCTATATTTCACGGTACGTCCGAAATTGGGCTCAAGTGTAAACTGATGAGCGTTCCTAGCAAGACGAGTATTACGGGGGAAATGATTAAGGGGTGGAACGCAGCTGGCTACCTCGAGTGAGCATTTTTTGTAAAAGAATCTGTAAAATAAGGAAAGACGAGACATTTCGATGATGTTCGAGTGACGGAAGTGTTTCCAGAGTGTTTCTCTCTCCTATCAATTTTAACGCTTTTTTCTGAACTCTGTCGAGCAGGTGGAGAAAAGTTTGAGAAGCACCTGCCCAGAGATGGGAGTTATACTCGAGCTTAGGGCGTATAAACGCTTTGTAAATTGTAGCCAGATCAGAAGGGGTGAAAAACTTCTTGCATCTATTAAGAAAGCCTAAGCATCTTGCAGCATTCTTGGCAATCTCAAGTATATGATCATTCCAACGAAGATTGTCACTGATACACATACCGAGTACTGATAGCTTTTCGGCCTCATCGATGCAATTCATGGATAATGGCATAGGGGATATGTTTAGCTTCAACGACAAAAGACAGCATTGTGTTTTCGACGCATTAAACTCCACACGATTTCTAGTACCCCAATTCACAATGCTGTTTAAATCGGAGTTTAACGAGCTTATCATACGATTTCGTTGTAATAACACGTCCGAAGGCGAAGGCCGTGAATTATCAAACGTATACGAAAAGCTGAGGGTTGAGTCGTCAGCAAAACAATTTAATGGATTAGAAGTCACAGACAAGAGATCATTTATAAAAATGAGAAAGAGAGTCGGAGACAGAACGGAGCCCTGGGGCACACCAGCATTTATTTTATGGAGATTAGACTTGATACCGTCTAATACAACTTGTATTGAACGGTCCAGAAGATAGCTTCTAATCCAACGAATAAGAGTATCATCGATACCAAATGCACGCATTTTCGATAAAAGAGCTTCATGCCAAACTCTATCAAATGCCTTTGAAATATCAAGCGCAATAATCTTGCTTTCGCCAAAGCGATGCACAGATTTGTTCTACTGTTCGGTGAGATATGCCATCAGATCAGCAGTGGAATGATTGCTGTGAAAGCCGTATTGCCGGTCATTTAAAAGCTCCCGATTTTCGAGATATTTCTTGAGCTGACGAATTATCAGCGTTTCCATGACCTTGGAAAGAAGGGACGTAAGTGCAATTGGTCGGTAGGAGGAGGGGGAGGAGGAGTCACCTTTTTTTGGGTCGGGCTGGACAAATGCTGTTTTCCATCTACTAGGAAAGATTCCTGAACGATAGGAGCGATGAAAAAGCTTACGCAGTGGTTTTGCCAGAGATGAAGAACACTTCTTCAGAAGAATAGGGGGTATACCATCCGGGCCAGCGGAATTGTGTATATCAAGATCTTTAAGTACTCTTGCTACTGTACGAGTGCGGAAAAATATCTGTCCCATAGAAGAATTAACGTTCTCAAGTACAGGAGGGGCATTGTTGCTTGCAGGCAACGTAGAACTTGCAGCAAAATGAGCTGCGAGCATATTCGCCTTCTCTGAAGAGCTGACAATAGGTTTATCGTTGAGTTCTTGATGTTTTTTACAAATGACCAGAAGTTTTTACTGCCTTTGGGGCATTGCAGAATTTTTTGCCGTAACTTCTGGTCATGTAAAAATTTCGTTTTGTGTATAACAGAGTTGCACGAGTTCCTAACTTGTTTGTGTTTCTTCCGATTTTCCTCAGTTGGGTTGGCTTTGTAGGATCGCAAGCTTACTTCTTTCAACCTGATAGCTTCTTTACACTCTTCGGTAAACCAAGACTTTTCTTTTGGTTTGATACATTTTGTTCTGTGAGAGACAAAAGTTCTCATTCCAAGAAAAATCACTTCTGTAATCATTTCAGCACTGGCATCAATGTCATTATCGAGGAAGCATAATGACCAGTTAAAGTTGCGAAAGAAATTATTCAGACCGTCCCAGTTGGCTTTCTCGTATTGCCAAACGGTTCTAGTGGGAATTTTTTCTTTAACTGGATGGTTGGAAATCGAGAAATTAGCTGAAATGACACAATGGTCCTAGGTGCCAAATGGAGAAGTTACTTTAATAGTATATTTATCAGGATAGAAAGTAAGGAACAAGTCAAGAGTATGGGCGGAATGCCCATCAACATCCGGTATACGAGTAGGCTCATCGACAAGCTGGGTAAGATGGTTATACTCAGCAAAGATATCGGTATACCTTCCTTCGAGTGTTGTCTGGCCAGAATAGCGGAGCCAACTTGAATTGTGTACATTGAAGTCGCCCGTAATCACGACTTCAGTGTGAGGACAATGGGAAACAATTCGGGAAATTGAATCTGACAAAACATCTAACTCATCACAAGTAGACATGCTGTCAAGATTCGGACTCCTGTAAAGAAAACAGTAATGAATGATATGCTTGCGGACAGTCAATTTGAGCCACAGGAAATTAAAGTTCGTATTAGAACAATGCCCATATTGGGGAAGGCTCTGGCAAGCAATATCATGCCTAACATAGACGACAAGACCATGGTGGGAAAAAAGTAATGGCACTAAGTTATATCCAAACAAACAAAATTCTGATAAATCAGTACTCTGTCCAACCTAAGTTTCACTTAATGCCAAAACAGCTGGCCTGTATTGTACAGTATGGGCGTACACAGAAAAGAAATTCTTTCTTAGCCCGCGAACATTTGAATATACAACACAAAAATCACTTACCATTTTGAAAAACTAAACACAAAAAATTCAACTTTGACGAAACTAATTTCAGCCGTGCAGTATAGGCCCATATTAATTCCAATTATACACAAACTGTCCTAGGTGTTATGCCCATAAAACAATTTGCAAACGGGAATTAATATAGAAAAAAAAAACACGATTGAAATATACATCAAATGCTACTCAGTACTCACCTATCCAGTGCAAAACCTCTTGCAATAAGCCTTACAAGAGGCTTGCACTGCATAGAAAGCAACAGTTATGGGTGGCTCGGGTGGAGAGGATGGGTATTGTTGGATGCTGTGCTGCGAATGTGAGCGAGGTATTTGGTGTATATTTTTTTTTCTTTTCTTTTTAATTGGCACTGATTCTATTTATTTATTTTTTCGAGTTTTGGGCTGAATTTAATTTATGGCTATAGATTTATTGCACTATTTATGGTATGTAAATTGGTTTGGTTTTTTTTTTTTTTTTTTTTTTTTGTAATATGTATTATTTTTTGGGTGACACACGCGCACAGAAACAACGCGACCGCACACGACGAGTACTTCATCGACAATCCACTTTGTTACGCATACTTGTACATATAGGCCTTATGAAAGTTTGCTAAAGTGTCACAAGGCCATATTTGTTTGTGACATAGGGCCATACTAAGAAAAGCAATTGATAAAAACAAAAACCTGTTTTACCGTTGTAGAATTAAAAACGAACGAAATATCGTAGGTAATAATTCGCCTCGAATTTTAAGCGATTATTTTTTTTTATCAAGTGATGTTGCTTTTGTAATTAATTGAAAATTAATTGTAAATTTTACTATCATGATCAAGAGCTTGATAAACAAAAATATATCTTAAAATTCGCATTGCAAATTCTTGTAACTTTTTTTTTGTCAAGCCATGCCATTATCATAATAAAAGTGAGCTTGATCAAATAAATGTTTCGCAGGGAAAACGAAAGGAGATAATAGTCTTATGACGCTTCCGAAAGCGCCGTAACGCCATATGTTCGAATATGGCCATACTTAGAATGGGTTGGGTTCGGGAGCCCGTTTTTCAGAATCCTGTTTTTTAAAATCCTGTCTTTAAAATCCCGTTTTTTAAAATATTGTTTTTAAAAATCCCGTTTTTATAAAATCCCGCTTTTAAAATCCTGTTTTTTATCATCCCGTTTATTAAATTCCCGTTTTTATAAGCCCGCTTTTGGAATCAACACAAGGTGTTTTATTTTAAAAATCGCCGAGCCTTCCCCAATATGGGCATTGTTCTAATACGAACTTTAATTTCCTGTGGCTCAAATTGACTGTCCGCAAGCATATCATTCATTACTGTTTTCTTTACAGGAGTCCGAATCTTGACAGCATGTCTACTTGTGATGAGTTAGATGTTTTGTCAGATTCAATTTCCCGAATTGTTTCCCATTGTCCTCACACTGAAGTCGTGATTACGGGCGACTTCAATGTACACAATTCAAGTTGGCTCCGCTATTCTGGCCAGACAACACTCGAAGGAAGGTATACCGATATCTTTGCTGAGTATAACCATCTTACCCAGCTTGTCGATGAGCCTACTCGTATACCGGATGTTGATGGGCATTCCGCCCATACTCTTGACTTGTTCCTTACTTTCTATCCTGATAAATATACTATTAAAGTAACTTCTCCATTTGGCACCTAGGACCATTGTGTCATTTCAGCTAATTTCTCGATTTCCAACCATCCAGTTAAAGAAAAAATTCCCACTAGAACCGTTTGGCAATACGAGAAAGCCAACTGGGACGGTCTGAATAATTTCTTTCGCAACTTTAACTGGTCATTATGCTTCCTCGATAATGACATTGATGCCAGTGCTGAAATGATTACAGAAGTGATTTTTCTTGGAATGAGAACTTTTGTCTCTCACAGAACAAAATGTATCAAACCAAAAGAAAAGTCTTGGTTTACCGAAGAGTGTAAAGAAGCTATCAGGTTGAAAGAAGTAAGCTTGCGATCCTACAAAGCCAACCCAACTGAGGAAAATCGGAAGAAACACAAACAAGTTAGGAACTCGTGCAACTCTGTTATACACAAAACGAAATTTTTACATGACCAGAAGTTACGGCAAAAAATTCTGCAATGCCCCAAAGGCAGTAAAAACTTCTGGTCATTTGTAAAAAACATCAAGAACTCAACGATAAACCTATTGTCAGCTCTTCAGAGAAGGCGAATATGCTCGCAGCTCATTTTGCTGCAAGTTCTACGTTGCCTGCAAGCAACAATGCCCCTCCTGTACTTGAGAACGTTAATTCTTCTATGGGACAGATATTTTTCCGCACTCGTACAGTAGCAAGAGTACTTAAAGATCTTGATATACACAATTCTGCTGGCCCGGATGGTATACCCCCTATTCTTCTGAAGAAGTGTTCTTCATCTCTGGCAAAACCACTGCGTAAGCTTTTTCATCGCTCCTATCGTTCAGGAATCTTTCCTAGTAGATGGAAAACAGCATTTGTCCAGCCCGACCCAAAAAAAGGTGACTCCTCCTCCCCCTCCTCCTACCGACCAATTGCACTTACGTCCCTTCTTTCCAAGGTCATGGAAACGCTGATAATTCGTGATGTTGCTTTTGTAGTTAATTGAAAATTAATTGTAAATTTTACTATCATGATCAAGAGCTTGATAAACAAAAATATATCTTAAAATTCGCATTGCAAATTCTTGTAACTTTTTTTTTGTCAAGCCATGCCATTATCATAATAAAAGTGAGCTTGATCAAATAAATGTTTCGCAGGGAAAACGAAAGGAGATAATAGTCTTATGACGCTTCCGAAAGCGCCGTAACGCCATATGTTCGAATATGGCCATACTTAGAATGGGTTGGGTTCGGGAGCCCGTTTTTCAGAATCCTGTTTTTTAAAATCCTGTCTTTAAAATCCCGTTTTTTAAAATATTGTTTTTAAAAATCCCGTTTTTATAAAATCCCGCTTTTAAAATCCTGTTTTTTACCATCCCGTTTATTAAATTCCCGTTTTTATAAGCCCGCTTTTGGAATCAACACAAGGTGTTTTATTTTAAAAATCGCGGCGATTTTTAAAATAAAACACCTTGTGTTGATTCCAAAAGCGGGATTGAATTTATTTTACAGCCCAATGCTGATGATGATGAGGTGACAGGTGACATAATGTTCATGGGCGTTATGTCGTATGAAAGGAGACAAAAAGAAAACAAAAAACAAATATTTGGAGAAGTTTTTTTTATTGATTTTGTAACTTAACAAATAAAAAACTAAAGAACATAGAACATAACAAAAATGAGGTTTCAAGATTTTAGATATTTTTTCGAAATATTAAGATTAAAGTTTTATATTGTGAGCTATACGGCGCAAAAAATCTGTTTTAGTCATTGATTTTCTATCTTTAATTATTTTAGATATTGCTCTAGAAACGGGCTAAGCGGGATTAAACGGGATTTTAAAAAGCGGGCTCACGAGAAACGGTATTCTGTTTAAACAGGATTATTAAAAGCGGGATTTTAAAAAAGCGGTACTTTAGAATCGGGATTTTAATTTTTTTTTTGCGGGATTATAAAAAACGGGATTTTAAAAAACGGGCTTCCGAACCGCTCCCACTACGAATTATGGCCTTATGTCATGGCACCCACTATTTCCTCCAACAAATCTATGTTTTACAGAATTTTCTTGAATTTCAACATCTTTTGACATTTTGGTAAAATCGTATTTTCAGAATTTATTATTTGCTCCAAGGTATTTTATTTGTATCGAATTAATAATGGCAGACAAAAGTTTCTTTGTTTTTCAAATTATTGTACGAAATTTAGCAGCTTTGAAATAACATAAACAGAACACCACCCATTTTTAAAGTACCCCAGGTTAATTAATCATAGGTCTAAATACATTTGTGAATAGCTTAAACTTCAGGTTTGGTTGATTACAACTTACTACTGGTAAGATACGTCTATGAATACAGCCTCGTTAATAAAATATGTTTTTGAAGTAATTATTGAAAACTAAAGCCGTTTGAATGAAATGGATGATTTTTAAAGGATCATTTTGATCCTTGGTAGGAGAACCTTGCAATGGGCTCATCGCAGCCCATCTATAACAGCTATTTCCACTTCTTCCAAATAATCCATATCGCACCTGGCAAAATGTGGCCTAGCTTTCTCCTGCATTAGTAAGTAGTTTGCACCGATTAATGTTGCGAATGGAACGCCTTATTCTCGAGTATTTTGTTGACATATAAGCTAGAATTTACCGATCATTCCACGATATGCAGCTCGGTTTTGCCACTCACGGAAATTCCTGTCCAAACCATGACCGAACCACCCCAGAAGCTTCCCCCTTGGGCAATCTTCGAGGAAGAGTATCTCTCACCTGGTCGTCTCAAGACTCTGTTACGTCCATCTGGAGGTATCAGATAAAATCTAGACTCATCAGTAAAGAGAACCCTGCTCCAGTCAGCCTCGATCCATTCTTGGTGAATGCGTGTAAACTCTTATCGTCAAACTCTATGCTCCACTTTTTGCAGGGTGTTTCCTAATTCGTAGATTTTTTTTTTGGAAATGGCTTATGGACATGGCATGACACTCTGTAATATGATTTTAAACTTGTATGCCAAAAGAGATATTATTGCCATTCATAATATAATTCAATACACTATGGACAATGGATCTTTTTCATCAAGGAAAGCACCAATTTTATCATAAGGCTATTAAATGGACTGAAAAAAAAATCACACTTCGAGAAATGGCTCAACCATCTTGCAGAAAAACAATGGTTTCGCTACCTAGATGTGTCACTATACTACAGCCTATCATGACTAGTTTTCAAAAAACTTACTTAACACCAAATAGTTACAAAGGCTTTTCTAGAAAATATTGCTAAAGTTTTATGAGCCACAAATGAGATAGTTTCTGCCTTCGTTAGGTAAAATCTTCAGGACAAAATTCTTTTCGTCACCTACAATACTTTTCTGTGGATTTGTAATAAACTTCTTGAATTCGAAAGCTAAATACAACGGCAGCTTGAGTAAATTCAACAATTTGGGTTCACCCATTCAGGGGGCGTCGGATCCGTGTATTTCAAAAAATTGGTTTAAAATATCTTAAATACTTGAAATAAAATAGAGCTTTTCTGTTGTATTTCGAGCTGTGACATGAGAAATTTAGTTTGATAGACAAACTAAAAAAAACAAATATCACTCATTTCAAAAGTGATTTTTTGAAATTGAATAAAAATGCTTACAAAAAAGCTTTTTTAGCTTAACAAAATGCTTTGGCTTTAAAACATATATTTTTTTCAACAAAAAAAAACTTGTGTTTATAGATGAAAAAAGGGCTTGTAGTTTGTAGTTAAATACGATTTTCTGTATATGTTCGTGTGTGCATTCGAACTACATGATTTCATGTATTGGGTTGGAACAGAAGGCACCGTAGTCCCCTCTAATGCGAGTGATCAAAAGTTCATTTCTCAACTAAATCAAGTAAATTTTTTTAATTTAAAATATTCGTTAAATAATAAAGAAAAAAAAAAAGAGAGCTGACTTCAAAAAATAAAAAAAAAAACACAAACTTGGCTACATAGTCAATGTTAACATTCGTTTTTTCATTGGTCACGTTTTTTTTATTGGTCAACAGCTCAATGTGTGTAACCAGATCTGGGATTTCTGGATGAAAGTCGCAAAATTGTCAGACAAGAAATTCTTATCTTTTCGAAAAGTGTCAGCGAAATTTTTAATATATTTCTAAGAAATTTTAACGTGGGATTTTGAGTGGCGTAGGTTTTGTTGCCGTTCACGAAATTTGGACGAACAAGTATACAAGGCAAGGACAATAATAATAGAAGATCGCAGAAATGTTGAAAAGTAAGGCACTACTTTAAGGTAGGAATATTCACATACAAAATGGATTGTTGGAGTTATTGCGTCAAATATATTTCGGTTAAAAACTTACTCAGCATTTGTCTCGGGTGTCGGTAAGTCCCCGATTGTAGTCAACGTCAACGTTGACCAGTAAAGGCTTCCTAAATACTTTCGCGTTAAGGTAGCATAATCTCCTGGACGATAAGGATACACCCAGTCACCCTAATAAATTTACAAAAAAAAAATACTTTTTAGTAAAATTATTATTTCATCGTGAATGGGTATAATTACTTGAAATCCTTCCGCCTCCGAAAGTAAATAATAAAAGCAACCAAACCAATGTGCAAGAATTAAAAGTATATGAATTAAATTGACAACACGCCATAAGTTCGGCCAAACCGTACGACTTTCAACAATGTAGTAAAATTTTATAGAACGATAAACCTAAAAAAAAAATTATTTTTTAACGAAACATTGTTAATAAAAAGAGTATATATACTTTAAAAAATCGTGTACAACGTAGGATTGGATGTGTTCCGAATTTCAATTGGAGTAAATCTAATGGAATAAGAGCTGCCAGATCGAGGTAAAAGTGCCTGTTTTGCATATAATGGTAGGCAAGTTTCTTGTCGTCATAAACCTTAAGAAATATACAAAATAAACATTAAATTTAAGATTAAATGAGTTTACTAAAATGTTTACCATCAGTCCTTGTTCTAAATATCCTGTACGTAACTGTACAATAACATCTAAAATAAACACAACATCTGTAAGAATATCACACAGCAACCAGAATCTCGGAACTGCTTGCTGTTAATAAGAAAGAAATTTAAAAAAGTTGTTTTCTGTAAATTAGTAAGTGCAAAATAATCAAAGGCCTTGGCCAAAGAATTGAAGTTAAGCTTTTATGGAATGTAATCTTAAATAAGCATATTTATTACTCACTTGCAGCTCTGGAAAACTCTGCCTCACAATCAACGTCCACAAATTATATAAAACAGACACAGTAAGAACCATTAGCCAGTAAAAGTAAAAGTTTTCGTCAGGATTGACTACAGATCTGCGTTTTTGCAAATATCGACGTCTTCGTTTAGCTTTCTTATTTATATCGCCTGATGCACTCTCAGATCCAGTGTCTTCAACTGTTTCCTAAAATTTACAAAAAAGACAGCACGGTTAAGAACATTTGAAATTCAAAACATGAAAATTAGCTAATGCTGGCTTTTCAAATTAGAAATTATAATAGCATAACTGCTATAATATACTTGAGATGGTTGTTCTTGATTTCACTTCCCTGAAAAGGACTTTAAAAATAAGGGAGACTATGGCTACAAAGAATTTATAATGCAGCCAGTTTATTTGTTATTCCGAGAAGTAAAGTGCCCTTTCGTAACATAAGATCTTATTTAATTAATCTTTTTTATCACACAAAGGATGATTACACATCAAATATAACAACAACAACAATGCTCGTTTTAGGTATTTATTCTTTAAAATGGCTTTTAAAATAAAAACCTAAGAGATGACAAGGATTTTAAATTTTTAGTTTCAAGTAAAAAGAACAAAGAGTTTGTAGATCCACTTTTTACGACTTTCTTGATATCTCAATCATTACTTCAATCGCAACATTTTTTCCTGGCACAAATCAATAACTTGCCTCAAGTAAAAAAATCATTCTTTTTTTCTACTTCTGTCTCGTGATAGAAATACAAAAATAAGTTTTAATACTCTAATATGGATTTATTGTTTAAAATTCTCAAAACCAGCTAAACACGGTGCTTGATTGCAACATTTTGTTTTTGAATAACTCAATTTATTGAGCCATGAAAATAATGTTATGCCTGCTTGTTAAACTATTTCCCCTTCTTAAACGAGGGTATCAACCAATTACAATTTCTTATGAAACAATAATAATTTTTTTAAAGTTCGATTCACGTGCTAACATAAGACTTGTTTTAAATATTGTGAAAACCATGACCCACTTATGCGATTATCAGAATACAAATACAAGTTTTTCCCCCCTTCTGATCTGGCTACAATTTACAAAGCGTTTATACGACCTAAACTAGAGTATAACTCCCATCTATGGGCAGGTGCTTCTTAAACTTTTCTACACCTGCTTGACAGAGTTCAGAAAAAAGCTTTAAAATTGATAGGAGAGGGAAGCATTACGGAAACATTTTCATCACTCGAACATAGCCGAAATATTAAATGTCTTTCGTTATTTTACATAGGTTCTTTTACAAAAAATGCTCACTCGAGGTAGCCATCCCTTAAACATTTCCCCGTAATATTCGTCTTGCTACCCAAGTAACATGGTTGGAGCTGCTAGTAATTAAAATGTTCCTAAACAGCTCTTAAAGTGGAAGATGCCAAGCTCATGCTCCATTTCAAAGATATTTGCAGCTCTGGGGTTTTTTGTTTTAAATCTGTCTCTATATTGCAGTTTAAGAACAATTCTTAGCTCTATTACTTTAAAAAGCCTTTAGCTTTATAAAAATACTCTTTAACTTCGTTTATAATGGCTGTATTAGAGCTCAGCCGGTATTGTCTTCTTGTGCTTTAGATAAGCTTTTTAGAAGTACGAAGAGTCACTTTAGAGCTTAAATAGATCTGTTTGTGGTTAAGACAATCACAATCTCAATACAAAAATGTATTGCTATTATAAAACTGTTCTAAATTTTAAATAGAGCACTTTTGTGCTACCGCCATAATAGAGGAAGAGAGAGAGAGAGAGATTATAGTTGTTCACTTGTAGTATGAAAATGTTTGCCAAACGAATGAGTCGCTTCGTTTACCAACTTTGTTGTGTTTTTTTTTTATTTGTTAAAATACGCCTTGTTCATAAAAAAAAGACTCACAAACAATATAACATATTGGGAAAGTGTTTGCGGGGAATAGCTAGACTGTAGACAAATAAAACTGAAAACAAAATCAATCAGTATGGAAGAAGTTAGTGAACCTGCGGCACTTTCACAGACCAAGATAGAATAAGTTTTAATGGCTCTTTTAAGAAAATAAACTGTAAACTGAATATTGAATATGTTAAAAATTATGAAATTTTGTTAATAAATGTTTGAAATTTTTACTGAAGTGTTTTGAATTTTTTATGAAAAAAATAAAATACATAAATAATTTAATTTTCGTCTGATTGCTGTGCGTAAAGAGTTCACCTATTATAGAGCTGATTTAAAGCACTATTATACATTTACTAGTTCTTAAAAAGTTCGATAAGTGTCTGTTTTTTTTATTCAAATCAACTGGCACAATCGAATCCCTATTTAGAGCTTGTTTAAAACTTAGTAAAAACATCAGCCTTTTCAAGAATGTGGCATACATACTGTTTTCTTGTGTTTGTGTTATGAGCTTCATACGCGCTCCAAAAGAGTTCGTTGAGATAAGTACATTTGAAGATATTTTGTCACCAGATAATTTGTGTAGGTAAACAGGGTGTCATATGAAAAATTATAAAAATGACAAGTAACATTTTTTTTTTGCACTTAACACTACCAAAACTTTTCTAAGATATTAAAGTTAAAACCTCAACATTTTAAGGATTAAAATCTTTTTTTTTTAAACTAATTAATAAGATATTTGAATTTCCCTATAATAATAATTATTTTAACTATATGCCTGTAAGACTTAAGGTCTTTTGAATGCAAATGAGAAGGAATAGAAAGATAGGAAATAATTTTTGTTGGTACAACAGATTGAGAACTAGGTGGTATTTATCTCACGAAAATCCAACGGGTGGGGTCCAGTTGAAGCTAAGGGAATATTGTAAAATTGCCGCCCAAGCTGGGGCTCGAACCCACAACGGTAAATTAGTAAAGAAGCACTTATTGTACCCAAACGTTCCAAAAAAAAAAAAAATTGGACTTCATATTCATTCATGTCACTTTTTGACTGTTAATGTCCTTCTTAGTTTTGTACTTGTCAGTAATGAATAGAAAGATTAAAAAATATTTTTATTAAGTTCCACGAGACTAGGCTCAAAGTGAAGAATTTGAAAAGAAGTGACAGGAATTACCCCTATAGTACCTACTATACTTTATTAGTAATCCTTCGCAGTCTAGGCGTACTCAGGTTATATACGTGTTTTCGCTCAAAATGTATGGACAAACTGTAGGTATATGAAAAGAAATTTTAACACCGCTAGAAAAATTAACAAATTAACAATTTGACCACAATGTTATAACTTATAAGCATATATGCATCCCATTTTATTACATATCCATATCCGTTTCCAGAAAAGTATGTCTTCATATTTGTACGCAAAATATTTTACAAACGCAAAACTTAAATGAAGTAAATATTAATAATTCAAACGCTTTGTTTACAGTATAGGACACCCTGTATTTTTTAAATCTGTCATATCGACTTGACATTTAAATATAGGTTCTCTTAGCTCTAGTGCAACAATACTTGGGTCTCACGCCAATATAAGGGCTCGATAGAGTATGAAAAATTTGCTTCAAAAATGGTGACTATTAAAAAGAAAAAACAATGCAAATAAGAAATATTTATACAAATTATTTGCTGAAAATCTCTATCTTCAAAAATAAACTTTACTAAACGTTCTTGACACTGAGTAAAACATTTATTTTAGTCTTTTCGACGTGATTTGTTAAAAAAATTTGTTTTTTAAATAAATAAAACTAAAAAATTATGCTATTTGATAACTTAATATTGATTATTTTGCTGGCGCATTGTAGTTTTTCCAGGTAACGTGTTAACATTTGTGAAAAATTTTAAATCGCACTAAGAATCCACTAGAAGTTGATCGTGGTTATTTATTTTTATTAATATCAAAATTGTTATCATATTCTTTTAGATATTACTGCAGGCATCGTTTTTTTTTTGTTCTTGCCAATAATAATAATTATTGATGGTATGCGAACATAAAATTACAAACACAAATAAAATCTCGTTCAAATACAATATTGACAGACTTTTTTTTTACAAATACGTATTATATCTATAATATGTTACTAACACTTAAGCAAATCGTTTTTATATTTCGACTTCTCAGCGAAAAGCCTTATAATTGGCTTTTGATAATGTTTAATAGAGCTAAAAGTGCTCTAAATAAAAATGTAAATGTCATTTTGTTTCTATTGTAGAATATGCAGGCGTTCATGCATCATGTTTGGAGCCCAAATCGTGCTTTCTTTTACTGAAAAAGAAGCTTTTAATTAGCAGTAAAGTGACAACAGCACTTACACTAATGCTATTGCCCACTACAACCGCTATGCAAGAACTAAAATGGAGCTCATATTAGCTCCCAAAGTCGAAAAAAATGCTCTAAATAAGGCTAACTACAGCTTTATTGGCGCTTATAAGGCTAAGTGAATTTAATATAGCCAAATAATGTAGCTTTTTAAGCGCTGATAGAGCTAAGAACGAACTGGAATTGTTACTTGGGTAGGAACGCTCATCAGTTTACACTTGAGCCCAATTTCGGACGTGCCGTGAAATATAGGAATTCTTTCTTTAGCCGTACAACACGAATGTGGAATGAATTGCCTGGCACAATTTTCCCTTGCCATTTTGATCTTCAAACATTCAAGACCAATATTCATCGACACCTCCTTTCGCTTCCTCCTTAATTTCCCATCGCTCGCGCTGTGACTAACCATTGAAAGGGCTATAACAAACCCATTGAGCACGTGTGCCGTATAAAAAAAAAAAACAAAAAAAAAACATATATGGAATATGGAAGTGTCACCGTAAAATGTAACACAATGTCTTGGTTACAGACCTTCCAAAATCGAAACATTCTAACTTAATTTTTAATCAATTTCTATCACACACCATTACCTCTAAGCATCAGTTTTTAATTATTTTTACTTGCGATTATAGGTACTATAAGGCAAGTTATGGATTCGTGCAGAAAAAAAAATTGAGATAACAATCACACATGACATTACGATGATGGAGAAGTCGAAAAAAGTGGGTCTGGAAATTCCGTCCGTTTGTCTGTCTGTCTGTCTGTCTGTATGTCTGTATGTCTCTTGAGGCTTAACGGGTGGGCGGATTTGCTTCAAATTTTGTATTTAGGATTTAATTGGCCGTCCCTCGGAAAAAATTTTTAATTTTTGCTCTAGGTCCAAAATTAACGGCACCTGCCATACAATCTTGAAGACAAAAGTTGATTTGATGGAAAACAGCTGTGGTTCATCCTCTCCCGAAAAAGGGAAAGGATAGCTCCAATCCGGCACATCTCCGGTCGATAAGTCTTCTTCCGAGTATCAGTAAGGTATTCGAAAAAGTTCTTAATAGAGCTCTGACCAAGTGGGCAGAGGACAAAAATATTATTCCGGATAATCAGTTTGCCTTTAAGGCGTCGCATGACACCATTCATGCTGCGTCTAAGCTAGTCTCTGATATTCAATGGAACAAAGCTAAAAATCAATGCACGGGTTCCATTCTGGTTGATTTGGAAAAGGCCTTCGACACCGTTTGGTTAGAGGGTCTTTATCTGAAGCTGACCAGACTTGGCATAAGTAAACCATTGTTATACATTCTTTATGACATGCTTAATGGTAGAAAGTTTGTTGTCAATAGTGGCAATGTAACTTCTACCACAACATTTGATATAAAAAATGGTATACAGCAAGGAGTGGTGAACTCGCCGATCCTCTTTAGTATTTACACCAGCGATCTGATAGGTTGTCTTGCTCATGCAATTGCGTATGCCGATGACCTTGTAGCGTACAGAACGGCTCCAAAAGTCGAGATCATAAGAATTCTCTTGCAGCGGGACTTCGACAAGATTCAACAATATTGCGATGACTGGAAATTGAAAATCAATTTCCAGAAATGCGAAACTATCCTGTTTAGAACCCCATTGTCTAGGGCTCCTAGGGATACGAGAAAGAACTGGAGAAATCTAGTGATCGTTGGACCAAGTGGACATCCACTGGCGAGTAAAAGTGTGGTAAAGTACCTTGGCATCTGGCTGGATCAGTATCTGTATTTCAACCGACATATAGATGCTGCTCTGTCCAGAGCTAGGGGCGCTTTTGCCCTGACAAAACGGCTGTTTTATAGAAGCCGTCTTGATAGCAGGGTGAAGGTGATTTGCTACATGGCCCTCATCCGGCCGATGATTGCCTATGTGTGCCCTGTGTGTCTCAAATGGAAAAGATTCGGGTGTTTGAGAGGCAGTGTCTTAGGACCTGCCTTGGATTACACAGAACACCAGAGTCGGAGTACAAACGTTACTATTTCAACGAGGTCCTATACAATGGGGCCAACATAAACAGGATAGATAACTTCTTGTTGAAGCTTATTCGCGGTCATGTTACGAGAGCTATGACCTCTTCTAATGGACTCATCTTTGGGGCTTACTACCCAAATGATGATTACTTTGAAAATGCACGTTTAAGCGGCTTCATTCCACCCGAGGCTTTCCTATTTTTAGATAGTCGAGGGCTGATAAAGGATAGGTTGGCAGTTCCGTTAATCTACCACGTCGGCCGTAAGACTGTGGATCGGCGACTCCTGTACGACCGAGATGTCGCCGCAGGAGATGGAGCAGAGCGCCTTTGGTTCAGTAGGGCTGTGTCCAATCGGGACCGTCGGGATATTATTAAACAAGCTCGGCACTTTTGGTGGATGAGCGACGAAGTTTGATTATTTAATTTTTTAATTTTGGTGGGGGCAATACCCCCATTTATTTATTTATTTAGCTTAGTACAATCTTCAAATATCTTACTCTAACTTAAAAACTATACAGGTGAAACTTAAAACTAATTGGGAGGGTGATTCCGGAGTAGGAGTTTAAGGCATGGAGTACTGAGGTTAAAGTCGAACAAGTCTTGGTTCGAATTTACCCTCCGCAGCATTCGAGTTAAGGGTTCGTTGGAGCCATATGAGGTACGGTGTGGAGGAAGATAGAAGAGGCGAGGATTTCTTAGGTTACGAGGGTTCGTGTTGAAGAAAATAGAATTGTAAAGGGTTTCACAGTCAACGGAACCGGAGAGGAGTCGATGAATAAAGAGAATCTCGGATATTTCTCTTCGTTCTTGAAGACGATTTTGATATGGGGGCAGGACCAAAGGATCATTCCAAGAGAGACCACGAAGAGCAAACCTTAGGAAACGCCGCTGAACGCTCTCGATTCTAGAGATATGAATTTGTTGGTATGGTGACCATACTTGACAGGCGTATTCAAGGAGCGGGCGTACAAAGGTTATGTAGAGAGATCGGGTTACGTATGGGTCGGAGAATTCTTTGGCCCATCGTTTCACAAAACCAAGTGTTGAGTTGGCTTTTAAAATTATGTTGTCGATGTGTGCCAGGAAGTTGAGTTCTCGGTCGCATAATATGCCAAGGTCGCGAATCGCCTCCACGGAGGATAGGGGTTGGTTATGGAGAAAGTAGGGCCGGGGAGGAGGTTTAATGCGCTTTCGTGAAAAAGTAATTGATTGGCATTTGGTAATATTGAGCTCTAAGCAGTTTTTAAGGCACCAGATTGAGAAGCTGTCGAGATCAAGTTGAATAAGAGAAGAGTCATGTGCCGATGATATAGTCTTATAGAACTTAGTGTCGTCAGCGTAGAGCGAGATATGGGAATATTTTATTACCATTTCTATATCGTTGATGGTAAGAATGAAAAGGAGTGGGCCTAAGTGACTACCTTGGGGAACCCCTGAGGTAGCCAAGAAAGGATTGGAAAGGGCAGATCTGAAACGGACACTGTAATAACGGTTTTCTAGATAAGAAGATATCCATTTCAAGAAGACTGGCTCAAAGCCGAAGGAGGATAATTTGAAAAGTATTAGTTTATGCGAAATTTTATCAAAAGCCTTGCTAAAATCTGTTGAAATGGCATCGACTTCGTTCCCATTCTCAAGAGCTGAGAGCGTATACGATACAAATTCAACAAGGTTAGTGGTTGTAGACCTACACTTTAAAAAGCCATGTTGCCTAGGAGAGATGAGAGACTTGCATCGATATGTGAAAGTTTGGCAATTGGACGATAGTTTTTATTATCGCTCTTTGGGCCCTTTTTGTGTATAGGAGTTATATAAGAGGTTTTCCATATCTGAGGAAATTCTCCTTGAGAAAGGGAAAGGCTGAATATTTTGGAGAGAGGGGTAGAGAGAGCTGAGGAGCATTTTTTCAGGAAAATCGCGGGGAGACCATAAGGGCCGGGGAGAAATTCATCATTGAGTTGATTTAACTTGTTCTCAACGATATTGGGGTCGACAGTAAGAGGAAAGAATGAACCAAGTGAGAAATTTGGCAAATAATCGAAATAACCTGGGTCAGGTACGAAAGAATCGCCGGTAAAAGATTCCTTGAAAAAGGTAGCAAAGAAGTTGGCTATAGCTTCCGGATTATTCGAGGTTTCGGTATTGAAAGAGAGAGAGGTAGGATAACCATCGGATTTTCTTTTATAATTGACGAACTGGAAGAACGACTTGGGATCATTTATAAGGTTGGTTTGTGTTTCTATTAAGTAACGTTGATAAAGAGAGTTGTAAAGCTCGATAAAGTGTAAATAAGAACCAAGGTAGTTAGAATAATCGGTGGGAGATCCCGTGCGAAGGAAAACTGTCCATAACTTGTTTCTCTTGTTACGCAAAGAGCGAAGTTTTCGGTTATACCAAGGAGGGGATGCGATCGATATTTTATGGCGACTCAAGGGAACATTGATAGAAATTGAATTAAATATTTCCCGGTAAAATATTTCTGTGGCATCTTTGACACTAAGGTTATGGAAGTTAAAAGAAACTCTATTGAGATATTCATTAATAAGGCGGAAGTTTGCTTTATGAAAATCATAAGAGTACTGATTTGTAGGGGGATGATTTGGTTGTGAAGAATCATGATAAAATGAGAGAATGAGGGGAGGATGATAGTTGTCGATGGTGGATAGGTGTAGAGGAGATAGTGATACAGAGGAGTTATCAGGATCGGTGGTGAAAATAAGATCGAGTTGCTTATCTATACAGTTTCGGATACCGCTAGCTTGGTAAAGGCTGGAACCAGCTAGGCGATCTATAAATAGACATTCCTTGGCAGAGGTGGGATTGGAAGCAATGAAATGAGATTGATCTTCTGATGGAGTCCATTTAAGATAAGGAAGGTTAAAGTCCCCAAACAAAAGGATATCATCATTGGGGTCACATAGAGATATTATGTGGTCGATTGTATCAATGGCGAGCTGGTAAGATTCAATAGGTTGTGACGGTAGAATATAACAACACATCACAAAAAGTGATTTGTGAGGTAGCGATATTTTTATTGATACATAGTCGAGATTCGAGGAAGAAGAGGTTGCGATGTGGGAGGAATCTAGCGTGTTTTGGATAGCTAGTAAAACACCGCGGTTAGGGCATTTGTCAGAAGGATCTCTTAGCTCATCGTCGCGATAGACATTGAATGAAGAAGGAAACAATTCTTGATTCTCTATACTAGGGATTAGATTAGTTTCCGTCAGGGCATAGATTTCAAAGGGTAGAGCATGAGTTTGTTGCAAAACACCATGAGTTTTGGAGCGAAGGCCTCGAACGTTCTGATAGTAGAAGGTGAGTGGGACGATTTCACTATTTAGGTGTTGGTAAGAGTTGGTTTTAGGAGTTGTTGTTATCCAATTTGGAACGAAAATAGTTATTATGGTCCGCCCTGCTTCTTTGAAGGTGAGATATTCTGTTTGAATGTACAAAAGACGCATAGGTAGAAAGGTCATTTTCGACATGGGAAGGGGTGAGGTTTAATGTTTCATGGAAACGGACGAAGATTTTTTTGAGATCAATTGGATTAGTGGGGAGGCCTTCTTGAAAAATTGAAACTATAAGGTTTGTCCTTGTAACACCATTTATGCAGACATTATCTTCTTTATTGTGAAGGTATGCAAGGTAGAGTCGAACATTAGAATATATTCGATGTTCTCTAAGGCGAGAAAGAACATAACGGCCATCATCATTTTGATCGATAAGACGTTTTGTTAGCTTAACGGTAGGAGGGAAAAGTGGATCAAGGAAAGATGTTCTGTTAGAGGGAACGGAAGGGGGCTGAGAATCAATAGGGGGAGAAGGAGTCGGAGGATTCGGATAGGATTTGGTTTGTGCATTGGATTTAGGGTTAAGGGTATGTGAATGAATAAAGTTGGGATAGAATTGATTAGGGTTCGCAGTCTGAGAAGCGGGCGGGGAGTGATGTGGAATGGTTTGAGAGAATTGTTCGCGGTTTTGATTGATGGACATGTTAGGATTGAGATCGAAAGATACACGCTTAACAGGGTTAGAAATGAAATTGTGTCGATTGAAGGAAGGGAAAATGTTAGTTTTATAACTCCAGTTAGAGTTAGATCGAGGAAGAGTGGACTTAGGTTTAGGTTTTGGGTACACTTTATTTATAGGGTTTGGTTTAGGCTGAGTTTTATTTTTTAAGTTTTTCCGGTTCGAGGATAAATGGATGGGATTTACATTAGTATTTTTAGATTTAAGATAATCTAGCTTATCTTTCCATTTATTTATGATTATCTTTCCCAGTCGGAAAACATCATCAGTATGGGAGCAAAGAAGCCATTCGTATTTAGATGGAAAACTAATTTTGAAGTTGCTATGATGTCTGTAGCGAGGTGGCGAAATCTTCTGGCACTCGTTAAGGGTTATTGCAAAAGTACGGTTAATAGTCTTCTTATCCAGGGGACATCAGCATCTACAGGAGCATTTGTGATGAAGAAAGTCACACTCTCGGCATTGTTGTTTAACTTCCTTAGTCTGTTGTTCCATTCGGTTAGAGTCCACGTTGTGCCAAAGCGGTTTAAGGTAGGTAATGCAGGTGGTGTTGAGCTAGGTGAAAGTGTTGGTTGGTGAGTAGGTGATAAATTAAGTCCTGATTGAGGGTGAATTGCTTTAGCGGGAGTTGATGGCACTGCAGTGGTGATGGGAGGAAACAGAGGTTGTAGGCAAGCAGGTGCAGGTGGTGTAGCATCTTCAATAGCTGGTAAGGGAGCTGGTTGGCGAATAGAAGTATCCATAATTTCAACCATTAAAGATGTGTTGTAAACAGAGGCATTGGGTTGAAGGTGGATTCCGTCGATTTTGCAAGTGGCTGTCTGGATGTCGTCTGCAAGTAGTCCAATGCATAAACGGGTTTCGATGAGTTCGGTACTAATTGAGTTAATTGTACCAACGGCGTTTTCTAGCAGTGCGAGGGGTTGGCGAAGCCCGGGGATGACAATATTGGATGTACTTTGGAGATGACTGTCAAGATCAGAGCGGATAAAGCTAAGGTTTTCGTTAATGGATTCAAGGGAATTGGCATCACAAAAAGATTTAAGCATAAACGAAATTTCTAGTTTTAGTGATTTACAACGTTTTTCAAAATTGTTAACGCGAGGGTCGTTCGTTATCAAGTCTGTTATAACAGAAAGTTGCTTATCAATTGAAGATAATTTTAAAACACAACGCTTATTTGAATTGTCAATAGTGTTGTTAAAATCGTCGAAGGCCTTAACCAAAAAATCATCCATTTTATGAAGCTGATTAATTGTACTTTTATGGTAGGAATTATTGTCAGCGAGGATAGGATTGAAGGCTCGTTTCAGTTCAGCGCTTATGCTTTCAGAGGGTGAATTGACCTGAGAACTGTCATTAATATTGTTAATTAAATTGGTTAATGCAGTCAATTGAAACTCAAGGGTGTTTAGCTTAGCTTCGACCGAGCTAATGTTTTCACTATTGCACTTTATCGCGAGAAAAACGTCCGAAAGGGATATTTTTTTACACTGATCACAAAGATACACAAAATGACTAGCGTATTCTTTAAAGTATGTAGAAGACCTTTTGCTGAGTCCAATGCAAAGTGGGTGGAATGATTTACCACAAATTCCTTTGCAAAAGAACCTTTCAGCAGTTTTGCTATCAAGGTCACAGTGGGCAATATCACAACGATTAGTATCCATAGTTATTAATGTAGGTCACAAACAAAACAAAAGCAAAGGCGTAAGAAGCGAGGTGTAAGGGAACGAGGGAACCGAAAGAAAATACAAAAAATCGGCAAATGAGAGTGGTTTTTGATGACACAGGAAATTGAGCGAGCACACGTTTAATTAAATGATTTTTTTGATTGAATGTTTTTTTTTGTTTTTTTGTTTTTTGTTTTTTTATTATTAAAAATAACTTAAACGGGGTCAAGAAAAGAAAAAAAAAGAGACATGGAAAATCAATTAAATAATTGGGAAACACGAAATATTATTGCGGAGCGAAAAGAAAATGCGACTTCACTTGTTGAGGTTCAAACTAAACAAAACGATAATGTCCCATTCGATGCATGCTATTGCTTGTTTAAGTTCTTCCATTTTTTCGTCTGTAGATAAAGTTCTTACATTGAATGAGCATATGTTTATAGTATTTTGTGTTGATTTTGTTAAGTAATTTGGGGGGTTTAAGCCTAAATCCCTCACGGTGGCAAGCCGGCTTGAGGGAGTTGTTGTTGTTGTTTGCTTTTTTTCTTTTTTGGTGTATATGTGAGAATGTTTTTGTTGATCAGTTTTGCTTTCTGTTTTAAAAAGTGAGTTTGGTTTTGGGTTAGAGGGGTTGTGATTTACTCTCCCTATGGTGATCAACCTTGTTGAGGGGGATTGTTGTTTTGAGGTGTTGTGATTTGTTTGTTTGTGATTGTGATCTGTTTTCTTATTTGTCGATTTTTTGGAAGTAGTATTTAATGCGTAGTTCTTAGGCTGTGTTTGCTATTCTAAGCTTTGTGTTTGGCTACTAGTTGGTTTTTGGCTTTCACTATTAGATTTGTTTGATGTGTTAGTTTTATATATAGTATCGTTTAAATTTTGTTGTGTCAGGAACCTTCTTATTGGGTTTGATGTTTGTTTTCCTTTGGGGGTAATGTTGGTTGAACCAATAATAGTTGTTTTCATTTTGTTTTTGTCATCTTTCTTCGTTGGGTTTGTTGGTGAGTTTTCCTGTGAGCGTGTTCTTTTTCTTGGGTTTTCCTGATCAGTATTTATATTCTCATTCCAAACTTTTCCTTCTACTATAAGTTCATCTAGTTTAAAATATGCTTTTTTGCCTTGCTGTTTGAATTCCAATAACTTTGGGACTAGTGGTTTCCTTGCTTCAACAATTGATTTGGGAAGGTCTTCCGATGTATTAAAGCTGGTTGTTTTTTTTTTTGATAAGAGTATATTTTGTTTCTTCTCATAGCTTTTAAAGGTAAGGCGTATTGGTCTTATTTTGCCTTCGGACTTTTTCCCTAAACGATAACAGCTATCGAAATCATTTGCCCAGGTATTCAAAAATAACCGCACCTACTTCTTCACAAAAACACGAAACAATTGGCTAAATGATCACTTGTGCCATCCCGTAAGGCTAGATTTTCTTGTTTTTGTGAAGAAGTAGGTTCGGTTATTTTTGAATACCTGGGCAACAAAAAGTCGTAGAGCCATACGGTTTTCAGTGTTGGATTAAAGATTAATGGAAGCATTGAATTCTGAGAACAAAAATTATACTTAATTACGTAAAATTTTGAAAAAAATTAGTTTTAAAATTATTTTTTCAAATTTTTTTTCAAAATTTTGAGTTTGAAAAATTATATTTTATTTATTTTTTTTTATTTTATTTCATTTCAAAAAAAGGCAGTACAAAAAGAATTGAATTCTTATTATTAGTACTTAAAACTATATTTAATTATAAGAGGTCAAGAGCGCAAATATTTTTTAATATAATGCAGATTAAAGTATTTAAGTTAATTAGGTTAGGAGGATAGATACTAAGGAAGAAAAATGGGACGAAAAAGGGAAAAGAAAGAAAGAAATAGAAGAGAAAGAAAAACGACCTAGAAGTTTCTCTAAAACAAGGTACCATTAGTATTGGGGGTCTTAACATACTCATATAGAGATTTCCTAAAAGTTTGATGGGTCCTACAATTACGGATTGATAAGGGTAACGAATTCCATAGCCTTATGGAATGAAAAAAAAAACAACATCTTGCTTTCCAAATAGTTAAAGGCTGGTAAAATTATATTACTCGTTCTACTGGATGCTGCAAAATTTATCTTTTCAAAAAGGTACGATGGCTCTCTACTTCTTATCACATTGAAAAGTAGGATACAGCTTCTACAATTTAGAAACTCTTGAAGTGACAATCCCAAGATTTGTTTGCCAAACATAGATACATGATCAAAACGGCGTAAATTAAACACATAGCGCACAATTGTATTGTAAGCCACTTGCAACTTTCTCATCGAAACTGAATCGAAACAACTGTAGACTGAAGAACTATAACTGATTATAGGAATTAACAAAGTTTTTGCAATTCTCATTCTAGTGGCTTGAGGCGTAAACTTTGCCGAGACGTAGAGCTGCCTCACACTACCATAAATTGATTTAGTGATGGAATTCACATTATCAGCAGCAGAGAGCTGAGAGTTTAAGTAAAAACCGAGGCTCTTTGCATTATTAAGATATGGTATTGTTTTAGAAGATATTGAGATAGAAGGCAGATACGATGTATCTATTTTGTGCTTGGAGAAGACTATACTTTTAGACTTATCAGGGTTGAGATTAAGCTTGTTATATAACGCCCATTTTTGAATTTCCCGCAGGTCTTCGTTCAGTCTGAAGACACAGTCCTCGGAAAGGCCAATTTGACAGGAACGGTAAATCTGCACATCATCAGCAAACATATGTACATTAACGTTATTGCAGACATTTGGCAAATCATTTATAAACAGTGAGAATAACAGGGGTCCCAAAATTAATCCTTGAGGAACACCCGCTGTAATGATTGAGGGATCTGAGATATCACAGCCCAATTTGACGATTTGGCTCCTCTCCGATAGATAGCTTTTTATTAACGCAGTTGATAAATGACTAAAACCATACAAATTAGACAGTTTACTACAGAGAATCTCATGATTTACGCTATCAAAAGCTTTAGAAAAATCCAAAAGGCACAGAATAGTTAAGTTATTTTTATCGAACTCCACCCTTATATCTTCCAGTATTTTTTTTGTCGCTGTTACACAACTATGATTAGATCTAAAACCAGACTGGACAGCACTAAGCAAATTGTTTTCATTAACATGGTTATTTATCTGGTTTCGAACAATAATTTCAAAAATTTTAGAAAGGCAAGGTAAAATACTGATGGGCCTGTAATCTTCAGCGCCCTTACATTTTGAGTTTTTAGGTATCGGAGTTACCTTTGCCCTTTTCCAAGAAGAGGGAAATTTCGAAGTTGTTATACAAGAGTTTACCAGATGTGTTAGTGTATATAATATATGCGGCATAATAAGTTTTATAAACTTAAGCGGAATACCGTCGACACCGATAGCATTTGATTTTATACTATTCACTGCTTTAAGAACCTCAATTTCCTGAACACAATTAAATTCTAAAAGTGGAACATCATTCCTTGTTTCTAAAGACGTCATAGAGCTTAAATCTGTTGTTAATCCTAAGTCATGTTGAGAGGAGGACCCGTGGGAAAGAAAGTAATTGTTGAGTTGATTAGGATCTATGATACACCCATTCTTATTAGATTTACTCTGGATGCCACATCTTTTGATATTTTTCCACAACAGTCTACTTGGAAGGATCACATTAAGTTTGGAAGAGTAGTATTGCGCTTTAGCTCTTTTAACTATAAACAACTGAAATTTGTTTCACTCCTATATCTCTTCCAACGAGAATAACACCTATCCCTTTCTTTAATGAGTGTTTTAATAGCGTTGTTGAACCACGGAATACGAGAATCAATTGAATTTACTATTTTAGTTGGGACATGATTTTTAAACAATCTTAAAACAATAGATTCAAACACTTCAACTTTATCATCCACAAGAGGCGAATTCCAACACAAGTTCCAAGGAGTAGACACACAGTCCAGAACAAGCTCATTCATTTTAATATTACTAAAGTCTCTAAAACTAAATTGCTCGGGAACTGGAGCTTCATTAAAGCAGATGTCATAGGTCAGAAAGATCAAATCATGATAGGAAGGGATGCCAGGCAAACTTAGCTGATCAAACAATAATAATAATATCTTACCAAGATTTCCAGAAAGGAATATATCAAGCAAACTGGGTACACAATTTGGACGAAAGTGGGTTGGAAAAGTTGTATATTTTTTAAACTATTCGTTAAAACAATTTAATTTAAAAACAAAATGAAAGAAACAGTTATTGGCTTTCCAAGAAGGTTTAACACGGTGTTGTAAACGAAGCCGTTGATTTTAAATATATTTTTTACAAAATTAGTCAATTTTTCAGAAAATTGCCCCTCCCGGCTAAACGGGGGGGAATAGACCCCCCTCCCATACGATTTTTTTCTTGTCTCAACTCAACCTATACGCTCTAGCTTTTTGGCACAACGCTCGTGAATCACCCTGTATATATATTTATTTTTTTTTGATTTGTGAAAATATTCATTAAATACCTCGATTTTCTTTAAAAATTCGGTTGATTTTTTGACCTTGGATATAGCACAATGATTCGAGCCCAATGCAAACAATTCTCTTTTTAAATTCGCACCTCTACTTTTACGTGTTCACTTTTCAAACTCTCTCTCGTGGCACAAAAAAAAAAGGAAAATAAAAAAAAAAAAAAAAAAAAAAAACACACACACACACACAAAAAAAACCGCTGCTGTGGCTGTTCTAGTTTTAGGTAGTTTTAAGTAGGTTTAATTTAGGTACTAGGGTAGTCTTAAGTTTTATATACAAAAGATCCTTAATTTGAGTTTTTTTAAATAACATTTTCTCAAAATAAATAAATAAATATATTCATGAATTTTTTAAATTAACTTACTTTTAAGCCGAAAGGCAATAGAATAATGCTTATGAGATAATTTAGAGCGCCCGCATAGGGCCAATAAGTTATGTGAAGTAGATATTTAAGCTAGTTTTTAAGGTTTTTGGTCTAGCTATTAGTATAGGTTAAGAAATGAATTGAATAAAAACTGAATTTGAAAAAAAAAGAAAAAAAACAAAAGTTGATTTTCTCAAAAACGGCTCCAACGATTTTGATAAAACTTTCAGAATGTTACTTTTGCAAGACAACCTATCTTTTGGTTTGAAAATTTTTTTAAAAATTTGTCTAATAACGGTACCTCTCATAGAACCAGTATTTTCAAATCAAATTTTCTCTTAAACTATACATTTTTTATATTTTTTTCAAAAAAATTTTTGGTTTTAGAAATATGTTGGAAACGGGTACATTGATTTTTTTTTAAATTATTTTTCAAATGTAAGCCATATTTGCATACTCAAATAAATTTCAAAATATTTTTTGAAAAAGTTTTTCAGAAATAACCTTTAAAAAAAAAACTGGTCCAACGATTTTCAATATTTTTTTTCCTTGATTGACGTATAGCTTTGAAATTTTATTGCGTACTTAGTTTTTCCGAAAAAACTCTTAAACTAATTTAAAAAATAAAAGAATTTTCGAAATTATTTAATTTTTTTTTTTAAATCCATATATGCAGCCACTACGCAATTGCTTATCATAAGAGCAAGTTCGTGCGACCCATTTTATTATTATTATAATTATGGTTGCAAAAATTCGCATAAAGCTGAAAAGTGGTACAGACGTTGGGAACACCATTTCAAATAAACTAAGAAACATCCCCATAAATCTGACCGGCTGGAGAGTAAGAAGTTATTCAAGGTCAAAAGGTCAAATATACGGTTTTTCCAATTTTTTTTGGTAAACAGTATGTTTTATCACAAAAATATATGAAACAAAGTTGTAGACCATAAAATTATCTACAAAAGTTGTAAAATATCATTTTTACGTGCGATTATAGGTACTAGATTTAGATTTTTAGATTAGATTTGATTTTATTGTTGCATATTATTTAAAGGTTTATATTTTATACAATATTTATATTACAAAAATCTTTTGAGCATGGCTTTGCCGTCTGCCCGATTGACAATCCAATTTATACTATATTTAAAATCTACATGCATAACATTTTAATTTAATAGTTAATATCTTAGATCAATTTTCTTTTATTTAATTAAATTTTATTTAAAAATCACCATTTTTTATTCTGTATCTATATTTAAGTGCAATTTTCAGAAATTTGTACAGTTTCATCACATCCATTTGGTTTAGCAAGGCTATACAGTATTCATCTGTTAGAATATTATCTCCAAATATACTTCTTCTTATTTCTCGCAAGACTGGACAATTATAGGTACTATAAGGCTAGTTATGGGTCGGACAATTCTGCCTGTTTATCTGTTGGTATAGTTACCCATAGCCTAAACGGCTAAACCAGTATTATTATGACGTCTTACGAGGGGTTTTTGGAATTAGCATTCTAGCTTTAAAACTAACGATTTTTAGTGAAAAATTAATTTTTCTCAAAAACGTCTCTTACGATTTTGATAAAACTTTTTGAATAGTGTTTTCTGTGCAAACTTTATGTTTTGGTTGGAATAGATTTTTAGGAAAAGTCTATAACGGCACCTCCGATAGGACCGGTTTTCTTAAATCCGATTTTTTCGTGAGCCAATTGACGAAATTCAATGAAATTCTTAATGTTGAAGCCCTTTTATAAACGAAATAAAATAAATTCTTACATTTTTGAAACAAAATTTTTTTGAGTTTTTTAAAAAAATATTACAATTTTTTTTTATATTTTTGTTTTTTTCGGCTTAATCTATTTCTTTTAATTTCATTTTTCTGATAAAAAACTTCAAAGGTCTAAGAGTTGGCATGTTCAACAAAAATTTGGAATATATTTTCGAAAAGTTTTTCAAAAAAAAACTGGTCAAAGGATTTTGAAAAAAAAATTTCCTAAAATTTTAAACAATAAACGAAATTAGATACTTTTCTTAATTTTTTTCAGAAAACGTTTTAAATAGCGATTTTTAAGTGATCAATATAATTTCATATCATTTTTTTCCTGCTTTTTTTCCAAAATCTCAAACCATCGTGCACTTTATTTTTTTAAGAATCGCCATTCCTGAGATATCGTGATTCTAAAACTTAAATGAGTTACGCTCTACAATCTACATGATATGCACATATTGCACATACATATAGGATGTTTTCAGGCGTGTGGTTTTCAAGAAGAAATAAAACGCATAATTTAATGTTATTGCCAAGAATTTAGCTTTATTATAAAGATATGGGCTTGCCAATTTGTTTTAAAAATGACCGCGGCTGGCTCAAATAAATTCCTGTGCGATTATGTCGAACAAATATTGGACGTAGCGCGCGATGCGTCTCGCGAACCGAACGATGATTTTGGTAATTTTTTTTCCTTCCTTAAATTAGCTTATTGAATATAAACTTAAACTAAAACAATTTAATGACGTAAAGAAATTATGGAAACATACATTATTTATTTAATAGTAGTTTCTCGTTATTATTAATTTAAATATATACCTAGTCTTATACTTATTTACAAGAAATAATATTCTTATTGTGTATGCAGACATGCAAAAATAAATAAATAGTAAATTTGTACGATTTGCAAACTTTTTTCAGGAGTAGTGCCAGCTGTCAAAAAGACCAACTCCGAAAAAAGTATTTCCAGATTGAAAACTACAAGTCTAAAAAAAATACCCTATATGCCACGTACATCCATATAGTCCAGTCGACAGGTTGAAAAAACTGGGTGGAAGGTGGGAAAAGGTTGGATGCTAGTGAATCCTTGGGATTTTGTTAAGAGATAGTTGATTAACATTTTTCGAAGTGTTTGACCTTAATTTATATTAACTTAAAAATATAATGCACGACTGGGTCTCACGTAGTTGCTCCGTGGATGCAACAGCACAATTATAAAAAAAATTTAAAATACTCCACGCACGTTTCAATTAAAATTATTATGTCAGCTTTTTAAAGAAAATCAGTAAAAACTAAAATTTTGGCTAGAACTACAGCTAAATAATACTTACTCGTAAATCTTTAAAACTTGAATGCCACCTTGTGGGTTTCTAATTAGCAGTTTTTCTTCAAAGTACTTTTAGAATTTTGCATACAAAGTTTAATCAAAATAGTTAGAGTCATTTTTGAGCAAATTAAAAAAAATGTTGTCTAAAACTGAGACGTTTTAAAAGGTGTGACTTTAGAAACTGCACTACCATCTTATAGAAAACTCCAGAATTTTACAAGCAAAATTTGAGTAAATTCGATTTAGCTGTTGCCAACTTATAAAGCCATTTGAAAAAGGCCTGATTTTCGTTAGGAAAAAAAATCAAAAAATCATTTAGCCGTTGCTAAAGCATAGTACGCAGCTCAAGCTAAAATTAAGCTCCCATACGAAGTTCTCTCCAAAATTTAGCCAAGCTAAAATTTAGCAAGGTATTTAAGACGAGTAGTACTCAGCTCCAGCTAAAAATTCAAACTTTTGCTTCACAGTGTACATTATCAGCTATAAAAATTTAGCGAACTTATTAATTGCTCGGCACATTTCAATTTATCAATTCAATTTCAATTTATTATATATAAATTATTATTATTATTATTATTATTTTATTGTAGCGGAATTTTTATCATTATTACATTTTACATATATTGCACAATTTACAGAGATTGGTATATAAACTACCTTACTACTGCCAAGTTATATTAAGTCCATATTTTACAAGCATTTTCTTAAGTGGGAAGATTGAAGGAAAGCTACAAATAAAAACCTTCATTAAATAGAAAAAAAAAAAAAAACAAAATAAATAAGTAAATAAATAAACGAGATTGACGGTGGTGCGCATCTTACAAATTATAATGCCATAATTCAAAACGTCTTTTACATGGTTGAGTGTACAAAATAAGTATACAGATTTGGTCTTAAGCTACCATTAGACGGTCCTTGTAAATGGTCCTTGCAAGGACAGTCTGACGTCACAGAAAATGTGTCCTTGTGCTGTCAGTAAATGGACATTCTTCACCGTGTCTTTGCTAGTAAGAATGTCCATTACACGAATGAAACAAATTTGGCATTCTTGTCCCAAAGTACAATGTCCACCAAAGTGGACATTGTTACTTTTGCAATTCGGTGTCCTTGCAAGGACAAGCATAACAATGTCCATTACACGACATGACCATTTTGACAGTTGGTGGTGAATGAAACCGCGCTGAAGAATGCAATTTTTTGCAATGTCCATTACACGACATTTATAAATATGGTCCTTGTTAAAAGAAAATTTGACGTTTCGGGGACATTTATAAATTGAGTGAATAGAGTATTTTCTTTTTTTTTTTCTAGAAAATATTCACGAGAGGTATGTGTGTGAAGTTTTTCGATAAAATAAAAATATAATATAATAAAATTATAGTTATAACAGGGAGGTATGTCGTACTACAATCGAAAGTTGCAGATGGCGATTCTCACAGCACATACATATATTGGAGAGCAGCGACGACGACGACGACGACGACGACAACAACCAAGGGCCAACACGAAGAGTTCGTTCTGTGTGGTCCAAAAGAAAGTTCAGAGTGGGAACAGAGGAAATGCTCGCAAGGTTGTCAAAATCGGATGCTCATTGAAATTTAACAACAACAAATCCACCCTGAAAAGTGGACATTCTAAGCAACAATGTCCCGGCAGAAATTCGTGCTGTTGCATTGTTGGGACATGGTCTTTGCAAGGACCAGATGTCAAAAAAATGTGTCCTTGTGTCCCATCAACAATGGAAGGACCATTACACGGTCCTTGTAATTTGTCTTTGCAAGGACACATGACATTGTGACATTGTGGTGGACATTGTGGTTGTCCTTGCAAGGACAGCATTTTACAATGTCCATTACACGACATGTCGATTTTAGGACAGATAAATACGTCATAATGACGTCAGACTGTCCTTGCAAGGACCATTACAAGGACCGTCTAATGGTAGCTTTAGTTAATTACAGAAATAGAAAAACATACATATAATATTAATTATATGTATATGTATAAATATAATATATAATAGAAAAAAAAAATTAACAAATATATAAATAAATAAATAAATCAATAAATCCATAAATCAATAAATCCAATAAATAAATAAATAAATAAATAAATAAATAAATAAATAAATATATAAGTAAATAAATAAATAAATAAACAAGTAAATATTAGAGACAAAAGCAAAATATATTATTTTTATTACTAATAACAGAAAAAAAATACATAAATAGAGAAACAAGCTAGAAGATGAACAGATAAATTAGACAAAATAATAGATAAATACATATTTACATAAAATGAATAAATAATTTAACTAATAAGAAATCACAGTTTTTTTTAAATTATTATTTAGATATAAAGAAAATATATATTAAGTATAAATATGTATGTGAATCACTAAATACAGACATTAAACATCAATAAGATAATCTTGATATTAGAGCATTATCAGAAGAACTACAGGAGACATTGTATTTATCTTTAAGTTTTGAAATTCGACTCGAAATAGGTTCAATATTAGCAAGAATATGCAATTCGACAGTTGAAAAATGCCAAGGAAGCCTCAACATCATTTTCAAAAGTTTGTTTTGTGATACCTGCAGCCTTCGTATATGGCTTTTAGCACAATTACCCCACGCAGAAGAACCATACAACATAATCGCCTGGAAAATCGCTTTGTAAATTAAAAGTTTGTTTTCCTTATTTAACTTAGATTTTCGGTTAATAAATGGATATAGAATTTTGATTGTAGTATTTACTTTTCTAATAGCTTCTTGAATGTGCAGACCAAATGTTAACTTTGTATCTAGATGTACTCCAAGATATTTTACACTGCTTTTCCAATCAGCCCTTATACCGTCAATAAGAAGAGAGTTGCTTGGCAAGAAACAAGCTTTTCTTTTACGAGTAAAAAAGATTGCTTGGGTCTTGGAGGCGTTAATTTTAATCTTCCAGTCATTGAAATAAAGCTGTACCGTATTCAAAGCTAATTGCAGGTTGGTTTCAATAGTGAAACCAATTGAATTAGAAGAAAAGGTACTTGTATCGTCAGCAAATATGGCTTTCTCGCAGTTGGGTAAATGCGGAAAATCTGACGTAAAAATAATATAAAAGATTGGGCCAAGGACAGATCCTTGGGGAACTCCCGCAGTGCAAACAGAGATTTCAGACAAAAAGTTGTTAACGGATACTATGAATTTTCTGGACAATAAAAAGGATTGGACGATCTTTATAACATAAATGGGAAAGTTAAGGATCAAAAGCTTATGCAAAAGTCCACTGTGCCAAACAGAATCAAAAGCCTTTTCAATGTCAAGCAAAACCATACCTGTTCTTTTACCAAGCGCAAAATTTGTTTTAACGTGGTCAGTTATCCGATGAATTTGGTTTACTGTGCTATGAAAGGCTCTAAAGCCAAATTGTTCCAGAGATATAATATTGTTAGCATTAATGTGTGCTAGAAGTTTTTGTTTTATTATTTTTTCAAAACATTTACTCAGAGAGCTCAACAAAGATATAGGTCTATAACTTCCTGGCAAACTTGCGTTCTTTCCTGGTTTTAGTATCGGAATAATTTTTGCAATTTTCCATTCAGTTGGAAAATAGCCTATTTGAATGCAACTGTTAAACAGTAGCTGCAGGAATTTGAAGCCTGACCTTGGAAGATTTTTCAAGTATAAATTCCGTATGCTGTCGAACCCTACAGATTTACGCATTTGTAATGTTTGTATAACTAATCTAACATCTTTAGTTGAAATAAAACCAGCTTCGCCATTGACTGCACTTGAGTTAATAGCATTCACAGATTGTGAAACTAAGGATTCAACGTTGCTGTTTATACTGTTAGCTGAAAAAACTGAAAAATTTTCTGCAAAAGAATGCGCTAGAGCATTTGCTTTTTCAGTACCAGTTATCATAATGTTATTCCCTATTTTAAAAGCAGGAATATGTGTGTTACGTTTTTTTATTACCTTAACTAGATTCCAGAATAGTTTGCTTGCTTTTTCTAGTCCCTGTAACTTTTGGTTCCAGGCACGATTTTTAAAAGATAATACTTTATCTTTTATGATGGCGTTCAAAACTTTCACTTCATTAAAGTAGACATCATTTCTTGTTCGTGTCCATCTCAATCTGTACCTATTTCTTAACTTAATTAAGTCAGTTATATACGAGGGCAAGGAGCTCGTACAGCTTAAATTAATTGATTTTTTTGGAATAGACTCTTGAATACTTTCCATTACCGAAGATGTGAATAAAGCAACATTTTGGTCAATTTGTCTTTCATTAACTAATCTAGCTGATAAGCCTGGTACATTAACTAATTTGGGTGCCTATTGTTTCGTTTTTTTCGATTCGAAATCAGTTGTTCCGTTTTCATTCATTATATTTTTTGTTTAGTTCCCAAAACCTTATATAGTTTTTCTTTTACTTTGCCTTTCGATCACTTCGCTTTACTGTCACTTTATTACAGTTTACTTCGTTTTTTGGTTATTTTGCATTTCAGTTAAAAGAGCAAAGCGTCATTAAGGCAAAGCTTATCTCGATAACGTTTTTTTCGTTTCCAGTTTATTTTGAGAGCAGTTCATTCTGCTCGAGTTCAATCACAATCGGTTATGATAATGAAACCCTACTAACATAGTTTATTCATTAAAAAAGTTTTTTTAGTTTTGTAATAATTGTTGTTAATAATTGGAACTAAATTATTAGCATATCAATTTCTTTTATGTAGATGAATTTTAGTTTAAATAAATTCTTTTTTGTTGAAAAATGTTAATTTTAAAGTGAATTGTTAACATTCTGTTGGAATCCAAAGATTTTGTACAAATGTACATATATAGCTTTTTCATCAAAAGTTCTTTTTTTTGGTAATTTCAAGATCCCTGACTTTTCAAATTGGGGTGAAATATTTTCGACATTGTTTGTTTCGTTACTGTTTTGTTTGTAAAGAGACCAAGAGCATTACAATTTTGGTAATTTCAAGAGCCCAGACTTTTCAAATTGGGGTGAAATATTTTCGACATTGTTTGTTTCGTTACTGTTTTGTTTGTAAAGAGACCAAGAGCATTAAAATTCGCGCGAATTTTAATGCTCTTGGTCTCTTTACAAACAAAACAGTAACGAAACAAACGATGGCGAAGTAATCGAAATGAACTAAAACCGAAATAATCAAAAAACGAAATAATAAAAGGCGAAATGAACTTAAAACGATATAAGCCGAAGACTAATGATTTTTTATTCGAAATAAACACAAACAAAACAAACGAGAAATTAAACAACTAGAATGCGAAATAGCGAAAAAACAAAACCACTTTGGCGAAACAATAAAAATCGAGGTAAAAAAAACTAAACAAACCATACCCAACTAATTTATTACGTAAACGACATTTGAATTCAGTCCAGTTTGCATTTTTGAAATCTAAAAATTCAGATGATCTGTTCAGGGGTGATGACAAAACACTCATTACAACAGGCAAATGATCTGAACTTAATTAGTTAATAACCATTGGCTGATTAAACAATCCTGGCATGTTGGTTATAAATAAATTGAGGGTAGAGGGATTGGATCTATTGTTTGCAGGATAATAAGTTGGTTCAGGAGGAAACAAAATGTCAAAAGGATGCCTTGAATTAAGATGGGCAAGAATATTTCCCCAAGAATTCGCTCGAATGCATCCCCAATTTCTATGTCTGCTGTTTAAATCGCCCCCAACAAGAAAAATATCATTCGTACTTATTAGTTTTCTTAGATAGTTGTTGAAATCAATTTTTTTTGATTCGATGCTGAGCGGCCAGCAAAATAAACAGAAAATATTTTTAAGGATGAACCATTTGAAAAAGGAATCTCAATTCCAAGATTTTCGATAACTTTTGTTCTTACAAGAGGTATTAACTTATGTTGGATAGTTCTCTTAATTAATACGGCAACACCACCTCCCCTACTCGCTTCCCTATCTAGTCTAGAGCAAACATAATCTGCGTTTGACAGTCTGTCATCAAAGCTAAGCCATGTTTCAGATATAAGACCTACATCTACTTTGTGCTTGCTTAAAAAAGCAAACAATTCAACAGATTTACATCGAATGCTTCTAGCATTCCAACAAATTATTTTCAGAGATGTGTTATTCATTATTTCTTATATAAATACTTAATAGCTAATTGTGCAATTGTATTAAATTGTTCGCTCTTGCTTTTACAATTTCCAAGGAGCGTAATCATTTCAGCAGTAAGAGCATTTATTTCTTCCATTGAAAAGAGATCATTGCATCTTTCTGATGGAGATGGTCCAGAGTTGTTGGTGTCATTAGTAGCCCACGCGAGTAACATATGCAAGTGCAACGACCAACCAACCAACAACAGCAACATCAGCAATAACGAATACAAGTGCAACGACCAACCAACCAACAACAGCAACATCAGCAATAACGAATACAAGTGCAACGAACGACCAACCAACAACAGCAACATCAGCAATATCAACCATAAACAATCAACTGATGACAACACCTAAAGTAGGTCAAGTAATCGAACCACAATTGACAACATCAGCAGAAAGACACTATATTAGGAAGAACCAATTGGTGAATCGAAGCTTATTGATACGGTATTAAAAGGTGATCGCAGCGACGCTATAGACGGCGGGTCCCTTTCGGTTAACTTTGTAAAAATTAAAAGTGAATAATAAAGTATTAATGGCCTGTGGCCCAAATTAAAAAAAAGACTTTTTTTTTTTTTAACCAAACGGGACACATAAAACATAAGTGGCGCAGTCGGTAGTCCTCTAAGTAAATTCTGGAGGATAGTGAAACGAAAACGATAAATTTAAATAATTCGATTTTAAGAAAAAAAAAAAGCCTATCAATCCAACAACCAATTGTGATTGTGATAAAGTGTCTTTAAAAAAAGCCTAACAATCCAACAACCAATTGTGATTGTGATAAAGTGTCTTTAAAAAGCCTAACAATACCAACCAATTATTGTGATTGTAATAAAGTGTCTTTTAAATATAAATCGAAAGTACGAACGAACGAACGATTATAATAAAGTAACTTTGCAATAAAGAGCAAAACCTACTAATAATCTAAGTGTCAATTGAAGTGAATCTATTAAAACGAAACAAAAATGGAGCAGCGTTTAATAACATTAACCCAAATATTAAACAATCAAAATGTGGCAAATAACTGGCAGACAGCAGTGAAGCGGGAGATAAAACATATTCAGCCGTTTAATGGGGAGCAAGGTACCCTACCATCATTTATTGCAACCATCGACCAGCTTCTAAGCAATTACCAAGGACAGGAAGCCATACAAATCTTCCATATAATATATAACGAGAAGATAACTGGAGAAGCCAAAAACTATCTAGCTTCAGAAAATCCAACTACATGGACGGAGTGTAAGCAACAACTCAAGCTACAATATCGACCAACGAAGGACCATACAGGAATCGCAAAGGACATAAATAATTTTAAGGTATTTACAATCGATCAATTACTTACTAAGATTCAAAATATAGTAGCCAATATAACTGAATGTGCAGCATTCGATGATAACGGTCTAGAAATAGCTAATTCTTTGAACAGTGCTCTGATTATAAAAATTAAACAAGTAACGGCAGGTGCACTAGCAGCGGAAATATACAAAGAATATAGTTTAATAAAAATTAGAGAAATTTTATTTAAATATGTAGGTCAAGATGACTATAATTTAAGAACAGAAAGACCAATTTATTTTCAACACAGAAACCAAGCTCAGAATTATCATAACAGAAATTATACCCCCAATCAATATAGACAAAACTTTTCTAACCAGAACCAAATAAATAAAAAAAATTATCATACCCAACCTAACCAATTCAATAGACACAATAATTCAAGGCAAGATTCAAGGCAAGTAAGAAATAACAATTTCTCAGGACAAGCTAGAAACTCATGGAATAATCAACAATTCCAAAATAGACCCCATAATAATGCAAATAAATTTGAAAACTCTGGTCAACATAGATCAAGACAGAATAGAATAGAACCTATGGAAGTAGACTCTTTAAGTAATAGAGAAGAAACTAACCAAATAGAAAATCACGAGTTTTTTATCAACTAGCCTCGGATACAAGAAAAATTTGTATACAGTTAACTTTTGAAAAAACAGATTATATAGCATTGATCGATACAGGATCAACCATAAGCCTTCTTAATTCAACTAGGGTCCCCTCAATTCTTTACGAATACATAAACGATACACCAATTCAAATAAATACCATTCATGGTACCGTTAACGAAACGGCACAAGTAAAAACAAAATGTCCAATTCAATTTGATCAACCTCACAATGCAAGAATCAAATGGACGAAAGTAGCATTAAATAAACCCTACGATTTCCTTATAGGAATGGATTGGATAAGGAACAATGCAAAAGCTATAGACTTAAAAAATAAAAAAATTATTTTAATGAATGATAGGCATAGGCATCTTCCATTCTTAACCATATTATTTGAAGAAGTTAATGTGTTAGAAATAAGCGAAGTTTGCAACATTCAAACAAATCACCTCAATGAATTAGAAAAATAATCAATAGAAAAACTTTTAAATAGATATAAAAAATTGATTTTCAAAGAAGGAGATCAATTAACAAACACAAGTACAGTAGTTCATGAAATAAAAACCACTACATACAAACCAACAAATTAACTCTAAATTATATAGGTACCCCCCAAAACACGAAGCCGAGGTACGTAAGCAAATGGAAGAAATGGAAAAACAGGGAATCATTAGAAAGAGTAACAGTCGTTATAGTTCACCAATAATAGTTATTCCGAAAAAACTTGACAGCTCAGGGATACAAAAATACAGGATAGTAGTAGACTACAGAAAATTAAACCAAGTTACAGTAGATGATAAGTACCCAATACCCAATATCGACAGTATATTGGATAAATTAGGGAAATCTCAGTATTTCAGCACTTAAGATTTAGCAAAGGGTTATCACCAGATCTTAGTAGCAGAAGAGGACATCGAAAAAACTGCGTTTGTTACTCCATCAGGTCTATATGAATACGTCAGGATGCCATTCGGTTTAAAGAATGCACCTGCAACGTTTCAAAGACTGATGAATGACATATTACGTGATTATATAAACAGAATATGTGTAGTGTATTTAGACGATATATTAATATTTTCCACAACCTTAAAAGAACATATTCATTCACTGGAAAAAATATTTAGAAAGTTACAAGATCACAATCTTAAGATACAAGCAGATAAGTGTAGCTTTATGAAACGAGATACTGAATTTCTTGGTCATATTTTGACAAAAGAGGGAATTAAACCCAATCCCAACGAAATAAAAGAAATTGAAAATTTAAGCATACCAAAAACAGAAAAACAACTGAAAGGTTTCCTGGGAATGACAGGATATTACCGCAAATTCATTAGAGATTACTCTAAAATTGCGTATCCAATGATAAAATATTTAAAAAAAGATGAAAAAATTAATTTTAAAGACCCTCAATATATTTCAGCCTTTGAAAACCTTAAAGATTTAATAATTTCACACCCAATATTAAAATACCCTGAATATGACAAACCCTTTGTAGTCACAACGGATGCAAGCAATTACGCTATCGGAGCTGTACTGTCCCAAAACGGACATCCAATTTGCTTTGTATCCAGAACTTTGAACAAACACGAACAAAAGTACAATGTAACTGATAAGTAATTCCTTGCAATTGTCTATTCAGTTAATTATTTTCGACCATATTTGTATGGAAATCATTTTAAAATTATAACTGACCATATTCCCATTTAATATCTTAATAGCAAGTACAAAGGTAAATAATTTTCGCAGCGAAATCAAAGATGGCTCTTAAAACTTCAAGAGTATAATTTCGAAATCGAATATTTGAAAGGTAGAGAGAATAAAGTGGCGGATTTCGTTAGCAGGCTAGAAAATACACCAAAAATTAACGAAAATAATAACTCAGAATCTAATATGGAACTAACAGAAACAATCCACTCAGTCGAGGAACAACATCTTGATCACATAGGTATTAAAGAAGAAATTGTTAACAAATATAAAACCCAATTGATCTTAACATATAGTTTAATATCAAAAGACATAGAAATCCTACACGGACGTAGAATTATATACCTTAATCCTATTGAGGGAGTAGACAAAATAAAAGATGTATATTAATTAGATTTATCAAGAAAGGAACAACAAGTATTTATTCCGATGTAGAAGATCATGATTACAATAAGGTTCAACAAATTATAATTCAATTATTTTCTATGAACGAAAATATAAAATTCATAAAATGCTCTAATAGGGTAGCCGAAATCAAAACCGAGGAGGAAGTCCATAAACAGATTTCCTTATACCATACAAGAGAATCCATGCATAGTGGGATAAATGAAACATACTATACACTGAAAAATAAATTTTTTTTTCCTAAACTTCAAGAACAGCTACAATTAGTAATTAATAATTGCAAAAAGTGTCACGAAATTAAATATGATAGGAAACCCATCAAACCAAAATACCACTTAACAGAAACCCCAGAACATAAAAATCAAATACTTCATTTAGATATATATTTCATATCGAAAAAAAGCATTCGTAACCATAGTTGACAAACTCACAAAATTTGCAGTAGGATATGTAATAACCGATAGAAATTGGAGAAGCAAAAAAGCTATTCTCATAGAACACTTCTCAAAATTTGGCAAACCGAAGAAAATAATAACGGATAACGAGTCAAATCTGAACATATTATAGACTTTCTTCATAAAAGTGATGTCGAAATACATTTAACAAAGCCCAACAGCCACACAGGAAATTCGGATGTTGAAAGATTGCATTCAACTATTTTAGAAAAAATAACAGGCATTGAAGAAAAAGATTTATCAATAGAAATGAAATTACAGATAGTTTTAGATAATTATAACAACAGATATCATTCCACAATAAAAACTACACCAAGGATGGCTAAAGAAGAAATCGATGAATTTGTACTTAGTGAGAGAATTGAGCAAACTAAACTTAAGAAAATTAACAAACTTAATGAAAAAAGAGAATCTTACACAGAAGAAAGACAGGTAGGACCAAAAAAAAAATTATAAAAATGTTCGACACAAAGAACAACCTAGATATAAAATTAAAAACCTTAATAACGTACACATTTGTAATATCAAAAGACCTTATAAATTTTCAGGTAATAATTTTCCTAATACTAATACAAACAACACACGGGATGCTGCACACAACAGTGATAAATGAGCAAACAGGTTTTTTGAAAATAAAAATTAAAGATATTGAGATTACTAACCAAACAAACACTATTTTACACATAATAAATCCAGAAGAAATACTTAACACAATCTCATTCATACAAACTAACATAAAACATTTAAATATAGAAAACAAAAACATGATTATGAAAGAAATAGAAACAGTTAAAGCAAAAACTAGTTCAATTATGCCTAAAGAACAAAGAAGATCAAGAAGAGGATTAATTGACATAGTAGGAAACGTAGAAAGATGGCTCTTCGGAACCATGGATAGTAAAGATAGAGAAGAAATTTCAAAATATTTAAACATAGCAATAGAGAACAGTCATAATGCAATAGAAACAATAAATCAGCAAATTAAAATTAATAAACACTTTAATGAATCCATAGAAGCACTGAATACAATAATTAAAAATGACAGGAAAACAATACTAAATACATATAATAAAATAGAAAATTCTATTACAAATATTGTGCAACGACAACTATTTCTAGATCAAATCACAAAGCTAAGATTTATAGAAAATAAAATTAACCAAATCCAAGACAATATTGTATCAGCAAAACACAACATAATACATCCAAGTATTTTAACATTAGAAGAACTGAATGAATACAAAATTGATTTATATAAACTTAAATTAATTAAAATGGGTATTCTAGAATATAAAAACAAATTCCTTATAATTGCCATCAAAATTCCAAAAAACTATGTAGTAATTGAAAAAAAATTAATAACACCATTACCCAATAAAAACCATTTTGAAATAGATGCTGAAAGTCAATATATAGTAGAAATAAATAATAAAACATATGAATACCAGAATGATGTTACATTACACGAATTAAAAGCAAGTAGGCATTGTGTCATAACAAATAATTGTAAACTAATATTCAATAATGAAACACAAATTCAAATAATAGACGATGAAACTATTATTATTAAAAATGCATATAAAGAAGAATGGAAACAAAATTGTGAAGAAAATAATCTAAATGTGTCTTTTGAAAAAGCTATCACTTTTAAAGATATTGTTGTAAGTGATTTTGAAAATATTAAAGAAATAAAAGAATTGAAATTGCACAAAAGTATATCATACGTAATAAATTTAACCATGATTGTAATAATTTTTGTAACAACGATAAGCATTGCATATGTTTGTAATAAAATGTATAACAAAGCATATAATGTAAAAGAAATGAAAAGCAAATGTCAGGAAACATTTTTTTCAAACCGAGGAGGAGTAACATATGCAAGTGCAACGACCAACCAACCAACAACAGCAACATCAGCAATAACGAATACAAGTGCAACGACCAACCAACCAACAACAGCAACATCAGCAATAACGAATACAAGTGCAACGAACGACCAACCAACAACAGCAACATCAGCAATATCAACCATAAACAATCAACTGATGACAACACCTAAAGTAGGTCAAGTAATCGAACCACAATAATTGACAACATCAGCAGAAAGACACTATATTAGGAAGAACCAATTGGTGAATCGAAGCTTATTGATACGGTATTAAAAGGTGATCGCAGCGACGCTATAGACGGCGGGTCCCTTTCGGTTAACTTTGTAAAAATTAAAAGTGAATAATAAAGTATTAATGGCCTGTGGCCCAAATTAAAAAAAAAGACTTTGTTTTTTTTTTCAAACCAAATGGGACACATAAAACATAAGTCGCGTTGGCTTTGGGTGAATTTGCATTTACATACGAAGTGCCCGGCAAAGCACGCGCTGAGAGTTTATGATGCTGTTGGAGTGGGGGGAAAATCAGATGTGGTCGGAGCATTTGTGCTTGTACGATTGTTATAAGCATGAGGTCTTCTTGAATTTTCGGTTGGTTGTCTTCTATTTCTGGAGGAGATCTTTTCTCTTAGTTCTAAAAAATATTTTCTATAGATAAGTCAGTTGATTCGTGGGCTTCACTGCAGTTGGCACATTTGATGTTTTTTGAGCTGCATTTACTTGTTTCATGACATTCAGAGCAAATCGCACAATGAGTCATGACGTGGCAATTTTTTTCACCATGTCCGTACAATTGGCAATTAAAACATCGCGTGATTTTTTTCTTTTTGTCGGCGAGCGAAATCCCATTTTACTTGAGTTTTAAAAACAGATCTTACATTTTTTTTAAGATCAGCAAGTTTTATCGAACCACTTTCCAAAAAAATTATATAAAATATATCAGTGTACTGACTGTATTGTTTTTTTATAAGTTTAATGTTCTGACACTTTAGGCCGATGGATACAAGTTCAGTTTTAAGATTATCTGTGGGATACTCATCCAGCCCATAAAGTACAACTTTAAATGATCTGGCTGACGGAAGGTCATGTGTAAAGAATTGCCAGTTTTTTTCTTTTAAAGAAGAACATATTTTTGCATGATCATCATTAGTTTCACAATTAATTTTGATGCCTATTGACATTTTTTTAATATTATAATCACTGATATTGATTAATTTGAGAAAAGAGTGAACATTTTCGGAAGTTTGTTGTAGAACACAAATGGATGGTATTTTTATTTTTGCAGGTGGAGTTTGAGGAATGGTTTCCTCACATTCAATGTCACAGTCACTGCCAGGGTCTTGCAGGGTTTGTAAGGGAGTATAATAGCCGAATCTTGAGTTATTTTGGTCTGTAGAACTCATTTTTTGGTTTTTTGTGTTGAAAGACAAAATGTCTTCAACATTAACAGGGGATCGGTTTCTTTTATAAATTTTGGTTTTTGATAGTACCTCACAGATGAGAAAACTTCTGATCGGATCAGAGAGCCGATGAGTACTGAATTTATTATATATAAGTATTAGTCTTAACACAAGAAGATATAATATCTTATAAGTTAGTGTAAGCTTCGGTATGAAATACCATTATTATAAAAATTCATGATGTGAGTACTGAGTAACAAAAATTAATACATATGACTTTATGAAATTTTTTAAGATGAGAAAATCAATGTATGTATATAATGATTAAGATTTACTAACAAAAAAAGTTACTTTTTTAATTTTGAAAGAAAGGAAAATAAGTTATTAATGAAAGCAAATAAAGAAGACAGAAACCATTATCACAGCGCCCCTAAGTGCTGCCGGAGCCTCTGCCTAAATTGACACGTGCCACCTATCAGTCTGATTCACATTTCCTGCGAGCTTAATTTTGACAGATCTTTCCAGGTCGTAGCTAAAAGGGGGTGTCAAATTGGTTGAATCTCAACCGAAAAATTGTCTTAAAGGGTATAAATGTTATTTCGAGTAGAGATACAAATACAAATAATAATAATTGTTCTGCCAAAAAAATTAAAATGTTCATGCAAAATAGTCCCAATACTACGATACTTTAATACCCCCTCGCGCATGTGTGACGCTGTGTTATCTGCTCCCATGTCGTTAAATCGATATTTTATTCCATCTTTCTTATGTAACCAAATGTCGTTACCGTGATGGGAAGCATCCTTGAAATAACTTCAGTATCCATTATCGCTCTAAATGTTTATAAATAAAATGTTTATTCAATTAATTCCTCGAACACAATTTTTCCTTTTTTGCTGTCAAAGCTTCTTTAATTTCATGGATAACAACGGTTTCATTTGTCAGAACTGAATAAAGTTTCAACCAATTAGCAAAAATAAAGTACACCACAGATAAATTTATGCAAAAACCTCATTGTGATTTTTGCGTTGTGAATTGTGATCGAACACTGACCTTCTTCCTTCAAAAATAGATTAGGTATATGTGTCCTTTGATTTTTGTGTCCATTGGATTTTTTTTCACATATACAAACAGTCAAATATGAGTATGAGTACGCAAATCTCAAAATTGGGTTAAGTGGTGTACAAAAAAAAAAAAAAAAGTATCTCAGAACACAATCTCCCACTTAAAATGGGTAAGCTGTCGTGCGAATTGAGATGGGTTATGAATTTCCAAGAAAATATTCATTGATTTGGATGAACTTTTTTACATTGACCTTCTCTGCAAGAAATGAGTTATAGACATTGTCATGCCAATCGATAAACAGAATATTTGAAAATGATAAGATGTTGTAGCTTGAAGGTATGTAAGTGATGGAATGTGAAGTCTGATATCTTCGGATTCGGGAATATTTGTTTTATCGTGTTCTTGCATAAGGTGTAAGTGTTCGATGTGTTCATTTTGATGCAAACTGAAGGTTTTCCTGCAATAAGGATTCTATTGAAATTTTTTTTTATTTTATTTTCTCTTGAGGTCCTCTCAGTAACTATACTTGTTTTTTCTTAGAAATATCAAATGTTTTCATTTTAAAATAAAGGGTGATTCTAAGAGGTATACAATATTATGTTGGCTGTTCTGTTTCCACTGAAAGCCATTTTGTCATCTGCCTTGTGTTTCATCTTTAGTTTGGTTCGCCATTTCATCATAAATCGACTGACGTATGAACAACGCATTCACATTGTGCAGAAAATTTTCAAAAAACATTGTTCTGCTTGTGAAATTAGATTGCCGTTGATCCCGAAATTTTCCGTTACATCCAGAAAAACTGGCAGTTTGATGTGCTTTATATGGGCTGGTGGAATCATTGGTTCTTACTTACTGCCGAATAGATGGTTACGCAGTCAATGTAAAACGATATAGAGCCATGACCCATAAACCATAATCAATGACTTTTTCGTTCCTGAATTGAAACGCTATGATGTGTGGCAGCTGTGGTTCAACAAGACTTCGCAGCATTTCACACAGCGCCTGCCAGAATAGATTTGTTGAAGAAAACGTTTGGTGAGCACATAATTGCACGTTTTGGACCTGTGAGTTTGCTTCCCAGATCGTGGGGTTTTACACGGCTAGACTATTTTCTGTGGGGAGGGATACGTGAAGCCAGAGACGATATACAACTTTATTACCATATTCAAATAAATATTGCAATTAATTATCTTTCAAAATGAGTCAATTTTGCGGCAAGTAATACAATTTATCTATACCTCTAAAAAGACACCCTGTACACCCAAAAAATAATTAGTATATATTACTAAAATTTTCGTTCATTGTACGAAAGTTTCATGGTGCAAAACTACGAATGTTTTTAAAACATTGCACGAATAGGTATTCGTAATTGAACTAATTTTTCCAAATAAAAATTACGAATGCTTTAGTGTACTTACGAAATGCTTCTGTACAATGCACGAAATGATTCGTGGAGACGGTACGAATAAAATCGTACATTATACGAAAAATTTTGTATCTTTTTTAGTAAAATTACAAAATCTTTTGTACAATGCACGAAATCATTCGTAAACATAGATCTTACCCGGCTTAAAAGGGGAAGGGGGAATAGACCCCTCCCGTACGATTTTGTTCTTGTCTCAACTCAACCTTTTTGTCACACCTTTTATGCAACTCACCCAATTTTGACACTCACAGTACATTTATAATACGTTGGAAATTTGATAAAAAGGTGTCACTTATTATAAAGAACACTTTAAGCGGAATCGTTTTCATATTACAATGTTAAATTAAAAAAGTTAATCAGAAAAATATATAAAATTTGAGAAAATTAATTCAAACCACCAGTATTTTATTATTATTTAATTATTATTTGATTTAAAGATTAATACTAACACTGCACTATTGTTCAAAATGAATTATTATTACATATTTAACTGTTTATGATTTATCTAAACAAAAAAAATTTCTTATGTATACACTTTTTCACTTTTAAACACTTTCACAATTATTGAAATACAAACGACAATGACTTAGCTTCCTACCTTGCTTTCAAATTTAAAAGGGCGGTTGTTTTTGATATACTTAATTGCAAATGATTTGTATCTCTACGAAAATATTGGTAATTGCACAAAAATAATAACATACATTTACTGCAGCAGGTATATTTCGAAAAGATTCAAATTTACGATTATTTTGGTAAATTTACATAATTTTTGTAATTTGGCGAAAATATTTGTAATGGTAATATAAAACAGAAAGAATAAGGCGTTTAAAAAAATATCATATTACTTTAGTACAACATACGAATTTTTTCGTACATATTACTAACATTTCGTAAAACAAAATTTACGAAAGCACTTTCGTTTATTTTACGAAACTTTCGTAACACGTGGTATTTTGCATCTTATATTTGCTACGAAATATTCGTTTAATTAACTAAATTTCGTACAATGTACGAAAAAAAATGTACGAAAGTGTTTCGTAAAAATTTTACTAAAGTTTTTTTTGGGTGTATAATATTGAAGATATGAAAGTTTGTGTATTTGGCTGCTTGTTCCCCTATCAGAATTAAAATAAAATTAGGTAGGTCGATCGGCAGATGCATAACTCACTGGTTTAACACATGGGATACACTTGTCCTGGAAAAGTAGGTACACATTGCAATAAATGTGTTATGTACGCAAATAAGAGATTGACACTAAATATTAATTGCCTTTAAGTCCTTGAAAGCAACTACACGAAAGAGGATGTGCTATAAAATTGACCGATGTACATGACCATCAGCAGTTGATAGTTTAAAATCTTGCGGGAGTATGGTGAACAATTTGTAATGATTTAGAAACAAATTTTACAGCTCAGGTTCATAGCTAAAATGCATCATGCATCGTGCCACAAATTAAGTTTCACGCCCAAAAATATTGAAATATTCATTCTGTTTTCTAGCTTACTGTACCAGGGAAAAATGTGTTTTAGGTTAATATTTCAACTATTCAACACTGTTCAATCAAAAATATTTAGTCTTTTATAAGGCCGAGTACAGAAAATGTTTGATTCGCCAACTGGATATCGAGGGCGAATTAATAGACATTTTTTGAAAAGTATTTACTCTTGGAAGGCGGTGTTTGTTATTTCACAACCTTGGATGCTAGTTACCCCGGAGACCATTGGGAATTTATCCAGAAGATCTGATATTTCAAAGCAAGAACAATATGACTCGGTGTAAATTGAATCGGACGTTATGATAGATGTGTAATATTTTTTTATTGAAAATCTGAACGATGAAGAGGAAAATAATTGCTTTGGGGAAATAAATAAAAAACAAAACTTCTTAATGAAATCCAAACCATGAAATCGGATTAAATGATATATATTGAGCCAGTCAAACCAACATATAAAATACCAAGAAGAAGAGAAATTGTTATTTCGTTATATTATGTCATTTTTACTTTAAAGCTATTTTTGCAGCATAACCATTATTTGTAAAATTATAGATTTTTGTAGATTTTGGAAAGGTTTAATAGAATAGAAAGCCAATTTTTTACTTGCCATTATAGGTACTATAACTATAAGGCAAGTTATGGATTCGTGCAGAAAAAAAAATTTGAGATAACAATCATACATGACATTACGATGATGGAGAAGTCGAAAAAAGTGGGTCTGGGAATTCCGTCCGTCTGTCTGTCTGTCTGTATGTCTGTTCGCGCCTCTGGAGGCTGAACAGGTGGGCCGATTTGCTTCAAATTTGGTATTTAGGATTTATTTGGCCGTCCCTCGGAACAATTTTTTTATTTTTGCTCTAGGTCCAAAAATGGCCCTACGTCCTAGCTCCCAAATCCACTAACTCCCACGAGGCAAAATGAACTAACTCCTACCAAATTTTGTAGTGGGATTTAGTTCATAATATTAGGAGACAATTCAGTTGGGACATAGTTCATTACGAACTTATTCCCAATGAACTAGGCCCAACCCATCAACCAGTGGGAGTTAGTTCATATTATGCACAAAGAAGAAGTGGCGCTGTTTTCGTGCTGAATGTTTGTAGGAAAAATAGGATAAATCTGTAAGAAATTTAATGTTTAATAAAGAATTGAAACTTAAGTAACCTAACAGAGTGACGAATAAAATAAAATTCGTGCAGTGTTTGGAAAATTATTTTGGTAAGAAATCGCATACCAAACAATTTAAAGGGAACAAAAATTATATGAAAAAAAATGAGCAAGGGCGCTTGACGCGTGGCGCAGGGGGGCCTGGTCACGCCGCGCCCACGCCCAAGCCCACGCCGCACCCACGCCCACGCCGCACCCACGCCCACGCCGCACCCACGCCAACGCCGCACCCGCGTCCACACGGCCGGCGACGTGGGTGCGGCGTGGGCGTGGGTGCGGCGTGGGCGCAGCGTGGGCGCGGCGTGACCGGGCCCCCCTGCGCCACGCGTCAAGCGCCCTTGCTCATTTTTTTACTTGCGATTATAGGTACTATACAGGGTGCTTCAAGAGCGTTGTGCCAAAAAGCTAGAGCGTGTTGGTTGAGTTGAGATAAGAAAAAAATCGTACAGGAGGGGGGTCCATTCCCCCCCCCCCCCGTTTAGCCGGGAGGGGCAATTTTCTGAAAAATTGACTTATTTTGTAAAAAAAAAAATATTAAAAATCAACGGCTTCGTTTACAACACCGTCTTATATCTTTTTGGAAAGCCAAAAACTTCTTCTTTCATTTCGTTTTTAAATTAAATTGTTTTAACGAATAGTTTAAAAAATATAAATTTTCAAACTCAAAATTTTGAAAAAATAATTTTAAAACTAATTTTTTTCAAAATTTTACGTATTTAAGTATAATTTTTGTTCTCATAATTCAATGCTCCCATTAATCTTTAATTCAAGACTGAAAACCGTATGGCTCTACGACTTTTTGTTGCCAAGGTATGCAAAAATAACCGAACCTACTTCTTCACAAAAACACGAAAAAATTGGCTAGATGATCACTTGTGCCATCCCGTAAGGCTAGATTTTCTTGTTTTTGTGAAGAAGTAGGTTCGGTTATTTTTGAATACCTTGGCAACAAAAAGTCGTAGAGCCATACGGTTTTCAGTGTTGGATTACAAATTAATGGGAGCATTGAATTCTGAGAACAAAAATTATACTTAAATACGTAAAATTTTGAAAAAAAATTAGTTTTAAAATTATTTTTTCAATTTTTTTTTCAAAATTTTGAGTATGAAAATTTATATTTTTTAAACTGTTCGTTAAAACAATTTAATTTAAAAACAAAATGAAAAAAGAAGTTTTTGGCTTTCCAAAAAGCTATAACACGGTGTTGTAAACGAAGCCGTTGATTTTTAATATTTTTTTTACAAAATAAGTCAATTTTTCAGAAAATTGCCCCTCCCTGCTAAACGGGGGGGAATAGACCCCCCTCCCATACGATTTTTTTCTTGTCTCAACTCAGCCTAAACGCTCAAGCTTTTTGGCACAACGCTCGTGAATCACCCTGTATAAGGCAAGTTACGGATTCGTGCAGAAAAAATAAAATGCACGACTGGGTCGCACGAACTTGCTCTAATGAGTGACAGTGGTTTAGGGGCTTGAGATTTTGATAAAAATAAAATTTTCAAAATTCTTAAATAAATACTTAAACTAATTTGAGCTGAAAAAAAAGTACGCCATTTTATTTCTTTTATAAATTTGAATTTATGAGAATAAATTTATAAAAATCTGTGGAGCGGTTTCTGAGAAAAAAAGTTTTTTTTGAAAAACTGTTTGAAAAAAATTTTCAAAAAAAAAATCAAAAACGCCAGTTCATAGGTATTCAGCAAATACATTTATTTAAAATTTTTAGAAAAAAATTTAATAAGCTGTTTTCAAAATATTAATTTTTTAAATTTAAAAAAAAAATGCTTTTAAAAATACAAAAAAATATTTTTCAAAAATATTGGTATGCAATACAAATTGAGCTACCTACAGCTATATGTGTGTGAAATTTCGAAAAAATCGGTTTAGTCGTTTTCGAGTTAGTCGAAAGCCAAAAAAACGGTCCTATGGAAAGTACCGTTCTTAGCCATTTTTAAAACTTTTTTTTTTCAGCCATATGATTGGTCGTACCTAAAAAGCAACACTGATTTTTTTAAATAAAAATCGTTAGAGCCGTTTTTGAGAAAAATAAGCTTTAAAATAACGGTTGTATGGCAGGTACCGTTATTTTTTGAGCTAAAAAAAAAATTTCAATTTCCTCTCTGTACAATACCTAAAAAAGTCTATATACCAAGTTTGAAGCAATTCGGCCCACCCGTTTGGGCTGTAAGTCTACATACAGACAGACAGACAGACATACAGACGGACAGAATTTTTAGACCATCTTTTTTACTTGCGATTATAGGTACTATAAGGCAAGTTATGCATTCGTCGAAAAAAAAAGTTTTGAGATAACAATCAAACATGACATTACGATGATAGCGAAGACGAAAAAAGATGGTCTAAAAATTCTGTCCGTCTGTATGTCTGTCTGTCTGTCTGTCTGTCTGTCTGTCTGTATGTAGACCTACAGCCAAACGGGTGGGCCGAATTGCTTCAAACTTGGTATATAGACTTTTTAAGGTATTGTACAGAGAGGAAATTGAAATTTTTTTTTTAGCTCAAAAAATAACGGTACCTGCCATACAACCGTTACGTTAAAGCTTATTTTTCTCAAAAACGGCTCTAACGATTTTTAATTAAAAAAATCAGTGTTGCTTTTTAGGTACGACCAATCATATGGCTGAAAAAAAAGTTTTAAAAAATGGCTAAGAACGGTACTTTCCATAGGACCGTTTTTTTTGCTTTCGACTATCTCGAAAACGACTCAACCGATTCTTTTGAAATTTCACACACATATAGCTGTAGGTAGCTCAATTTGTATTGCATACCAATATTTTTGAAAAATATTTTTTTGTATTTTTAAAAGCATTTTTTAAAAAAAAATTTAAAAAAAAAATATTTCGAAAACTGCTTATTAAATTTTTTTTTAAAAATTTAAAATAAATGTATTTGCTGAATACCTATGAACTGGCGTTTTTGAATTTTTTTTGAAAATTTTGGGGAGGGATACGTGAAGCCAGAGACGATATACAACTTTATTACCATATTCAAATAAATATTGCAATTAATTATCTTTCAAAATGAGTCAATTTTGCGGCAAGTAATACAATTTATCTATACCTCTAAAAAGACACCCTGTAAACCCAAAAAATAATTAGTATATATTACTAAAATTTTCGTTCATTGTACGAAAGTTTCATGGTGCAAAACTACGAATGTTTTTAAAACATTGCACGAATAGGTATTCGTAATTGAACTAATTTTTCCAAATAAAAATTACGAATGCTTTAGTGTACTTACGAAATGCTTCTGTACAATGCACGAAATGATTCGTGGAGACGGTACGAATAAAATCGTACATTATACGAAAAATTTTGTATCTTTTTTAGTAAAATTACAAAATCTTTTGTACAATGCACGAAATCATTCGTAAACATATAGATCTTACCCGGCTTAAAAGGGGAAGGGGGAATAGACCCCTCCCGTACGATTTTGTTCTTGTCTCAACTCAACCTTTTTGTCACACCTTTTATGCAACTCACCCAATTTTGACACTCACAGTACATTTATAATACGTTGGAAATTTGATAAAAAGGTGTCACTTATTATAAAGAACACTTTAAGCGGAATCGTTTTCATATTACAATGTTAAATTAAAAAAGTTAATCAGAAAAATATATAAAATTTGAGAAAATTAATTCAAACCACCAGTATTTTATTATTATTTAATTATTATTTGATTTAAAGATTAATACTAACACTGCACTATTGTTCAAAATGAATTATTATTACATATTTAACTGTTTATGATTTATCTAAACAAAAAAAATTTCTTATGTATACACTTTTTCACTTTTAAACACTTTCACAATTATTGAAATACAAACGACAATGACTTAGCTTCCTACCTTGCTTTCAAATTTAAAAGGGCGGTTGTTTTTGATATACTTAATTGCAAATGATTTGTATCTCTACGAAAATATTGGTAATTGCACAAAAATAATAACATACATTTACTGCAGCAGGTATATTTCGAAAAGATTCAAATTTACGATTATTTTGGTAAATTTACATAATTTTTGTAATTTGGCGAAAATATTTGTAATGGTAATATAAAACAGAAAGAATAAGGCGTTTAAAAAAATATCATATTACTTTAGTACAACATACGAATTTTTTCGTACATATTACTAACATTTCGTAAAACAAAATTTACGAAAGCACTTTCGTTTATTTTACGAAACTTTCGTAACACGTGGTATTTTGCATCTTATATTTGCTACGAAATATTCGTTTAATTAACTAAATTTCGTACAATGTACGAAAAAAAATGTACGAAAGTGTTTCGTAAAAATTTTACTAAAGTTTTTTTTGGGTGTATAATATTGAAGATATGAAAGTTTGTGTATTTGGCTGCTTGTTCCCCTATCAGAATTAAAATAAAATTAGGTAGGTCGATCGGCAGATGCATAACTCACTGGTTTAACACATGGGATACACTTGTCCTGGAAAAGTAGGTACACATTGCAATAAATGTGTTATGTACGCAAATAAGAGATTGACACTAAATATTAATTGCCTTTAAGTCCTTGAAAGCAACTACACGAAAGAGGATGTGCTATAAAATTGACCGATGTACATGACCATCAGCAGTTGATAGTTTAAAATCTTGCGGGAGTATGGTGAACAATTTGTAATGATTTAGAAACAAATTTTACAGCTCAGGTTCATAGCTAAAATGCATCATGCATCGTGCCACAAATTAAGTTTCACGCCCAAAAATATTGAAATATTCATTCTGTTTTCTAGCTTACTGTACCAGGGAAAAATGTGTTTTAGGTTAATATTTCAACTATTCAACACTGTTCAATCAAAAATATTTAGTCTTTTATAAGGCCGAGTACAGAAAATGTTTGATTCGCCAACTGGATATCGAGGGCGAATTAATAGACATTTTTTGAAAAGTATTTACTCTTGGAAGGCGGTGTTTGTTATTTCACAACCTTGGATGCTAGTTACCCCGGAGACCATTGGGAATTTATCCAGAAGATCTGATATTTCAAAGCAAGAACAATATGACTCGGTGTAAATTGAATCGGACGTTATGATAGATGTGTAATATTTTTTTATTGAAAATCTGAACGATGAAGAGGAAAATAATTGCTTTGGGGAAATAAATAAAAAACAAAACTTCTTAATGAAATCCAAACCATGAAATCGGATTAAATGATATATATTGAGCCAGTCAAACCAACATATAAAATACCAAGAAGAAGAGAAATTGTTATTTCGTTATATTATGTCATTTTTACTTTAAAGCTATTTTTGCAGCATAACCATTATTTGTAAAATTATAGATTTTTGTAGATTTTGGAAAGGTTTAATAGAATAGAAAGCCAATTTTTTACTTGCCATTATAGGTACTATAACTATAAGGCAAGTTATGGATTCGTGCAGAAAAAAAAATTTGAGATAACAATCATACATGACATTACGATGATGGAGAAGTCGAAAAAAGTGGGTCTGGGAATTCCGTCCGTCTGTCTGTCTGTCTGTATGTCTGTTCGCGCCTCTGGAGGCTGAACAGGTGGGCCGATTTGCTTCAAATTTGGTATTTAGGATTTATTTGGCCGTCCCTCGGAACAATTTTTTTATTTTTGCTCTAGGTCCAAAAATGGCCCTACGTCCTAGCTCCCAAATCCACTAACTCCCACGAGGCAAAATGAACTAACTCCTACCAAATTTTGTAGTGGGATTTAGTTTATAATATTAGGAGACAATTCAGTTGGGACATAGTTCATTACGAACTTATTCCCAATGAACTAGGCCCAACCCATCAACCAGTGGGAGTTAGTTCATATTATGCACAAAGAAGAAGTGGCGCTGTTTTCGTGCTGAATGTTTGTAGGAAAAATAGGATAAATCTGTAAGAAATTTAATGTTTAATAAAGAATTGAAACTTAAGTAACCTAACAGAGTGACGAATAAAATAAAATTCGTGCAGTGTTTGGAAAATTATTTTGGTAAGAAATCGCATACCAAACAATTTAAAGGGAACAAAAATTATATGAAAAAAAATGAGCAAGGGCGCTTGACGCGTGGCGCAGGGGGGCCTGGTCACGCCGCGCCCACGCCCAAGCCCACGCCGCACCCACGCCCACGCCGCACCCACGCCAACGCCGCACCCGCGTCCACACGGCCGGCGACGTGGGTGCGGCGTGGGCGTGGGTGCGGCGTGGGCGCAGCGTGGGCGCGGCGTGACCGGGCCCCCCTGCGCCACGCGTCAAGCGCCCTTGCTCATTTTTTTACTTGCGATTATAGGTACTATACAGGGTGCTTCAAGAGCGTTGTGCCAAAAAGCTAGAGCGTGTTGGTTGAGTTGAGATAAGAAAAAAATCGTACAGGAGGGGGGTCCATTCCCCCCCCCCCCGTTTAGCCGGGAGGGGCAATTTTCTGAAAAATTGACTTATTTTGTAAAAAAAAAAATATTAAAAATCAACGGCTTCGTTTACAACACCGTCTTATATCTTTTTGGAAAGCCAAAAACTTCTTCTTTCATTTCGTTTTTAAATTAAATTGTTTTAACGAATAGTTTAAAAAATATAAATTTTCAAACTCAAAATTTTGAAAAAATAATTTTAAAACTAATTTTTTTCAAAATTTTACGTATTTAAGTATAATTTTTGTTCTCATAATTCAATGCTCCCATTAATCTTTAATTCAAGACTGAAAACCGTATGGCTCTACGACTTTTTGTTGCCAAGGTATGCAAAAATAACCGAACCTACTTCTTCACAAAAACACGAAAAAATTGGCTAGATGATCACTTGTGCCATCCCGTAAGGCTAGATTTTCTTGTTTTTGTGAAGAAGTAGGTTCGGTTATTTTTGAATACCTTGGCAACAAAAAGTCGTAGAGCCATACGGTTTTCAGTGTTGGATTACAAATTAATGGGAGCATTGAATTCTGAGAACAAAAATTATACTTAAATACGTAAAATTTTGAAAAAAAATTAGTTTTAAAATTATTTTTTCAATTTTTTTTTCAAAATTTTGAGTATGAAAATTTATATTTTTTAAACTGTTCGTTAAAACAATTTAATTTAAAAACAAAATGAAAAAAGAAGTTTTTGGCTTTCCAAAAAGCTATAACACGGTGTTGTAAACGAAGCCGTTGATTTTTAATATTTTTTTTACAAAATAAGTCAATTTTTCAGAAAATTGCCCCTCCCTGCTAAACGGGGGGGAATAGACCCCCCTCCCATACGATTTTTTTCTTGTCTCAACTCAGCCTAAACGCTCAAGCTTTTTGGCACAACGCTCGTGAATCACCCTGTATAAGGCAAGTTACGGATTCGTGCAGAAAAAATAAAATGCACGACTGGGTCGCACGAACTTGCTCTAATGAGTGACAGTGGTTTAGGGGCTTGAGATTTTGATAAAAATAAAATTTTCAAAATTCTTAAATAAATACTTAAACTAATTTGAGCTGAAAAAAAAGTACGCCATTTTATTTCTTTTATAAATTTGAATTTATGAGAATAAATTTATAAAAATCTGTGGAGCGGTTTCTGAGAAAAAAAGTTTTTTTTGAAAAACTGTTTGAAAAAAATTTTCAAAAAAAAAATCAAAAACGCCAGTTCATAGGTATTCAGCAAATACATTTATTTAAAATTTTTAGAAAAAAATTTAATAAGCTGTTTTCAAAATATTAATTTTTTAAATTTAAAAAAAAATGCTTTTAAAAATACAAAAAAATATTTTTCAAAAATATTGGTATGCAATACAAATTGAGCTACCTACAGCTATATGTGTGTGAAATTTCGAAAAAATCGGTTTAGTCGTTTTCGAGTTAGTCGAAAGCCAAAAAAACGGTCCTATGGAAAGTACCGTTCTTAGCCATTTTTAAAACTTTTTTTTTTCAGCCATATGATTGGTCGTACCTAAAAAGCAACACTGATTTTTTTAAATAAAAATCGTTAGAGCCGTTTTTGAGAAAAATAAGCTTTAAAATAACGGTTGTATGGCAGGTACCGTTATTTTTTGAGCTAAAAAAAAAATTTCAATTTCCTCTCTGTACAATACCTAAAAAAGTCTATATACCAAGTTTGAAGCAATTCGGCCCACCCGTTTGGGCTGTAAGTCTACATACAGACAGACAGACAGACATACAGACGGACAGAATTTTTAGACCATCTTTTTTACTTGCGATTATAGGTACTATAAGGCAAGTTATGCATTCGTCGAAAAAAAAAGTTTTGAGATAACAATCAAACATGACATTACGATGATAGCGAAGACGAAAAAAGATGGTCTAAAAATTCTGTCCGTCTGTATGTCTGTCTGTCTGTCTGTCTGTCTGTCTGTCTGTATGTAGACCTACAGCCAAACGGGTGGGCCGAATTGCTTCAAACTTGGTATATAGACTTTTTAAGGTATTGTACAGAGAGGAAATTGAAATTTTTTTTTTAGCTCAAAAAATAACGGTACCTGCCATACAACCGTTACGTTAAAGCTTATTTTTCTCAAAAACGGCTCTAACGATTTTTAATTAAAAAAATCAGTGTTGCTTTTTAGGTACGACCAATCATATGGCTGAAAAAAAAGTTTTAAAAAATGGCTAAGAACGGTACTTTCCATAGGACCGTTTTTTTTGCTTTCGACTATCTCGAAAACGACTCAACCGATTCTTTTGAAATTTCACACACATATAGCTGTAGGTAGCTCAATTTGTATTGCATACCAATATTTTTGAAAAATATTTTTTTGTATTTTTAAAAGCATTTTTTAAAAAAAAATTTAAAAAAAAAATATTTCGAAAACTGCTTATTAAATTTTTTTTTAAAAATTTAAAATAAATGTATTTGCTGAATACCTATGAACTGGCGTTTTTGAATTTTTTTTGAAAATTTTTTTCAAAAAGTTTTTCAAAAAAAACTTTTTTTCTCAAAAACCGCTCCACAGATTTTTCTAAATTTATTCTCATAAATTCAAATTTATCCAAGAAATAAAATGGCGTACTTTTTTTTCAGCTCAAATTAGTTTAAGTATTTATTTAAGAATTTTGAAAATTTTATTTTTATCAAAATCTCAAGCCCATAAACCACTGTCACTCATTAGAGCAAGTTCGTGCGACCCAGTCGTGCATTTTATTCGTCTTCGCTATCATCGTAATGTCATGTTTGATTGTTATCTCAAAACTTTTTTTTTCGACGAATGCATAACTTGCCTTATAGTACCTATAATCGCAAGTAAAAATTTGAGATAACAATCACACATGACATTACGATGATGGAGAAGTCGAAAAAAGTGGGTCTGGGAATTCCGTCCGTCTGTCTGTCTGTCTGTCTGTCTGTTCGCGCCTCTGGAGGCTGAAGGGATGGGCCGATTTGCTTCAAATTTGGTATTTAGGATTTATTTGGCCGTCCCTCGGAACATATTTTTACTTGCGATTATAGGTACTATAAGGCAAGTTATGCATTCGTCGAAAAAAAAAGTTTTGAGATAACAATCAAACATGACATTACGATGATAGCGAAGACGAAAAAAGATGGTCTAAAAATTCTGTCCGTCTGTATGTCTGTCTGTCTGTCTGTCTGTCTGTCTGTCTGTCTGTCTGTCTGTATGAGACCTACAGCCCAAACCGGTGGGCCGAATTGCTTCAAACTTGGTATATAGACTTTTTTAGGTATTGTACAGAAAGGAAATTGAAATTTTTTTTTTAGCTCAAAAAATAACGGTACCTGCCATACAACCGTTACGTTTAAGCTTATTTTTCTCAAAAACGGCTCTAACGATTTTTAATTAAAAAAATCAGTGTTGCTTTTTAGGTACGACCAATCATATGGCTGAAAAAAAAGTTTTAAAAAATGGCTAAGAACGGTACTTTCCATAGGACCGTTTTTTTTGCTTTCGACTATCTCGAAAACGACTCAACCGATTCTTTCGAAATTTCACACACATATAGCTGTAGGTAGCTCAATTTGTATTGTATACCAATATTTTTGAAAAATATTTTTTTGTATTTTTAAAAGCATTTTTAAAAAAAAAATTTAAAAAAATAATATTTTGAAAACTGCTTATTAAATTTTTTTTTTTAAATTTTAAGTAAATGTATTTGCTGAATACCTATGAACTGGCGTTTTTGTTTTTTTTTTGAAAATTTTTTTCAAAAAGTTTTTCAAAAAAAACTTTTTTTCTCAAAAACCGCTCCACAGATTTTTCTAAATTTATTCTCATAAATTCAAATTTATCCAAGAAATAAAATGGCGTACTTTTTTTTCAGCTCAAATTGGTTTAAGTATTTATTTAAGAATTTTGAAAAAATTATTCTTATCAAAATCTCAAACCCTTAGACCACTGTCACACATTAGAGCAAGTTCGTGCGACCCAGTCGTGCATTTTATTTATTTTTGCTCTAGGTCCAAAAATAACGGCACCTGCCATACAATCTTGAAGACAAAAATTGATTTTCTCAAAAACGGCTCTAACGATTTTGATAAAACTTTCAGAATGCTATTTTTGCAAGACAATCTATCTTTTGGTTGGAAATTTTTTTTCAAAATTTGTCTAATAACGGTACCTCTCATAGAACTAGTATTTTCAAATCAAATTTTCTCGTTAACTGTACATTCGATTTCAATAAAATTTTGGCCACAGGAAGTCATTCAAAATTTTATTAATAAGGCATTTTAAAATTTTAAAAACTTAGTTTTTTGATTTTTTATAATTTTTTCAAAAAAATTTTTGGTTTTCGAAATATGTTGGAAACGGGTATATTGATTTTTTTTTTAAATTATTTTTAAAATGTAGGCTACAGATTGCCATATATTTGCATACTCAAATAAATTTTAAAATATTTTTTGAAAAAGTTTTTCAAAAATAACCTTTTAAAAAAAAAACTGGTCGAACGATTTTCAATATGTTGTTTTCCTATATTGACGTATAGCTTTGAAATTTTATTGCATACATACTTAGTTTTTCCGAGAAAACTCTTAAACTAATTTAAAAAATAAAAGAATTTTCGAAATTATTAAATTTTTTTTAATATCCATATATGCAGCCACTACGCAATTGCTTATCATAAGAGCAAGTTCGTGCGACCCAGTCGTGCATTTTATTTCATATAATTTTTGTTCCCTTTAAATTGTTTGGTATGCGATTTTTTACCAAAATAATTTTCCAAACACTGCACGAATTTTATTTTATTCGTCACTCTGTTAGGTTACTTAAGTTTCAATTTTTTACTTTGTCAAAAATTCCATTAAAAATTTTATACTTTTTCCATTCCAAAGCATTAATTTTTGTTTTATTTTCTAACGATTGGGAGTCAGTTCATTTGGGAAAAACCAACAATACTCAACTCTTTGGATTTAATTCATATTTATGGGACTAAGTTCATTCTATATTTGGGACATAGTTCCTTAAAAATATGGGAGTTAGTTCACATGAACCAAGTCCCATTTTCGGTGGGAATTGGTTCATTGGGAGTTAGTTGATTTGGGAGCTAGGACGTAGGGCCCCAAAAATAACGGCACCTGCCATACAATCTTGAAGACAAAAATTGATTTTCTCAAAAACGGTTCTAACCATTTTGATAAAACTTTCACAATGCTATTTTTGCAAGACAGTCTATCTTTCGGTTAGAAAAGTTTTTTCAAAATTTGTCTAATAACGGTACCTCTCATAGAACCAGTATTTTCAAATCAAATTTTCTCGTAAACTATACATTCGATTTCAATAAAATTGGCCACAGGAAGTCATTCATAATTTTATTAATATGGCATTTCAAAATTTTCAAAAACTTTTTTTTTTTATTTTTTTATAATTTTTTCAAAAAAAATTTTTGGTTTTCGAAATATGTTGGAAACGGGTATATTGATTTTTTTAAATTATTTTTCAAATGTAAACTACAGATTGCCATATATTTGCATACTCAAATAAATTTCAAAATATTTTTTGAAAAAGTTTTTCAAAAATAACCTTTTAAAAAAAAACTCGTCCAACGATTTTCAATATTTTTTTTTCCTAGATTGACGTATAGCTTTGAAATTTTATTGCATACTTAGTTTTTCCGAGAAAACTCTTAAACTAACTTAAAAAATGAAAGAATTTTCGAAATTATTTAATTTTTTTTAATATCCATATATGCAGCCACTACGCAATTGTTTATCATAAGAGCAAGTTCGTGCGACCCAGTCGTGCATCGTGTCCCCGAAAAAGGGAGTTAAAATCCCAAGAACCCGCGAAGCGGACCACCCAGGTCAAATTAATTACAAATGTTACAGACACAGGCGCCTGCCTGAGAAATTTACATACCCTTAGCGGAGCAGCGAAGCTGCGTGAGCGCTGTGTGCCCCCGAAAAGGAGGAGAAAATCAAAAGATCCCGCGAAGCGGTCCACCCAGGTCAAATTAATTACAAATGTTACAGACACAGGCGCCTGCCTGACAAATTTACATACCCTTAGCGGAGCAGTGAAGCTGCGTGAGCGCGGTGTGCCCCCGAAAAAGGAGGAGAAAATCAAAAGATCCCGCGAAGCGCGCCACCCAGGTCAAATTAATTACAAATGTTACAGACACAGGCGCCTGCCTGATTTGATTTTTCTGGATTTTGATTTTTCGGGATTTTAATTTTTCGGGATTTGGAACTTTCGGGATTTTGGTTTTCGGGATTTTGAACCAGACCCTAAAATAAATACAAAAATTCTTTTTTGCGTTTTTCATTTCATTTGGTATTATTTTATGAAAAGACTTACCTCGGAAACCCGGACAACGCCGGGCACTTTTTGCTAGTTACTTATATATATATCAAATGCTTTTGCTTAGGTCTATTTTTTATGATGGGCCTCTGATTCCGATGGCATTTTTCTTCTTAACTTGACGCTACCGATTGAATGGGTCAACTAAAGAAATTTGACTATGGACAAACAATTACTCAAACCGGCATTGTTGTTCAATATCAACAAAAATATACATATAACAGTTACGTTCCAAAACAGAAATTTGTCTTTTTTATGCATTTGTAATTTTTGTTTGGCGTTTCCATTATCTTGACATTATGTCTATTTCAAAATTTACTAATTAGACATGTCTAAATTTTCGAAGGTCCATGGACAATAGCTTTGAAAGTACAAATTGCGCAACTGTAAAAGCTTGCATAGCAAACTCGATTTTCCTTGCTAACTTAACATGTGCGAATAAAAAAGATGACAGTTAAATGTAAAATCCTACCAACTCTTATAGCAGGCGGATGAAAAGTTGGGAACCACCCAACTTTGTTTCAGTTTCTCATGAGCTTACACTTGCAAGTTCATTTTTACTTTTGCCATCCACTGGCGCTTGTAAGTTTTACAATAGTTTTATTTCAAAACTCTCAACAAACTATTTATTTCTAACATATGCCAAACACGCCCCTTCAGCTGAAATGCAAGGAATAATGGCGGGCTTACACATGCATAAATTCACCGGCGAGCGCCTGTAACCGTGAGAGTACAAAATTTTCGCATTTGTAAAGGTTTACACACGAAACTTAATTTTCTTTGCAAACTTTCCATGTGTGCATGAAAAAATTCATACTTCTTAAATATACATGCGAAACCTTAGCAACTGCTGTTACCGGCGCGGCGCATGAAAAGTTGGTGAGCAACAGACTCTTATTATACTTTCATGCATGTTCCCAACCAACGCGTAAGTGTATGTTTACACATGCTTTTTGCTTTTTGCTTTCATAAATTCATTCATGTGTAAACCGCACAAATCACAGAAAAGGAACACGTTTAATGTTGAATTTCTTTCTTCGAATTCTTCAAAATTCTTCATTCTGGGGTTCTCTATCATACGGGCGTATTTTTAATTAATGTATCTTTCTCAGTCGTTTCATTACAAAAGCAAGATTTGGATAAAAGAATTACCGCACTATACGGAACTACTTTTTACTGCAATACGTTATTTAATTGATGTGAGTTTTACACATGCACGAAGTCGGGCTGTGTGAAGTTGGCACCCCACTTGTAAATTTTTTATCGAAATGTATGCAGTTCGTTTGCCCATCGTTAGCCCACGTTTGCCCACCAAAAATTTTCGTTTGCCCACCCTTGGTTTCGGAAATAATCAAAATTTAAAATTTTTGGTTGAAAGACAAAAAAAAAAAAAAAAAAAAAATGTAAAAATCGATTTTTTTAATGCAGTTCGTTTGCCCATCGTTAGTCCACGTTTACCAACCAAAAATTTTCGTTTGCCCACCTTCCATTTTGAAAATATTGACAAAATAAAATCTTAAATTTCCTGAAGCTGGCACCCCACTTGTGAAATTTTTTATCGAAATTGATGCAGTTCGTTTGCCCAATTTTAAAATATACACTATTTTAGGACACGTTGACAATCAAAAATTATAGTTTGCCTATATCACCACCCTCCATCTAGAAATGTGATTGATTACGTATTTCGAATATAAATAAACTAGTGCATAGTGCACTTATTAAAACCAAATCGATTCACCAATTGTTAGGGAAACCCAGAGGGAAAAGCCGCAAGATCCTGTACCCTCTTCGAATGTAACTACAATGACAAGTTGAATTAAATTATCTGATTGGTTAATATGTATAAATTACTAGCGGTACCCGGCGCACGTTGCTGCGCCCAAAAAAAAAACACAAATTTAATGTAAAACTAAATTTATTTATTTATTTCATCTCATTTCTCATGGTTGAAGCCTGCATTTTTCTTGTCTTCGACCCGATCGGCCATTCCGGAATTTTCGCTGATGTTTCAAACTGCTTAAATATTTATGAAAAAATAAAAAAAAAAAATTTTAAAAGCCTGCATTTTATTTTTGTCTTCCACCTGATCGGAACCAAACCTTCACTGGAACCATACCTGGACTAAACCATACCTGAACTAAACAATATTTAGCCTGAAAATTTCATAGAATTCCGTTGGGCAGTTTAGGAGTCCATACACGAAATACATACATCACATACATACATACACACATCCTATTTTATATATGTGTTGATCAAAAGCAAAACACATTATATCCACTTTTGAAAAAAATGACTTAGGTATGAGGTTTTCTTTGTATTGTCCAAACGCATACGTCGGGCTTAAGTTTTAATCCGAAATCACATGTTATTCCATAGAAATCAGCCCCCGAAATCAGCAGTTTGTTTCAAAACCCTTTTTATCCATATCAGTTTTTGATTCAAAATCCATTATATCCATACATTTTTTTTGTATCAAAAATCATTATATCCACTAAAAAAAATTTAATTTCAATTCAAAATCCGTTATATCCATGTTGTGAGATTCGAAGAGAATTCTTGAATAGTACTAAGGAACATTTAAGTTTCTGTTATAATAATATGTACTTGCTTTACAAACAAAAGTAAAAAATTAAATTTTACGAAAATATTGTCTATCATAATTTTTTTATACAACCAATATTTCCATCGACATTTCAAAATAAAGATTCATAATGATTGATTCAAATTTTTGGAAACTATGAAAATCTTAATTGTTCAATTACATTTTTTTAATAAAATTAAATTAAAATTACATTTTTATAGGATCAATATATTTGCCGTAATGTCAAAAACATAAGAGCATTAATTGTAAAATGTTAAAATGAAATCACGGCAAAAAGCAAAATAATAATTGTCAACGTTACTACTACACATGATGCTTAAACAATAATGATGGCCGACAACTGTTTAGGGAGTGAGAGAAGTCTTATTGTATAGACCGGCTTCGTTCTCATCCCTACTCCGTGCTGTTTACTGGGTCAGAAGTGACACCTGTAGACATCTGGCGGGGATAACTAATTAAATGACGATTGATCAGTTATCGACCGGAGATGAAAAATTATTAAATTACTAAAATGGCTATTAAAAAATAAGGGTTGATCGTAGAAGGGTAAAAATTTAAGATTGTATGTATTTTTGTATGTTGTATCATAACAAAATAAAAACTAAAAATTTTGTCTAAAAAATAAAAAAAAAATTAGATGTGGACTACCCTTAACATTTTGGGGGATGAAAAATAGATGTTGGCCGATTCTCAGACCTACTCAATATGCTCACAAAATTTCATGAGAATCGGTCAAGCCGTTTCGGAGGAGTATGGGAACGAAAATTGTGACACGAGAATTTTATATAAAGATATAAAGCTTTCAATTTTTTTACTTGCGATTATAGGTACTATAAGGCAAGTTATGCATTCGTCGAAAAAAAAAGTTTTGAGATAACAATCAAACATGACATTACGATGATAGCGAAGACGAAAAAAGATGGTCTAAAAATTCTGTCCGTCTGTATGTCTGTCTGTCTGTCTGTCTGTCTGTCTGTCTGTATGTAGACCTACAGCCAAACGGGTGGGCCGAATTGCTTCAAACTTGGTATATAGACTTTTTTAGGTATTGTACAGAGAGGAAATTGAAATTTTTTTTTTAGCTCAAAAAATAACGGTACCTGCCATACAACCGTTACGTTAAAGCTTATTTTTCTCAAAAACGGCTCTAACGATTTTTAATTAAAAAAATCAGTGTTGCTTTTTAGGTACGACCAATCATATGGCTGAAAAAAAAGTTTTAAAAAATGGCTAAGAACGGTACTTTCCATAGGACCGTTTTTTTTGCTTTCGACTATCTCGAAAACGACTCAACCGATTCTTTTGAAATTTCACACACATATAGCTGTAGGTAGCTCAATTTGTATTGCATACCAATATTTTTGAAAAATATTTTTTTGTATTTTTAAAAGCATTTTTTAAAAAAAAATTTAAAAAAAAAAATATTTCGAAAACTGCTTATTAAATTTTTTTTTAAAAATTTAAAATAAATGTATTTGCTGAATACCTATGAACTGGCGTTTTTGAATTTTTTTTGAAAATTTTTTTCAAAAAGTTTTTCAAAAAAAACTTTTTTTCTCAAAAACCGCTCCACAGATTTTTCTAAATTTATTCTCATAAATTCAAATTTATCCAAGAAATAAAATGGCGTACTTTTTTTTCAGCTCAAATTAGTTTAAGTATTTATTTAAGAATTTTGAAAATTTTATTTTTATCAAAATCTCAAGCCCATAAACCACTGTCACTCATTAGAGCAAGTTCGTGCGACCCAGTCGTGCATTTTATTCGTCTTCGCTATCATCGTAATGTCATGTTTGATTGTTATCTCAAAACTTTTTTTTTCGACGAATGCATAACTTGCCTTATAGTACCTATAATCGCAAGTAAAAATTTGAGATAACAATCACACATGACATTACGATGATGGAGAAGTCGAAAAAAGTGGGTCTGGGAATTCCGTCCGTCTGTCTGTCTGTCTGTCTGTCTGTCTGTTCGCGCCTCTGGAGGCTGAAGGGATGGGCCGATTTGCTTCAAATTTGGTATTTAGGATTTATTTGGCCGTCCCTCGGAACATATTTTTACTTGCGATTATAGGTACTATAAGGCAAGTTATGCATTCGTCGAAAAAAAAAGTTTTGAGATAACAATCAAACATGACATTACGATGATAGCGAAGACGAAAAAAGATGGTCTAAAAATTCTGTCCGTCTGTATGTCTGTCTGTCTGTCTGTCTGTCTGTCTGTCTGTCTGTCTGTCTGTCTGTCTGTCTGTATGAGACCTACAGCCCAAACCGGTGGGCCGAATTGCTTCAAACTTGGTATATAGACTTTTTTAGGTATTGTACAGAAAGGAAATTGAAATTTTTTTTTTAGCTCAAAAAATAACGGTACCTGCCATACAACCGTTACGTTTAAGCTTATTTTTCTCAAAAACGGCTCTAACGATTTTTAATTAAAAAAATCAGTGTTGCTTTTTAGGTACGACCAATCATATGGCTGAAAAAAAAGTTTTAAAAAATGGCTAAGAACGGTACTTTCCATAGGACCGTTTTTTTTGCTTTCGACTATCTCGAAAACGACTCAACCGATTCTTTCGAAATTTCACACACATATAGCTGTAGGTAGCTCAATTTGTATTGTATACCAATATTTTTTAAAAATATTTTTTTGTATTTTTAAAAGCATTTTTAAAAAAAAAATTTAAAAAAATAATATTTTGAAAACTGCTTATTAAATTTTTTTTTTTAAATTTTAAGTAAATGTATTTGCTGAATACCTATGAACTGGCGTTTTTGTTTTTTTTTTGAAAATTTTTTTCAAAAAGTTTTTCAAAAAAAAACTTTTTTTCTCAAAAACCGCTCCACAGATTTTTCTAAATTTATTCTCATAAATTCAAATTTATCCAAGAAATAAAATGGCGTACTTTTTTTTCAGCTCAAATTGGTTTAAGTATTTATTTAAGAATTTTGAAAAAATTATTCTTATCAAAATCTCAAACCCTTAGACCACTGTCACACATTAGAGCAAGTTCGTGCGACCCAGTCGTGCATTTTATTCTTATTTGGTTCACATTGACTAGTATATGTATGTTGATCTTCCCAATTGGGAAGTTTTCATTTAACCAGCAACACATTTAAGTATCTTGGAAACGTGCTTGTATGATAAAGATATTGATAAAAAATGATCTGATTGGTACGTACAAGTAGCCATTTTTAATAAAAAAAAATATGAGGTTAAAATAAAATATGAAGATCAGAAGCAAAGATAACAATATACATATATTAACCTGTTTGATATCAAAACTATAATTTAATTTGAATATTATTCAGGTAATTATTAAATTTTTGACCACTACATAAATGATGTCAAAAGAAAAGGAAAAACCAATAAGCGTGTACATTTCTTATGATTGTCTATTTTTACATAAATGTATGCATTGCATACACATTCATACAGATAAAAAAAAAGGATCGAATTATGTAAATGAATAGTTTTTTTTTTTTTTTTTTTTTTTGCCAAAAAATGATTCTTTGAAATAATATTATTTAGTTTGGCATACTTGCCACTTTTTTGTATAGTCATAGTTTTACGGTAATACAGGGTGATTCACGAGCCTTGTGCCAAAAAGCTATAGCGTGTTGGTTGGGTTGAGACAAGAAAAAAATCGTATGGGAGGGGGGGTCTATTCCCCTCCGTTTAGACGGGAGGGGCAATTTTCTAAAAACATGACTTAAATTTGAAAAATAACGGTAGCTTTTACAATGCCATGCTATACCTTTTTGTAAAGCCAAAAACTTGTTTTTTTATTGTAATTTTAAATGAAGTTATTTTATTGAACCGTTTTCAAAATATTAATTTTCAAACTCAAAATTATGAAAAAAAAATAAAAAAAATAATTTTATAACTAATTTTTTTCAAAATTTTACGTAAATAAGTATTATTTTTGTTCCTTAAATGCAATGCTCTTTTTAATTTTAAATCCAACACTGAAAACCGTATGGCTCTATGACTTATTATTGCCAAGCTATTCAAAAGTAACCGAACCTACTTCTTCACAAAAACACGAAAAAAATGGATAAATGATACCTTGTGCCATCCCGTAAGGCTAGATTTTCTTGTTTTTGTGAAGAAGTAGGTTCGGTTACTTTTGATTAGCTTGGCAACAAAAAGTCATAGAGCCATACGGTTTTCAGTGTTGGATTTAAAATTAAAAGGAGCATTGAATTTGGAGAACAAAAATAATACTTATATACGTAAAATTTTGAAAAAAATTAGTTTTAAAATTATTTTTTTTCATAATTTTGAGTTTGAAAATTAATATTTTGAAAACGGTTCAATAAAAAAAACTTCATTTAAAATTACAATAAAAAAACAAGTTTTTGGCTTTACAAAAAGGTATAGCATGGCATTGTAAAAGCTACCGTTATTTTTTAATAATCTTTTTTCAAATTTAAGTCATGTTTTTAGAAAATTGCCCCTCCCGTCTAAACGGAGGGGAATAGACCCCCCCTCCCATACGATTTTTTTCTTGTCTCAACCCAACTTACACGCTCTAGCTAATTGGCACAACGCTCGTGAATCACCCTGTATAATCAAAACAAAGAAAGTATGCCGGGAACAAGCATACAACCAAAATCTTGTTATACCTAAATTAGTAAGTCGGTTTTAGTTAAGTATGAGTAAGTTATTTGTAAAGTTGCTTATTTTGAATTGATTTGCCAGGCATATTTTTAAGTCGGCTACATAATATTAATCTGAACTAATACTGTAAACCAATTATGTATGTGTTTCAAAAAGCCTCAATAAAGAATTGAATTGAATTGACACGCGGATATGGAGGACAAAGAAATTGTCCAATGAAAGATTTTACTTTTGCGTTAAATATTTCTTAGCACCTTGTGCATTTGGTGAAAAAAAAAAACAAGCTGTATGTGTAATATGGTATAATAATGTAACATTCATCACTAACTTTAACTATTTACAGAATGTTCACATTTATTCTTTCCAAAATTAGTTTATAATGTTATCATATTTATTTATAATAATTGTAATTATTTTGCCTAAGATGGAATGAATAAATGAATTGAAATGAAAATGAAAATATTATTTGTAAATTTTGTATGTAGGTACCTATCGGTTTTTTTTTTTTTATTTATATATATATTCCGTGATCTTGGCATAGGTACCTAATTATATTGTATGCTATGTAATTACATTATATTATTAGAAAGACATAAGCATAATAAGACATAATTTTCGTATGGGAAAACCGAGGTCTACAAAAACAAATTGGATGTAGGTCTAGGTACCTAATATTAGATATAGATGTGCAATGTGGTACTTCAAAAAATTTAGGAATTTACTAATTTCAATTAATTTTTTTTTTCTTAGGATGCATATCAAGTATATTATTTATTTATTTATTTATTATGGTGGGTGGTGATATGGGCAAACTATAATTTTTGATTGTCAACGTGTCCTAAAATAGTGTATTTAAAATTTTTTTTTTTGTCTTTCAACCAAAATTTTTAATTTTGATTATTTGGAAAACCAAGGGTGGGCAAACGAAAATTTTTGGTGGGCAAACGTGGGCGATAGGCAAACGAACTGCATTAAAAAAAATCGATTTTTACATCTTTTTTTTTGTCTTTCAACCAAAATTTTTAATTTCGTTTATTTCCGAAACTAAGGGTGGGCAAACGAAAATTGTTGGTGGTCAAACGTGGGCTAACGATGGGCAAACGATATGCAGAAAAAAAATCGATTTTTACATCTTTCTTTTTGTCTTTCAACCAAAATTTTTAATTTCGATTATTTGGAAAACCAAGGGTGGGCAAACGAAAATTTTTGGTGGGCAAACGTGGGCTAACGATGGGCAAACGAACTGCATAAAAAAAATCGATTTTTACATCTTTTTTTTTGTCTTTCAACCAAAATTTTAAATTTTGATTATTTCCAAAACTAAGGTTGGGAAAACGAAAATTTTTGGTAGGCAAACGTGGGCTAACGATGGGCAAACGAACTGCATAAATTTCGATAAAAATTTCACAAGTGGGGTGCCAACTTCACACAGCCACGAAGTCGTTGGTTCCAGTTTTTTTTTTTTTTTTTTTATAATGCACTCGCACTCAAAGGGATATTAATACCTTTATAATGAATTAACATGTACGAGCGAGGAAAGAGAAGGAATAGAAAGACAGAAAAGAAAGGTGGTACAGTTGTTTGAGATTTTAGGTGATAATTATGTCATGGAAATTCCGCGGGTGGCATCCAGTTGAAACTTGGGAAATAAATAAAAATGGCTGCCCTTGGCTGGGTTTGAATGCACAGCTCTCAGGTTGAGCAACCAAGCACTACATCCACTGTACCATTGCCACCAGCAGTAAAACTGAAAGTAAAAATTTCGGCAAAAATAATAAAATAAATAATAGAATATTTTGTCATGTATATGAAAAAAGAATATACAAATCGAAATTCTTCTTCTTGTTTTGAAAATGTCATATTCCTATTATTATATCGGATAAAAATTGACCGTCCTCGTTTAAAAGTTATGTTATTGTGAATAAATAAAATAAAAATGACACTTGACACATTATATGTGACGCATGGTATGCCGCCTTATTCATCTACCATCTACCATTACTCATGTACCATTTACCACTTGCCATCGTATCCATCCACAATCCTCCATCCTATTCATATACCTACCATCCTATCCATCTACCAACCTATCCATCCACCATCTACAGCTGGCATTATGTGGCGTCCGGATAGCGACTACATTGTGTTCCTGCCCTATATATATAGAGCAGCCGCTATACAAACAGCGAATAAGAAAAAAAGGAAAAGGAGAAAAGTCAAAAATATTTGAAAAATATAAAATTTTTCATGATAAATCTAAGAGGTAAGTTCAAATATTATTAAATTAAACCTATTTTAAACAATTTATTTATTAATTTAAATAGCCTATAACCTGGCCAGTTAATGGGGGAAGATTTTAGAATCCACTGTATTGTGAGGTAAGTGGTGTGTCGTCAGTTTATCTGCCATATACAGACAAACTGACACACAAACAAAATTACTCTTTTATATATAGTAGAGATAGAGATAGAGATAAAGTTGATCAGAACTTTGCCAAAAACTACAAAGGGCTATCATTTATATAAATGGACGCCATTGTAAAGAGTTTTGGCAGAGTTTGTATAACAAGACTGCAACAACTTGAAAAGCAGTATTCTTTGTAAATTCCAAATTAAATTTAGGGAATCGACCTTTCCAATATCATGAAACTTTAATTGAATAAAAACAAGAGATAATACTGTTTCTTCTATGAGTTCTTGTATAAGCTGAGGCTGGGCCGAGGTATGGAATGATGAAAAATTATGAGGCTAGATTGAATTAGCGATAATAAAGAAGTTTTGAAGAAAGTTGCATGGTAAACCCACTATTTTTGTACTTTCATTTAATTATTTATTTACAAAGCATTAAATTCTAACCTAACATTATTTTTACATATACTTAGATAAATTTTTAGTCTAAGGATCCTATAAAACATACATATGTATAAGACTTATAGATTTCGAATGATTATTTTTATAGAAAACAAAAAGAAATTAATTTTTAGTAAGAATTGTAATCCATACTATTTGCACTATAGTTTGGTCTCCTAATTACATGAATCAACCTGTTTTCTAACTTGTTCCATTAACATTTAAATTCAACTTGATTTGAACAAATTATTACGATAAATTTAAATTTATTTTCCAGGTAATGAAGCAAAAGTGAATACAAGGATGGTAAATTTAAATTAATCAATGAGCAATAGGCAAAAGTATTAAATCTTGAGAACAAGAAAGATCACCTTAAGGGAACAGAAAGTTGGAGATTTTATGTTTCATATAAATTACTGGTCAAGTCTTTCAGAAAGACAAACAATATAGTACGCAAATGGCTGGCTTTAAGAATATCTGAATTGGCAATAAAATTACTTGAGCATTCGTTGCGGCAAACTACATGCAATCAATTATGAAATTGTTATATGTAAAAGATTTTAAAGCCTTATCTATAAAAAGCATAACACGTTAACATCCCAATTAATAAACACTGGATTCCGTTCAATATTGCATAGTTAAGAAACATACGTAAAACACGGCATAATATTAAGCTTAAACTTAATTTTTCATGATTATCTTCAACGCGGTTGCAAGGTCTATTCTGTGATATGGAACCAAAGTCTGGGTAGACCCACAACATGATGAATGAATAAAAATGCAGATACTTCTAAGAAAATAAAGTGTACGACTGGGTAGCACGAACTTCCTCTAATGTGTAAAAGTGGTCTTGAGGCTGAAGATTTTGGAAACAAAAGTAGGGAAAAAATCCTATGAAATTTTATTAATCACTATTTAAAACGTTTTTGGTAAAAAATCAAGAAAGACATCTGATTTCTTTTTCTATTTTGAATTTTAAGCAAAAACATTTTTTTTTAAATCGTTTTACTACTTTTTTTCAAAAAAATTTTTTTTTTTTGTTTGAAAAACTTTTCAAAAATATATTCCAATTTTTTTTCTTGAGTATGACAATATGTACCGTTTTTGAGAAAACCAAAAATTAACAAAAAACACCTATTTTTTTTAACTCAAAAAACCTTTTTTTTGAAAATTGTAAGAATTAATATTTTATTGTTTATAAAAAAACCGTTCATATTATTAATTTTATCGAAATCCGTTAAGTGGTTTACGAGAAAATTTTATTTGCAAACACCGGTCCTATGGGAGGTACCATTATAAGATTTTTCCTGAAACCAAAATATACAATTTACACAAAAAACACCATTCAGAAAGTTTTATCAGAATAGTAAGAGCCGTTTTTGAGATAAATGTATTTTTGATTAAGCATCGTATTGCAGGTGCCCTTAATTTAAGAGCTAGAATGCTAGTTCCAAAAATACTTCTGTAGGACGTCATTATAATACTGAGTACCAATTGCCTTTAATATCGAAGAAAATATGTCGATCACCACTGCTGATCTTAAGAAGATAAAGTCGATCATAGATGAATCTCTTAAAACTAAACTTGCCAAAGCAACGGCAAAACTTGCTTCAAAAGAAGATTTCAGTAAGCTTAATGCTGAGATAAACATCCTGCGAAAACAAAATGAAGACTTGTCTGTCAAAGTCCAACAGTTTGAAGCTAGGTGTTATGTGCTAGAGGAAGAATTGGATGCTCAATGCAGAGAAATCAAGGGAAAAAACATCATTCTCACGATGCCAAACGATAAGGTTGATCACAAAAGTAAGATTGACACAATTGCGAATCTCCTGCTCGGTGAACCATATCAGATTACAGAAACATCTAAACTGTTTGAGAACGGAAAAACTATCAATTTCAAGATAAATGTTGGGTCCAACGAGAAAGCAAACGAAATGGTGCAAAATTCGATAAAGCTTAAAGGTTCAGGTGTATTCATACAACGCGACTTATCGAAACACGCACAACTTAAACGACGAATCTTGCTTGGTTACAGAAAAATCATCAAAACAAAACATCCAAAAGAACAAGTACTCATTAAAAGCAACACTTTATTAATTTCTGATAAAATATTTTATTTAAACAAAACAATGCACTTAAATATAAAATAATGATGGAGAACAACACCTGTTGAGTATGTTTGGGCAACTTAATTTTGAAGCTGTCAAAACAAATACTTTGTCAAATAGACGTCATCATGAATGGTCTAATCCAGTTGATGCTGCTACACCAGTGATGCCACTTCATCAAAATTTACCAAGCGCCAGTACTTTTGTACAAAATTGAAAATGTGATGCCGTCAGTTCAATATTTTTTTGTACTTTTAAATTGTTGTCTTATAATGTTTCAGGGCTTAATAACAAACTTTTATTTGTAGATTTTTTTAACTATGTAAATAATTTTGATGTGTTCTTTTTATATGAAACACATGTTATATCTGAAAATCTTTGTAAATTCACTAAGTATTTCCAAGGTTATAAATTATCATTAAATTCAGCAGTCAAAACATTCACTAAAGGACGTGCAAGTGGTACGGAATAAAAACATCTCTACCTAAAACTTTTAATTATGAAGAAATCGAAGGTGCATTTGTCGTAAAACTTCTTCAAAAAAACGATATGTTCATTGTTCCGTCCTATATAAACTGCAACAAGTGGACTGAAGACTATGAAAACCTGAATCGAACTCTTCTGCGTTTAGCAAACAAAAGCGTTCTTTTAATAGGTGATCTTAATGCAAGAATTAGTAATTTACAAGTAACTACACTTTACAGAACGTTAAATAATGCCATCAACCTCAATAACCGAAATTCAAAAGACACTATTTATAATCAAAATGGTACAAATCTCCTTGATATGTTACAAATGTATGATTGTATAGTTCTCAATGGTTGTACTAGTGGAGATACAGAAGGTCATTATACTTTCGTAGGAGGACAAGGCGAATCGGCCATCGACTACTGTGCAATAAATAATGACTGGCACAACTTCATACGAAAGTTCGAAGTACAAGTTAAAAACTACTCAGACCACATGCCTATTGTCGTTGAATGGTCTGATAATACAATCCCAACTGAAAGGAACCTTCAACTCATCCCAAGGCTAAAATGGAAACAAAATGAACTTAACTTGTATCAACGCAAATTAGACAACAACCTCTCTCTGCTAAACGATTCTTTTGTTTCAACTGAAACACTTTCAAACCAACTTATTGCATGGCATACAAAACTTGTCAATCAGCCCTATCTTGAGCGGACAAAAGAAGTATAAACATGAATGGTTTGACAACGAATGCATGAAAGCTCGAAAGAAGTCTTTTTCCCTTCTGAATGCAGTCCGAAATTCCAACTGTCAAAATTTTAAAAAATTGTACATCGAAGAAAATTCGCGATATAAAAAAATATGTCTTCAGAAAAAAACAGAATATGAAAATCAACAAGCATATTCACTTGGTCAAACGAAGGACGCAAAAGAATTCTGGAAAGTGACGATAAAGATCAACGGTTCTAATTTTGCAATAGGACTAGGGGTAACAGCTGAGGATCTATCAGTGCACTTCCAAAACGTATTATGTGCTCGAACAGATGTTAAGTTTTCGTACGTTGAACCTCTGCTATCTGACGAATCCTAAATAAACAAGATGTTCCAACATCTTTCAAGAAGGCAGTCATTTTCCCGATCCATAAAAAGGGTGACATAAATAATGTTGAAAATTATAGAGGCATCTCATTTATGAACGTAATTCCTAAACTATTTTGTCGTGTGCTTGCCAGCAGGCTTAAAAATTGGGCTGAAGGTAATAACATAATTTCAAACTTTCAAGCGGGTTTCAGAAAAAACTTCTCAACTGTGGACCACATCTTTACCTTAACGTCAGTAGTTAAAGCAGCACAAGCCAGAAACAAGAAGACATATGCGTTCTTTGTGGACTTTAAATCTGCTTTTGATCTTGTCAACCGAAATGCACTTTTGTACAAGCTTTCTCTGTTAGGTATGTCAACGAAGTTCATTCATGTGATAAAAGAAAAGTATGCCCATTCAAAAGCAACTGTGTGGGACGGGGCAACACACTCGAACTGGTTTGAAACAGACACCGGAGTTAAACAAGGATGCCTTCTGAGTGCTCTCCTTTTCGCGGTGTTCGAATCGCTGATCTGACCATTAATGTACTTTTGTATGCCGATGATTTGGTTACTCTCTCCGAATCCCCCGAGAACTTACAACTGATGATAAATCGACTATGTGCCTATTGTATTAAATGGGGACTTACAATTAATACTACCAAGTCCAAAATAATGATGTTCTCAAGATCTAGCCGAAATCATGATGCTTTTGCTTGGACTTTCAATGGAAATGTTTTGGAGGTAGTAAGAAAGTATAAGTACTTAGGAGCGAATGTTAACAAAACCATGGACTATAATGAACATGTAACAATGAAATCTACTTCATCGCAAAGCCTGCTTAACATGTCATGGAAAAATATCTTTACGAATCAACGTATTGTTCTGTCAGCGAAATATAAGATATTTAATGCTGTTGTTAAGTCTTCTTTATGTTATGCTGCCCAAGTATGGGGAATACATGAGTTCGAGGCGATAGAGAAATTTCAAAGGTACTTTTTAAAGAAACTGTTCAATCTTCCAATAAAAACTCCAACCTATGCTCTGCATCTCGAAACGGGTCTAGCGAAAATCTACACATACACTCTCAAGTTACATGCAGACTACATCTTAAGGGTGTTGGCTCATCAAGACAATCGGCTAACCAAACAAATGGCATTGTACGAACTGAGAAACGCGGACTGGTGGGTGGCAAAATGGAAAGACTTAGGAAATTCTTGTGGAGAAACGTTGGTATTGGATCATAGTAATTTGTTGTACTTTAAAGAACGACTCTACAAAATAATCCAATCACTCGAGGATGCTGTAAGGATTGAATTCATTAAAGAAGCGCAAAAGTCACAAAGTAGAATCCATTATTCTGAATTGAAGCTGAATTTAATGGAATCAAGTTATTTTAACGATGCGCACACTTATAAAGAGATATCTCTGATTTTCAAAACAAGATGTGAAGTCCTTGGACTTAATGGAACACCGTATAATAACAGCTTTCATCAGTTTTGTTCATTGTACAATCTGAAAGCTAAAGAAGACTGCTTCCATCTTATTAGTGTATGTCCCATATTTGCACAACATCGAATTTCATACTTTGGAAAAAAATCGCTTACTTTACAAGAAACAATTACATTGTTGAACTATTGTGTTTGGAAAAAACTCTTTCTTTATTTGAAAGCCGTATTAAAATACAGAAAGTTACTTATAACAGAATAGATTTGAATAGATAACCTTTTTTTATTATTTTTGTTATTGTAAATACTATACATTTTTTTAATCTGCCAACCGAGCTGACGGCAAAGCCACGGCTTTAAATTCATTAAAAATATTTGTAAATGATATATTAAGATACCAATAAAATGAATACTTACTTACTTACTTACTTACTTAATACTGAGTACCAAGTTTGAAGCAAATCGGTCGTTTAGGCTGTAGGTGCCGATACAGACAGACAGAGTTGTCAGACCCAATTTTTTAGGTTTCTCTATCATCGTAATGTTATATTTGATTGTCCAAACAAATTTTTTTTAACGAATGCATAACTTTTGCCTTATAGTACCTATTATAATCACAAGTAAAAAGTATAGTGCACTCGGGCGTATGCGTACTTTTCTGAGTTTTATTAATTTCATTGAAATTTATTTAAAAAAAGCCATCCATGTTCCCATATTTTAGACAAACCAATTGGAAGGTATGAATATTATATACAAAGTAATTGGGCGATATATGTATGTAAATATAATTAATAAGTCAAACTTAAAGCTTAAAGTTCAAAATTTATATTTATCATCGCTCTATCTGCTCGGAAGGGCAGAACAACGTCTGCCGGGACAGCTAGTTATTTATAGTTTTATAGTAAGTGAAGTAAGGAAAAATCCGATAGATGAAGATAATTATTGTTGAACTTTTTGTTTAAAGACATAATTAACATCGTTTACTAATCAAAGTTTAATTACAGAAAATTAAATAAATAAACTTAGATAATAATAAATAAAATAAATAAATATCGTTTGAAATGAAATAAACAACATTCCTATCTTACAAAGAAAACTATTTTGACTTTTTGATTTTCCTTATATCCGTCGTCCTCTGTTACGCATTATAAAAGGAACCGACACATTAAATGCGTAGTTAAAAAGTATGGAAAAAACAGCTTTGATAAATAAACAAGAATATGGGGTTTTATAAGGAGCATCCCACAAAGATCTTATGACAGACACAACAAAAAAAAAATTGCCTTGAAATGTATATAGTTCCATCCGTTAACAAAACTGACAGCAAAAAAAAGTAAACGTCTCGTGGTAAAAAAAAAAAAAACAACCTTCCTGTATGAACTTCACGAAAACCAAACTTGCTTAGAACAAAATGTGTTCTTGAAATAAAAAACAGGATCTGCCCTTACTGGAATTAAATATTTATTTTCAGTAAAACCTATTATTTGCATTTCATGACAGAAACATAATTTTCCGATCCGTGATAAAAATATGAAATTATTCGGAAACAGCTTTTTAATACATTGAAGCCAAAATTCTGTATCTTCGTACTTTATATGCTCAGCTCACGCCGCCCTTTCGCTTTTTTGATGATTCAAAAAAAAAAAAAAAAAACAACAACAATAGCGACTAATCTTGAAGAAAAATATTCATTTTCATTGTGCGCTGCGAAAGAACGACGCGACGTCTTTGATTCACCCCAATTATTTTCAAAACCATTGTATGACACTCATAACCGCCACTGTCATACAATGTTTAATTTCTCCTCTATAGTATATATTATTATTATTATATTTGTATGTTTCTTTGTGTTGTATTTTGTATAATTTAAGTGTCTTTAGAATATCTTTTTGTGTAATAAGCTGTTGTAAATGTGCAATTTGCTTAATAAAATGAACAATTAATGCGTGCTTGTACTTAGTGATGAGCATATAATTTATCCATGTGATGTCAAATCCTTTTGTTTATAGTGACTTTATTTGGTAATCCGCAAACGCTTTATGGAATTTCGCGGCGGATCAGGACACCAAAAGAACAAGCAACCACATATTCTTAACTCTCAAGTTTGTGTTTCATTGCGTTTGTTATGTTAATGTTGAACAATGAACAGTGAACAGGTTAATATTGTGGTTTGAAATAATCTAGATATTCATTATTTTCTTAAAGGTTTGAACAAAACAACACCACACCTTTAAAAAAGATACCATAAGGTTTATTGGCTGCAGTTATAGCAACTACACAGTTGACAAGCCGATCATCAGACTCCTTTGGTGGTCCTTATATTCTAGCTCGTTTAATTTAATTGAAAAACTTTTCCGTCAGATTTCAATTTCAATTGAAAGGGGTTTTATGTAAGGATACACGTATACACGTGCAATGTGGGCGTCAAAGCTTTATTTATGAATTAAAGAGTTTTTCACTTTCTTTGTAGAAAAGACTTGAGCATTTGAAATCATGAAGTGCTTATTTATTCGATTATATTTGTGTTTATATAGCTCTGCTGTACACTATACACACTAATTTAAGCTTTCTCTATTTTACCAAAAGCAAAGGATAAGCTTTTTCGAACATTGGTTTATCGGAAATCCGTTTTTCAATTTCAAAGTTCCTCGAATTCTCTTTGCAATTCTACGTTCTACACAAGGTTCGTCCAATTGTTTTAAAATATTACAAGTTCTTCCGTTTTGTATGTTAATTCGATGCCATTGCGATAAAGATTCGTAGAAATGCGATGTATTTTAACGGGTCAAAAGAAAATTAAAAGTACTGTACTCATGTTTTAATAACAGTTGGAGATTTGTATTGAAATTTTGCAGCAAGCGAATAGCCAAATAAACTGTATTTACATTTTTATAGTAATTTCATGGAACATTTTATTTTAGTTCTAAACGTCGTCAATGGCGGCGCTAGTTATATTATCTACTTTACATTGTATTTAAAATCTATAGTATTCTCAAGAAGCGGAACGTTTTGTGCGTCATCTATGGAAGACGTTCACAAGCTTTGATTGGAGAGTTATTTGAGTGGTTTTTGTCTAAACTCCATGGGAAGCAAAAAAAAAACAATATATGTAAAGTAGATAATACAACTAGCGCCGCCATTGAAGACGTTCAGAACTAAAATAAAATGTTCCATGAAATTACTATAAAAATGTAAATACAATGCTACTTTACAAATATTGTTGTTTTTGCTTCCCATGGAGTTTAGACAAAAACCACTCAAATAACTCTCCAATCAAAGCTTGTGAACGTCGTCCATAGATGACGCACAAAACGTTCCGCTTCTTGAGAATACTATAGATTTTAAATACAATGCCAAATATTGCAACCGTTTAAAAATATAATGGTAGGCATTGGTACAGTGGATGCAGTGCTTGCGGTCGCTAACCGAGATAAATGGGTTTGAGTCCTAGCTTGGGCCGTGGACAGGCCCAATATGTGTTGGTCAAAAGCAAAAGTTATTATACCCACTTTTGATAGTTTCGCAATAATTGAGAAAAATTTGAAGTTTCTAAATAAAACAGTTTTTTTTTTATTTTTTTTGCAGGAATGATTGAATTAAAGTTCCTGACAGATTAAGTCATGAAATCATGATCTGAAGTTTTAAGCAGCGTTCACACGCAGACAAGACTATGGGACAATACTCAATTGTCTTGTCCGAGCTTCTTGAACGGGGTTGGACAAGACAATGCCAGCCAGTCGATATATCGATATTGTCCTCAGAGATAGCTCGGTAGGCTAGCTCGGAAGACAATATAATGACAATTGTCTTGTCCTGGAAATAGTTGTTCACATGGAACAATGATTGTCTTGTCTCATTGTCTTGGCATCTGCATTGTCCCATGTGAACTCCGCTTTAAGCTTAGAAATTAAGGCAAAATTAAATATGGACATAATGGGTTTTGAAATTTAACTATACATTTCATAAAATAAGAAAGTTTAGGAAACATTGTTTTTAAAATAAAATTTATTTCTTTCGACGCATTTTAATGAGGACTAGTAAAGCAATTACATATTATTGTAACAGAAACCTTAATGTTCCTTAGTACTATTCAAGAATTCTCATCGCATCTCATAACATAAAACGGATTTTGAATTGAAATTTAAAAAAAATTATAATGGCTGAATCACAACGACGCGTTCACCTTAGCCTCGCGTACGTTACGTCGAACGAGCTTTACGGATGCGTCGAGATGAAAGATGACATTTGAGTAAATGAACTAATCGAAAATAATAGTTCTAAGGAAAAAAATATTTTTGTAGAGTAAATTGTTGAGAAGGTTTTTGTATAAATGAATTATTGTACACCAAAGAAGCGTCCTGACTCCTAAGTCCCTTACTCGCGGAAAACTCCGCTAAGTTCTGTGATCGAATATATGTAGTTCAAAACCTATCTTAGGTCTGGCACATGCACATGGTTCACAATGTTGCACAATGTACATATGTACGAAACGTATGAGAGTAAAATCTTTTCGAATCAAGGATACATATTATTGACAATCCTTATAATATTGCGTGCATTCCACTTCCACAAAAACAAGATGTTTTCACTCATAAAGATCTTTGTTTGGATTTTAATCTTTCACTGATTGCACTCAAAAGAGGCGCAGACAAGCATACATAGCTAATTCTAAAAAAATCAAAACCCTTTTCAAACGTTTTTTTTATTTGTTCCAAATGCTTAAATAATAATTATTTGAAACGTCAAACGCGCGCAAATGTTCAAATATTTCAACTTTTGCTTCAGCTTCGCTTCATGCTACGTGGTTTGTGTACTTACTTTTTTATATCAAAACGTAACGTTAAAGCTCAACGCCTCATTGTGAGCATTAATACATGAATTCCTATGTTTGAACTTTTGCGTTCTGTCAAAGCGAAGCTCAAAGCGTCGTTGTGAAGCAGACATAAAGGATTTTGATAAAAAAAATATTTATGGATATACATAATTGATTTTGAATAAAATACTGATATGGATAAAAGTGGGTTTGAAACTAATTGCTGATTTCGGGAACTAATTGCTATGGGATAAAATGTGATTTCAGATCAAAACTTAAGCCCAACGTATGCGTTTGAACAATATACGCGAAGCAAGACCTCATACCTAAATCATTTTTTTTTTTTAGTTTTTAAAGTGGATATAATGGGTTTTGCTTTTGATAAACACATTGATTCCCCAGTTTGTTAGATACATTAACCCACAATTGGTGCCTTTTAAGTTACTTTTAAAAGACCTTAGGTCTTATATAGTTAAATCATTAAAAATACGTCGATAATAATTTTAATTTTTTAATTAAATTGAGTTATCAATTTATATTATTGCCACACACTACAGACTTTCATACAAAATTAACTCTTTCTACTAGTATTAACCAACCTGATTTAGATTGAGCCATTCCATGACGTTTCTCTGATTTCACCTTTCGGAGAAACCTTTGGTATTTTATAAGTCAGTGGCATAGGTTCATTTTTTTAGGGACAGTTTGTGGCTAAGTCCTTACAAAACAATAAATGTATTTAATTAACTTTAGAAAATGTACTTTTTTTATGATTTTTTCGTCTCGTTAATTTGCTCAATTGCAAGTTTAAGACGGTGAAGTGTCATTGAAAACTGTTAGACCTTCGAAAACTCTCAAATAATGATGCATATTTTTAGTGTTATAAACAAGGTTTCATATAAAAACCAAAAAAAATATTTAAAGGTTTATTGAGGAAGAAATTATTTGCAGTATTCAGTAAAAGTGGCAAATCTGTCCCACCCTGCCCTATATGCAAGTCTACGGTAGTTCTCATATAAATGATCCGTTCGGTTTAAGGAAATTTTTTTTTTAAGCTTCTACCAAATTGTGGGTTGATATTGGTATTAGCTTTATTTTTTTTGCAGATCAAAACTTTCTTAACTGTAGCTTCAATATAACAGGCAACTCGGTTTGAGTTTTTGTATGATTCTCCAGCGACAAAGTCATGGATGATGAACTAACCGTCAATTATCCTACTGAATTTTTGAATTCATTGGAACCACCTGGAATGCCACCACACGGTTTAACATTGAATCAGCGGTGGTGCTAATTCGGAACTTAAATGCGCCAAAGTTGTGCAACGGAATCAGATTGACCATACAAAACTGTCATCAAATTTAATTGAGGCAACAATCATCGGTGGAAAATTCAAAGGTGAAGACGTACTGATTCCTCGCATACCGATGATTTCCAACGATTTAGAATTTGAATTCAGGCTCCAATTCCCTTTGCGTCTTGCCTTTGTTATTACCATCAACAAAGCACAAGGCCAATCGTTGACTATTGCTGGCTTGAGTTTGGTAAATTCATGTTTTTCACACGGCCAATTATTGTAAGTGGCTTGTTCCCGAGTTGGCACACCGAAAAATTTATACGTTTTCACGCCAAATCAAAAAACAAAAAACATTGTATATCCGCTGGCCTTAAGATGAATCAATTATAAAAACACAATTTCCCATTTCCTTTAGTTACATTTGTTTTTTTTTTTTTTAAATGCACTGTACCTTCATCGTTACATGACCGCATTATCCATCCATTTGTATATTTGTTAAACTTAAATTATTTTGAGTAGGTATTCATTTTATCTTAAAATAAGAAGGCTGAATTTAATTGAGCTAATGTTTTGACACAGTATTTATTGATTCTGAGGCGGTACGAAGTCCGCCCGGCCAGCTAGTCTTCTTAAAAAAAAAAAATATTTAAAATAAAGTCCAATACAATAAAGTAGAAAAACCGAATGTTTGACTTTATTGCATAAGATAGTGCAATAATGTACAAAACGATTTTGGACTTAATTGCACTCGTAAAAGTGCCATAAAGCCATTTGACTTTATTGCATTCACCTATTTCTGGAAAAACCAAAGCAAAAGACTTATTTTTATAAATGAAATATTATTATTTATCTGTTTCATTTTTCTTATTATTGGTATTACAACAAAAACAAATAATCGGTCTATCATAATATACATTATCAATACACAAAAAATATTGTCATTAAGTAAAAACAAAATACATATTTAACTTTAAGTCGCGTGAAGTTAGCCGCAACTTTGAAACCAAACTTGTTTTTCTTTAGAGTTCTGGTATTATTACCAAGAGTTCTGGAGTTCCTCATACCAATTTTGAATAGTTCTGGCAAAAAACCATCAAAATCGGGACTTTGAAATTTCTTAACCCTAAAAAATGTTAGCCGCAACTTTGTAACCCCCAGGAGTTCTGATGCAATAAATGTGTTCACAACCAATAGTTCCGGAGTTCCTCATACCAATTTTTAAGAAATCTGCCCTAAAACGCCCAAAAAATGCATTTCAAGTTTGTATGCAAAAAAGTGCATTTAACATTTTTTTATAATTCTGATGTCCGAAATGTCTTAAACACCAAGAGTTCTGAGGTTCCTCATACAATTTTTTTTTATTTCTTTTTAAACACGCTCACAATTCACTTTTTTAATTTTCACCCTAACCTACAAAAAAAAGTAGCCGCGACTTTGATACCCCCAAGAGTTCTGATACAATAAATGTGTTCACAACCAATAGTTCCGGAGTTCCTCATACCAATTTTTAAAAAATATGCCCTAAGACGCCCATAAAAAGCATTTCAAGTTTGTATGGGAAAAGTGCATTCATGGTTATCAAACAGTTCTGAAGGCTAAATTGTGTCAAAAAGCAAGAGTTCTGAGGTTCCTTTTATAAACATTTGAACATTTTGAAGTATTTAGGCCAAAATGCAGATTTTCAATTTTTAGACAAAATGCATCTTTTAAGTAGACGCAACTTTGTTACCCTAGGAGTTCTGATGCAATAAATGTGTTCACAACCAATAGTTCCAGAGCTCCTCATACCAATTTTTGAAAAATCTGGCCTAAAACGTCAAATAAATGCATTTCAAGTTTGTATGCAAAAAAGTGCATTTACCATTTTTTTTATAATTCTGACGCCTGAAATGTGTTAAACACCAAGAGTTCTGAAGGTCCTCTTACTTACATTAAATAGTTCTGCAGTAAATAGCCCAGAATGCAGATTTTATTTTTTCAGGCAAAATGCACTTTTTTACCAGCCGCAACTTTGTCACCTCCAGGAGTTCTGGTGCGATAAATGTATTCACAACCAATAGTTCCGGAGTTCCTCATACCAATTTTTAAGAAATCTATCCTAAAACGCCCAAAAAATGCATTTCAAGTTTGTATGCAAAAAAGTGCATTTACCATTTTTTTATAATTCTGACGCCTGAAATGTGTTAAACACCAAGAGTTCTGAAGGTCCTCTTACTTACATTAAATAGTTCTGCAGTAAATAGCCCAGAATGCAGATTTTATTTTTTCAGGCAAAATGCACTTTTTTACTAGCCGCAACTTTGTCACCTCCAGGAGTTCTGGTGCGATAAATGTGTTCACAACCAACAGTTCCGGAGTTCCTCATACCAATTTTTAAGAAATCTATCCTAAAACGCCCAAAAAATGCATTTCAAGTGTTAAACACCAAGAGTTCTGAAGGTCCTCTTACTTACATTAAATAGTTCTGAATGTGTATAAACTCCTTATAACCGGCATTTCTGCAGCAGTTTGGAATGGAAATTCAATGTCTGACTTTTTTAATACAACTAGTGGTGTTCCTCAAGGATGTGGATTGAGTCCAATTATGTTTTCACTATTTATTGATGATGTATCTAAAGATTTTCCGGGTGGAGTCAAATACGGTGATACGCTTATAAAGATGCTTTTATACGCGGATGACATTGTAATTTTGTGTATAACCCCACATCTTTGCAGCTTCAAATTAATAAACTCAAAAGATTCTGTGATTTGTGGGATCTCAAAATTAACGCCACAAAGTCAAAAGTAATGATTTTTGAAAGCGCTCAGCGAAGAAGAGCTCCCAATGAAAAATGGTTTTTAGATCGCGAACCGTTAGAAATAGTCTCTCAATACAAATACTTAGGATTTCTCATAACGTATAACCTTGATCTCCGCCAGCATGTCAAAGAAAAATGTATTGCAGCCAAAACAGCAATAAATCTCATGTGGAGTAAATTCTTTAGCAATAAATATGTCGATGCTACTGCTAAGTTTAGAGTGTTTGATGCAACTATAAGAACTTGCCTTTGTTACGCAAATCAAGTTTTTGGCTATCGAAACATGGATGAATTCGAAGTTGTTCAACGTTTCTTTTTTAAACGCATTTTCAAACTTGCTAGTTCAACTCCTACGTATGCTATCCACGTAGAAACCGGTATAGCACACATATTCCTAGGCAATTTAAAGTCAAATACTGACTATATTGTTAAAGTTATGAATAGATCCGACACAAACCTTCACAAAAAAATAATGCAATACGCATTCCGATGTCATTTGTCGCCTTTTAAAGAATGGTATGAATTGGCTAATCAACATAGCTTTAATCTCAACCTGAATAATACACCTCTATCCGATTGGCAAAAAGTTTTCTATAAATGCATAATAAAGATAGATGACTCTCTTTATTTGCAGTGTTTGCATAGAGCTCAAACTTCTACAACTAGACTCATATACAAAACACAAAACCACACACTCTACAGAAGTAATTATTTTAACGAAAAATTATCTATAAAGCAAATGAGCCTTATTTTTAATGCAAGAACCGAGATGCTAAATTTAAACTATAAGCCACATAGAATAGACCTTGACCCAATATGTAGTTTGTGCAACCGAAATGAAATTGAGGATGTGTACCACTTCTTAGCTGTATGTCCAATGTTACAGGAAATCAGAAGGCTTTACTTTTCACAAAACATTCTAACACTTGAATATACAAAGCAACTCTTAAATGGTAATCTAGATTGGAAACCTCTATGCTCCTATATTAGTCATGCTTTAGGTTACCGTAACAGTTTTATATAGGTACACGGAGAGAATTGAAAAATCACCAATTGCGAAATATTCAGTTGCAATTTTCAAAACATGTTTTTTTGTAAATCACGGCGCTTTGATTCGAAACTGATAGACAAATATGGCAATTTAACTTTCAATACATCTCAAATTACAACAATTCCTAAGTTGAGATTTACAATTAAAAGTTATAATTCAAGCTTGTGAACTTTAAAGTAAATTACAACCTTTTTGTCGCAATTTACTACTTCAAGGGAATAATTCCATTTATACTTTTTACCAATCTGGATTTGCTAAAATTTTTTCGTGATTTACAATCACTAAGTATTAAATTCTAACTCAAGTGTGTCTGACGGCTACGTCGAAGGTCCGGAGTTCGATCCCTGCCTCGAACTAATAATTATCTTTTTTTTTTTTGGTACTGTCTCTTTTGAGGAAATGTAAAATCATCGAAAAATAAATCTGGTTAATATTAAAAGTGGATCTTTGTAAGCCATTCGGATTCAGCGGGAAATGATATTCCATCGGAATATCAGCGCACATACAAGAATTGGCTAAGAATATAAGTAATTAGGCCCTGGCCCCGCTTGTGTCTCCAATAATGCCTTTTTTGTAGTTCTATTATGTACATAGGGAGTACAAGGTTAATTTCAACTACACATTATATACAATTTCTTACCTTTATTTAAATGATCATCACAAAAAATTGTAAATTAGAGGTTAGACGTCCAAAATAAGACGACTACATTGTTCTCGCCAATAAAACATAATCTTAATTCAAAACACCCCTAAAATGTAACTCATATTCAGGTTGCTTCTTATTATTAATTTTGATATCCGACTTGGATACATCACCATGGCCTAGTAGATGTGTGCTAGATTGGTATGCAAAGGGTCTCGAGTTCGATTCCTAGAATCAACCAAGTAAGTAAAAGTTAAATTTTTCAATAAATAATAATAGATGCATTTCAATAAATGTAAAAAGTTGCTTCCTCTCTCTCAAAGCGATATAATGTTACAAATTACAAATTGGGGTTGCAAATTACTACTTTTACCAGTAATTTTTTTCAAAAACTGATTTTTTATTCAAAACAAAAAGATGGAAATCTACGACTCGCTTTTTGCAATTTACAACCGAGTAAATATAAAATTGATACTCATTAGGATCAATTCGTCATTTGCGAATGGTAATGTTTTGCTTCTCTCGATCGAATTATTGACCCAAAAAAGTGATAATTTGCTTTTTTTGAGTGTCAATATCTTCATTTCGTTCAATTTTGGAAATTGCGAACAAGGAGTCGTAATTTACAAAACCCCGAGCTAGGGTGAGAAACTGCATAAGATTTTCGTGATTTGCAGCTCATTTTTCTTGATCTGATCTAAAAATTCTTTCCGTGTATTAATTATATGATAATGTTTTCCCATTTCTCATTTTTTTTTTTTTTACTTATATTTGAATTTTTGAAGATATAATTTAATTTTTGTAATTATTGTAATATTGAATCAAACAAAAATAATAAAAAAACTAGTTTTTAGTTTTTAATATATACAATACATAGTTTCTAACTTTAACTTTTTCACTTAAAATGTAAACTCGAATTAAGTCAATTCAGGCAGACGGCAAAATTTGCCATGCTTTTATTCTTAGCTATTAAAAGATTGTACATTTATCGAGAATAATAAAGAATTTATAATAATAATAATAATAAATACATATTAAATTTGAAGAAAATCCGTCAAGCCGTTTAGGCTGTAGCATGACGTGAATAAGCGCACATCCGCACAGACAGACCGACGGACGGTAAGACGAAAACCGCTGTTTTGGGTTTCTCTATCATCGTAATGTCATGTTTGATTAAAACCTCGATTTTTGTGTTTTTGCAAGTAAAAAAGCAGAATTTTGAAAAGTAGTATTTTGAAACCAGAATTTTGACCCGCTTCCTTCTACTGATAGCAATTTGTTCTATGAGATAGGTCTTTTAAACTTCGTATAGTATCTATAAACATCTTGTAGACAAGATTTAAGTGGGTATTCTATTATTTTGCAATATAACATTACATTACATTACATATCAATCTGCTGTTTTGAAAAGAAAAAGAAAATTTACGCCTTTTTCGTTGATTTTCAGGCGGCATTTGACACGGTGAACAGAGACTCTTTAATATATAAATTATCTACTTTGGGTTTATCGACTAAATTTCTGAATGTGTATAAACTCCTTATAACCGGCATTTCTGCAGCAGTTTGGAATGGAAATTCAATGTCTGACTTTTTTAATACAACTAGTGGTGTTCCTCAAGGATGTGGATTGAGTCCAATTATGTTTTCACTATTTATTGATGATGTATCTAAAGATTTTCCGGGTGGAGTCAAATACGGTGATACGCTTATAAAGATGCTTTTATACGCGGATGACATTGTAATTTTGTGTATAACCCCACATCCTTGCAGCTTCAAATTAATAAACTCAAAAGATTCTGTGATTTGTGGGATCTCAAAATTAACGCCACAAAGTCAAAAGTAATGATTTTTGAAAGCGCTCAGCGAAGAAGAGCTCCCAATGAAAAATGGTTTTTAGATCGCGAACCGTTAGAAATAGTCTCTCAATACAAATACTTAGGATTTCTCATAACGTATAACCTTGATCTCCGCCAGCATGTCAAAGAAAAATGTATTGCAGCCAAAACAGCAATAAATCTCATGTGGAGTAAATTCTTTAGCAATAAATATGTCGATGCTACTGCTAAGTTTAGAGTGTTTGATGCAACTATAAGAACTTGCCTTTGTTACGCAAATCAAGTTTTTGGCTATCGAAACATGGATGAATTCGAAGTTGTTCAACGTTTCTTTTTTAAACGCATTTTCAAACTTGCTAGTGCAACTCCTACGTATGCTATCCACGTAGAAACCGGTATAGCACACATATTCCTAGGCAATTTAAAGTCAAATACTGACTATATTGTTAAAGTTATGAATAGATCCGACACAAACCTTCACAAAAAAATAATGCAATACGCATTCCGTTGTCATTTGTCGCCTTTTAAAGAATGGTATGAATTGGCTAATCAACATAGCTTTAATCTCAACCTGAATAATACACCTCTATCCGATTGGCAAAAAGTTTTCTATAAATGCATAATAAAGATAGATGACTCTCTTTATTTGCAGTGTTTGCATAGAGCTCAAACTTCTACAACTAGACTCATATCCAAAACACAAAACCACACACTCTACAGAAGTAATTATTTTAACGAAAAATTATCTATAAAGCAAATAAGCCTTATTTTTAATGCAAGAACCGAGATGCTAAATTTAAACTATAAGCCACATAGAATAGACCTTGACCCAATATGTAGTTTGTGCAACCGAAATGATATTGAGGATGTGTACCACTTCTTAGCTGTATGTCCAATGTTACAGGAAATCAGAAGGCTTTACTTTTCACAAAACATTCTAACACTTGAATATACAAAGCAACTCTTAAATGGTAATCTAGATTGGAAACCTCTATGCTCCTATATTAGTCATGCTTTAGGTTACCGTAACAGTTTTATATAGGTATTAATTATATGATAATGTTTTCCCATTTCCCATTTTTTTTTTTTTTTTACTTATATTTGAATTTTTGAAGATATAATTTAATTTTTGTAATTATTGTAATATTGAATCAAACAAAAATAATAAAAAAACTAGTTTTTAGTTTTTAATATATACAATACATAGTTTCTAACTTTAACTTTTTCACTTAAAATGTAAACTCGAATTAAGTCAATTCAGGCAGACGGCAAAATTTGCCATGCTTTTATTCTTAGCTATTAAAAGATTGTACATTTATCGAGAATAATAAAGAATTTATAATAATAATAATAATAAATACATATTAAATTTGAAGAAAATCCGTCAAGCCGTTTAGGCTGTAGCATGACGTGAATAAGCGCACATCCGCACAGACAGACCGACGGACGGTAAGACGAAAACCGCTGTTTTGGGTTTCTCTATCATCGTAATGTCATATGTTTGATTAAAACCTCGATTTTTGTGTTTTTGCAAGTAAAAAAGCAGAATTTTGAAAAGCAGAGTTTTGAAAAGTAGTATTTTGAAACCAGAATTTTGACCCGCTTCCTTCTACTGATAGCAATTTGTTCTATGAGATAGGTCTTTTAAACTTCGTATAGTATCTATAAACATCTTGTAGACAAGATTTAAGTGGGTATTCTATTATTTTGCAATATAACATTACATTACATTACATATCAATCTGCTCCGTCGACGAATTGACGAAGTAGACAAACTTACAAGCACTGGCAACTTATGCCATCGGCTTAAGACACTACAAGACAGTAATACGACGAAGAGAGACAGACAGAACCGAAGATAGAAGAACACACAAACATATGCCAACAGCTCGCAGTTATTATAGTTTTGACGGTCTCCCATCTAACTACTTACTAACCACGCGCAACGATGCTTGATTTCGCTGATCTTTCGGGAAGCGATGCCATTGTATTTACGTTTTTATAGTAATTTCATGGAACATTTTATTTTAGTTCTGAACGTCGTAAATAGCGGCGCTAGTTGTATTATCTACTTTACATATATTGTTGTTTTTGCTTCCCATGGAGTTTAGACAAAAACCACTCAAATAACTCTCCAATCAAAGCTTGTGAAAGTCGTCCATAGATGACGCACAAAACGTTCCGTTTCTTGAGAATACTATAGATTTTAAATACAATGGCGATGCTTTATCAGAGCCAAGGTATTCTGCAATAAAAATGCAGGTTCTTATTTTAAACAATAATATTAGATACATTACATTCAAATAAACTTACTTGTGTTTCAGGTATTTGACGGGTGGAAAATCGTTTAAGAAAGGAATCCTCCCTCTTGAGTGGTGGTTTCTTTTGAATTGCTGATGATATTTGTACTGTGGTTCGCAGTTTCATCCATCGTTGGTTCGACTTATTCCTAATTAAAATAAACCGAGAAAATTCTATATAAGTTTATTTTGATAAAAATTTTACGAATTCACACATCCATTTTTTTATGTATTTAATAAATTTTCACAAATATCAATCAAACACACAAAAATAATGAGAACTCTTATATTTTTTTTCTTATTTTTACTAAACGATATGTATGTGAGATAAAAATGTACATCAGTGTTAAATATAAACAATCAAACTAAAGTTTTAAAAAATAGCATCAAACAGAGAACTTTTAAGTTATAATAATAGTTAACATTTATATACATTATAATGAAAAACAGCAATACAAAAAACACGCATGCAGTTTTGATACTTTTTACAAAAGTATATTTAACTATTCTACATACATCATTGAGTCGCTGCCGTTCAAGATGACTTTGAATTTATGATCTGAAAGTTTTTAAGACTTCACAGTATTCAGATGAATGGAAAAGAAAACAGAAAAATGGTAAACCTACGTAAGTTAGAGATATTTGAGTTGTATCTTTTGAACGCCGACTTCATTTCCAATTGTTTTAAAATTCAAGTTTTAAAGTGTTTGCATCTGTATAACAATGTGTATGAAAGAAATATTAATAATTTAACGTTGACGATTTTAATATTTACAATTAATCTTAACATCAATTAACTGTTTGACTGAGGGATAATAATAAACAGCTTAAGTAAGAGAGTTTCGGATTTAGTTTTTAAACATCTCCTGAGTGTGGATCTTAAATCAATTATCCAATTAACTCCGATTAAATGTTTGCTTTGTTCGCTTCGTATTTTGATTCTTGTTGTTATCAAGCTAGTTAACCTCGAATTTCGAAAAATAACATTGACTTTCCAACATTTGTCAAAATTGAACTCGAAAAAATGTAAATCCCCTCGCGCGATTGTTGAAAAGCATTTATAGTGGATGGGGACTCACGACAATAACGTTTACTGTTCAATTTAAGAACAAATTTACAGCCGGGAATTTTTATATATACATAAATATTTATAAATTTTTTTCGAAAACGAAAAAAGTATTGTTCTTGCATGACATTTTGAAGGTCAAATTCCTACCAAGGGAACTGTTTTTTTTAATATTGATATTCTGATAATTCTTAAAGCTCTTATGCTTTTCAATCAAATGATCGTTTCGGTGTCGATGATTTATAATTCAGATTAAAGATTTATAAAATGATAAATTAGTAAGGCCCAGAATAATAGTGAATTGTGTACTTTTTTTTAAATATCGCTTCAGTTTTTCCATTTGTCTCTAACAAAAGATAGCAGCAAGGGTATTATTTTTCTTTACAAAAACTGTTCTCTTGTCTCTATAGTCTCTGCTTGCAATTTAAGCAACAAACCTATAACTTTTGAAATGAGTTATCATAGTGTCTTTCGAAAAGTAATTCATCATCCCAGGTAGGGATATAAAGGGTTTTTTTTAGAGGTATAGAACTTTGAAATGGAATAAAACAAAGATGTTTTTTTTTTTGAAATTGACATGAAATTTACTTTCTTCAAAAGATAATCTTCTGGCAAGTGGTGAATCGTTTCGGGCTTATTGGCGGTAGACTAGTGACTTCACATATCCCCACCACAGAAAATAGTCAAGTGGCGTTAAATTGAACGATCTTGGAGACCAATTCACAGGACCAAAACGCGAAAATATGCACTCACCGAACGTTTCGTTCAAAAAATCAATAATTGTGGCACGAGCTGTGTGTGACATGTTGCGCCGTCTTGTTGAAACTACAGCTCCTGCACATCATGGTTGTTCAATTGATAAACGAAACAATCAGTAATCATGGCTCTATAGCGGTCACCATTGACTGTAACGTTCTAGTCAATATCGTTTTTAAAGATGTACGGAGCAATTATTTCACCAACCCATAAAGCACACCAAACAGTCAGTTTTTTTGTGGATGTAACGGTGTCTCCACATACACTTGAGGATCATCATCACTCCAAATACGGCAGCTTTGTTTATTGACGTATCCATTCAACCAAAAGTGACCTTCATTGCCGAACAAAATTTTCTTGAGAAAATAGCAATCTCATTTCAAGCCCTTTCACTTCAATTCACATGCGTTGTTTAAACGTCAGTCTATTCATATTGAAATGCCAATAAAAATAAATCACATAACAGCTGACAAAATGGCCGCCAGTTAAAATAGTGTTGCCAACTTAAAGTTCTACACCTCTAAAAAAACACCCTTTATATATTTAACGGGATCACGACGTTGTCCACAGTGACAGAATCTAGAAAGTACAAAATCTATTAAAAAAATCTAGAATGTATACAAATCTAGAGATATGGAAATCTAGAATAATCTAGAAAAAAAGTGTTCTAGATTTTTTTAAAGGAATTCTAAATCTAGAATTAATATTAATTCTATATTTTCTCCATTCTAGATTTTTTTTTTCGATTTTTGGTTTTCGATATTAAAGGTTTTCTAGATTTTGGATTTTCTGGATTTTCCTTATCCTAGATTTTTGTTTTCTAGATTTTCTCTTTCTAGATTTTTTTTCTAGATATCGTGGTAAACCCATATTTAACTGGGTGGCCCAAAATAAAAAAAAAACTATTATTTCTACATTTAATTGATGATAATGGGTAATATTATGTTATTTATATTGACTTTGTTAGCAAGATTATGGTTCAGGATCCCGTTTAAAAATTCTTCCGGAAATTTGGGATTGTATCAATCGGAGTTCGTGAATCTATCGGTTCAGTGGTATATACAATTTTGTTATATCATTATTTTTCAAGAAAATTGAAATCTGGTAACTCTGTTAATAATCCTTAGTGCTTATTCAAAAAAAATCGGAAGTTGGTTGAGGAACCCGAGTACCTTCTTCTAACAATGCTCTGCTTGCCTTAATGTACCTATCTTCCATAGAACTGTACATTAACATTGAACACTTTCCTTTCTTCAATTGTGATCACTTATGCATATGAATTAATATAAAGCTTCCAACCTGTGTAGTGTATTAATTTTTTTTTAAGCACCTTTGTGGAGTATTTTGGAAGACGTTGGTCAACAATCAAACGAAAAAAAAGAAAGCAGTTGGTGTTTTAATGCAATAATTGAGCATTAAGTAGTTCGTTTACACCAAACAGCTTCACAAATGCTTACCCTTAACATAAAAACAATTCAAATTGTGGAAAAACCTGAACCTATTCCGATATTATTTCTATTGTTGTTGTGTTAATCCTGCTTAACTGTTACAACTTCAATAAAGATACATAAATAAATAACCGAAGACTTATAGCTACTCATACTCAAGCCTAAATTTGTTAAACTACCTGAAGCTGTCTATAATAACTTTAGTAATAATTCATTTAACTACGAGTATAATAAATAAATAATAATCCAATTCATGTGTGAGTAACTGGGTGTGTGTTATTAAGCATTGAGACTGAGAATAAAAGGTATTATGTGCGTTCAGCGTGGTATTTATCGTAGCAAATGTAGGTAATTTATGTCTCAAAGCCTAAATAACGTACCTGTAGTGCATGTTTCCTGATGCGTAGTTAAAGAAAATCATAAGCAGGACTAAAGGAAATCGTTAAGGATATCAACGCCTGGAATTTTAACATCAAAGGGTCTGGAAAATATAGTAAGAATATTGTGTTGCGTTATTGTTTAAGACTGAAAGAAAAACTTGGTCTTTAAAATACCACCGTTATTATAAATAAAAAAAAATTTATTTCAAATTTAAATTTATCACAGGTGTTGAAAAATAATCTAAAATTAAAAGGAACAAAATCACGAGAGTAACGAAAGAATTTTTAAGCAGATTTTATGATATTCCTCTGATCCTTAGTTATATTGTATTGGTATCATCAGTTTGAATGGTTATGTTGTGTAAGATGGGGTTTAAATTTAGTATCCACATACTTGAATTCGAAAAATATCTAATATTATATTTTAAAATGAATTCTTTAATTACATGTTTGTAGCTATTCTGGTTTAATATTTTTTTGTCGTACAAGAGATAAAGCCAAGTCAATGTGTTACACATTTAAAACAAACACTGGAATAAGATACGATCACAGCGTTTAACGTGTGATGACTGACTGAACCTGAATGAAAAAGAGAGTGGTGCATATAACTCTTTCTTTCTTTAACAAATGGTTCAAAAAACTGGCTTTCAAATCAAAGTATAAATAAAATACCTTAATAATATTTAAGCCATATATTTCTGTTTATTTTTAAATTATGTTGTACAGCTTGTACTAAATTTCTAGAAGAAACAAAGAAACGTAATAGGGGGTATTCATGAACGCTCTCGTAAGGCAAGCTTAATCTTGAAAACGAAACCTCAAAATTTCAGTTCCAAATTTTTTTGTTAAAAGAATTATTTATTAAATAATTTGAATAAGTCAAAATGAAAAAAACGATCAATAAAATAACAACTTGATTTCAAAATTCAAATTTCAGATTTGTGTAAGTTTACGACCCCGCATCCATTTTCCGCAAACCATATCAAACGTAAAATTGTGGAACAGGACGGGGCAGATAAAATTGGAAGCAGATACCATGCAACAAGAGGTGGCGTTGGATATACCTCACACTGAGGAAACCTGACGAAGATGTAGCGAAACAATCGGTCCACAGGCTAATAGACTTGGCGTTAAAATACCAAAAACAAATTAAGGCCCAATCATAAGACGCGAAAGAAAAAGTAAGCAAGTGACAAAACCGAACGAAAAGTTTCCTTCCGATTTGAAAAGTATATCAGTTGCCCATAATAGCCTTTAAAAATAAGAAGAAAGAAAGAAGAAGAATACCCTTTAGAAAAAAAGGAATGTCAGATTTTCGTACGTACTGTACGACTCAAAGCGTACATTACGTACGAAAACGCAAGTGAACGAAACTTGCCGAAAGTGAACAAAAAGTCATTCCGGGTTGGGTATACAAATCACATGTATTTCTACTGTTCCGTAAGTCAACGTGCGTACCATTCTTCAATTATGGTTAGCCTTTTAAAGGTCATCTGAAGTAAAGGAATCACAGTTTCAAATAATTCATTCAAGGCAACAGGTATGGCCAGTTGTTTTGAATAGTCACATAGTGGGATTATCTTGTTGCTGCCCTATGCCCCACTAGCAGGTGAAGCACTGCAGTACTTGCAGTCAGGCCAGGCATTTATGTGCTTTTTCTAGGTTATTAAAGATTTGCACACATTCTAGATTTTGGCATTCCAGAATAAAATCAATGTTTTTACTTTAGATTATTTGCGTTCAAGATGTTGTGGCTTCTGTCTTCATGATGTTAATTTTTTGGTATTTTTATTTTGCAGAAATAAAATAGAAAATTAAAAAAAAAAACAGTTAGTTCTAAGAAAAAAACAACAAATTTAAAATGATAAACATTTAAATATGTCAATTTGATGAACATTGAATAGGCTCCGATCTCCGTCTTTAAATTAACTTTCTATCTTTTACGGCAGCTCTGTGAATCGAACGCCTGAGAATATCCATCTACCCTAATACTTTATTACTTGTGCCAGGTAACATATTTAAACAAACAAAATTTAAACCAACGGAAAAAAACATAAAACTAAAGTGCTTGCATTACTTTTCATATTCTTTACATTAGAATTCGTGTGTTGAAATATTTGACGGTATCAATATAAACTAGGAGATTCAAGTTTAATTTTTTCTTGTAAAAAGGGCATAGTGTATTTTGTTTTCATTGAAAACTTTTTTTTCGTCTAAGCAATCTAATTGGCTTGAGCTTTTCTAACAAAGTTTCAAAACCTTCCTATATTTTTAATGAGTACATTGTATATAAAATCTATAGTACTCTGAAGATGGCGTTTAACTGTGCCGCCATCTAGTGCCTCATCACTTCGTTTCAAATAGCTTTATACAATACAATCTGAAGATGGCAGTGGCGGCGGCGGCGCCTAGTACCCCCTGGTTGCAACAGTAATTAATTCATATTCATAGTACTATAGATTGTATAGCAAAGCTAAGTAATATTTTTTGTTGAATATTTCATATGTGTAAAGTAATGGAACGAAAATTAACTATATGTTGAAAAATCTTTTTTCTTGCATATAAATTGTGCCAGTTTTTTTTATTATTATTCAATTATATCTACATCATCTAGAAAAATTCATTTATCAGCGTCAAAGGCAATTTAACAATAAAGAGCGCGCTCATGCTTTTTAGCGGTTTTTTTTTTTTTTTTTTTGCGAAATTCTATTTAAAGGTTACTTACCAATCATCTGCATCTGCATTGCCATCTGCCACTTGTGATTTCCTGGATATATCCAAACAAAAATAAAATTAGCTAACCTCATTTCATATTGCAAATATTATATACGCTATTGGCTATTGTTGTTTTGTTTCATCGACATTAACGAGTAATGTAAAGTTTTTTTTTTTTAATTTGTGAGTTAATTTTTTCATCAAAAAATTGTATATGCAATACGTTTGTCTGACGTTGGATCTAAATTAGTGCAAAAATCTTTTCTTTTTTCGAATAGTATTTCGTATGCATTTTTGATGGTATATATATTTTACAAATATACATACAACATACAAATATGTATACAACACATACTGCTAGAAAATGAACTATTTGCCTTTTGGAAAATAATATTAATCCAACAGATAGATGCATTTATATCTTTGTTTGGATATCAAAGATCAAACACTATTTGTGTTTCCAATTAAAATCTATTCTCTGAAATCGAAAATTGCTTTTATTGTAATTTATTCTGCATATTCAATAATCTAATTATATACATATCTATTGACTGAAGCAAATTCAAATACCATTTGACACTGACAAGCTGTTTATTTATTTCAAGTAGGTATCCGTAAACAATATCTGTGAGGTTTAGGTTTTTGGTTGGTGTTGATTTGATTTAGAAATCGTGCCTGGGTAATCTTCAAATTTTGCTGTCATGGAACATGGATTGAATTTGTTCGAATAATATACGACAGAAAGTGTTCTTGTTTTGTTTATTTGAACGTTTTGTTCAGTTTTAAAGAAAGACTTTTTTTTTGTAATTATTTACAATTATTCGACTTCACCATTTTTTAAGAAATAGCTTTTTAAAGGAATTTAGAAAATGATACTAACTCGGAGTTCAAATTTCGTTTTTAAAATTATGTTCGTGACGTCACTTGACATTGTTATTTGTAATTTTTTTATCATGGACTTTACGTTTTAATATGGCGGGAAAATAATATGGAGTTATTAGTTTTCCATTTAAAGAAAAAATATCGAAGAATTAAAATCGTCATATAGACAGTATTAAGCATATATCAAACTTTTGTATGGACTTTGTTTTTTATGTTATAAATAGCACTCAAGGGTTGTGACTACCCTCAATAAATTTTTTAACAGAGTGTGACCCATTAAAAAATTGATTAAGATGTAAAAGGAGATGATAGTCAGTGTTGTTTTAAAATATCACATTTTTAGAGATGAGTAAACCATTCTACACCCCTGTACTGCGCCTCAAAAAGGAATCTCTACTGAAACCGTAGATATCAAAGGTTCGAAATAGAAACAGACGAAAACTAGGCTCCTTAATACAAAATACACTGTAGACAAAAAATACTCATAAAATTCTCCTAATTGCTTTTGAAAGAGAAACCGAAATACTTCTACTTTCTCTAAAACGATGTAAATATTGGTTTCACTTTTCGGTAAGATAAACCATCGTATCTACAGTGGACATATTAATATAGGAATACCGTACGTCCGTTCAGAAGGACATACATAGTTTTTGATCTGTTGGTTTATTGGAGTTTCCATTAACTTGAAAAGAAGGCACGTAAGTGTAATTGATCAGTAAAGGAGATACCCATTTTTTTGGTGCGGGCTATCTTTTGCATAGCCCGCACCAAAAAAATGGTTCCTTTCATCAAAAGAAGATATACATATCGAGCGGGATTGATAGAAAAGCTTACGAAGTCGTATTGCTAGCGTAAAAAAGAACCTCTGCAGATTTGTGTATAGATCGAGGGCTTGAGTAGGTACTCTTGCAACAAACAAATGCATATTAGTCCAATAAAACTATGCTACAACCACAAGTATTAGAGGATTCACAATAGTCTTTGGTTGTGTCGAATAGGAGCAGCAAATTAATTGTGATGCAAATAAATCATCTTTTGTTTGGGAAATTAACACCGGAGTGTTATTGGAAACAATTATTTAAACTTAGGAAGAAATTGAACTTATTGTTCGTCAAACACCAGCATTGCAGGTGCTTCTTACTAGTTAAAATTATTCAAGTTCATTTGAGTTGGACAATTACTGCCAGAAACTGGCTCCTCTCATCATATCATAATTATATTAAAAATGTGAAAGTTAATTTGTTTGTTCGTAAGGTTTTCACGACTAAAACCACTTAACCGATTTTTAAAATTCTTTCCGTAATAGATAATCTGCGAGTAACATAGGCTATATACCTACTTTGTTTTAATCTCAATTAAAGATCCCTACGAAAATTACAAACAATGTATAAAAAGGTATCAACAAATTTCTTTTAAAAGTCATTATTTAAAGTGCGCTGGAATTTTGTTAAATGTATTTCACGCGAGCGAAGCCGCGGGTAAAAGCTAGTATTTATATAAATTGTATTAGACTAGAGTCAACCGATGAATAGTTTTCCTTTTTAATACCTTTGGACCTGTTAAACACTGAAGTTTAATGGCTTCATGATATCTGAGATGAAAGCGTGCAATGAAAAATGATGAACACACAGGAGAATTCATTGCCTTTTTATACGTGACAGGAAAAAAGGTGAACAGCCTTGAAGAAAATGTGGAAAACGCTAGAAGAGGAGATACCAGAAATTTGTACCGAACACCCAAAGAAATTGTACTTAGTTGCAAATAATTTTTACAAGTTTGCAGATCATCAACGTATATGAAAGGACTACTATCAAACAGTGGACCAACACGGATCCCTGTTTTAACGCCATACGATGATCTTCCGAGGTATTGACACCGATCCTTCAAAGATCCAAATTACTATATTGACTATATTTGAAGACTTTAATTGGACTTGATGGTGTTGTTGTGGTATTCTTTAAAAAATATGGTACCAAAAAACCATTTATAATATAAAAAAAAAATTGTTTCACTACAGTTTTGGGAAGGGTCAAAGCCCAAAGCCTAGTGGCTGTCCAGTGTTTGAGATCCTAGACATTCCGACAAATACAATATCATGTCTACTTCCGTTTTTAGACAAACTTTGGGTAAATAAAACTTATCCCGTGTTGCCGGAAAAGCTGCCATTAAAAATATTATTTCTGTTTGAACATAGGCAACAATTGAGCTTTTGTTGTAGTCGATTGTGTTGACCATTTAAATTGAGTTTTTATCTATGCTTTCCCTACCTGTAAAGAAATCATTTTTGGCGAAATGACTCTCCAAAAGAAATTGTTAGACATTACCAAATTATTTTGAAGTCCAACATTGAATATTTTTTCCTTTTTTTATAATACATATTCGAATAAATATTGGAAACATTACCTGATAGTGGCAGAGATCTGGATGTCGAAACCAGAATACTTACATTAGCTTTGTTCGGGTACCAAATCAAACAGTTTGCATTCGATTTTATATATGTACGTTTACATTAACACAAAAAGCGTTCGTGAACTGAGAGATGAACGAAAGAAAATAACAGCTGTTTAATTCTTTCGTTCATTTATTTTCAAGTTTTGACCTCCTGGAATTTCATCTTTTAAAAACTTGAACTCTGTCAAAAGCGAATGAAGCAAACTTTTGTTGCTGCAGATGACCCTTACCGCAAGGAGCTAACCAATCAAAAAATTCGATTTTGAAGTTTCTCAAGAATTTACAAAAGAAGTGTTCGCCTACTTTTCTGTAAATGAGAGAGATTTTTCTGTCATTTGAAAAATTTCGACAGTTCTCATTTTTTGGCACAAAAAGAACCCGAACAAAGCTATTGTCTCTATGTCCATAAGCACAGAGTAAACATTCTTCGAATTTAATATTATTTTCTTTAAACGCTAACAGTAAACTGTAATACTGGGCAGTACTTTTAAAAGAACGATGATTTTCCGAAATAAGAAGAAAAAACCACACACAATATCATGAGGGTCAAAAGTGTTAACAGAAGCTGCAGACTGTGAAGCATGAAGAACATTTTGCATTTTGGCCCAACTAGGATTTGAGAGGGCATGATGCTAACGATTATGATGATTACTTGTAATGATAATAATCATGACATTTATCCTGCCTAACAACAGTTTCAACACTGCACTACTTAATATCCTGAAAATCACTATTGATGTCAGCACACATGGGATCAAACTGCTAACAAAAGATACAAGTTCTTAATGAATGTTAATAATAATAATTAATAAATAAAAGAAGAATATACAGATTATGTATGTAGATTTCACTAAGAAGAAAGAAAGAACTAACACTTATATTATAAAGATTTTCATGCGACTTATTACCTTAGGAATGAACGTATGTTTCAATGCATTCTTTTTACGCTTGGAAGTAGGAAGTAGGTAGATACAGTTTAAATTACGTTTTATTAAGTCTAAAAAGATTATATTGAATTACTGCCTAGCAAAACACCAAGAGCTGATATACGAGTATATTACGTTTACATAATTCAAAATGCAAAAATTTGCTAAACTGTTGTGGATGAATTAATGGTTTATTATTTGTATAAAAATTAAGCAAAATTATTATTAGTACGAGTATATCAAGAAAACAACACAGTTAAAAGATGTTTTACAAAAATATGTATTCCGAAACCCATTTAAGAAAATAATTGTGTTATTATTATTTTTAAGAGCGGTCAGTAGAAGAGTTAGTTATTTCATTTAAAAACAAAAAAAACATCAACTCGTATCACACACTGAATTTAGTTTAAGTTAGTTGACAATAAAAAAAATAATTAATTAAAAATAATAATGCTACACGTTGCAATATTAAACACAGAAATAGATTAATATTTGGGCACCGTTCCTTTTAATTCTTCTTAAAGAGCAATAGTATAGCATTACGGCCCTTAGGTTTCGCCAACCCTGTACACCCTTGGTGTAGGATGAGGTACTAGGACGATGAGAACTAGATGGTTTCTCGTTCTCAGTGGCAGCGCTGTTGTTCGAGTTTGAATTATTATTGATGTTGGATTCTGAGTAATAGTGTTGGGACTGGGGCTCTTGGTTAAGCCTGTCTCTTTCTGTGGAGTCAGGCCTTGAGTTTCGGATAGCATTTATTTTTTGAGCATCTGTGTGTCGTTTAACTACTGAATTGTAATTGACTGTGTCGTTAGCTTGAGAACATGTGGATGATGAGGGTGAACCTAGTGTCTTTACCGGTGGCTGACGGTGATTTGACTTACGCAATTTTCTTTTCCTAAATACAATTATCAGGTATATAGTAATATATTCATATATTATAAAATAACAAAAAGGGATACAAATTTTGGATATACAAAAATATTACAAAAATATGTCTAGGGATTTACTTATATGTAAATAAAAATATTGAACAATTTTATGAGTTATGCATATAAACTTATATACAGAAAAGGATTTGTCAATTATTTTTTCTATTAATCCCTTTTAATGATTATTTTTAAATATTTACAATTATTATAATTTTTATACAATTTTTTGTTATTTTTTAACTCACCTTTGACATGGACTTTTATTATCAGATGAAATAAGAGTATTGCTACTGTCGTTATCTTCTTTGGGGGGTGAACTTTCGGCTGTATTTAGCTCGTTAGGAGAGCCGACTGTAAAAGTTGAACTGACATTGTCTTCGATAGCGCTGTCATCTCTATTTGAATCACACTGTGGAGTCTTCATCTGAAAATTTTATTAAAAATTATTAGCTATTATGATAATTATTAAAAATTATGTTCAAGACGAGATTGACCACACAAAACCAATATTGCCTCTTCAAAAATAACCAAAACTTGTGAAAAGAACAAACAAATCTATAGGGTTCGGAGATAAACAAATAAAACAATGAAGTAGAGAACCATGCAAAAGAGTTCATATAGTAAGAAAACATATTTTGGATCATAATTGTATCGAATGGCATGACTCTCTTGTGACTTTGTTTTTATTTTATATTTATATAATTTCTTATTACAAATTGTATGGGTTTGGCAACTCTGTGGTAAAAATTGCATTCTCTGTTTCATTTTGTATCCTTATTTCTTTTTATAAGTACTAAGTATGTATATTTTTTGGGAAAAGCTGTTCTAAAAGTTAGTTATGGTTTATAAGCGATATAGTAGAGATCGGAGCAATTTGCAAAGCGCCATTCTTTTTCTAATAAAATGTGATAGAAGTGGGTTATTCTAATATTTTCCCATTATTTAAAGTGTGTTTTATTTGTAATGTGAATCATATGGCTTTTTTATTTGCGATTATGAGTACTATAAGGAAAGTTATAGATTCGTGAATGCTTTTTGCGTTCGATTAAAAATTGATACGAGCATTGATCATAGAAAGAAAATTTTATTTTCCATTTCACAATTTTGAACCAAACTGGGTTAAAGATATATTGGTGCCGTGAAATAACGCCGAATGCAATAACGCCGTATTTCAAAATTCGGCTTTATTGCACTTTACGAAAGTGAAATAAAGCCGAATTTTGACGTTCGGCCTTATTTCACTTTCTAAATATTATTTTTATGACTTTTCATGTGTCTATCATATTCTCTAAATAAGGTACCATCCTGAGAGCTTTGGAATCATTAAACAAATGTTTAAGTACCCTTTGTATTTTTTTTTTGTACAGGACCAATTTCCACTTAAAAATAAAACAAAGCAAATATGTTCTTCCCAAAAGTTCGTTTTAATGAAAAAAAATAATTTTTAATAATTCTTTTTTGTTGAGAAATACATACTTAATAAACATAACAAATTTACATTTCGATATTTAAAATTTTATTTATTAAGTTTACGAAATGCATTCTTCATTATATTTTTAAAACCTAGTGCTGTTAAGAGAAGTCTTTTGAAGTAAAAGTTTCAGTATTTATTGAACTTAAAATGTATATGTAAATACCTAGGTTCTATATCTATATCAAGCTAAATAAAATGTCAAACTTTTATTCGAAACCGTTGATATAAGTGCAACATATAAAAACCAAGCTTTGCAGAATTTGAGAGAAAAATTTTTCAGATCCAAGTTTTTTGAGAAATTCATCAAATAAAAATAAAAAATCGCACGAAAATCGGTGTGCGCACCAGCCCACAGACAGCACACATTTCCTCGCACCGACACATGCGCGCGCACAAGTGTGGTGTCTGTGGGCCGCTTAGAAAGGAGACAACGACCTTTTCAAATCCATGCAGCGTCTCCCACTTGCCACCCTATACATTCATACCAATTAAATCCGTAAAAATATCAGCCGTTTAAAAATAACCTCACATTCGCATTTATTTCAGTTATAATCCGTGCTTATTCGATAATTTTGTTGAATTTTAAATATGTTATGTAGGTATTGTATTTTCAAATAAAGTTATTTTAGTACATCGTTTTAGAAAAATTAATTTTCAAACTCAAAACTTTGAAAAACAAAAATTTCAAACAATTTTTTTTCAAAATTATACGTAATTAAATATTAATTTTTTTTTCAAAATGCTCTTATGCTCTTATTAGTTTTTAGTAAAACACTGAAAACCGTATGGCTCTAGGACTTTTTGTTGCTAAGCTATTTAAAAATAACCGAACCTACTACTTCACAATAACAAGAAAATCTAGCCTAACAATCATCACACGGATTGCACAGGTGATCATTTTAAGATCGGTTATTTTTGAATAGCTTAGCAACAAAGAGTTCTAGAGCCATACGGTTTTCAGTGTTTTACTAAAAACTAATAAGAGCATACAATTTTGAAAAAAAATTAATATTTAATTACGTATAATTTTGAAAAAAAAATTTTTGAAATTTTTGTTTTTCAAAGTTTTGAGTTTGAAAATTAATTTTTCTAAAACGATGTACTAGAATAACTTTATTTGATAATACAATTAAAGAAAAGATTTTTGGCTTTACAAAAACGTATATTATGGCATTATAGGAGGTGCGGTTATTTTTAAATATTTTGTTTTCGAATATAAGTCATTTTTCCAGAAAATTGCCCCTCCCGTTTAAACGGAGGGGAATAGCCCCCCCTCTCTTAGGATTTTTTTCTTGTTTTAACACATCCTATTCGTTCTGTTACAAAAGTACCCAAATAAGTTAATTTTTGAAATTTTGTCATACTTTGTGTCGAATTTACCCCATGTTCGTCACACCAAAATGCTGCCAGACAAACTTTTTTTTGTCTAACTAATCAAAAGCTTTCTATTGAAATGAGTTACAACATTATATATGTGACTTGACTTAACTCATTTTTGTCACACTTTTGTGTCGAATTTACCCCATGTTCGTCACACCAAAAAACTGCCAGACAGACTTTTTCTTGTATAACTCCCCTAACGCTTTCTATTGATATGCCTTACAACATTATATAAATGACTTGATTCATTATGTCATTGGCTCTCGGTCTATAACACGCTCTTCAAGAAATAATTTAAAAATATTTTTAAATATTGTAACGATTTCATTGTTACAGATATTCAAGGTGAAAATGAAATTGATAACCAAATTAACAACGCTAATTCCACAAATGAAGATGAAGATTGAAACAAAATTTAATGTTTTATTTTATTTTATAATTTTTTTCTGAATATACCTATATATATTAAAATTTAAGAAAATTAGTTTTAAGTTTGCATTTTTTTCGTGCATTTCATTTTTTTCAACTTTTTTTTCTTAACCGTCAGATTAAGAAAATTCCTTCAAATAATCGGCAGATTTAGGTCAGCACGACTAGGACATCAAGCAGAGTCACCTGTATAATAATCTAACGCACTCGAGTATTTCAAAATGGCGATGTTTTATTGCATTTTCAAGAAGCCGCCACAAGCTTGTGTCATGTCCGAATCGTCAGTCTTTGGAATGGAAGCTTCCTTAGGGTCCACTTAACACCCCCTCTGAAAATTGGACGCGCTCGAATAAATGTTTTTTTTTTATATTTTCTACCCTACCCGTACAGCCAACCCGACCATGCAAAGCGGCAGATTAAAATACCTTCGATATCTGACACGCTCGAGTATTTCCATATCACAGTTTTTTTTTACATTTTTGAAAGCCTGTAGACACTCCCATCACCGGTGAACGGGGTATATCAATCTAATCTTCAAAATCTAATAGGTATCTACGACGGCGACGCTCGAGTAAATCCCCATTTAGCATCGTGGGCTCCCCTACTATAACTTGGAGTGATTCTTGCGTTCCGTTCACTAAAACAGAAACTGATTTGGAGAGCATAACAATGAAGTATGCTCGTTGCCAGCAAATTCAGCTTTACAAAAAGTTGACAACGCGCACAGTCAGTGACTTATAAGTCACTTGAAATGATTGAATATTAGAAATCCTTTTTAATTGAGGGAAACCCGGAGCAAGTTTGAAAAATTGGCAGTTCCCCCCCCCTCACCCCTCTTCTTTTTCCATAGGGTCTTCGAGGTCAAAAACTTATCAAAATGTTTATTAACTATACCTGAACAAAATCACCAAGTTCCATTAACTTCCGACCATTTTCCTCCTAAGCACACTTGTTCTCACCTGTCGGCTGGACTATTTATATGTTTCCAGAAAAAAAGAAGTTCGCGTGTAGTATGTACTTCTTACGGCAAGTACTTAATTATATTAAGAGAAATATTTTTAGATCTCAATAAGTCACATTAAAGAATAGAAGAAATTTTGAATCATCTTATTTTTAGCTGTCGATTGTGAAATAATCCGCCAATTTCCTGCGCCTCTTTACCCATCATTTAAGAACTGTACGCTTAATAATTACGTTGTTAAATCATTGTTATACATATTTCAAAAATAAACAACACTAATTTGTATAAGGTGATGGCAGCAGCTGTTACTACGTACCTCAAGAATAACGAGTATCCTCCTACATTGAAACTCAAACGCTTCAATTTATCCCACACAAACACACTATGGTTTAGGCAAAAAAGTATTTTATTATTTATTTAGCCGCTACATACTTACAACGACTTGTTATCCCTTGTGACTTATTTCATTTTAATATTTCAAAAATGCTTAAAGTGTAGGTACACGTTTAATTTAATTTCACCTTCGCATTCGCACTCACTTTTCAGCTCTGAGACTGAGATGGAAATGACAGTTTTTATAACAATTAATGGTATTAAACTTATAAGCACTTTGGGGAATTTTTTGATTGTAACCTAACAAAGTTAAAATCACACAGACAAGTTTCTTAAACGAAACACCTGAACTGTTTGACTTTAAGTAGAGTTCAAAAGTCAAATGTTATTATCCTATGGATAAAGTTTTACCTGCGCTCTGCCAAAAATAGCAAAAAAAAAAAAAAAAAAAAAAAAAAAACAAAAAATAACAAAATAAAAAATAAACCAAAAGACCAAAGTCCTGAGTTAATCTGAAAAGATACATATTTATACATCCCCATGGGTCTGTCTCGATTACAGGGAATTAAGTTATAAAACATCCCATAAAGTACCAACTACACGATGGTAAGTAATGCAAATAAAATAAATTAGTAAATCAACTTGCCTAACACAAACAAATTAATTTATACACTCGATAGGATAGAACATGCACATAAAATCGAAAGTATCTATTGGATTTGGATACTCTTACCGTAAAAAAGTTATTTGGTGTAGATGTCGATGCTGCTGATGTACTGCCGTAGTTGTGTTGCGAATGATAGCTGTTGGATAGAATTTTCTTATGTGCGGATGCATGTGCGCGATACGCGCTAACACTAAGTTTCATTGTTGAAATGATTTGGATTTGTATTCGAAGTCATCCAATTCCTAGATTTTTACTTTGTTTTCTTTTTTGCTTGTTTTTTTTATGTCAGTTCATCGGAATATAAAAATGGTCTCTCAATGTAAACAATAAAATTCCTTCCGGTTGCAAACTGGAAAGATACAGTGAAAATCAATATAATACAAAGTATTTAAAGAATTGTTCATGTGGTTTTCTTAATTGTGTATTAAATTTGTCCATGTTTAGGCTATCTATTGGTTGCTGTTATATAAAAATGCTTTCTGTAGGATACAATTAGGGATAACATGGTCGCAGCTGCTCCATAAGGTGCCTAAGATGTATGTTGAACACATTATTTGATCGATTGTAACAATAAAGTTTCCTATTTTTCTTATGAGTGGAAACATTTTCTTTATTTATGTCTTTAGGGTGTATCTGTTGTTTATATTTGTTTGAATTCAAGGAGAATGGATATTTTTTTTTCTTAGAATTTTGCCATTCCTGCAATATTGGAAATGACTACCCTTTTGAAATTTAGTAAGCACCACATAGCGAGCGTTAGGAAAAGTGGGAAGGAATGAAAGAAAAAGGTACTGGAAAATTAGATTTAAATTTCTGAATATCAGAATAAGAGAGCAAAATTTATATTTGTTCATCATTCGGATTGTGCGACTTAAGAACAAATATCTGCATTCATTGTTCAACAATACGTCCGACGTTAAGCTCAAGGGCAAACTGATAAGCAACTATCTATCTCAACAGAGCATTGTAAATACAAATATATTGCAAGTGCTTGTATGTTTGAGTTATGTTCTTATCTCCCAACATTTTTCGACCACCAGTACATTTATATAAATGGAAGTTATACCCAAGCTTTGGATAAATATAAACATGTTTTATTACAAAAGTGGAAACGCTATAAATTCAGAACGGCTTTACCGATTTCATTTATCTTTTTTCATGTTTTCTAATACTTTGTAGAAGGTTCTTACTTTTAAAAAAAATTAAGAAAATTGCGCAGAATCTTAAAAAATTCAGAAAAAAACCCACTTAGCAAAACTGAAAAATCATTCATTTAAAATATTAATCTGTCGGAATTTTAAATATCAGTTTTTTGTTTTGAAGTCAAAAAATCGTCCAATTCACAACAGAGTATGTTTGTCGATTTCGTTTTATTGTTTAGTATTTTAAATTTGTAAACGCTACGCAAATACATTGGAAGGAAAGATATTGCACTGATATGAATGAAAAGCAGATTAACTCAATTCTCAAATACAGTAACTTACCCATCTAGGCCTCTCTAACGCATCCCACCTACCCACTCAACACACTTACCTCAAAGATTAAATTCCTTCCGGTTCCGTTTCCTAATCCTACCACAACCTGTAATGTGAGATCCTGCTTCCCATATCCTATCATAGGTACTTACCAATCCCAACCATTTTTCCAAATGTCGTTTCAATTGAGTTCGCATATGTCAAATTTGAATATCGACAGCGACTACGCCGTTTCCCGTCTGTCATTTTTATTCCTACTTCGTGCACATCCCGAATTCAAATTCAAATCCCGCTATCAAATAAAGCTGTCAGCAATGAAAGTTAGGACCATATGACAAAATGCGTTTTACTGATGGCTATAACCGAAGCCTTAGGCCGTTAGGCATCGGTTAAAGCGATCAGTAATATGTTATGAATATACAACAGCAATCCTGGAAAAGTGAATATGATGATGGTGGCAATCACAAATATCTTAGATCGAAGACTATTTCACTAAATGCTAATACGAAAGCTGTTAGGAACGCTGCTGTTAAACAGGAATGCAGGAAACTTGACCCTTAACATGTCGCGTTGTGGTCACATGAATGTTTTAGTTCATTATCGGTTGGATCGGACGAATGAAACTTTAGCTAAAGATTATCATCTTATAACTATTACTGCCTCTAACTCTAAAACTATAAGAGAAAAGTCTCGCAAATGTATCTTATCGGTATTTAATCTTATCAGCTATATTATTTGCGTTAAGACTAAAGCCAGCTTGTCATAAACATTCATATTGGCAAGAACACGACCGAAATTGATAAGTTGACTTGCACTCCCAACTATTTATGTGTGTGAGTTAATGCTCTGCTGGATGAGAAGGACCTTAAATTTTCCGCCAGATCCAAAGGGCTGATAGAAATGCGCTTTTTTCTCGACAAGTTTCACTCTTGAAGGATATTTCCCTTCATTACAAGAGGAATCAAGCAATTATCACCTGAAAAATAAAATGCAAATATGCACACATGCACAGGTTCTATACTCATAGCCATTTGACTTCAAGCAACTAAACGTACGAATGGGAAGCACTTTGTCATCTCAATAATCACCAACAAAGCTCAAACATAATCGGTGGCCATCGGTATTAAATTTAAGAAAAACACGCTTTTCTCGTGGCCATAGTTTTACTCTAGAATTGAAATATGTATATATTAATTCACTAATTCAAAAATCCTAAAATATTTCATCATATTCCGTAATACCTACGTCTGTTTATTTTAAGGGGCTACAAGGAACGCTAAATGCTTTAAATATTTCAATAAAACTTTTCCTCGAACATTTTAAATGCCACAATAGAATTAAAGACATTATCGGTCAACTTATGTTAAGAAGTTATCGCCAAACTTTCATAGAGTATTAAGTCGTTAGTATAAATAAATTAAGGAAGATATCCTACTTAAAATAATAACCATAGTTAACCCACATTATATCCGAGAGCCTTTCTAGTAGGTATATTAAATGGTGTAAACTTCCATTGACTCCATGTTGAACATGAACATTTTACAACTCTCTAGAGATCATTCTCAAATCTGCCCCTCCACTTGTGCTCCTATATATACTTGAAAAATCCAAAGCCATCACATCTTCAACATGGCAGCATGCAGGCTTCAAGAACCAAGAAGTTTGTGTATAGACCCTCCATAAAAATTTCATCGAGGTGATTTTGTTCACATCGTTGTCTGTTTTCATATCGCACACGCATCTAACTCATTCCATTTGAGTACCCTTTCTAAATTCAAGAGGGTTATGTTTTCCCTGTTTTCCCTGGAGCCTTGTGAGGTGTATGATGGTGTACTTTTCAATGGCCATTAACTTAAACTAACAAGGGCAGTCATTTAAAGTGCTTTTTGAAATAACTGGAGGAATAAGTGACTTTCCCACGGGCAACTAAATATTTGTTTGCTTTCACAATTAGCGTTTATTGCCCGAAGCCTTACATCTTTGTATCTAAATCTAGCACCTTAAAAAACAAAAAACAAAAAATAAAAACAAAGCAAATGGAAGTACGTTTTGGCAGCAAGGTCAAAGGTGATGTTGATTTATTACACTGTCTTTCTAAAAGTGTGTAGGAAGTACCTGCTTTATAGCTTGGAAAGACATTTACATTTATTTAAGTGTAAGGAGAATCCTCAAATCAAATCCTATAGCTAAAAAATTTGTGCGAGAGTTAATGACTTTATTATGAAATTATTTGATAGCTTTTAGAGATTTGAAGCTGAGATGTATCTATCTGTTTTTAGTTGAAAATTAATGTCAGTGTTTTGATTTTGAATTATTGTACATGAACAAAGTATGAAGCATGTCCAGTCCATGTAATAAATATATGAAACCGTGTAGAAATGGCGGTTGAGAACTCAGCCCAGTTAATGCTGAAGTGCGTCCTTTTTTGTTATGGATCTATAACTCACCTGGCTTGTAGTAGATAATAACATGGGGTGTGTAATGATGAGTCGTATGTTCGTTCCCACGGTCAGTATCTTTCCTTTTATTGTTTTAATATACGGTTGTCAATTTAATAGACTGAGGCAATCAATCCATAAACGATATGGCCAACTAGGCGGCTAGTTGGTTGCTCATGGGTAAATTAGCACCACCAGTTGAATTCAATTCATGTGGTGCTTACAGGCTAATATGTGACACGTTCCCTAGGTATTGAAGTTATTTCAGTTATTGAAGTTATATTCAGTATTTTACGCAATTAAACGAGACTGTGTATAGCATAGCTAGCTTGAACATTTCATCATTGTACTTTCTTCTGTTCAATTAATCGGATTGGGTACGATTTGCTAATTTTTAAAATGTCGATTTAAATAAATCGATCGTCATAATGTCAACATTTGAAAAGTCGATTGGTAAAAATACTGGTGGACATTAGTAAAGTGAATGATGTTCACATGCGTTGGAAATATATTGTTTTTCACATACAAACCTGCAAAAAATACGTTTCAAGCAAAAAAAAAAAAAGAATCATAAAATTCGGTGTTGTAAAACTCGAGATATAAACGGACAAACTTATATTATCAAACTCATACAAACATAAGTATTTATGATTCTGAAAGTTTTAAGGTTCATTCGGTTCACTTTTAAATCATGTCACCTTGCCTTAATTATTATAGTAAAAATAGTTGAGTTATGTCAATTTTAATGTACTCTTAGTGTTTTGGTTACATTTGAATAGTTCGGGTGACACAAAATGGCATTTAGGAGACTAATAACTCTGTTTTTTGTTTAGTTCAGGTTCCTTTTTTGTCTTTCAAATAATAATCAACGCTGAAGTTTGTTTGGTATGCAGTTATGCAGATAATTTCGTTTGTGCCTTTACCAAACTATTATTCACTGTTCCAAAGAGAGTGTAACTGGAATCCGTCATTTTTCTAGAAATTTTGTTGGATGACGCCATCTTACTGTCTTCTTGATTGACCGGGCCAACGTTTAGTAGAGAAATTTGAAAATGAAACAGAATTGCCCGGCATTTATTTTTATTAGTTGATTTCGCCGTTTTATTATATGTATGTTAAAGTATTTTCCAAACTCTCAGAATGTTCAACGAAGCCATCTTTTCCACTTTTTTTCTGGCCAGAGACCTCACACGAGTAGTATAGGTACTGATAGGATTCGTTCTAAGCTTTGTTGACAAACCAGCGGAGCTCTTCTATGAACGAGCAGTTGCTTTCAGCCTTAGTGAATTTCTGCATATGATCGCAAAGTCTTTAAACAGCAAGGATTGGCAAAATGTCATGGTAGTCTCCTGTAATAGTGACTATTGGACATCAAATTGTTATCCACCCAAAACTCTGTTAGTATTCCTATCAATTGCAATGTGATCGATTAGTTGACGTGGTAATCGCAAACTCTTCTATTTCATTTCATAGTAGGGTGTGGTAATCTAGAGCTTGCTAAGATCGGCTTGATTTGGTGCCGGTAGTATCCATATTTTTGGTATCTAATAACACTCTGCTTCCTTTTTATAATGTAAATGACTATTCCTAAAGATTTGAAACACATTTCGACTCTACATTTTGTACTGCTGTATGTTTTTGAATTACTTCCGAAAATTATTCTATGTGATTTTCATCTACATACATATATTGACTGGAGTTTCAATAAAAGACTTGCTCAAATCTTTTGCAAACGCATTACATATATCAGGTGAGCTGGTTTAAGTGGCATCTTTGTAATCAAAGTTGACTGGATACCCATAAGACTTCTTTTTTTGAAATTATAAACTTCCAGAATCTCTTCGGATCAAGCTTCAACGATATTTCCTTTTTCTTCACCTATGCTGCGTATAGGTGTTTGGAAATTAAATTAAATTCTTCAAATAGTGCATGAAACACATTGAGATCAGAAATTGAGAGATTTTTAATATAAGACTTCCAAGCCTTATTTCAGTGAATACGTAAAGATTTAAGTTCTTTTGTGTACTACGGATGGCCAGAGCTCATATTTTTATATAACTTAAGAGTAATTGAATTAATCAAGCAGCTATTGAAAATTGAGTAACTGCATCCTCAATGTTTCAGCAAACATGTACATATATTAGAAATATTATAAGCACTTAATTCTTCGTGAAGTAACTGAAAGTCTGCTCTGCGAAAATTAAGTGAATAGGAACAGTTTTAAGTATTACCATTGAGTTTATATACATAGAGGAATCACGAAACATTACGTTACTACGTCACTAGGTGGCACCAGGTACACCAAATCAAGATTTTATATTTTTGTAGATCTTTTATATTTTTTTGTGGAACCCATTGACTTGTGAAAAAAGCAAAACAAAAAATGAATGTGATTTCGAGGGGTTGGTATTTTTTTTATTACTTTTGCAAATTGTAGGTACCTAGATACTCGTTCATATTTGGTTTAAGGTCATGATTTGCTGTTGTTTATTTATTTTGCGTGGATTGCGATTCAATGTGTGCTTAAGTCACTATAAGAGCATAAACTTAAGGGTAGAAATTGAAACTTGAACTTCATACAAATTCGGAAGGATTTAGTTTTTTTTAACATATGTAGGTATAATAACATAAGTAGGTATCCTAGATTCATATTTTCGGGTGAATTAAGCATATAGACAGATAAGGTACATACAATAGTAGGTACCTATATCTGATTATATACAGGGTGATTCAGGAGCGTTGTGCCAATAAGTTAGAGCGTGCAGGTTGGGTTGAGGCAAGAAAAAAATCGTATAGGAGGGGGGGTCTATTCCCCTCCGTTTAGCCGGGAGGGGCAATTTTCTAAAAACATGACTTAAATTTGAAAAAAAAAATATTAAAAAATAACGGTAGCTCTTACAATGCCATGCTATATCTTTTTGTAAAGCCAAAAACTTGTTTTTTTTTATTGTAATTTTAAATGAAGTTTTTTTATTGAACCGTTTTCAAAATATCAATTTTCAAACTCAAAATTTGGAAAAAAAATTAAAAAAAATAATTTTAAAACTAATTTTTTTCAAAATTTTACGTAGTTAGGTATTATTTTTGTTCTCAGAATTCAATACTTCAATGAATTTTAAATTTAATACTGAAAATCGTTAGGTTTTATGACTTTTTGTTGCCAAGATATTGAAAAATAACCGAACCTACTTCTTCACAAAAACAAGAAAATCTAGCCATACTGGATGGCACAAGGTATCATTTAGCCATTTTTACTTGCGATTATAGGTACTATAAGGCAAGTTATGGATTCGTGCAGAAAAAAAAATTTGAGATAACAATCACACATGACATTACGATGATGGAGAAGTCGAAAAAAGTGGGTCTGGGAATTCCGTCCGTCTGTCTGTCTGTCTGTCTGTCTGTCTGTCTGTCTGTCTGTCTGTTCGCGCCTCTGGAGGCTGAACGGGTGGGCCGATTTGCTTCAAATTTGGTATTTAGGATTTATTTGGCCGTCCCTCGGAACATATTTTTTATTTTTGCTCTAGGTCCAAAAATAACGGCACCTGCCATACAATCTTGAAGACAAAAATTTATTTTCTCAAAAACGGCTCTAACGATTTTGATAAAACATTCAGAATGCTATTTTTGCAAGAAAATCTATCTTTTGGTTTGAAATTTTTTTTCAAAATTTATCTAATAACGGTACCTTTCATAGAACCAATATTTTCAAATCAAATTGTCTCGTAAACTATACATTCGATTTCAATAAAATTTTGGCCACAGGAAGTCATTCATAATTTTATTAATATGGCATTTCAAAATTTTCAAAAACTTTTTTTTTTGATTTTTTATAATTTTTTCAAAAAAAATTTTGGTTTTCGAAATATGTTGGAAACGGGTACATTGATTTTTTTTTAAATTATTTTTCAAGTGTAAACTACAGATTGCCATATATTTGCATACTCAAATAAATTTCAAAATATTTTTTGAAAAAGTTTTTCAAAAATAACCTTTTAAAAAAAAAACTGGTCGAACGATTTTCAATATTTTTTTTTCCTAGATTGCCGTATAGCTTTGAAATTTTATTGCATACCTAGTTTTTCCGAGAAAACTCTTAAGCTAATTTAAAAAATAAAAGAATTTTCGAAATTATTTAATTTTTTTTTAATATCCATATATGCAGCCACTACGCAATTGCTTATCATAAGAGCAAGTTCGTGCGACCCAGTCGTGCATTTTATTTTTCGTGTTTTTGTGAAGAAGTAGGTTCGGTTACTTTTGAATAGCTTGGCAAAAAAAGTCATAGAGCCATACGGTTTTCAGTGTTGGATTTAAAATTAAAAGGAGCATTGAATTTGGAGTACAAAAATAATACTTAATTACGTAAAATTTTGAAAAAAAATTGTTTTAAAATTATTTTTTTTTTAATTTTTTTTCCAAATTTTGAGTTTGAAAATTAATATTTTGAAAACGGTTCAATAAAAAAACTTCATTTAAAATTACAATAAAAAAACAAGTTTTTGGCTTTACAAAAAGATAAAGCATGGCATTGTAAGAGCTACCGTTATTTTTTAATAATTTTTTTTCAAATTTAAGTCATGTTTTTAGAAAATTGCCACTCCTGGCTAAACGGATGGGAATAGACCCCCCTCCCATACGATTTTTTTCTTGTCTCAACCCAACCTACACGCTCTAGCTTTTTGGCACAACGCTCGTAAATCACCCTGTATAGAACCCGTCTCTTCATTTGCATGGTACAAGCTAAACACTCGGTTTGGACCAATTTCAACGAAAGTTTCAAATATTTTATTACAAAAATCCTCATTTCAAAGCAATTTTTTTTTCATTGCAAAGTTTCTCAAAATAGTTTTCCTCTATTTTGAACAATTTTTATAAAATTAATTACGATCAATATACATAATGTACCTAATTGCAAAGTGAAATTAGTTTTCACTTTCTGCATTTTTGTTTATCCATTTCTTGACCGAGATTGTATATTTTTATGGAATACCCAGACCTATTCCTTGCGGTATTTTCTTTTAGTTGAGATAGCAAAAACGTAAATGCATACACAGCCTCATACATATTTGTATAAAAAAATTTCGAAGCAAAGTAATGGACAAGCATGGTGCGGACTGAAGGGACATGGACAGACTCGCCTCACGTGACTGTGAGCTCACAGGTCGCAGGTATACCAATTTTTTTTAATTGTGTGTGTGAGTTTTGTCCCAATCCTTTAAAGGCTTTCTGGATATAGCAACCAGACAAAAATATCAGCACAAATAACAGGGAACCAAAAAAAAAAAAAAACAAGAATTCACACAAAAACAAATGTACCTATGAATTTCAACTCCAGCCCATTATTGTTGTTTTGTGTTGGTAAGATACACACATGTTGATCGTTAAGGGAGGATGCAGGATAGCAGTCCACATCTGCTTGTCGATAATATATCCACATTCCACATTGAATCCAAAAATGGTTCGTGCTTATGCTAAATCATAACGCCACCTAAGTGACGAAGTAACGCACTATTCTGTTTTCAACGAGGTGGTTCCTCTATGTATATAAACTCAATGGTATTACTGTTATTGAGTAAATGGCTGCTCTCGTCAAAAAATATATTAAGTGGAGGATGGTAGGAGTGTAAGTTAGAAAAGACAGAGGTAGATTCTACCACTACCTTACTAACATAAAGTCAGAGGAAAAGACGAAATTGAGAGTTCGAATTTAAGAAAAATTAATACAGCTTACTTGTAGTAAGTCAGTTTAAGCTATATTGTCCAAAAGAAGAAGCTCTTGTTGCGATGAAATTAAGGATGCTTCTAAATAGGTCTCGTCTTCTGAAGGGGTCCAGATGATGTTGGACAAGTTGAAGTCACCCAACAATAAAATATTGCTATTTAAACCCGCAATACCGATCATATAATCTAGGATAAAGGATAGCTCGGTAATGATGATGCTGATGCAGAACTTTTCGGGAGAATTTAAACATTAATAAAAAAGAGAGCATTTGGTTTAAGGGAAACCTAAACACAATTGTATTCAATTGAAACATTGAAGAGAAAAGAGACAAGGGAAAATGAGAGACAGTTACGAACAGCAATCAACACACCACCCGCCAATTCTTTCATGACGGTCCTTTCTAAAAAAAAGAAAACTCATCGTTGAAAATTTCTGTGTCCAAAAATGAACAATTGAGCCATGTCTCTGTAAGGCCAAAAATATCATGTGGAAATGCTTGAGTGTTTTTGTAAATCTTCAGCAGTTTTGTTGTGTAGCCCTCTTACATTTGTATAGAAGAGGGTAATTCTATTTTGTTTTTTTTTTTTTTTTGCCGGAACTTTAGCGATTCGATTACTAAGGTTCGTAGATCGGACTACAAATTCTTTCACAAGTGTTCCGGGAGGCCAACATTTACTGTCGCAGACATAACCGAATAATGAAGGAGGAGTAGGTATCCTAAAAGATGACACAAAACTGTCAGGCTTGCTGATTTAAGTGCATTTTATAGATGAAGCACTTGAAATTCAGATACTGACAACAAAGTGTTGAATTATGTCATTGGCTTATAAACGAAACACACCTTAACTCCTTTTAATGAGCACTGATCACATGTTTATTTAATAAGAGAGAAACAATTGACAGTTTATTCATACAAACCGATTTACATCAATTTAAAAAGTTCCATTAAAAATTCATCTCAATAAAAATTCTGTTCCTATATTTAACCCAAAATAGGATGGGAAAAAATGTTGCTAATAACAACAACTTGAATGACTAAGTTATTAAATTACATTCGAGTATGTCTCATCAAAAATGCTTCTTTTTAGTTTAAAAAATAAATATATATTCTTGACATTTAACTTATGAAATCTGAAGAGCAAGAAAAATGAATTCTTTTTTTATTAAAAACTCAATTGAAAGCTTTATTTTCCCCCGAACAAAAAAACTTTAATTTACATCCAGATTTACACATTTGCCTTCTTACAATTTTTGTGTATGCTCGCCTTAAATTTACATTCCACTTTTTTGTATTCCAAGAAAATTTTGAAGAAATTCTCGGGTTTCTGCTCCCCATAACTGTATATAAATATTGTGTGTACTTATGAAAATAAACTTCACGTTTGTTTTTTTGTGTTTTTTCCTGTTTTTTTTTTTTTTTTTTTTTTTTTTTGTAAAGACAGGTTATGCGTAGAATAAAATTTGTTCTTTTTCCCTTCGTTTATACAATAAAAAGGGCTATTTCATAAATTCAGCTTAGATGATTTTTATTTTTAATCATACTTAACTTCAAATCATAAATTTACATAACGATGTTTATATTCACACAAATATCCGAAAAAAATATTCATGTTTGCACTAAAGAAAATAATAATTGGTAATTATGTATAAGGAACCTTCTTTGGATGTTTGTTAAAACCATAATTTAAAACATAATTATTATTATTTCTTTTCTTTTTCTTAATGGGAGTTCTTTGTTTAATTTAATTTAATGCAGAAAGCAAGTAATAAATATAAATGTACCACAGTATTTAGTACCTATAAATTGATAATTGCTGGAGAAAATTTGGTTTTCTTATAAGGTGTTATTAATGCCCTCTTAGTGCGAGAATTCAGGAAGGATAGAAGATAGGAGATAAAAGGAGATACATATATTCGTATTTGGTGTTAAATATCTGATAATCATAATAGGAGGGAGGCTGGGTAAAGCATTCCACATTCTTGTAGTGCGATAATATATGAGACTTGTAGATACATTGATGGGTTTTCCTACTGATGCGAGTGTTACGGGGAAAATATTTGAATAGAAGAATGCATCTGACTATTTCAGTGGAGCATTGTCATTGTATATATATATTTATATATGCAATATTACCATGTAACAGAAATTTGTATTTGTGCAAGTTCTCGTTTGTTGCGCTAGTAATCCAATATTTATAATGAGCATAAATAAAGTACTTCCGCAATTTCTCACTAAATGTTCCGCATTTCAATATTACTTAAAAGAAAACATTTTTTTTATATATTAAACACACGCGCTTAAGGGTTTCGGATATAGGAAATTAGGTAGGAAGGAGTGTCGATGAAAATTGGCTTTGAATCATGGAAGAGCAAAATGGGAAGGGACGGCTGAAGAAGGAATCCCTTTATTTCACGGTAGGTCCGAAATTATGGGCTCAAGTGTAAGCCGATGAGTTTTTCTAGTAAGACGAGTGTTACGGGAGAAATGTTTAAGGGGTGAAACTTAATATAATATTTTCGATAAGAATTTCATAAACAAAATCTATCCAATGCTTTTGAAATATCAAGAGTATTAATCTTACTTTCTCCAAAATGATTTAAAGATAGGTTTCACTGTTCGGTGAAATATACATAATAACCAGTGGATAATTTTACAAATTTCAAGATAATGGAACTGAAGTTAGAAGGTGTCGAAAATCGCCTGTAATTAGGGTGAGGTACCTACTTTTGATTTTAACTTTGATAGAGCTCTCTGAAGCATTATTTCAATTTAAAGAAGTGCACCATTGCATTCAAAATACTTAAAGACTATAGAGCTTATTTTAATACTTGGTATAGTTTCCTATTACTAAAAATATGATTTTTCGCGTCAGTTGAAATATATTATAAAACATCTGAAATTAATGGAATCAAAATATCTATATATAATATAATATAATATTATATATATATTATAGTAATTTCAAATTTCTGTTTGCCCCAAAATCTGTATTATTAAACTTGAAAATGCAAAACTCTGTATTTCGAAATTCTGAAAGTGCAAAATTCTGCTTCCGAACACTGAAAATCGAAAAAGTGCGCACTTTTTACTTGCTCTGAGGGCAAGTATTGGTTTCGTGCAGAAAAAAAATTGAGGTTGTAATCAAACATGACATTACGATGATAGAAAAGCCCAAACCGTCCGTCGGTCTGTCTGTGCGTCTGTGCGGATGTGCGCTTTTTCACGTCATGCTACAGCCTAAACGGCTTGACAGATTTTTTTCAAAATTGGTATATAGCAGTTTGAAGAAAAACGATTGTCGAGGTTTTTTACTTGCGATTATAGGTACTATAAGGCAAGTTATGGATTCGTGCAGAAAAAAAAATTTGAGATAACAATCACACATGATATTACGATGATGGAGAAGTCGAAAAAAGTGGGTCTGGGAATTCCGTCCGTCTGTCTGTCTGTCTGTCTGTCTGTCTGTTCGCACCTCTGGAGGCTGAACGGGTGGGCCGATTTGCTTCAAATTTGGTATTTAGGATTTATTTGGCCGTCCCTCGGAACGTATTTTTTACTTGCGATTATAGGTACTATAAGGCAAGTTATGGATTCGTGCAGAAAAAAAATTTCGAGATAACAATCACACATGACATTACGATGATGGAGAAGTCGAAAAAAGTGGGTCTGGGAATTCCGTCCGTCTGTCTGTCTGTCTGTCTGTCTGTCTGTCTGTCTGTCTGTCTGTTCGCGCTTCTAGAGCCTGAACGGATGGGCCGATTTGCTTCAAATTTGGTATCTAGGATTTATTTAGCCGTCCCTCGGAACGTATTTTTTATTTTTGCTCTAGGCCCAAAAATAACGGCACCTGCCATACAATCGTGAAGAAAAAAATTGATTTTCTCAAAAACGGCTCTAACGATTTTGATAAAACTTTCAGAATGCTATTTTTGTAAGACAATCTATCTTTTGGTTAAAAAATATTTTTCAAAATTTGTCTTATAACGGTACCTCTCATAGAACCAGTATTTTCATATCGAATTTTCTCGTAAACTATACATTCGATTTCAATAAAATTTTGGCCACAGGAAGTCATTTATAATTTTATTAATATGGCATTTAAAATTTTTCAAAAACTTTTTTTTTTGATTTTTTATAATTTTTTCAAAAATTTTTTTGGTTTTCGAAATATGTTGGAAACGGGTATATTGATTTTTTTTTAAATTATTTTTTCAAATGTAAACTACAGGTTGCCATATATTTGCATACCCAAATAAATTTCAAAATATTTTTTGGAAAAGTTTTTCAAAAATAACCTTTTTAAAAAAAAACTGGTCGAACGATTTTCAATATTTTTTTTTCCTAGATTCACGTATTGCTTTGAAATTTTATTGTATACTTTGTTTTTCCGAGAAAACTCTTAAACTAATTTAAATAAAATGCACGACTGGGTCGCACGAACTTGCTCTAATGAGTGACAGTGGTTTATGGGCTTGAGATTTTGATAAAAATAAAATTTTCAAAATTCTTAAATAAATACTTAAACTAATTTGAGCTGAAAAAAAAGTACGCCATTTTATTTCTTGGATAAATTTGAATTTATGAGAATAAATTTAGAAAAATCTGTGGAGCGGTTTTTGAGAAAAAAAGTTTTTTTTGAAAAACTTTTTAAAAAAAATTTTCAAAAAAAATTCAAAAACGCCAGTTCATAGGTATTCAGCAAATACATTTATTTTAAATTTTTAAAAAAAAATTTAATAAGCAGTTTTCGAAATATTTTTTTTTTAAATTTTTTTTTAAAAAATGCTTTTAAAAATACAAAAAAATATTTTTCAAAAATATTGGTATGCAATACAAATTGAGCTACCTACAGCTATATGTGTGTGAAATTTCAAAAGAATCGGTTGAGTCGTTTTCGAGATAGTCGAAAGCAAAAAAAACGGTCCTATGGAAAGTACCGTTCTTAGCCATTTTTTAAAACTTTTTTTTCAGCCATATGATTGGTCGTACCTGAAAAGCAACACTGATTTTTTTAATTAAAAATCGTTAGAGCCGTTTTTGAGAAAAATAAGCTTTAACGTAACGGTTGTATGGCAGGTACCGTTATTTTTTGAGCTAAAAAAAAAATTTCAATTTCCTCTCTGTACAATACCTAAAAAAGTCTATATACCAAGTTTGAAGCAATTCGGCCCACCCGTTTGGCTGTAGGTCTACATACAGACAGACAGACAGACAGACAGACAGACAGACAGACATACAGACGGACAGAATTTTTAGACCATCTTTTTTCGTCTTCGCTATCATCGTAATGTCATGTTTGATTGTTATCTCAAAACTTTTTTTTTCGACGAATGCATAACTTGCCTTATAGTACCTATAATCGCAAGTAAAAATAAAAGAATTTTCGAAATTATTTAAATTTTTTTTTAAATCCATATATGCAGCCACTAAGCAATTGCTTATCATAAGAGCAAGTTCGTGCGACCCAGTCGTGCATTTTATTATTTTTGCTCTAGGTCCAAAAATAACGGCACCTGCCATACAATCTTGAAGACAAAAATTGATTTTCTCAAAAACGGCTCTAACGATTTTGATAAAACTTTCAGAATGTTATTTTTGCAAGAAAATCTATCTTTTGGTTTGAATTTTTTTTTCAAAATTTGTCTAATAACGGTACCTCTCATAGAACCAATATTTTCAAATCAAATTTTCTCGTAAACTATACATTCGATTTTAATAAAATTTTGGCCACAGGAAGTCATTCATAATTTTATTAATATGGCATTTCAAAATTTTCAAAAACTTTTTTTTTTTGATTTTTTATAATTTTTTCAAAAAAATTTTTGGTTTTCGAAATATGTTGGAAACGGGTGCATTGATTTTTTTTTAAATTATTTTTCAAATGTAAACTACAGATTTCCATATATTTGCATACTCAAATAAATTTCAAAATATTTTTTGAAAAAGTTTTTCAAAAATAACCTTTTAAAAAAAAAACTGGTCCAACGATTTTCAATATTTTTTTTTCCTAGATTGCCGTATAGATTTGAAATTTTATTGCATACTTAGTTTTTCCGAGAAAACTCTTAAACTAATTTAAAAAATAAAAGAATTTTCGAAATTATTTAATTTTTTTTAATATCCATATAATGCAGCCACTACGCAATTGCTTATCATAAGAGCAAGTTCGTGCGACCCAGTCGTGCATTTTATTTTTGTTTCGTTTTAGCCCGGCTCAAACTGGTACCTTTCATGTAACGGTTTTTTTCATTTTGGATTTGCTCGGAAACGGCTCTAACGATTTTGATTTAACTTAGAATTTAACTTACCTAAGATATTTTTAACAAAAAAACGTTATTTGTTTTTGATTTAAATGGTCGTAACGAAAATCAGGTTTAAACGGTTTTTTTCAAATGGCCATAAGTTCCCAACGACTTGACTGAATTGACTCAAACTTCGTTTGGCATCGTTCTTTATAGTATTCTATAGGATGGCTTTGTAAATTTTTCAGTGAAGCCTTTCTAAATGGGTGGCTCCCATACGACGAGCCGTTCAGTTTTAGCCAACTTTTTTCTTTTTTTCTAATTTGCTCAAAAATGGCTCTAACGATTTTGATTTTGAAAAGGCACAGCAACATAATGTCGTCTATGAAATAAGTTGCAACGGAAAGGAGGAGAATACGTGCAACTTAATATACATTGGGACGACAAAAAGATCACTTGGAACTAGATTGGCGGAACACAGTGCAGATGTGAGAAAGGGGAGAGCATCAACAGGACTATCACAACATATACTAGAGAGTGGACACACACCAAACTTTGAAAACACAAATATACTTGACAAAGAAAAAAACATTAACGCAAGATTTACTCTGGAGAGCCTAAGAATACAACAAAAACTGACAAGAACTATGAACAAACAAGAAGACAGGGACAACACCATTATTAGCTATGCTTCAGCTATAAGAACTTAGATAAATAATACCTACTGTGATAATCAATGTCTGTTTTCTGGTCTCAGTATTTCTTTTAATTAATTTATTTATTTTGTAACTTTTTTCTTTTTGTTAACTGTGTCTTATGTAAAACAATACAGTCTAAATTCAATATTAAATGTAAAATTCAACAATTTCATGTAAGTTTTTATTAATTATTAACATTCCTTTCTAATGTATTTTAATTTTTAAAATAAAGATCATAAAAAACCCCTGAAGAAGTCGCGAAAAATCGACGAAACGTTGGGATAAGATGGAATAAACTTGTTTTATTTGCATTTGTAAAAAAATTGACCAAAAAAGCCTACTTAAACAATCAATCTACAGATAAATTAAAGAATTGGTCACATAATAAATTCACATGATTTTGATTAAACTTTATGTGTTATATTCTTTTAGTGTTCTTAAGAGAACTGCGTTTTAAGTTTTTGGCAAAAAATGCTAATAACGGAGATCTGGTCTTAACGTATTTTTTTCAAATGGCCATAAGTTGTCAACGGTTGTATCGAACTCAAAAAAAATTTGTTTAGTATAGTTCCTTACAACTCTCTATCAGATGGCATTACATTTTTGTCAGTTACTCTTTTTTAAATGGTGGCGCCCATACAAAAAGCCACTAGGTTTTGGTCAAATTATGTAGTTTTTTCTAATTTACTCAAAAAAGATTCTGCCGATTTTTATTAAACTTGTATGTAATATAAATAGAATGTTTTGAGGAAAATTGCATTTGGGTTTTTTTTCTACAAATGATAATAATGGAAATTTGTTTTAACAATTTTATTAATTTGGCTATAAGCGGACATTTATATAATTTTTAGCACCCAAGATGGCATCTAAATTTTAAATATTCAATATACGTAAGCTCCGGTATATTGGGTTTTCCAGTTTTAACCAAAATTTTGTAGTTCTTCAAAATATTTTCAAACATGAGTTCTTCATATTGGTCGAAAACTTTGTTTTCATCGTACTATTGCACCCATAGAGCAAGTACGCGCGAACCAGTCGTGCATTTTATTTACACTATGAAAACGATTTCTCTTTTGCAACATATTTACAGAATTTTGAATGTCAAGAATCGTGAAATGAAGAATTTTGAATTACAGAATTTTGGTCAATTAAACTTTTGTACAACCAGAATTTTGCAAAACAGAACTTTGGCATGCAGAATTATAAAAACAGAGCTATCCCATACCGAATTTTGACCCCAACCCTAATCAAAATTGTGAAATTTTCAAAACTTAAACAAAAATTTATTTTGCCGCCCTTTTGCAATGACAACATATAATATACTCTACGAGCTCTAAATAAGTAGGTGGGGCAGACTGAGCTAAAACCAAACAAAAATATAAACGTCAAAAGTGATACGCTTCGAAACCAACCAATACCAATTCAATCGATATTTTAGTGGCGCGGCGGCTGGAAATAAAAACAAATAAAATGGCAGCGCTATTGATTTTAAGTGTTAAAAAAATGGCATGAGAAAAGGAAATTAATGGGATATTAAATTCGTTTCGATAATAGTTCAGAGCGCTCTGAACACAATTGGTTCAGAGGACGTTCAGAGCGAGCTCGATAAACTCGAACTTTGTTCAGAGCTCTTTTCTGAATGAAAACAGAAAAACGCCTAAAGTGCTGGAAAGTGCATTAAAAAAAAAATGTGGAAAAATGTTTCCGAGAAGTTTTTTTTCTAAAAAAATCAAAACTGTTCAAGAAATCAGATGGCTTACTTCATTTTTTCCCCCAAAAAACGTTTTAACTAGCGTTTTTTAAGTGATTAATAAAATACTTCGACTTTATATTTTTGACGGACATAATATACAGTCAAAATTCTTTAAAAAAAAATATAAAATTCGTTATAAAGAAGTGTGAAATGTGTTTTGAAACCTCGTGTTCCTTTTTATTTTCAAAGAAAATTGGTATAAAAAAGAAAGTAGTGAAAGAAATTTATGCCTTTTGTTAAGAAATTCAATATTTGATTGCGCATTTAAAATTTTGTTTTTTATTTTATTATAAAATTCTTCCAACTTAGAAAGTTAAAAATTTGCATCATCTTTAGTTTTATCACTTGTTTCAATAAAACTTCAAAAATTTTGAAATGCAGTTCTCTTATCACTATAGAAGGGCTTTTTCGTCTCGTCTGAAGTAAACTCTTTTCAAATTTCTGTTGTTCTCGATTATTATTGATCATATCGCTGACGATAGACCTTAGTCTTCATCGGACAATTGCCAAAAGTACCAATCGAACCAATGACAGCTTTGTTAAAACAACTGAGGATCGAACTTGTTTTACCTTCGAAACGCGACCCTGCAAACTTAAACTAGATAACTGAATATTTTTTAATACATCTATACATTCGATGGAACCTAACTAATATGGTATATTTTTTTTAAGAAGAAGGGGAACAAAATGAAATTTGCTATAGAAATTAGAGTTCGTTATAAAGTAATTTTACTGTACCTACATATTTATGCATGAGGGGACTGCGAAGGAAGAGAAAGATGAATATATTTCGTATGACGGATAAAATGTTTTGTGTTTCTTCGGTTACTTGACAGTTGAGAGACTACATTTACTTCAGCTCCCCACACACATCACACTTGTGTGAAAAAAATCAAAATTCTTTCTGATTTATATATTTTCTCCCATGATGATCTTAATTAGAAGGAAACAAGTAAACATTTTTTGGAAAGACATAGCTTTAATAATCCTCAATTTTCAAATTTTGCCGCCCTTGAAATTTGCCACCATGGGCAAATGCCCGGCGCTGACAACCCCCCCCCCCCCCTAGATCGGGCCCTGCATCTAGTAGATAGTTTATACGATATTTACCTTACCCAGTCTGAATCATGAGTTCGAAGCTCATTTTTTGGGACTTATGTCAAATTTTAATACGAATTGAGTTCGGATATAATGACCCACTAAAGTGGGACACTAGTCTCTGAATTTTACAGTCGAAAATTGGACAGAAGATCCGAAAGGAATGCATATATATTTTTTCAAACTTTTATACGGAATCATTAGGTGTTTTTCTTTTTTAGTTCACAGCAGAGCCTGAGTTGTCAAACAAAAATAGGTGTTTCTTTTTTGCTTCAGAGACTTCATGGCATAGAATTCATATTTCTTTTTTCCTTCAGAGTAAGTTCAGAGTGCGCTCTACGAGCTCCAAATAAAAAGATGGGGCAGACTGAGCTAAAATCTGAAAGTTTTCAACTTGATGGCGTTTGAAAATAGACGTTCAAACCAAATTTTCTTTCTGAATATTTAGCCAACAACGAAAAACCCGCTACTTGATTGACAGCCAGGGATTAAATGCATTTGATAAAAACTATCAGAAGTTTTTCATTTGTCCATTGTCTAGCTGACTGCATTTTAAATATTAAGCTAGGTAGTATTTAAAAAAGTGCTTAAAACTTTTTCGGCTAGCTTTAACTTTGAATACCTGAACAGCTGAATGAGTCCTGTTTTTTTTTATATTTTTCTTCAACACATCAATTTCTTCCGAAATCATTCATCATTATGTCGACAGTTCCTCAAAACAAATGTTTACTTTCCCCATTGTATAAGAGTATTTGTAAGTACGTGGCTCGTTAGATCCCTCATAACCAACCTGCAATTTTTCACTCCCTACATGTTGTAGAGAGATAACAAATTGTTTCGATTACTTTGTATTATACTCGTAACTTCCTTAAAGGGATGTTCACACTCATTAAATCAGATGTTTTTTTACAGCGAAAATCTGAGTTCTGTTTATTTATATTATGTGATAATGATACTTGTAAAATGTTGGCCAAAATAAAATGCATAATTTTATCGGACCTACTTCGTTGTGGGTGTTGAAACACGAATACAAAAATTTGATTAATAAATAAAAAAGTTTATACTTCGAATTTTAAAATAACATATCTTTTCGAACTTGGTAAAAAAAACATATACAAACATGAATATAGTTTAGGAATTGCTTTTGCATTAAACTAAGAAAGCCATTCAGTAAAAGTTCGTTCTTTCAGCTTTCCCATATAAAATTTTATCAAAATCATTAGAGCTGTTTTTTAACTTATTAATTAATTAACAAAAAATATCAATGTTTCTTGTATGAAAGCCATCTTTAAAAAAACGGCGAACTAAGAAAAAGTCAACTTTATTAAATTTAACAAAGATTTCAGTTTTAAACTAAAAATGCAGTATTGTCAAAAACACGACTGGGTCGCACGATTTCGTAGATAATTGCTTAGTGGCTGCATAATGTATAATAATCAAAATTAAAAATTATTTCGAAAATTCTTTAATTTTTTTAATAAGAGTTTTATCGGAAAAACTAAGTATGCAATAAACTTTAAAAACTAAATGTCTATCTAGGAGAAATAACTATTGAAAATCGTTGGATCAGTTTTTTTAAAAAGTTGTTTTTTTGAAAAACTTTTTTAAAATTTTTTTGAGTTTGTCATTTTGAGTTTTTATCTGGGATAAAAATTTAAAAAAAATTCAATCCTCTCGTTCAAATAAATAATTAAAAATCAAATAAATTTTTTTTTTAAGAATTTAGAAATTATTTATCAATAGGTTATAAAATTTAATTGAAATCAGATGTAGAGTTTACGAGAAAATTTCGTTTCTATGAGATGTACCGTTATAAGACAAATTCCGAAAAATCTTTTACAAAAAAAGGATAGATTGTTAAAAAATAGCATTCTGAAAGTTTTGTCAAAATCGATGGAGCCGTTTTTAAGAAAATCCATTTTCTTCTGTACAATTGTATGGCAGGTACCGTTTTTTTTTTTTTTTTTTTTTTTTTTTTGCACTATCAGTTCTCGAGAGTAAGAAGCTTATATCAAGCATTAACTTACAATCAGAGATTAGCCAACACATATTATGTGCTCACTGGCTACATCATTTAGTGCAGGTGTTAGTTGTTAGTAAGCAAAATATACAAATAGCATAACACAAGCACAAAAAATAAAAAGATAAAATAAGCAAACACATATATGTACAAAATAGATACAAAAACATTGAGAACATACTAAACATAAACTATGAGCGTGGTGCACTGGTTTTTAATGTTTTTTTAGGCAAGATTTACTAATATTAAAATCAACAATACTTTTATTTTAGTTAAAAAGCTTGCACATGCGGGTAAGAGGTTCATTCATGCCATAATTAGTACGGTGTTGGGGACAATGTAATAGCTCTAAATTACGAAGATGATGAGCCCTTCCGCGATAGTTAAAACCTACACATGATAGAAGATCGGGTGCGTCTAAAAATCCCGTTAAAAGTTGGTGAATAAAAATAACATCATTGCTAATACGCCTTTGTGACAAAGTTTGAATCTGTAGAAGTTGAATCCGGTGTTCGTAAGCTCGGAGGTTGTATGGATCTGCCCAGGAGAGACCTTTTAAAGCAAATCGAATAAAATTACGCTGAACTGCCTCTATTCTAGACTTATGAACTTCGTAGAAAGGAGACCATACCTGTGATGCATATTATAGATGGGGCGAACATGACAGTTATATAAAGCTAGGGTTACATAAGGATTTTGAAATTCCTTCGACCATATTTTAACAAATCCCAACATGGAATTAGCTTTTTTAACAATAAAGTTGATGTGTTCCGTGAAACTCAAGTCTGAGCTAAAATTTACTCCCAGATCTTTAAAACTAAAAACGCGATGCAAAACTTGTTGTGAAATGTAATAGCCGTGTGTACTTGGTACCCGTTTCCTTGAAAATGTCATTGTCTGACATTTCGCTGGATTCAGGCTTAAACAATTCTTGCTAGACGATGTCGGCTTGCAATTCTACGCGGTCATTAGCTGAGTTAATAGATTTGAAAATTTTCATATCGTCAGCGAAAACAAGGATCTCACTAGAATGAATACACAAAATTACGTCATTGATAGCTAGTATAAACAGTAACGGACCAAGATGGCTGCCTTGTGGGACTCCTGATTTTGCTGGGAAAGGGTTAGAAAACGAATTTCTGAACTTAACTATGTATGATCTGTTTCGGAGATATGAATATATCCAATTAACAAATCCTAAAGGGAAACTTAAAGCTTTCAATTTGAAAATGATGATTTCATGTGAGAGTTGGTCAAAAGCTTTTGAGAAATCTGTGTAGATACAATCCAGCTCATGTCCACTCTCTTATGCCCTTCAGCACTTGTTCATAAAGGTTAATAAGTTTGTGACAGTAGACCGCTTCTGCATGAAGCCGTGTTGTTGATGGCAGATTAAATGTTTGCAGAAAAACCTTATGCTATCACAAACTACTTGTTCGAAAAGCTTTGGAATAGAAGACAGTTTAGAAATCGGTCTGTAGTTGGTGCTATCGGACTTATTACCCTTTTTGAAGACGGGAGTAATGAATTAATCTTTCCATACTTGAGGAAATTTACCGGACTTAAGGTATAGCTTGAAAAGAAATTGCAAGGGAGAAGCTAAAACGGGGGAACATTTTTTTAATATTATAGGAGGAATGCCATCAGGACCGGGAGAGTAATCATCTTTCAGCAATGAAAGATAATGCAAAACCTTATCATTATCAATGTGGATGTTGTTAAAAGTGGCTTGGGGGAAATCACGGGAGTAGTCAAAGAAGTCATAGCCTATATTGACAGGATTTTCAATAAAGGACTTACTGAAATGCTTTGCAAACGCATTGCATATCTCAGGTGAGCTTGTCAAAGCGAAATCTTTGTAAACAAAGTTCACTGGGTACCCATCAGACTTCTTCTTTAAATTTACAAACTTCCAAAATCTCTTTGGATCAATCTTCAACGAAATTTCCATTTCCTTCACATATGCAGCATATAGGTTTCTGGAAAGTAAATTAAACTCTTCAAAAAGTGCACGAAACACATTAAGATCAGAAATTGAGAGTTTTGTAATATAAGACTTCCAAGCCTTATTTCGTCTATTACGTAAAGATTTGAGTTCTTTTGTGTACCACGGATGGCCAGAGTTTATATTTTTAGATAACTTAAGAGGAATTGAATTAATCAAGCAGCTATTGAAAATTTCGTAAAATTGAGTAAATGCATCTCCAATGTTAGAGCAATCATGCATATTAGAAATATTAGAAGCACTTAATTCTTCGTGAAGTAATTGAAAGTCTGCTTTACGAAAATCAAGTGAATAGGAACAGTCTTGAGCATTACTGTTATTGGGTAAATGGCTGCTCATGTCAAAAAATATATCAAGTGGAGGATGGTAGGAGTCTACGTTAGAAATGGCAGAGGTAGATTCTACCACTACCGTTATTTTTGGCCTAGAGCAAAAATTAAAATTTTTTTCCGATTGACGGCTAAATAAATGCCAAATACCCAGTTTTAAGCGAATCGGCCCATCCGTTCAGGCTCTATAGAAGAGCGAGCAGACATACAGACATACAGGAAGACAGACAGAGAGACAGACAGAAGGACGGAATTCCCAGACTCACTTTTGTCGACTTTTTCATCATAGTTATGTAATGTGTGATTGTTATCTTACATTTTTTTTACTGCTCGAATCCATAACTTGCTTCGCAGGTAAAAATTGTCAAAATCTTCAACCACTACTTGAAAACTATCCGCATAGTTATAAAAGCTACCTGAAGCTCACGATGAGATAAATAATCTAGACTTCCATTGCCTTTACTTCTTAATATACGTTGTTATTGGTACAATTACAATTAAACTATAACTACAGTTTTTGGTCAGTTTCAAAAGGTAGCTGTAAGCCATAGCCATAGTATTTATAAAATACCAGCCTTTACCCGCGTCTTCGATCGCGTTTCAGCTGATCAATAAGTAGACTGTAGCTTGAGGAGTCGTCTCTCGTAATCTAGCTACTTTTGTAGCCCGAGCTTTATTATTACATACATTTACCGGGATAAAAAGTAATTTATGTGCTATTCCAGACTATAATCTATTTCTGTGCCAAATTTCATCGAGATCTGTTCAGACGTTCTGGCGTTATTGAGCAACAAACATCCCAACATCGAAACTTTCACATTAATAATATTAGTAGGATAGTACTTCCTAATAAGCGAAACAGGTGCGCCATCAATTTTTTTGCCAAATCGTATTTTGATTCTATCCGCCCTGCTGTATTTAAATTTATATCTTTAATACAGCCAATGACATCGTTTTCTTTTTCATTTTCTAAATCACCAAAAGGCACATTACGTTTTGTTGCGAATTTTAATTTGATTCATAGATTTGTTCCAAGGGCAGCATGGAATGGCCATTGCACAATCGGATCAATTTACCAATAAATTTAATGAACATGTCTGTTGAGCGTTCAAATTTTATATCGTAGGTCCAGAAAACTGGTTCATGGTCGGAAATAGAAGACAGTTGGTCAGGACTATATTGTGGTCCAGCAAACTGGGAGTGGAATTTTTAAAGAAGCGTGTTGAGTTAGAATTTTTGAAAATGCTTGAGTGAAGTATGATTTCCCATATTCCTTAAAATTAAGTTCAAACAAATCTTTCACGCCGTAAAGGCACTTAAGACTGGACCCACAGACAGTTTGTAAAGACTATAGGTCCAGCAAACTTGAAATGGAGCTTATACAGAAGTTAAAAAAATCCTTCACACCATAAAGGCACTTAAGACTGGACCCAGAGGCAGTTGGTGAAGACTATAGTAGGGTCCAGCAAACTTGGAATGGAATTCATAAAGAAGCGCCTGGAACGAAAATTGTTGACAATGCTTATATCAAGCATGGCTTCCCTTGGTCCTAAAAATGAAGTTCAAAAAAATCCTTCCCACCATAAAGGCACTTAAGACTGGACTCAGAGACAGTTGGTGAAGGCTAAACTTGGAATGGAGTTTATAAAGAAGCGGGTGGAACTGAAATTGTTGAGAATGCTTATGTCAAGCATAGTGTACCATATTCTTAAATATGAAGTTCAATAATAATCCATCACACCGTAAAAGCTGCATAGTTAAGTGTGAAAAAGCATTTAAGACAGGAGACACACAACCTGAAGAACAGTGTTGCAAAAAAAGTAGTTATTTGAGCTCTTCCATGCTTATACAATCATTAATCGCAATTTTATACTATTTATCGCTACACGAAACAAATAATGCCTTAAAGAGAAAGCGAAAAGGATATTATGTACGTCCACACAAAATATTCCTAGTTTATTGCTCAAAAATGTTTATTATAATACAAAATAACGATTTTCCTGTGACTTTCTTTCAAATTAACGTAAAGTGGACATAAATAATAAGGTTTTGTTTTCGTATAGCTCACGCCTGTCTACAGCAGTTAAACATTTAAGAGGCTGACAAGCCCAAGTGAGTCGGCCGATGTAGCCCGAAGTCCATTTTTCTGAATCCTGAAATTAATAATGAATTTATTATTTCTTTAGTACCTGCGGTGTCATGTTCGTGTTACACGAATAAATTCCATGTGATGAGCAGTCAATAAAGAATTTTTATATTATGCACATACATATATATAAACAAACACCATTTATATACACAGCTAACCTCACATCCGCCCAGAATGCGTAAACACACGTAAGGACCAAAAGACGACCGAACAACAACAATAACAAAATAACCAGCTCTATTGGGCATGGGCATATAACATTGCACCAGAAATAATGAGAAATTTATTCTCATTCGGTCGGTAGGATAGCTTTCAATTTTTTTTTTTTTTTTTTTTTTTTTTTTGGAACACTAACAACAAATATGCCACATTCTCATCTCATCGCACACAGAAGCTCCGAGCCATTCCCGAAATGAAGGAACCGATGAATGGAAATCATGTCCTGTGTACTATATTTTTATATGGAACATTGAATAGGTTGCTACAAAGGGCTAAAGGAAAACGATGGTTTGAAGAGTGACATTGAATGTATATGGAATGTGAATGGAAGTGTGCTTTACGAACCTACTTATCTGTGGGCGTGGGCGGTGGCAGGCATTTACATTACATTTATGTAGGAAGGAAGGTACATAATATGTAATTTGTGTGAATTTTGTTCGCCCTCAAATATATAGCCTATCAAACCATTACCTACACTAAATTAATATCGACTTATTGCCACTTTGGGGATGCGGATGGATGATGAATCATTCGGGATTAAATTTTGTTTTCAAAAAAAAAAAAATATGAATAGCTTAAAAATGAAATCCGCATGATTTAATATTTTGCTAAATAAAGTTTAACTTCTTCTTTTTCTTTTTACTTTTTAAGGATGAAACCTTTAAGAAAAGCTTTTCATGTTTATTTTTTCTATTCTTATAATGCCTTTCGCATTATAAAAAGGGAATATATTGGCTTGTTATATCTACAGAAAGGAGCAGAACTTAACACACACACACAAAAAAAAACTAAGAAAAAAAAACTAGGTCAATCGTTTTACTTTATTTCCTTAAAGCAAAAACTAGTAAATTTTCCATTCGAAAGCTATTGAAGGGGAGTGTGTGTGTGTGTATGTGGGTTGTGGGTATTCTATTACCCTAGGGAATGAAAGGAATCGTTTGGCCCAGAATTGTCAGTTTCTTTTCTAGGTTGTTTGAAAGTTTAGAGAAATCTTACCTATACACGTTTTTCTATTTTTTTTAAGTCTATTTTCTTTGTTTGAAAAAAAAGGAGGAATGAGATTGATTAAAAGGAGATCAAAGAAGAAGTTTTCCCAAATTGAAAGATGCAAAAAATAATGATTCTTAGAAAACGAAATGGTCAAATTTAGCAAAGAAAGGGGAAAAAAACATAAACCCTTTATGTGTTATTTTAGGTCACGTCAACGTCAGCTATTATTGTTGGCAAAAAAGTCGTTTAACACACCTGTGAGTCGTAGAATTTTATTGTGTTATATCTTGATTGTTATCATTTGACTTATGCACGTCTGGCTTGGAGGGCAACAAAGGCATTCAAAATTGACTGGGTTCAATAAGGAGCTTAAGGATATTTACCAACAAAAGTTAATACCATCGAAGAAATAATGGATTTAAATTTAAAAAAAAATCTTCCCGTTTTATGCAGGGTACAAAGGACTTTTGTATAACTTACTTTAAACAAAAATATAGTTTAGTATTACCAAGCAATACCAAATGGTATTTTATGAACAAACTAATAATCCACCAAAGTACATGTAACAGAAAACAATAAACCTTAAATAGTCTTTATTATCTGCATACCTTTATGATTGTGTAGTTTACACTCGCGGGTTGAAGTGAAACTTCAGAGAAGTAACCTACTAGAGAATGAGATGAAAAACTCTTTCCAACACTAGTTTCGGGTTTACTTTGAAACTTTATTTGTGACTAAACGCTTGCAACACGTTATATACAAACGTTTTGACAGACATTCTTGCATACAAAGGTACCGACACGATTGCTCTTTTGCTTTAAATCTAAAGGTTGTCTTTTTGGCTCCTTTGCGTGCTTTTTAATACCTGAACTCTTCTTCTTACTTCTTTAGGTGGCGCAGACAGTCCATTGTGGACCACGGCCTCAACCAAAAATCTTCGCCAGCTAGGCCAGTCCCTATAGGCAGTGGACTCGGTGCCGTGCAATAAGGTCGTGCCCAATGTCGAAGCGGCTTTATTTCCATTTGCAATCGGTAATAATGTCAAATTCTCATAATTTGCGAGTTCGACTATATTTCGCAAAAAAAAAATTTGTAAATGGAAATAATTGTATTTTGTATATTATTTATTAGTTTTTTTTTTTTTTCAAAAAATAAAAACTCTTAATTCTAGTCTTAAATTAAATTATAAATTATTTATTAGAATTATTTATTAGAAGGTAGGTAATTTTTAATTTAAATGTATTCAAAATAGATATACTTTTCACATCTCTAGGAAGAATATTGAACAATTGAAGACCTTTATAGAGTAAGTTGTTTTGTGTTTGTGCTCTTCTGTACAAGGGAAGCCGGAAGTATCCAACATTTCTCAACAGATATCTTTGGTAAATAAACTGGATAAATGTTATGTTTGATTTTAAAAATCATTATAAGCGTATTGAATTTTAAACGTTGTTCAACATTAAGCCATCTTAAGGATTGCAACATTTGATTAATTGGTGTCAATCTACCACACTTTAGAATTACTGTCATTGCCTTATTTTGCAAAATCATAAGCCTATTTTGATCTCCAATAGTACTCATGTAAATTATTGACGAGCAGTAATTGAAATGAGGAAACTCAATGGTATTGTAAATTGTTAATGCACAACTGTGTGAAACGTTTTTTCTAATTCTGTTCAAGAAACCTATTTTTTTTGAAATTTTATTACAAAGTTTATTCAAATGAATATCAAATTTCAGTTTGTTATCAATGAACACTCCTAAGTATTTGACTGTGTTTACACTTTCAATTATTTCACATTTATGGAAAGGTTAATTTTTGAATCCACATTATTTACACACATACACTTAGTTTTGTTGACATTTATCTTTAATTTGTTTTTACACAACCAGTTATTCGCAGCATTCATCTCAACCTGCATATTTTCTTCACAGAACTGTATGGTAGGTAAGCGTATCATCAAGCACACTTTCGAACGCATTAAACATCTTCCAAAATCATTAATATACAGCAAAAATAATAAAACTCCAAGTTCAGCTCCTTGAGGTACACCTATAGATACATTTTGTTGACTAGAAGTGATGTCATTTATTTTAACGTTTTGAGTTCTGCCAGTTAAAAAACTTTTAAACCACTTCAACTCATTTCCACGAATTCCATATTTATATAGTTTTTTTGTAAGTATATCTCTATCAATGGTTTCAAAGACACGTTTGAGGTCCAAAAAAACTGCTAACACCGTGTTACCTTTCTCCTTTTCCTTTTTTCATTCATTAATAATCCAGCATATGGAAGTCTCACATGAATGACCACGCCTGAACCCAGATTGCTCTTCACATAAAAGATTTTTGTTTTCAATAAAACTTTTTAATTGATCACATACTACGTGCTCCAATATTTTCTCGTAAGTAGGTAACATATTTATGGGTCTAGATTCTTCTGCCCTTCTAGCATTTTTGATTTTTTCGACAGTAATTATATCAGCATTTTTCCAGTTATCCGGGAACATTCCATGGTGTAAGGATAAATTTACTATTTTTAGGAGCAACGGAAGTATAACATCACTGCAATCTAATAAAATTTTGCAATTTAAGCCGAAGCAATCATTCTTTTTATTCATACACTTCACTGCTTCTTTAAGATCACTTAAACTGATTTGTTGAAACTGTAAAAAATCTTCATAATCTGGGATGTCATCCGAATAGGTCACATTTGGTATGCTTCTGCTTATCTCTTCCATACTTTCAATAAAATATTAAATCAACGAATTGGCTTTGTCATAATCAGATCTAACTATAGCACCATTTATCTCCAGTTCATTGACAACACTTTTTTCTTCATTAAGAACATATTTTTTTAAAGTTTTCCAAAGACCAATCTGGTCTCCTGCTTTTTCATTAATTTTCGCTTCAATAAATGCACTTTTCACTATTCTACATCGGTTTTTGTACTGATTTCTAGCAATTTTGTAATTTTTCCAGTCATTTAGTATATTTGTGTACAACGCTTTATTATATAGATATACTTTATTATTTTTAAGATTATTTAATTCATTATTGAACCATTCTGCACATCTTTCATTAGTAGTAATTTGCTTAGGTTCAAAGTTAGTAGGTTGTTTTGTGAACAATTTTAAATATATCGATTCATGGTCTGAAATCTTACAATCTCTGTTCACTCTCGCATCAATATTTATAGTAAAATCACTCAGAACATAATCAATCAAAGTACTTGAAGTAGGCGTTATTCTTGTTGGTTCATTTATTAACTGTTTAACTCCAATATTATAAAGAAAATTATTTACATAGCTAATTTCATAATTATTACTATTAATGAAGTCAATATTGAAATCTCCCGCTATCACTGTGTGTCGCTTAGCAAGCTCTGTAGATAGTATGATATTAAATCCCTCCAAGGAGCTGGTAGTCCTATGCAAAGCCTAACAGAACGATATTTTCTCGGGTCCTTCCTATATTTGAACAGAGGAATAGTACATTTTTTAGCGCCGAAAGAATAGCGCCACCAGTGGACTCCAGTTTCCCACATCAAGTTGGTTGAGGTAGTTCCCCATTTGATCGCACCACCTTAGATGTGGTCTTCCAGAACTGCGTCAGCCCTCCGGATTGGAATTGAAGACTCGTCGGGCTGGTGCGTTTTCATCCATACGCTCTACATGACCCAACCATCTAAGCCACTGTATTTTCAGCTTCTTTACCAGGTCAATGTTGCTGTATAGCCCGTACAGTTCGCCATTGAATCTTCTTCTATATACTCCATTGATACATACAGGACCGATTATCACCCAAAGAATCTTTCTTGAAAAGCACCCCAGCCTGTATTTATCCGATTGTGTCAGTGTCCACGCTTCTGCCCCATACAGCAGTATTGGGATGATTAGGCTTTGAGGGCTTTGCTACTAAATGCCTTCTAAGCCCGAAGAAACAGCGATTGGCAAGAGGGATTCTTCGACTGATCTCTTCACTGATGTTGTTCTGAGAGGTTATAGTGGAACCCAAATAGACAAAGTCCTTGACAACTTCTTCAAAGTTATATCTATTTATTGTGACATTTTGTCCAAGCCTACGGTGATGATGTTCTGCGCCCGAGGATAGGCACTTTGTTTTATCTTCATTTACAGCCAGACCCATTTTCGCCACCTACATTCAATATACTTGCAAATGCTCCACTGACAGCGCGCATCGTTCTTTCAATAATGTCACGAACAATCTTTTCGACAATAAATTTTTATCATTTGGACGTGCTCTAGTCAATTTTACTGGCCATGATGTTTTGACATCAGTAATTAAATAATAAACAACATATTTTAAAGATGTCACCACAACAACATGGCCGCCACAGACCGCACCCTAATTTACTAGCGCCAATTTAAAACCCCTTTTTTCTGGACTTTAATTTTGGCATATTATCAAAAACTCGAAACTGATTCCAAAAAAATTACGTAAAAAGGCTCCGATTCTGTTGAGTATGTAAGTTTTCACTATTTTGTCAGGTTTTATCTCTGCTGCTCTGACTGCGGCTCTGACTATGTTGTATTCGTGCAATCAGTAATTTTTTGCCAGCTTGCTGGATATTTTGAAAATTTTACAAGGATTATGCCAAGCTTCCATTTGTTTTGCACTTTGCTGGATTTTTGTCAATTCTTCCAGATATAACTGATCTGCTTCAGCTTGAGGCAAATGATTTTCTGAATATACATAAGAACTTTATCCATCCTTACTTACTAAAAGGGAAGAATAAAATTAATAAGGTACCTACAAAAAAAACCTAATAAAAAAGTTTACGTATAAATTAGTTTGACGCGCCCACATAATTAAAACTATGAACAAACTTTAGTTGTTTTCTTTTTACAGACAAGTTTTTAATATTTTAATATTCTTATTGCATATAAATGATGTGCCTACTATATTGAAATTTTGCAAATGCCTTATATTTGCTAATGATATTAAATTTTTTGCGGTTATTTCCAACATAGCCGATTGCTTGCTATTGCAGAACGATCTTGATGAATTCTCTAGGTGGTGCAATATAAATGATCTTAAATTGAACACAAACAAATGCTTTTGTATTTCATATAATCGGTCGCTATATAATATTGATCCAACGTACTCATTAAATAATGTGACACTTAAGGTAGTGAACCATGTTAAGGATCTTGGAGTCATTTTTGATGAAAAACTTAATTTTGAAATTCACATTAACTCAGTGATTTCGAAAGCTAGTTCAATGTTAGGATTTTTAAAAAGAAATTCTTTTATTTATTATTTATTTAAGTCGTTAATAACTAACGTTTACAAACTTATGAACTACATATATCTATATCTAAGCAATTATTACAAAGTACAAAATTATCATGAATTACAATTAATTAATAAAAGCCTGCATTTATGCTAAGGCATTATAAAATAAAGTTTTGAAAGATTCGCTTTTTCTGAGTTTAAAGACCCATACACTTTAAAATCACTTTATTCTAGTTTGGTAAGGCCCTCTTTAGAATATGCTTGTGTTGTTTGGAATCCAACAACTGCAAAGGATATCTCTAGAATTGAAAGAGTACAACAAAATTTTCTGCGTTTTGCATTAACAGGCTTCTTTAGTAATGAAAATAACGTTCATCATTCATATCATTCTAAATGTCTTTTGTTAGGAATGCAATCTCTTTGTTCGCGAAGGGAAATGTATAGTGTTATGTTTGTTCGTGATATTTTATGCAACTATATTGATTGTGAAAACTTGCTTTCTCTTTTAAATCTATATGCACCTTCAAAATCTTTACGGTCAAGGCCATTGCTACTTCAGGATCCGCACAGAACTTGTTATGGTCTACGTGAACCTGTAAGCCATTGCTGTAAATTATTTAATGAAGCTTATTATTGCTTGGATATATGTCTACAAAGAAATGTTTTTAAAGACTTATTGTTGGCATTCTTAACTCATAAATGTAATACTAGAAAATAAATATTATTATAATTATTATTATTTCAAATCTGTTGATTATAAATCGTAGATAAATAAATAAATAAAATAAAATAATAGTAAATGTACCTGCACACACATAATATAAAAGTTTATTTCTCTTTAAAGTTTTGCATGTACTCGTATGTATAATGTATATTGAAGGAAATAAGTCAATAAAATCAATACGCAACGCAATTCATCAAAAAAGCCCCATTTAATGCGTTTAATGTGTCTGAGGTGGTTTGTTTTATGATGATATGTCAAACCACAATTTTGTTGTGTATATGTTTTATAGTTTTTAACAGTGTATTACCTATAGATACTATCTATACATGTGAGTTTACATTGTTTTTAATAAAATTTTAATTATTTCCATCGAGTATAGGACAGGTACAATAATGTATTTCAAGGGAAAAAAAGCGATACAAAATAATATAAATGTCAAAGCTCGATAGAAAAAAAATGCGTATGTATTGTGTTGTACACACCTATGTATGTAAGAATACAGTGCTGTTGAAAATTTGTGTATCAAATTGTTTTAACTTTTGGAAAAATGCGCAATCAAAGCTGGGAAGCCAATATAACACAATTTTTTTTTAACCCCACTTGAACCACAGTTGTGCCGCGTTATCCCCGAAATTCCCACTGTCCAGTTTTAAATGGCTGTTTAGTTTTAAATATTGACAAGTGTAAAACAATGTGTTTTACACGCAAGAAAAATGTGATTGTCTATAATTATGCTATCGATTTGTCAACTCTTAGTAACCTATCTTGCTTTACTGACCTTGGCATAGTGTTGGACTCAAAATTAACTTTTATTGACCATTTTGACTACATTATTAAAAAAGCTAACATGACTTTCGGTTTTATTAAAAGATTTGATCGAGAATTTCGTGATCCCTATGTTCTAAAAACTCTTTATGTCTCATTCGTAAGATCCATCTTAGAGTATGGTTGTGTTGTATGGGCGCCATATTATGCGGTTCATATAAATATATTGGAGTCCGTTCAAAGAAGATTTATGAGATTTTGTTTAAGATTTTTACCATGGTCGAATAGAATTATTTTGCCACCTTACGCTCAACGTATTCAACTAATAAATCTTCCATCTCTAACGAGTCACAAAGCGTATCTACAATTTTGTTTTATTGTTGGGATAATCAATGGATCCATTCCAACTCCATTGATACTTTGTAGATTAAATTTCATAGCTAGTCAGTATAATTTGAGAAGGCAGTTGCCAATTGCCAACATTTATAGTAGATCAAACTACGGTGCTAATAGTAATTTAAATCTCTTAATTAATATTTACAATAAAAATTCAAATTTAATTAATTCCAGCAATGACAATGTAAAATCACTCAACTTAAGAACAATATTTTTTATTCAAAATAATCCAAAATGTACATTAGATATAAGTTTTTATTTCTTTTTTTTTTTTTTTATAATTTAAAAAAAATGTATGTGCCGTTAGTATTTAACGAAATGGCCAAAATCTCCAAAAAGCTGAATTCTAGCAACGATTCCTCCACACATAATAAACCTGGACAACATATCCAACGAAACAATTTTGTTTGTCAAAATTCCAACGAAATCTGCAAGTTCCCAGTCGTCATGTACATCTGCAACATTATTTGCATGTAGTTTCATACGAATGAATTTTGAAAATGTAATTTTATTTTAATAAGCATAATAAATATAATAAACATTGCGTCGCCACATGCATGTGAACATCATTCACGATCGATTTTTGAACGCACGATTTAATCGCATGATTTAGTACTTGAACATACATATACATAAATTTGTTTTGGAAACATTGGCTTGGGGATTTTCTCTTTGGGGATTTTGCTGCTGGAGATTTTACTTATGTATATATTGAACTTAATATTTTAAACTTTTTCTTAGTATGTTATTATGAGAAAATCCTTAGTCTTCGCCTGGTAAAATTATATAAAAAAATGAATTTACCAGTTTTCCGTTTTTGTTTTAGAAAATTAGTAAAAATCGAAAAACGAGTTTATGAACATTTTGAAATTCAATACAAGTTTTAATATAAATGGCTTCCTGCGTTATTTCTACTAAAAGATAGAAAGTCCTAAAAAACATTATCCCGAAAGTTCTATCAAAATCGTCACAGCCGTTTTCGAGAAAATCAAACTTTTTGTTTATAATTCTATGATAGGTACCGTTATTTTTAGACATAGAGCAAAATTGAAAAAAAAGACATTCCTACGGAATTGAGTTTGAAGCTAATAAGCAAATCCGTTTAGGCTGTAGAGGTTCGACGAGAGAGATAGACAGTCAGAATTTCCAGACCCACTTATTTCCACTTCTCCATCATGCGTAATGTCATGTGTAATTGTTATCTCAAAATTTTTTGTTTGCACGAATCCATAACTTGACTTATATGTATTAACCTATAATCGCAAGTAAAAAAGAATAAAATATTAGATACACTTTGGTCGTCCTAGTTTTATTTAATGTCAGAAAATCAATAAAGCGTCACAGTCAAAAAAAAATAAATTAAGAACCCATTTATCAACTTTTTGAAATTTTTTCATTATATAAATAAAATGCAAGACTGGGTCGCACGAACTTGCTCTTATGATAAGCAACTGCTTAGTGGCTGCATTATATGGATATTAAAAAAAAATAAATAATTTCGAAAATTCTTTTATTTTTTAAATTAGTTTAAGAGTTTTCTCGGAAAAACTAGGTATGCAATAAAATTTTAAAGCTATACATATGTCAATCTAGGAAAAAAAAATATTGAAAATCGATCGACCAGTTTTTTTTTAAGGTTATTTTTGAAAAACTTTTCCAAAAAATATTTTAAAATTTATTTGAGTATGAAAATACATGTATGGCAACATGTAGTTTACATTTAACTCCAAGCATCAACAGCCAGGAATTGTTCCCACCTTCCTTTAATGTTTTTCGCGATGACCTTAACAAAGAGCCCAATGTTTTCCCTTGTCGAGGTGTGCTAATTGCCGTTAAAAATACCCTAGATTCATCGCTTCAATCAGTTTCTTCCTCATCTAATATTGATTATATATCAATAAAGATTAAACTTCCCCAAAAAACTATCTTTGTAATGTGTTGCTACATTTTACCTGGACAGCCCATTGAATCATATCAACTAGTTATAGATGCAGTTGATCAAATCTTAATTAATAGTGACCCCCATGATGATATTCTTCTTTTTGGTGATTTCAATCTTCCACATTTAAAATGGATTGCATCTGAAGATTTATCACATTTCATTACCTCGGATCAAACTGCTTCAAAAGAATGCCTATTTATTGATCGGCTTACTGATTCAAGCCTTTTCCAAGTAAGTGGTATCACCAACTTTATGAATAGACAACTCGATTTAATCTTCTCAACAGACCCAGACAACTCTAGTGTGTCTCTTTGGAATATTCCCCTTTCAAAGATTGACAGTTATCATCCCCCTCTTTTTCTTTCTCTTTTTAAAGAGTGTCCCATCATAAACTCCGATAATTCTGCTCCTTCTTTCGACTTTCACAAAGCCAATTTTAGAGGAATAAATGAGTACCTTAGTAATGTATCCTTCAATTTCACTAATAATTCTATCAATGATGCAACTAATACATTCTATAGAGAATTGTATAAATCTATTTCGCTCAATGTACCAACCTCAATGCGTAGAACATCACCATCGTCTCCGCCTTGGTATAATCGGAAGTTGCGTTCTTTAAGAAACAGGAGAAACAAGCTATGGGAACGTTTTCTTCGTTCTCGATCCGTCTCGGACTATTCCAATTATCTTGGAATTTATCTCCAATTCAATGAACTTTTCAATATCCTTTATGTACGCTATTTAAATGAAACTCAATCCAACCTAATAAATGATCCCAAGTCATTTTTCCAGTTCGTCAACTATAAGAGAAAGTCTGATGGTTTTCCTCCCTCCCTCTACCTGGAAAGTGAAAAATCAAATGACCCCCAAGAGATATCTGATTTGTTTGCCAAGTTTTTCAAGCAATCCTTCACTGATGAGTCTTTTCAACCTGACGAGACTTATTTCAGGTACCTTCAAAACTTTTCCACTGGGCCTTTTTTTCCTCTTTCTATTGATGAAACTCTTATTGAAAATAAATTAAGTCAGTTGAGTGAAGAATTTTCTGTTGGGCCTGATAACATTCCAGCAATTCTTCTAAAAAGATGTTCTCAATCACTCTCCCTTCCACTTTCTCAAATCTTTAATCTATCTCTGTCTCTAGGCGAATTTCCCTTAATATGGAAAACATCATTTGTAACACCGATTCACAAAAAAGGCGCTAAGAATGATGTTAAAAATTACCGTCCCATTGCAAAACTTTCTTATATTCCAAAAAATTTCGAATGTCTCATTTATGAAGTTATCAGCTTCCGCTGCAGGTCTCTAATATCCCCCAGGCAACATGGATTTCTCATGTATAAATCCACGACCACCAATCTTATTGAATTTGTGTCTTTTTCTCTCTCTGCACTTGAATCAGGAATGGAAGTTGATGTAATTACCACTGATTTTAGTAAGGCCTTTGATAAAATTTCTCACCGCCTCATACTCTTTAAATTAACAGCCCTTGGGTTTGAACCTATCTCCTTAAAATGGTTGTCCTCTTACCTTAGCCAACGCTCCTACAGAGTGCGTTTCAGGAATTCACTTTCTAACCCATTTATTGCAACTTCGGGTGTCCCACAAGGTAGTCACTTAGGCCCTCTTCTTTTCATCCTCGCCATAAATGATATTGAAATTGTCATAAAGCATTCTAACATATCATTGTATGCTGACGATACTAAGTTTTTCAAAACGATATCTTCAGCAAATCATTCAACCCAATTACAATTTGATCTAGATAATTTCTCAATTTGGTGTCAAAAAAACTGTATGGAGTTGAATGTAGGCAAATGCCAGTCCATAACCTTTTCTCGTAAGCGCTCAGTACTGCCTCCCCGTAACTATTACCTTTCCAACCAATCTATACCTATCGTAAATTCAATCAGGGATCTTGGTGTGTTGTGCGATCGAGAGCTTAACTTCCTCTCTCACATAGATGAATTAATCCATAAATCCAACTCTGCTCTTGGATTTGTTAAACGATGGTCTAAAGAATTTACTAATCCTTATGTCACCCGCTCTTTATACATAACCTTCGTTAGACCATTACTTGAATATGCTTCTCAAGTTTGGTCTCCATTTCAACGTGTCCATATCTCAAGAATTGAAAGCATTCAAAGAAGGTTCCTCCGTTTTGCCCTCCGTGGCTTACCTTGGCAAAACCCTCTCATACTTCCCCCCTATAATGATCGTCTTCAACTCATTAATCTTAATACTCTTGAAGATCGAAGAATTATTTCCGATATCCTCTTCATTCACCGACTTGTTTCTGGTTCTGTTGACTGTCCAACACTTTATAATTCCATTTCGTTTAATACTAATCCACGCAATCTCAGGAACCCACGTCTTTTCTATCTTCCCTATCACCGTACTTCCTATGGCTCAAACGAACCCCTAACCCGTATGCTTCACGAAACAAATATGAATGTTGACAGTTTCGATTTCAACTTAAGTACTTCGAATCTGAAAATTCTTCTCCTTAACCACCTAAATTCCCGCCCATAGCTATAAGTAACCTAGTTTTTAAGTTAGATTAAGTTCATTTGTAGCTTGTTTTAAGCCGAATAAATGGGGGTGTTTGCCCCCACCAAAAATTTAAATTTGAAAAAATAATTTAAAAAAAATCAATATACCCGGTTCCAAAATATTTCGAAAACCAAAAATTTTTTTGAAAAAATTATAAAAAATCAAAAAAAAAAAAAAGTTTTTGGAAATTTTGAAATGCCATATTAATAAAATTATGAATGACTTCCTGTGGCTAAAACTTTATTGAAATCGGATACGAGAAAATTTGATTTGAAAATACTGGTTCTATGAGAGGTACCGTTAGAAGACACATTTTGAAAAATCTTTTCTAACCAAAAGATAGATTGTCTTGCAAAAAAATAGCATTCTGAAAGTTTTATCAAAATCGTTAGAGCCGTTTTTGAGGAAATCAATTTTGTTCTTCACGATTGTGTAGGAGGTGCTGTTATTTTTGGGCCTAGAGCAAAAATTAAAAGAATGTTCCGAGGGGCGTTAGGAAATAGCGCCCAAGGAAATATCGCCCAAACCGATTTGGAAATACCGCCCAAAAAAATTTTTAACGCCCAAAATCAAAAAAAAAGAAGGAATTATCACCCAAAAGTTAGGGCTTAACACCCAAAATTCCATATCACCCAAATTAATAAATGGCAATATCGCCCAAAAATTTTATATGGGAATTGTTTTTGCAATATTTGGGCGATATTTCCAAAATTTTGGGCGTAATTTCCAATCACTATTTTAAGTAAAAATGTTTGGTTCTCATCACCCAAAAACAATTTTGAAGCATGTAACATTTACTTAATCTCTTGTAAAGTGTATTGAACAATATCCTTAAGATTTGGAAATTAAATTCGGTGCGTGGGGGGGGGGCGACGCGGGGGGCACGCGGCTTTGCGACCGCAGTGACCAGGCGGGAGCGTGCCGTCTGCGAAAGGTAACATTTACTTAATCATTTGTAAATTATAATTACAAAGTTTGTCAAAACAACCTACATCGCGGGGGGGGGCGACGCGGGTGACGCGGGGCGACGCGGGGCGACGCGGGGCGCACGCGGGGCGCACGCGGGGCGCACGCGGGGCGGACGAGGCTTCGCGACCGCAGTGACCGGGCGCGCCGCCCGGTCACTGCGGTCGCGAAGCCTCGTCCGCCCCGCGTGCGCCCCGCGTGCGCCCCGCGTGCGCCCCGCGTCACCCGCGTCGCCCCCCCCGCGATGTAGGTTGTTTTGACAAATTTTGTAACTATAATTTAATTTTTTTTTTTGCAGCAATCAGGAATCTACTTCGGAATTAGTTTATTCAAAACTTCGAAGAGGCTTACAATATTTGTCATCGAAAATTTTTCTTCAATCTCCGCGAACGCCCCTGGATGTAATTGAGGCTTTTCAACACGAGTCCATATGGAACACATATGGACTATCTAAGGATACTAAGTGCCCTAGGTCTTTTTTTAAAGCTTGCCTATCAGAGCCTTGTAGGCATTTGAAAATGTGTAACGTTTGCTTTATGAGATTGCAGGGTCAAGCTTTGGCAAATAATGAGGAAAAATGTTTGTGCCCATTATGCAGGCAAATAGTGGTATTTATTTGAAAAATAAAATTTTGGGCGATATTTCCCCTATTTGGGTGCTTTTTCTTTTTGTACTTGCACTTTTGGGCGGTTATTCCTACTTTTGGGCTTTAATTCCTTTTACACCATTTCGGCCTCATATTTTGGGCAGTATTGCCTTTTATAAAAACAAACTAAAACAAGGAAATAGCACCCAAAATGGAAAAATAAATACAACAACAATTTGTTCGGCTACTTTTTGGGCGTTATTTCCAAATCGGTTTGGGCGATATTTCCTTGGGCGCTATTTCCTAACGCCGTTCCGAGGGACGGCCAAATAAATCCTAAATACCAAATTCGAAGCAAATCGGCCCATCCGTTCAGGCTATAGAGGCGTGAACAGACATACAGACATACAGACATACAGACATACAGACAGACAGACAGACGGATGGAATTTCCAGACCCACTTTTTTCTACTTCTCCCACCATCGTAATGTCATGTGTGATTGTTATCTCAAAATTTTTTTCTTGCACGAAGTTATGGAACTTGCCTTATACTTCCTATAATCGCAAGTAAAAAGTGATGATGTAGCCAGTGAGCACATAATATGTGTTGGCTATTCTCTGATTGTAAGTTAATGCTTGATATAAGCTTCTTACTCTTGAGAACTGATAGTGCAAAAAAAAAAAAAGTTACACACGCCAAGTGGTTATGGTTCAGATCGTGATCCACTTGAAAAATTATTGCTAATCCGTAAGAAATACTCTTCCTTGATATTATTTTGAGAGGTTATAATGAAACCCAAATAGACAAACCCCTTGACTAATTCAAAGTAATATCTGTCCATCGTGACGTTTTTTGCAAGCCTATATGGTGATGATTTTATGCATCCGAGGACAGCATATTGTACTCTGTTTTATTTTCATTTCCAGCCAGACCTATTATCCCTTCCTCCACTTCAATACTTGCGAATGCTCCACTGACAATGCACTTCGTTCTTCCGATGATGTTAATATCATCAGCATAGCCACGTAATTGAATGGATTTGTAAACAATCGCACCGCTGCGCTGATATATTCATATGAGTTGAGTACGATTGCCGCAAGAAGAATGTTGATGAGGTTACATAACAGCGAGTCACCTTGTCTTAAGCCTTTCTCAACACATCAAAAGAATCATCGGTCTTCTTGAAAACCTTGACGGGACAGCGCGAATTCTTCACATCCAGCACAATCGAAAGAGTTTATCAGGAATGCCGACCTATTCACGCTGTCATAGTCAAAGGTTGTGAGTCACGCGAGTCAGTTCAAGCTCAAAAGGGTTCATATGTTCACATAGAATAGTAGGAGGCTAATACCTCCTTTCTTGTGGATAGGGCACACGATGCTGAGGTTAAATTCGTCAGGCATAATTTCATCCGACTCTGATTGTAAGTTAATGCTTGATATAAGCTTCTTACTCTCGAGAACTGATAGTGAAAAAAAAAAAAAAAAAAAAAAGATTGTATACAGATGGGTTGGTGTAATGTTACTCTAGTTAAGATATCGCTACCCGAACTTCTTCTTAGTCAGATGGACGGAAATTTGTGTCCATCATCGTTCAAATCAAATAGATCATTCTGCCTGACAGCAATAAGCGGGTTGTCTTCACTGTTTCACAGTCTGCAGATGTGTTTTTTTTTAATTCTAAGCACCGACTGCGCATCTATTGCAACATGTCTAATCTAGTCTCTACCGGCTGGCTTATTGACGGGCTTTATAACCCTTGGATAAATATTTTACTCTTTGGTAAAACTTTCGACTTTTCTTTCTGAAAAGCCGATTATGTTCCCCTTTTCTCTTTCCCCGGCAGACCACACTGGTAGTGGTAGCGCTCTTGTTCTGGTTCTGGCCTGCAGCCAGCATTGCTTAATAATCTTGGCCGTATGTACCAGCCTGCACTCATCATCGAACCAGGTGTTTCGTTGTGGTCTAATATTAATAATTCGAGGATCATTTTACTTGGCTTTTGAATTTACTCATTTTAGCTCCAGCTTAGTCACACAACTTATTTGCTTAGAGTTTTTTTTTTAGTTGTTGAAAACTTTATTTAACAAAAAAATAATTTTAAATTAACAATTCAATCATAAGTTTAATATGGTTTGGCCAAAGGCCGTCTACCAGATTGACAGTTTTTAGTTCAAATATTTAATACTATAATATACATAAGTTATACATATTTGTTCAATTAAAAGTCTCCTTCTATGATACAATTTCTGTAGCTAAGTGCCGCTCTTATATATTTATACAAAATTTCCCAACCAAATTTTCCATTCAAGATATCGATGACTGCATCCAAATCCATCAAAGTAGCACCAAAATAACTAACCCGGAATTCTTTGAAGATGGGACATCTGGCAATAAAATGAAATATATCCTCTCTCTCTTTGAGGTTGCAAAGTTCGCACAAAATTGGAAGATCCGGACGATGCGGTATAAAGTTCAAATTGATAATTTCACCTCTTGCTCTAAATATAATGCTCATCATGTTGAGTGAAAATCGGTTTTGAAAGTAAGTCTGTTCTTTAAGGTCGAAGTTCAGTTGGCTGTAGATCATTCTGTATTGTGACGATTGTGCTTCTGTTTTAAATTTTTCATAATAGCTGCGGCTTATTCTCTCAAGGATCCTATTAAACAGGTTTCGTAAGTCCATAGTACTTATTTCGGATGAAATTCGTGCGTTTTCGCCAAGAATAGCTGTCAGCTCTTCCCACTTCATGACAAGATTTCCCCTTGTAGTTAGGGTGTGTTTCAGTATTTGTTTTGGTAGCCTTTCCTCATCCATCTCTAATACCTTAATGATATATTCAAAGTGTATCTTAAGAGTGTCGAAAAATAATGGTGGAACTGTTGTTTCTAAATGCAGCATATAGTTTGGCGGGCAAGCTGGTAACCGAAAAATCCTTTTTAAAAAATACCTCAGAAACCTTTCAACTTCTTCGAATTCACCATAACCCCAAACTTGTGCCCCATAAAGCAATATGGAGGTAGCAGTCACTCGAAAGATTTTCAATTTCGAACTATGATCAATATATTTATTATCAATGCATCTGTTCCACACTGTAGAAACGGCCCTTTTTGCACCGGCCAGTTTACTTTGAAAATGTTTTTTCATGTTGAGGTTTGCAGTAACTATCACCCCTAAGTATTTGAACTCTCGTACTACTGAAACATTTTCTCCTTGATATCTCCATTTTTCGTTACGTGCGTGTCTACCACCTCCTTCCCTGAAGATCATCATCTTAGATTTCTCCAAATTAACGGACAAGTTCCAAAGTTTGCAGTAGTTTTCAAGACGGTTCATTGTTCTCTGCATTCCTTCGACAGATTCAGACAAAAAAACTATGTCGTCAGCAAAAATTAGAGCCGGTATTCGTATGTTTCCAAACTGGATTCCTCCACCGATCGATTCCACGATATCATTTATGAACAAGATGAAAAGTAAAGTGCTTAAGACACATCCTTGTTTTACTCCCATTTGTGTTGTGAACTCCTCAGAAACAAACTCGCCATCCCAAACATACGCCACATTGTTCTCGTACATTGCTTTTAATAAAACTACAATTTTGGCCGATATTCCTAATTTGTACAGCTTATAAAAAAGTGCTTCACGTGCGATTGTATCAAAAGCAGCACGAAAGTCGACGAAAAAAGCGTACAGTTTTTTCTTCTTTCGTTTGAAGCTTTCCGCAACATTAATGAGGGTGAATAATTGATCTAAGGTCGAGTAGTTTCTCCTAAACCCAGCTTGAAATTCGCTCAGTATTTTCCTGTCATCGACCCACTGCGTAAGCCTATTAAATATCAGAGCACTAAATAGCTTCGCTGATGTGTTCAAAAAAGAGATGCCTCTGTAATTTTCGGGGTTATCGTATGATCCTTTTTTGTGCAGTGGATATATAATAGCCCTTTTAAAGCATGCAGGAACAGTTGCTGTCTCAAATATTATATTATATTCTTTCGTTAGGGCGGCTACGAATTCAAAAGAACAATTTTTATAAAATTCTGCTGGTACTCGGTCATCACCTGGAGCTTTTCCCGCCTTAGATTTATCTATTACGTTCTGTACTTCATCAGTTGTAAATGGCGCATCTAAGAAGTCGTCAGTAAAAAAAGGGGCTGCATAGTGAGTAAGAGGGGAAAATGTTGGAGTGTTAATCAGGCTCCTGAAATGATCACGGAGTTCAAACGCATGCAATGTTGCTGAAATTGTGTTGGTTCTTCCAGTGATAGTTTTAGCGGCTTTCCAAAAATCTGCAGAAGATTTTGATGAATTCAGGACAGCTATATTTGTTTCCTCAAGTTGTTTTCTCTTGGATAGACAAAGGTTCTTGAAGCTTTTATTAGCTGCTGCATACATACTTTTAAAGAGAGCTGTATTGTGTTTCCTTAGGAGCCGCAAGAATGAAAAGGATTTTTTTCTGGCTTTCTGGCACTCAGCATCGAACCAAAATTGCTTACAAGTATCCCTGCATTTTCCTTTAATACTTTCTGGCACAGCTCCAATTAAAATTTGAGTAAGGTCCTCCATGTGAGTTGGAATACTCTCTAATCTTCGTTTCTCCAGTTCCGTGTTCATATTATTTTGGTAAATAGATTTAAATGTATCTCTCCATTTTAATTTTGGTAGTAATCCAAGTTGCTTTGTGTTGAATTTATGATCTGCACTTGAGACTAAACAAGTGATTTCTAACGGCATATGGTCAGAGAAAAATTGTGCAGATATCCTGAAGTCCTTCAAAATTTCATTCCACTCTCCTGACACGAAACAATAATCAATTACTGAGCACGCCGTTCCACGAAAAAACGTATACTCCCCATTTGGGTCTCCTTGACAGCTTCCATTTAAAACTCTTGCATCCAACGAATCCGCAACTTCCAGTATTTTGGCGCCCTTCCCATCGCATACTTCATCCTTTGATCTGCGAGTTGGATTTATAATATCTGATGCGGTTCCACTTACAAAATTATTCTGTGTTAATCCGATCCTCGCGTTGAAATCTCCTACAAGAAGAACATCAGTTGACCCCATATATTGCAAAGTGTCACAAAGTCGTTCGTAATCCCTTGACCAGTTTGAACAATTAAGATATATGGGTACGATGTAGAGGGCAGTTCGCATAATTTTTACTTCTAAGACATCCATTTCCCCAAAACGCTAAAAGTTTAGAGTAACCGCTTCAAGGTTCTTACGGTAGCCGAATAATTCACCTCCGCTTCCTCTTCCAAATACATTTGATTTTATTGCTGGTATCCATTTTAAATCATAATTAATAAATATTCCTTTGAATTTATCCATTTCACCTTCCAATACATGCGTTTCAAACAGTACAAAAACATCAAAACTTTTAACATAATTAAAAAAATCTATTAGAAAGACTTTATTTTTAAGCCCTGCGACATTATATCCTAATATTCTTAAATCTAAATATAAAAATGGTTTCTGGTAGACGATTTCATCTCATTTCCTTTCATCGTGTGAACGGCCACTTATCTGCTGCCTCACGTTTGCGCTTGTGTGCGCACCCAAATTCTGCACAGCGGGTGTTTCGCACAATTGTAGGGATTGAACGGTGCCAACATTTGACAACCCCATTGACGTTTTGGATTTGACATTATTTATGTTTTTCGCTAGGTTAACTTCATTCATAAAACTTTCAATATTAGAAAATAAATTGAGACCGCCACCAAAAATTGTTCGCAAAACCTCCACAGGATCATTTGTGCCACACTTTAATCCGTTCGACAAATCAGAATTAAAAAGCTTATTGTTTATGTAGAGATTATCATCTTTCAGCTGGGTTTTCACAAGGGGAAACTTGTTACGCAGGAATTTGGCAATGGGTAGCAGGTTACTTATCTTTCGTCGGGTGTTGTACGGGAGATCCTTATATATGTGGATCTGTGTACCTTTTAGCTGCTTTGTGCTACGTAGCACTGCCCAAGCAGCATTACGCGAATTAAATTTCACAACTATCATTGCAGTGCGTTTGTTCTGATTAGATACCGGGTGCGCATACTCAATTCTATAGTTTGGGTCGGTATTGCCTAATAGGTCAGCGCAAATAGACTTTGCTTTTTCCTTCAAGTCCGTATTTTCTTCTGCGGACATATGCACCACCACATTTGCCTCTAAGCTTTGTTGTAATAATTTGTCAACCTGTTCCTGTAATGTGTTGTTACGATGTTCCAAGTGGACCACCTTAGCCGAAATTTCATCATATTTAATTTTTAAGCCAGAAAGCTCTGCATGTAATACTTGGAAATCGTCTTTTGAAGGGAGCTCGTTGACGAGTTTTTTGTTACTGTCCTCTAATATTTGTTTTAGGATATCGACGGTTATTACTGGAGATGACATTATCGGCTCAGAGGGTCTTGGGGATGGCAAAGCTGCAGCTGCAGGAAAATTTCTGCGCTTTTCTTCTCTGAATTGGATGGGCGAGGTATCAAGCAGACCCCTTTTCATTAAGTGAGGTTATAATTTACAGGTCAAAATGTATTTGGGTTTTATTGCTCTTAAGTGCTAAGACTTACGTGGGAATTTGATTGCTTTGGTGGGACGAAAACTGTTCTTGGTTATTTTATAATATTTTAGTAATTTTACGTGCACTTTATAAACACTTTTAAGGACTTTTAGTAGGAGCTTATTTTTGAGTGCGTATCCACTTTGACAGATCAAATGTCTTAGAGTAGTTGGCTTATATACGATTTTGGAGGAAAAGCTGTTTGCCTCCAAAGCTCTTATTTATATATTGTACTAAATACATCCTGTCACTTTTTGTAGAAGTTATTTTTGTAAACCAGATATTTTCCTGATTTCAGGTCAACTACTAAATGTATTAGAATGTGATAGTGTCATAATAGTCTAATGTGTCTCTTTTTTTTAATATTGATTAAATTAGTATTTAGAATAGCCTTGCTCTACTTTTATTGCCCTAAAACTATTTTCATCGACAAGTCTTTCAATATTTTATTTTAAGAACATTGACTTTTTTAAGCATTGTGATATTTTCACTTTCAAGAAATATAACACTCCGCTAATATTCATAAATATATATGCTTGTGACATGCATTTGTTTGTATGAGGAGTGTCTATACAATCATGTCTCTTCTATTTTTGTGAACGTGTAGGAATGTTGTGATACTTTTGATTCCATCATCACAGGCTAGGCTCCTAAGTTGTTGATAAAAGATTTTAAATTCCCTAACTTTCAACACTAGGAAGCACTCATCCTTTCATAATAGTCTTTTGGAAAGACTCGTGTGAGTTTTCCGACTAAGCATCTCTCCAAATGACAAGTGCTGCTAGAATTCATATAGTACAATTTCCACTTTCAACCTTTTTTCAATCATATCCTTATTTTATAAATTGTCTTGTTTTGGTAAGTTTAATTTATTGATTTTGAATCGAAATCAAGTATTCGAATATGGATTTTCAAATCTCCACACGCACCGGTTCGGGTTAATTTTGAGATCAAATAAAAAATCTTTATAGTCAAGCCCTTATATTTACTGGCATTGAATTATATTGTCTATTCCAGAGAACCCTTAATAAAACGTGCTATGAAATTTGATCCATGTATTGAAGATTGTGAATCTATTTATTTATTTGCACACAGAATTTTTGAGGAAGTCATTCCGTATACAAGTTTGACCTAGGCAATCACATAATAAAAGAAACACACCTTTTGACCATGTCCATGTGTGCATAATTTATGATTTTCATTCAAATCAAATATTTTCTTCACACATGGGACATGACATTGAAAAGAAGTCAAAAAGAACCTAAATATTTTCTGGTCCAGATAAACGAAGGTACAAGAGTCAGAACAGCAAGTCGAATATTGAACAATAAATTGTATACAAACAATGCGGAAACCAATTTTTCCAAACCGCAAAAGTCATCGGAAAGAAACCTGTAAATAATTACTCTCAAAAATACACTCAACAAACTTGGATTGATGAAGATTAAAACTGCCTTCAAACCTTTTACAAAATTTTGCGTAAAATTGATTGATCCACAATTCAAATAGAAACTTTCTTAATAGAAATCCACGGTTGAAAATAATTTTAGCTAAGACTAAACTATTCCTCTAAACAGATTTTCAAAAAACTGAACTTGGGCATACAGCAAATAGGGAACACAGAGCAAATAAGCTTTTTACATTTTATTTAAAAATCCAAAGACATAAAGATATATGTGGTTAAAAGCTTCTTTAAGGTTATACAAATCTTAAGTCACAGAACCCTGAAATACATAAATCAATAAAAGCTGAAATCAAATCATTCAATGATAAGCAATGGAACATTAGCATTGTAGTTCGTTTTTACTTGCGATTATAGGTACTTTAAGGCAAGTTATGCATTCGTCGAAAAAAAAAGTTTTGAGATAACAATCAAACATGACATTACGATGATAGCGAAGACGAAAAAAGATGGTCTAAAAATTCTGTCCGTCTGTATGTCTTTCTGTCTGTCTGTCTGTCTGTCTGTCTGTCTGTCTGTATGTATAGAGACCTACAGCCCAAACGGGTGGGCCGAATTGCTTCAAACTTGGTATATAGACTTTTTTAGGTATTGTACAGAGGGGAAATTGAAATTTTTTTTTTAGCTCAAAAAATAACGGTACCTGCCATACAACCGTTACGTTAAAGCTTATTTTTCTCAAAAACGGCTCTAACGATTTCGATTTAAAAAAATCAGTGTTGGTTTTTCAGTACGACCAATCATATGGCTGAAAATTTTTTTAAAAAAAAATGGCTAAGAACGGTACTTTCCATAGGACCGTTTTGTTTGCTTTCGACTAACTCGAAAACGACTCAACCGATTCTTTCGAGATTTCACACACATATAGCTGTAGGTAGATCAATTTGTATTGCATACCAATATTTTTGAAAAATATTTTTTTGTATTTTTTCAAAAAAAACTTTTTTTCTCAAAAACCGCTCCACAGATTTTTATAAATTTGTTCTCATAAATTCATAGTTTTCCAAGAAATAAAATGGCGTACTTTTTTTTCAGCTCAAATTAGTTTAAGTATTTATTTAAGAATTTTGAAATTTTTATTTTTATCAAAATCTCAAGCCCCTAAACCACTGTCACTCATTAGAGCAAGTTCGTGCGACCCAGTCGTGCATTTTATTTTTTTTTATAATGCACTCGTACTTAAAGGGATATTAATACCTTTATAATGAATTATCATGTGCGAGCGAGGAGAGAGAAGGAATGGAAAGATAGGACAGAAAGTTGGTACAGTGGATTGATACTATAGGTGATATAAATATCTCACGATATTTACCCTGCCCAGGCTGAGTTTGAACTCTTAGCTCTCAGGTGAAGCAACCAAGCACTACATCCATTATTGTACCATTACCACGAAGGTTTGAATGAAATAAAATATTTCAAAATATTTTTTAGAAATTTTTTTTTCAAGATAAAGATTTGATACCAATTAGAAATAAAATGCACGACTGGGTCGCACGAACTTGCTCTAATGAGTGACAGTGGTTTATTGGCTAGAGATTTTGATAAAAATAAAATTTTCAAAATTCTTGGGTGTCCCGAAACTCAACGTCAAGCGGGCACCGGGTGAAAGGGTAGGTTATGGCCGTACTGGGAAAAGTAAGGAAAAAAATCCATCTCGCTTTGTTTAGTAAAAATAGTAATATTTATAAAAATTATAAAAATCGTTACACTAGACCCCACTTTTAGGTACTGTGGTCACAAATTTTCATATTTTGCGGTGTTTATTTTTTTATGTAATCCTTACTAACTATGCTATTATTCCCAATTAAAAATCCAAAAATAAATATCGTAGTTTTCGTAAGAAAAATAAAATTTGACTGAGTCATGGTGAAATTTTTTTTTTAAACTTAACTTTGATACTTCATACTTTAAAAAAAATGTACCGTACTACCCTCGGCAAGTAATTTAAAAAGTTGGCCCATTTAACCAAGATTTCAAAATGGTACAACACTTGCTAATTATTCACCCATAAAAAATATTATTAAAATTTAAACCGCTGTAGAGCATTATAAATTAGGACTAAAAAGTTGGAAAGTATTGTATTGTTCCCTATTGATGTATTACTGAAAACTTTATCTATTCATAAATCTTAATGAAACAAATGAAAAAAATTGAATACATTTATTTTATCTAAAAGCACTTTACACTAAAGCAAATGTTCAAATTGTTTACCCTCGGCACGAATACAGGCTCTGCATCGCCGCAGAAAAGATCTGTTCATCAGACGTCCAAATCTCCTTGCATTAATATCTTCTCCTGCTTCAAGAATTTTTTGGCGTAGTTCGTCTCTATTTAGAATTGGTTTATCATAAACTTTTTCTTTTATGCAGCCCCAGTAAAAGAAATCGAGCGGGTTTAGGGCCGGAGAACGAGGAGGCCACAAAATTGATCCAAGGCGCCCAATCCACCTATCGGGATACTCAGTACTCAGGTAATCCCGTACTAGACGAGCATAATGTGCTGGGCAACCATCTTGTTGAAACCAAATGTCTCGATAGATGTTCAATGGTACATTTTCTAACAAATTCGGCAGTTCATTTTGTAAAAAATGCAGGTAGTTTTCGCCATTTAGATTTTCTGGCAGCTCATATGGTCCAATTATTTGTCCATTTAAAATTCCGGTCCAAATATTTATTTTAAATTGATATTGAGAGCGGTCTTCACGCATAAAATGTGGATTCTCTCTGTGCCACTCATGTAAATTATGCAAATTCAAATAACCGTCTTTTTTAAATGTCGATTCATCGGTCCATAAAATATGGTTGAGAAATTGCGGGTTTTCACTATTTTTGGCCAACATTGTTCTGCAAAAATTGACTCTAGGAGCGTAGTCACGAGGAAACAAACTTTGTACTCGTTGTACATGGTACGGGTGGTAGCTGTTTTAAGATTCTATGAGCAATGCTCTTCGGAACTCCAGTTGACTTTTCAATTGCACATGCTGAAGTGCTGGGATCATTTATAATTTCACTCATAACTACGTCGTCGTTGTGTCCTCGAGGTCTCCCGCCTGCGGTGCCGGCCATACAAGTACTAGGCAATCGTCCTTGGGAATATGAAATGTGTACATAGATGAACACACGGTGGTCTGGGTGACGCGCCACATTTGGGTACCTTTCGCGATACAATCTGGCGGCAGCAGAGGCATTACAACCGCATTCACCGTAAATAATGTGCATGTTTGCATATTCCTCAGCTGTGTAGGAATACGGCATTTCACGTAAGGTTTTTATTCTCTATTACTAGATTATAATTATAACACAATTTTTAGATAATAATTAACACAACACTAATCGAATCCAGGGGAAAACAAAAGCAAACGATTATGCTAATAAAAAAGCCAACGATTATTAGAAATTGCGAACAAAAGTAAGAGCGTTCTGTACTGAAAGCAGATCGTGTAAACAGAAATTTTAAGTCTGCTGCTTTTTTGTGATTTTCACTTTAGAATGATCTGTATGCAGCTGCAATCCGTTAGTTTGTTCTGTTTTCAGGAATTTGATGTATATTGCCAGGAAGTTGCATCTTTTGTTGTTGTGTTGGCCAGTGTTTTTCTTAACAAGGGTAGAATTTTCCAATTTTTTAGTCCTAATTTATAATGCTCTACAGCGGTTTAAATTTTAATAATATTTTTTATGGGTGAATAATTAGCAAGTGTTGTACCATTTTGAAATCTTGGTAAAATGGGCCAACTTTTTAAATAACTTGCCGAGGGTAGTGCGGTACATTTTTTTTAAAGTATGAAGTATCAAAGTTAAGTTTAAAAAAAAAATGTCACCATGACTCAGTCAAATTTTATTTTTCTTACGAAAACTACGATATTTATTTTTGGATTTTTAATTGGGAATAATAGCATAGTTAGTAAGGATTACATAAAAAATAAACACCGCAAAATATGAAAATTTGTGACCACAGTACCTAAAAGTGTGGTCTAGTGTAACGATTTTTATAATTTTTATAAATATTACTATTTTTACTAAACAAAGCGAGATGGATTTTTTTCCTTACTTTTCCCAGTACGGACAAAACCTACCCTTTCACCCGGTGCCCGCTTGACGTTGAGTTTCGGGACACCCTGTATACTTAAACTAATTTGAGCTAAAAAAAAAAGTACGCCATTTTATTTCTTGGATAAATTTGAATTTATGAGAATAAATTTATAAAAATCCGTTGAGCGGTTTTTGAGAAAAAAATTTCAAAAAAAATTCAAAAACGCCAGTTCATAGGTATTCAGCAAATACATTTATTTAAAATTTTTAGAAAAAAATTTAATAAGCAGTTTTCAATATATTAATTTTTTATTTTTTTTTTAAATGCTTTTAAAAATACAAAAAAATATTTTTCAAAAATATTGGTATGCAATACGAATTGAGCTACCTACAGCTATATGTGTGTGAAATTTAGAAATAATCGGTTGAGTCGTTTTCGAGATAGTCGAAAGCAAAAAAAACGGTCCTATGGAAAGTACCATTCTTAGCCATTTTTTAAGACTTTTTGTTCAGCCATATGATTGGTCGTACCTAAAAAGCAACACTGATTTTCTTAAATCTAAATCGTAAGAGCCGTTTTTGAGAAAAATTAGCTTTAACGTAACGGTTGTATGGCAGGTACCGTTATTTTTTGAGCTAAAAAAAAAAAAATTTCAATTTCCCCTCTGTACAATACCTAAAAAAGTCTATATACCAAGTTTGAAGCAATTCGGCCCACCCGTTTAGGCTGTAGGTGTCTATACATACAGACAGACAGACAGACAGACAGACAGACAGACAGACAGACAGACATACAGACGGACAGAATTTTTAGACCATCTTTTTTCGTCTTCGCTATCATCGTAATGTAATGTTTGATTGTTATCTCAAAACTTTTTTTTTTCGACGAATGCATAACTTGCCTTATAGTACCTATAATCGCAAGTAAAAAGTAATGTAATTGGAAAAATCTAAAGATTGGTATATTTTAATCATTTTTAATTCAAAATCAATTATCCAGTATAACGCTAGTATTACATGGTCATCGAAATCTGTCATTGCAATGACATTCTTACGTCACAAGAAAATAAGTCATTGTAACGTCAGTGCACTGTCAGTTCTTACAGTGTCATCGCTAGCTTAAGTGACGATCACACTAATGACGCAAGTCTGTCATTGGTGTCCCAAAACGTGATGACGGGCAGAGCTTGTAATTGTGATTTTTGACATTCGGTGTCATTGCCATTACATGCAAAAAAAATGACGATTACACGACTTGACCACTTTCAAAGCTTTTAAAGTTGATGGTGAACTGAAACCGCAATGAAAGAAGTCATTTTTCGCAATGACGATCAAACGACATTCATAAATTGAGTCATTGTGTCTGAAAATATTGACGTGAGTTTGTAAAGTTCTTCGATCAAAATAATTTAAATTAAAAACAATAAATAATATTATGCCAACTACAGCAAATGAACAAAAAATAAAAATCACGAAGAGTTCGATAGGTGTGGTCCAAAAAATGGTTGCTACGTCTTGACACAGAAGGGTGATGTTTTGAAGAATGGAAGTACCTACTTCTTGAAAATCTCTTGAATGATTAAGTTGATTGGTTCCACCGGGTTATTCGAAAGGATGAAAAATGGTGTGGTATTTGCAGTACTGTATGAGCGTCGAACCAACTTTTATCTTGAAAGCCAAAGTGACGGAGCTTTTTTGTCCTGGAAAACCTGTTGGAGAGCTTCACATGCAACGTCTGAGCGTGAGTGTATTACTGACAATGTTTTAAGTGGAGTCCCAAAGCTCGGGTGCTAAAGTGTTCAGTTAACCGCCATGGAAAGTCAAGTTTCATAGGAACTCAGACCATATAGAGCTGGTTTGTGCTATGATCTTGGATTATGAGAGCTTAAAGCTCCTACTCCACCAAAAATATTGAACCCGCGTCGGGAGATAAGGCTTTTTAATTAAAATTTGTAAAAAAAAATGATCAAATTAAAAATGCAAACCCTGCCGCATCGACAATAAAATAATTTCCAAAAAATATTTTATATGCTTTTTGTGTCAAGCATTTTGTTTAATAAATGGCATAATATATGTAAATGAAAAGCGAAAGGAACTTTTTTTAATTTATTCAGCCAACCTTGACAACAATGGCACTGCAGAATTTCTGCCATTGTTGGGACACTTTCATTGCAGTGGCAAATAAATCAAAAAATCAACAATGACAAGGTGATTGTCATTTCGATGTTGAAAAATCTCTGCCATCGTGCTTGTCGTTATCATTGTCAGAGCAATGACAGCATTTTATTATGGCGATCACATGAAATGACGACTTTAGGACAGATAACAACGTCATTATGACGTCAGAACGTTATTGCAATGACAGATTTCGATGACCATGTAATACCAGCTTAAGCGCACTCAACAAACTCAACAAATCAATTGTCGCAAGCGCTGTGTGACATGTTGTTACATCTTGTTAAAAATCTCTCCAGCTTCAAGGTGATGCAATACAGGAACACAAAAGTGGTTTATCATGGCTTTAGAATGGTCTTTATTTGCTGCAACCCTTCTCTAAAAAGAAGTTAGTACCACCTGCCTATAAAGCACACCACTCTTTCAGTTTTCCTAGCTGTAACGGGGTCTCAACAATGGCTTGATGATTATCTACATTCCAAATGTGGCTTATTAACGTAGCCTTTCAATCAAAAATTAGCTTCAACGTCGAATAAAATATTCTTGTGAAAAGCAGTATCAACAGCAAAATCTCGCAAACTTTTCCATAAAGTTAATGGACAGAGATCCAATGGTTGCGCGCGATGGCAGATGGACTCATTTTAAGTTTAAGAGATCGTTTAAATAAAACTGTAATATACTTTCTCGTCCCTAGGTTTTCTTCAAAAGCAATTATTCCAATTCACGAGATTTGAAAATTCTTTTTATTTCTTAAACACTACATATTGTATTCAATATCATAGCATTCAAACCCCGAAACGATAACGCACAAAATCAATCATCAGCAGCTCTTAACGGCTTAACAGCTTTCTCAACTTACAAAGCCCTATCAAATAAAAAAGAATTTAAATTCTATTTCAAAACTCTAAACTTTAAAATCAATAACACCCATACTCACTATACAAAACGAGTATTGGTCTCTGTAGTGTTAAAACTTAAAACCAAATTTAATCAGTGTATTGAAATCGCTTTTTCGTGATTTTCACAGCACAAGGGGATTAAAATGTGATTTCGCTCTTGTGTGCGAACAGCGCATACAAAACGAATATATGCTTGGAAGCTTATGAATGACAAAGATGAAAATGAAATATAAATGCAGCTTAAAGGGGGATGTTTCAATTTGTATCAATTTATAATAAAAGATAATATTCTGAGTATGCTATCGATTAAGTTTGTCCTGTATGTTGCTGTATCCCTTTGTGTATCTCCGTGTCCCTCCCATAAAAACGTGCTCAGATTATTTTATGGGTTGAGCTTCCTAATTATATTTGAAAAGGTTTGTTTTATTTTAGAAATTGGTTGTTTTACAGTTTCAGAACACATTGGTTTTAAACAAAAACTGAATTTCCACACAAACATCGAAGATTGTTTCAAAAGGTAATGTAGATATGTATGTATATCTGTATATTCATACCTACACATTTTATTTATTTAAAAAAAATGTTTATATATACAAAAACACCCAAGCTTAAAATATTATCCAACGCATATTCCTTTCAAAAAAAAGAAAACACTCATACGCCACAGTGCACGCATGCATTTCCTTGTTATTAATTTATTTCTGATGTGAAAAATATGTATGTTTAAGAACTGAACGTTGACGTGCTGGCTTTTTAAACAAAGGACGTCCGTTGATATTATTAACACCTTCATAATTCATAAAGTTGACAAAGTTGACGCATCAAGTGTCGATCAAGTACTCGTCGTGAGCGGTCGCGTTGCTAGCTCTGTGCGCGTGTGTCCCCCAAATATATATATATAAAAAAAAAAAAAAAAAAAAAAAAAAAAAAAAAAAAAAAAAAAAAAAAAAATAGACCAAACCAAAATCTCACATACAAATATAACAAATTAAAATCAATTATTTTACAATTCCCAAAATTCAAAAAAAAAGAATAAAAAATCAAATAAGCCAGTGACAAACAAAGAAAAGAAAAAAAAAAAGTTGAAGAAAGCAGAAAACCAAAACCTCGCTCGTTGTCGCAGCACAGCATCCGGCACCACCCATGACCCATCCTCTCCACCCGAGCCCACCCATAACTGTTGCTTTCTATGCACTGCAAGCCTCTTGTGAGGCTTATCGCAAGAGGTTTGCGGTGGATGGGTAAGTAGCATTTGTCGAATAGTTCTATTGTGTTGTTTATACCTATATATATTAATTCCGTGTGCAAATTGTCTTATGGGCATAACACCTAGGACAGTTTGTTATCATTGATTTGATATGGGCCTACACTGCACGGTCGAATTTAGGTACGTCAAAGTTGAATTTTTTGTGTTTAGTTTTTCAGAATGGTAAGTGATTTTTGTGTCGTCTATTCAAATGTTCGTGGGCTTAGGAAGAATTTCTTTTCTGTGTACGCCCATACTGTGCAATACAGGCCAGCTGTTTTGGCATTAAGTGAAACCCAGGTTGGACAGAATACTGATTTATCAGAATTTTGTTTGTTTGGATATAACTTAGTGTCATTACTTTTTTCCCACCATGGTCTTGTCGTTTATGTTAGGAATGATATTGCTTGCCAGAGCCTTCCCCAATATGGGCATTGTTCTAATACGAACTTTAATTTCCAGTGGCTCAAATTCACTGTCCGCAAGCATATCATTCATTACTGTTTTCTTTACAGGAGTCCGAATCTTGACAGCATGTCTACTTGTGATGAGTTAGATGTTTTGTCAGATTCAATTTCCCGAATTGTTTCCCATTGTCCTCACACTGAAGTCGTGATTACGGGCGACTTCAATGTACACAATTCAAGTTGGCTCCGATATTCTGGCCAGACAACACTCGAAGGAAGGTATACCGAGATCTTTGCTGAGTATAACCATCTTACCCAGCTTGTCGATGAGCCTACTCGTATACCGGATGTTGATGGGCATTCCGCCCATACTCTTGACTTGTTCCTTACTTCCCATCCTGATAAATATACTATTAAAGTAACTTCTCCATTTGGCACCTCGGACCATTGTGTCATTTCAGCTAATTTCTCGATCTCCAACCATCCAGTTAAAGAAAAAATTCCCACTAGGACCGTTTGGCAATACGAGAAAGCCAACTGGGACGGTCTGAATAATTTCTTTCGCAACTTTAACTGGTCATTATGCTTCCTCGATAATGACATTGATGCCAGTGCTGAAATGATTACAGAAGTGATTTTTCTTGGAATGAGAACTTTTGTCCCTCACAGAACAAAATGTATCAAACCAAAAGAAAAGTCTTGGTTTTCCGAAGAGTGTAAAGAAGCTATCAGGTTGAAAGAAGTAAGCTTCCGATCCTATAAAGCCAACCCAACTGAGGAAAATCGGAAGAAACACAAACAAGTTAGGAACTCGTGCAACTCCGTTATACATAAAACGAAATTTTTGCATAACCAGAAGTTACGGCAAAAAATTCTGCAATGTCCCAAAGGCAGTAAAAATTTCTGGTCATTTGTAAAAAACGTCAAGAACTCAACGTCATCATCAGTTCCAACGCTCATCGTCGACGATAAACCCATTGTCAGCTCTTCAGAGAAGGCGAATATGCTCGCAGCTCATTTCGCTGCAAGTTCTACGTTGCCTGCAAGCAACAATGCCCCTCCTGTACTTGAGAACGTTAATTCTTCTATGGGACAGATATTTTTCCGCACTCGTACAGTAGCAAGAGTACTTCAAGATCTTGATATACACAAATCCGCTGGCCCGGATGGTATACCCCCTATTCTTCTGAAGAAGTGTTCTTCATCTCTGGCAAAACCACTGCGTAAGCTTTTTCATCGCTCCTATCGTTCAGGAATCTTTCCTAGTAGATGGAAAACAGCATTTGTCCAGCCCGTCCCAAAAAAAGGTGACTCCTCCTCCCCCTCCTCTTACCGACCAATTGCACTTACGTCCCTTCTTTCCAAGGTCATGGAAACGCTGATAAATCGTCAGCTCAAGAAATATCTCGAAGATCGGGAGCTTTTAAATGACCGGCAATACGGCTTTCGCAGCAATCGTTCCACTGGTGATCTGATGGCATATCTCACCGAACAGTGGAACAAATCTGTGCATCGCTTTGGCGAAAGCAAGATTATTGCGCTTGATATTTCAAAGGCATTTGATAGAGTTTGGCATGAAGCTCTTTTATCGAAAATGCGTGCATTTGGTATCGATGATACTCTTATTCGTTGGATTAGAAGCTATCTTCTGGTCCGTTCAATACAAGTTGTATTAGACGGTTTCAAGTCTGATCTCCACAAAATAAATGCTGGTGTGCCCCAGGGCTCCGTTCTGTCTCCGACTCTCTTTCTCATTTTTATAAATGATCTTTTGTCTGTGACTTCTAATCCATTAAATTGTTTTGCTGACGACTCAACCCTCAGCTTTTCATATACGTTTGATAATTCACGGCCCTCTCCTTCGGACGTGTTATTACAACGGAATCGTATGATAAGCTCATTAAACTCCGATTTAAACAGCATTGTGAATTGGGGTACTAGAAATCGTGTGGAGTTTAATGCGTCGAAAACTCAATGCTGTCTTTTGTCGTTGAAGCTAAACATACCCCCTATGCCATTATCCATGAATGGTACTTGCATCGAGGAGGCCGAAAAGCTATCAGTACTCGGTATGTGTATCAGTGACAATCTTCGTTGGAATGATCATATACTTGAGATTGCCAAGAATGCTGCAAGATGCTTAGGCTTTCTTAATAGATGCAAGAAGTTTTTACCCCTTCTGATCTGGCTACAATTTACAAAGCGTTTATACGCCCTAAACTCGAGTATAACTCCCATCTCTGGGCAGGTGCTTCTCAAACTTTTCTTCACCTGCTCGACAGAGTACAGAAAAAAGCGTTAAAATTGATAGGAGAGAGAAGCATTATGGAAACATTTCCATCCCTTGAACATCGTCGAAATGTTTCATGTCTTTCCTTATTTTACAGATTCTTTTACAAACAATGCTCACTCGAGGTAGCCAGTTGCGTTCCACCCCTTAAACATTTCCCCCGTAATACTCGTCTTGCTAGGAACGCTCATCAGTTTACACTTGAGCCCAATTTCGGACGTACCGTGAAATATAGGGATTCTTTCTTTAGCTGTACAACACGAATGTGGAATGAATTGCCTGGCACAATTTTCCCTTGCCATTTTGAACTTCAAACATTCAAGATCAATGTTCATCGACACCTCCTTTCCCTTCCTCCCTAACTTCCTATCGCTCGCGCTGTGACTTATTATTAAAAGGGCTATAACAAACCCCTTGAGCGCGTGTGCATTATAAAAAAAAAAATTAATTTTAAATTTTATATGTCTATTTTTTTTTTCTTAATGACTTTCTTTTTCTTTATTTCCTGCAATCATCTTTGTTTGTTTTTCGCATTGAATGCTGTATTAAATTAAAAAGTTTCACGTTCTATATGTACTCAATTCAGGAGGTTTTGTCAAACTTAATTGTTGTATTTTTATAATTTAGGGAAATTTAAAACGACGGTCTTTCTCGCAATAAAAACTCTATTTTAAATTAAACTCGATCGCACTGTCTTGCACTGTTGGTTCTGTTAGCAACTTTTTAATTGTTTTTGATGATTCAACAAGAGTTCTTTAAAATTGAAGAGGCGTTAAGTCACACGAAAACCGGGTCAGTTAACAGGATCACTTCTGGAAATAAAGTTCAACGAATTGATTTTGTAATACGCTGATTAATTTTTGGAAGCGTTGTTCCGGCGCTAAGCAATTCATGATGAGTTGTCAGACCTTACTGAACAGAAATGGCAACAAAGTTCGACATTCTCAACTGTTAAAGCATAGACAACAACCATCGAAACTTCTCATGCAGCTAAAAAAAAAACCCTTTACTAATCCATTTAACATTCTCGCAACATATTCACACCAAAGTATTGAGGACATTATAGCAGTTTCCCCAAACACTAAATCCCAAAACAATAGTTTTCCGAAAATATTTCATAAACCACTAATAAAAAACTGAAATTATTCTGACCACTTAACTTTTTATCAATAATCATTTTTTAAAGGCGCTTGGGGTCTTCTTTTTGAATCAAAGAAATTATAAATGAACATTTTGATATCTTGTTTCATTCCAAAATGATACAAAAAGTGACGGATCTAGGACTTTATTTTCAATGTGCTGTTTCAACACAGAAAGGTACGTTTTCTTATGATTGATCAGTTCACTATTGGTAATCATTACCTAGGCCAATCATATAATCTTCGAAGGAATATCTTGACTTTCCTTCGTTCCCGTAACTGAACAAACTGGTGAGATTTTGGCGAAAACTACAGTACACTTTCTTTGAAGAATTGATATCGAGTGGAAGCTATGAGTGGGGAATTTAACATAGCTAAGGCTGAAGTACGATTCCAATTTCCATAAACAAGGAACTTACATTGCGTAAAGTTTAAATTTGTAATAAAAGCACTTGAAACAAAATGGCAGTGTACTACGGAGTCTTTTTAGTTACTTTTATTCTTTTTTTTCTGAATTTTATTTATTTTCAAGCGTTTTTTCTAGTAAAATGTTGTTTTTCTCATTGAAAAGTTAAAAATTGTTTTCATTTCTTTCATTGCTGGTAGTTTTCAAGAATTTTTTTTTTATTAAATTTTATAGGTAGTTTATCATAGAAAAAACAAATACATAGTATGTTGCTGTATGGAGACTTTTTTCGACTTTCAGTACCTATTCCATTCCAGCTTTTCGGGGGAAAAAAAACTATTAATTTATGAAACATCGGCACATTTTAGACATAGAAAACGTAGTGTTGTTTAATTAAAAATATGACCTCTTCAACTTTAGAAGCCATTTTGTTTTCAATCAAGCTTTCGCAAATCTTACTTGCGAAACCAAAAAACGTCTTTGAAACGAGATTTTCTTTAAAAAGACAATGCTACAAATAAATTATCATGTCCCTTGGCTCTTCATTGAAACAATACATATATGGTGTGGACATTGATCCTTGTCGTTATTTGTTTTTAATTTTGTTTTTATTTTAATAGAATCGGTAGAAAATCAGTCAGATGTACACATTTTTATCATTCTTATCTAAATTCAGTCAAAACAAGTGCACAAGTGGATCTTGAATATTGATCGATTGTTATTGTGTATAGTTACTCCCTACTTCATAAATAAAAATAAGACTCAGTGCCAGTCAGGACAAAAAAAAAAAAACAAGTTTTATATGTATTGAGCTGGTGTTCACAGAACCAGTTTAGTTCTAGCATAGCAATAGCAAATCTTAAAGAAGAACATTTATTTTCTGGTGTAACCGGTTTCGCATTAGCATTTTATCATAGCTAATGGCCAATGGCATAAAAGAAGACATTGGTTAACCAGTTTTGTTCACAGAGGACCTAAAGGAGAGTGAAATCTTTCGTACGTATCACCCTCCGACACCCATTACAGGTTTTTTTTTATTATTTGGCATCGTGTCTGTGAATAAATGCAAAAACAACAACACAAAATCATATCATAATAGCTGAGAGTGTATGCGAGTTTTTACGCACACTTTCGCAGCTAATCTGAATTTTCTGTCAAATCAGCTTGTAGGCAAAATTCCATTTTCGGCCTACATTAAACTCTCTTCATATATTCTCTCTGGTTTTGTTTTACTTTGTCATATCCAATAATCACTAGTATAGAAGAAAGTTAAATTTCTTGTTTAACGAGTTCTGCTTTACCATAATCAATAGAATGAAAGGAGAAATACTTTTCCTGTTTACTGCTGGAACCAGTGTTGGCAAGCAAGCAGTGTTGGATAGTTACGCGTAACTTTGAAATTTTAATTAGTTACACGGACCTAATGTAACTTATGTAACTAATGTAACTAATGTAACTTATTGTAACTAAATGTAACTAACTATAACTAATAGAATTTTTCAAATACAAAAACTCACATTTTATGTTAAATTGAAATTTAGAAGTTCTGCTCACAAACCCGATCGAATGATCGGATGTTTTAGGGCAAAGCTGGGCCAGCTGCCATCTGTGGCAACGGCAACCTAGCAAGGAATAGGTACATTTTTAAATTACTATATTTCTGCAAGAAAAAATTTAAAAATAATAAAACAAAATAGATCTCGTTTGATTTCCTTTGGGTGAGCTAAATCTGAAATTTGAGACCAAATCTGAGATCAAATCTGAATTTACCATACAAAAATAAATCACAATACACAAATAAATGTCCAGAAATCTCAAGAAAGAACGGAAAACTTCAAATGTAAGTAAAAATCTATTGTATGCTCCAAGAATATAATATTTTATTCGATTTCCTTTTCATCAGGAACATAGTAATTTCAATATGTACTCCTTGCCAGGTTGCCGTTGCACTTGCTTATAAAAGAATTTTGTCAATAGTCGATTGGGATTCGGGATGAAATGTGAGTTTTTTTATTTTTTATTATTAAGTTAGAGTTAGTTTTATTTAGTTACAGTTAGTTACATTTAGTTACATTAGTTACATTAGTTACGCCAAATATTGGGCGTAACTAATTCATATTAGTTACGCGTATAACTAAACGAGTAACTTACTTCGTGTAACTTACTTGCCAACACTGCAAGTAAGTTACATGAAGTAAGTTACTCGTTTAGTTACGCGTAACTAATATGAATTAGTTACGCCCAATATTTGGCGTAACTGATGAAGAGGAAATCTAATAAAATATTATATTCTTGGAGCATACAATAGATTTTTACTTACATTTACAGTTTTCCCTTCTTTCTTGAGATTCCTGGACATTTCTTTGTTTATTGTGATTTATTTTTGTATGGTTAATTCAGATTTGATCTCAGATTTGGTCTCAAATTTCAGATTTGGCTCGCCCAAAGGAAATCAAACGAGATCTATTTTGTTTTATTATTTTAAATTTTTTTTTTGCAAAAATATAGCAATTTAAAAATGTATTCCTTGCCAGGTTGCCGTGACCACAGCTGGCAGCTGGCCCGACGGCAATATGAATCATCCAGTTTTGCCATAAAACAGTGTAGTCAATCGTCATTCAATCGGGTTTGTGGACAGAACTTCTAAATTTCAATTTAACATAAAATGTGAGTTTTTGTATTTGAAAAATTTTATTAGTTATAGTTAGTTACATTTAGGTACAATTAGTTACATTTAGTTACATTAGTTACATTAGTTACATTACTTACATAAGTTACATTAGTTACGTGTAACTAATTAAAATTTCAAAGTTACGCGTAACTATCCAACACTGGCTGGAACACAATGGAGCCGGAGCCGGAACCGCAGCCGCAGCCGTATCGGATGTCAAAATATTGAATACACACGAATTCAATGTTGTGAACACAACGAGACGGATCCGCAAACGCAGCCGCAAACGGCGACGGACGAGTTGGCCAACTTTTAATAAATACGTGCGTATTTTTGACATTCCATAAAAAAAAAAAAAGAGCAACGTGCTAATAAAATCCTTTTAGAAATTAGGTCAGGTAAGTACAAATTTATAAAAAAGACTATACATGATGCGATATATGTTTTATCATCTATTATACGCATATATATATGTATATTTTTCAGTGGAAATTGTAAAAAAAAACGTGGAATACGTACGACTCCATTGTGGGCATCACTTCTAATTAGGTACGTACGGCATGCGATACGGTTGCGGCTGCGGTTCCGGCTGCGTTTTTCTATTGTGTTCCAGCAGTTAACCGGCTATTGTTTTATTCAAGCGAGTGGGTGCCTTGCCTAAACACGACGAAGTCTTTACAGCTTAAAGGGCAGTGATAGGCATAACATAAGCAGGGCCCGATCTAGGGGGGGCGCGCCGGGCATTTGCCCAGGGCGACAAATTTCAAGGGCGGCAAAATTTGAAAGTTGAGGATTATTAAAGCTATGTCTTTCCAAAAAATGTTTACTTGTTTCCTTCTAATTAAGATAATCATGGGAGAAAATATATAAATCAGAAAGAATTTTGATTTTTCTCACACAAGTGTGATGTGTGTGGGGAGCTGAAGTAAATGTAGACTCTCAACTGTCAAGTAACCGAAGAAACACAAAACATTTTATCCGTCATCAGAAAAATATTCATATTTCTCTACCTTCGCAGTCCCCTCATACATAAATATGTAGGTACAATAAAATTACTTTATAACGAACTCTACTTTCTATAGCAAATTTCATTTTGTTCCCCTTCTTCTTAAAAAAATATCCCATATTAGTTAGTTTCGAAGGTAAAACAAGTTCAATCCTCAGTTGTTTTAACAAAGCTGTCATTGGTACTTTTGACAATTGGTCCGATGAAGACTAAGGTCTATTGTCAGTGATATGATCAATAATAATCGAGAACAACAGCAATTTGAAAAGACTTTACTTCAGACGAGACGAAAAAGCCCTTCTATAGTGATAAGAGAACTGCATTTCAGAATTTTTGAAGTTTTATTGAAACAAGTGGTAAAACTAAAGATGATGCAAATTTTTAACTTTCTAAATTGGAAGATTTTTATAATAAAATAAAAAACAAAACTTTTAATGCGCAATTAAAAATTGAATTTCTTAACAAAAGATATGCATTTCTTTCACTAATTTCTTTTTTATACCAATTTTTTTTGAAAATAAAAAGGAACACGAGGTTTCAAAACACATTTCACATTTCTTTCTAACGAATTTTATATTTTTTTTATTTTTTGTTCCCTTGAAGGTTCGCTATAAGGAATTTCGACTGTATATTATGTCCGTCAAAAATATAAAGTCGAAGTATTTTATTAATCATTTAAGAAACCCTAGTTAAAACGTTTTTTGGGGAAAAAAATGAAGTAAGCCATCTGATTTCTTGAACAGTTTGATTTAAAAAAAAAAAAAAAACTTCTCGAAAACATTTTTCCACATTTTTTTTTTTTCTTTTTTTGAAAATGCACTTTCCAGCACCTTAGGCGTTTTTCTGTTTTCATTCAGAAAAGAGCTCTGAACAAAGTTCGAGTTTATCGAGCTCGCTCTGAACGTCCTCTGAACCAATTGTGTTCAGAGCGCTCTGAACTATTAATGAAACGAATTTAATATCCCATTAATCTCCTTTTCTTATGCCATTTTTTTAACACTTAAAATCAATTCGGCGGCCATTTTATTTGTTTTTATTTCCAGCCGCCGCGCCGCTAAAATATCGATTGAATTGGTATAGGGCTTTTAAGCAAACGGCAATATACTTCCCTCTCACTCGCTCAGAAATGTCAAATGAAACTTTCCGTATGAAAACAAATCAAAATTTGTGATTTTTGTATGCAAAAGCGATCGGACTTCCAAGAAAATAAACGAAAAAATATCTGGCTTTATAATTTTAAACAATTTTTTGCGAATAAACAATAGCTTAAATAGTGCCAAAGTGTTGTAAACAATTATTCTATAAAAAAAACTTGTATTGTGCGTTTAAACACGGAATAAAAGTGCGACTTGTTTTGGCGCGATTTATTCACTTTCGGTGGATTGATTAATAATTAAAAAAATATATTTCAATAATATTTACTGTGTTTCAATTTATCGTGATAGTTGTTGAATAAACACAATAAGTTTATTTCAACAAAATAATATAGTTTTATTGATTTCGTGCTACCAAAATATACCAACAAAGTTGAACATATTTTACCGCAATATTTTTTTTTCTTTCGTTGGCGGGATTCTCCAAAGAATTTTATTTTTCTTTAAATTACAATAAAGAAGTGCATTTACAATATGCCGACAAATTGCTGTGTACACGGTTGTAGTAGCAATTCGATTGCAAGCAAAGAAGAGCATTTCTTTACTTTTCCAATCGTATGGGCCTCTTCAAAATGGAAACGCATTTCTAAGATGCGAGTGAAATCCCGCCAAGGAAAGAAAAAAAAATATTGCGGCAAAATAATGTCCAACTTTGTTTGTATATTTTGGCAGCACGAAATCAATAAAACTATATTATTTTATTGAAATCAACTTATTGTGTTTATTAACAACTATCGATAAATAAAAACACAGTAAATATTATTGAAATATATTTTTTAATTATTAATCAATCCACCGAAAGTGAATAAATCGCGCCAAAACCAGTCGCACTTTTATTCCGTGTTTAAACGCACAATACAAGTTTTTTTTTATAGAATAATTGTTTAAAACACTTTGGCACTATTTAACCTATTGTTTATTCACAAAAAAATGTTTTAAATTATAAAGGAAGATTTTTTTCGTTTATTTTCTTGGAAGTCTGATCGCTTTTGCATACAAGAATCACAAATATTTATTTGTTTTCATACGGAAACATTTTTGACATTTCTCTTTGACGTATTCGGATACTTCTCTATTGGTTGGTTTCGAAGCGTATCACTTTTGACGTTTATATTTTTGTTTGGCTTTTAGCTCATTCTGCCCCATCTATTTATTTGGAGGTCGTAGAGTATATTATATGTTGTCATTGCAAAAGGGCGGCAACATAAATGTTTGCCCAGGGCGGCGAAAAAGCTGGATCGGACCCTGAACATAAGCGGTCTGGTGTCTGGTCTATTGATTTTGATTTCAAGGCCCAGTTAACAGTTAGTGCTGGGACGACCATTATGAAAAATACTAACTAAATACATATAAGGAAAAAACTTAAATTATTTTAAATTAATTTGAGAAGGAATTTTGTTTACAGGAGTTTCCCTAGCGATTTTTGGTGTGTTCAAAAAAAGGTCATTCAACCTTATGGGGGTCTACTAGACTGTAAACAAAACATAAAAGATAGGTATCATATTCGCTATTCGGTACTCATCGCGTGAGAGTTTGAGTTAAGTTAGCTCAAATTTAATTTAAATGCTTATGGATACAATCAACTGTATACCTAGCATTTTTGTTAGTTTTACTTTTGATTTTAGTATCTTATTTTGTATTTCTTGGTATATACATAGGTAGTAAAGCAAAGTATCAAAGAACACCTATACTTACATAAAAATACGAAATAGTAAAAACATGGATGGACATTGCAAACATTTTTTAATGAGTGCATTAAACGTGTGATTACGTATTTTAAGTAGGTATTTAATTTAATAATCATATTATGAAGTAGGTACTAGCTGAAGAAGTACCTTCGGCGGGGGATCGAAAACCTATGTACAACGTATAACCTTGCTCACAGCAAAAAAATTTTTTTTTTGTTCAGATTATAAGGGTACATCAGATTGTACTGATTGATTCCCACCTGCTATTTGGCGCATCGTTTTCGTTAAATTGTAAGATCCATGACAACTCAGATCCTGTAAAGAAAAGCGGTTCTCCTTTATCCAATTTGTTAAAAAAAAGAATAGAAGAGATATATGTAGGTATAGCGTGTTTTTTTAAGAGCTTGAGAACTTTAAATAATAGTACAAGACAGAAATATTGCCGGAATGAGTTTCATCTTTCATGGCATTTATTTTTTGAATATGATTTCCGGCATAACTACATATTTCCGACGCGGCTACAAATTTCATTAAAACTAATCGAGAGGCCTTAAGTCGCACCAATGAGGTAACTGGCACACTCATTTTGGACCACTCTGAAATGAAGTTGTCGACAAATTGATTTCGCAATAAATTGGTGGTTAAGCGCGCTGTATTGTGGTGTATCTATACGGTCCTAGTTGTTTGGTATAAGAGCGTACCACGCTAGTATATTGGGAGCGTACTACGCTTTAATGGTAAGGCGATGTCTCGCCGTAATGTTCCTTGAAACAAAAATAAATAATCTAAGCCGTGCTGCTATTTCGAGTATTAATTTAAGTCTGTTTTTATTTTCAGTTTAATGTTCCTTAAATACATAATTCATAACTGTTATACTTATCTTCTATCTTACTTCTACATTTTCATAATTACTAACAATGTTATTCTTAGCTCCTATTGGTTGTAACATAAAATAGGATCTTATTTCTATTGAGTGACATTCAGTGCAATCGAGTGTATTGCTATTCAAAATTATTAATGTTGTGTGATGACACACTCGATTGTACTTAACATGTTTTGTCACTCGTTTTGTGTTTGGTTTGAGAGCAGTGGCGGTGCATATGTGGGTACACACTACACCCTCACCCTTAAGAAAAATTTTAGGGAATAAAGTTGGTTAACATAGGTAGTATAATATCATATATATATATATTTTTTTTTTTTTTTTATTTACAAAGTTTATATAATATGAGTTTATGAGCTAAAATTTTGATATTTATTAATAAATTATAATGAAGAAAAAATTTTTTTTGTTTTAACGTTTTGTATTGTTTTCTATTGATTTCTTAGTTTATAGGGCTTAAGAAGATTGTTATGTATTTCTTTATTTATTCCATTTTTATCAATTACTGAATTTACTCCTTTTCTTTCTATTATTTTGAATGGACCAATATAAGGTGCTTGACTTTTCTTTCTATTTTCTACTTTTAGCAATACTAAATCACCTACTCCTAGATCTAACCTATTATTGTATTTCTTATTTTCTGTTGCTGTTCTTTTTTCTTTTATTGTTATTGTCATTTCTCTGGCCTTACTTAGTGCATGATGTAACCTGGTTTTCAACTCATTGGCATAATTATCGTAGTCATAAATTTTTGTTTTATTATTTAGCGTATCTGTCGGTAAGCAGGGTACTTTGCCATAAATGAGTTCGTAAGGTGAATACCCAGTGTCTATATGTGGTGTTGTATTGTATGCAAACGTAAAATATGGAACCCATTCGTCCCATTCATTATCATTGACATTTGATAATAAGAATTCATTGAGTGTCCGATGGTTTCTTTCAAGGGCACCTATAGTTTGATGGTGGTATGGAGAAGAGAATATTTGTTTTATCTTTAAAAGTGAACATACGTTGTTCATAAGTTCGTTATTGAATTCTGTACCTTTATCTGATTTTAGAATCTTAAAGTGTCCATATCTAAGAATAAATTCTTCTACTAAAGTCTTTGCTGTTGTTGTTGCGTCTTTTGATGTCATCGGATATGCGACGACAAATTTGGTAAGTTCGCATTGCATGGTTAAAATATATCTTTTATTATTTGATATTCGTAAAGGTCCGACTGTGTCAATTGACACCACTTCAAAACTGTTGCCTGGAGTGTCTGTAATCGTTTGTGGTTCTATTGTGTGTTTTGTTTGTTTATTTCTTGCACATGAATCACAATTTGTTATGAATTGCTTTACCATTTGACTCATTTTTCGCCATACGTATCTTTGTTTTAATTTTATTAGTGTTTTCCGTATACCTAGATGTCCTCCGTGTGCAGAGTTATGGAATTCGTCAATTAGTTTGTATTTAGTTAAATCATCAAATATTTGTTTTGGGGCATTATAAATTATTATTTTTAGCTTAGGATTCTGGCCATTTATTTTTATCTTTGCATATGTTTCTTTGAATTTATCTTTTTCAAAATGCTTAAATATTTCATCATTGCTCATAAGGGCTAGCTCGTTTATATTTTCTTTATTCATTCTGGATACTAATTTCTTCAGAGTCGACTCTACTGTCGCTGAATTATCATTAGGTCCCGTATACGTATACATATTATTATCTTTGTTTATTTCTGATGCAAGCTTCCTCGGGGTCGAATCTGGATTCGCCGATTTATCACTGCATCGCACGTGCACAAAATTTTCATCAATATTTATTTTTGAATTCCTAGCATTTTTATCAATATTAAATTTTAATTTCTTTATATTTTTGACGTCATTAATGGATATGCATTCCCAGATTTGAAGTTGTACAGGCTTCTCTTGAGAATTGCATTTCTCCTTGTTGTTGTCCACATTTATTTTGTTGGACATTCCCCTTGTGATGACTAATGTTCTTTTGACGGTTTCATTGATTTCTGTCGGTATCATTTGTTTTAATAAATCTGAGTCGATTTTTATTCTAGATAGAGCATCTGCGTTAGTATTCATTTTTCCTTTTTTGTATATAATGTCAAAATCATAATCACTTAAGTCTACTCGTATTCTGGTCATTTTTGACGATGGATTTTTGTGTGAGAATAGAGATACTAAAGGTCTGTGGTCGGTGACAACAGTAAATTTTCGTCCGTATAGATATGATCGAAAAAATTGTATACCCCAATGGATTGCGAGTAGTTCTTTTTCTATTACGGGTTTATTTAGGTCATGTTTTTGCAATGATTTACTTGCGTATGATATGGGAAGGTCTTCGCCAATTTTGCCTTGGGAAAGGATTGCTCCTGGTGCATAATTTGATGCGTCAGTTGTTAAGATAAATGGTTCGTCGAAGTTTGGGTACTGTAATATGGGAGGTTCAATTAGTTTATTTTTTAAAGTATCAAAAGCTACTTGACAGTTTGTATCCCATTTGAATTTCGTGTTTTTCTTTAAAAGAGCGTTAAGGTTTTGTGCAATATCAGCAAAATTTGGTATAAATCTTCTGTAATAATTGCAAAAGGCTATGAATCGTCTAACTTCATCTGCATTTTTTGGTATTGGATACTCTTTAATCGTTTTATGTTTAGCAGGGTCAGTTTTGACACCTTTGTTTGTAATAAGATGTCCAAGGTAGATGACTTCAGGGCACAGAAAATTGCATTTTTCGGGGTTAAGTTTTAGATTGTAGCGTTTCAGTCGTTCAAGAACACGGATTAGGTTTTCGTTGTGGTGTTTTAGACTGCAACCGTAGATTATTATGTCATCAACGTATAGGAAGGCTTCTGTTTCAAGTCCAGCTAGAGCGATGGTAAGCATTCTTTGAAAACTGTTTGATGAAATTTTAAGTCCAAATGGGAGTCTCTTGAATTGGTAGTGTCCGTTGTTGGTGGAAAATGCCGTAAGTGGTCTTGAATCTTTGTGAAGTCCTATTTGGTGAAAAGAACTAGTCATGTCTAAGGTTGAAAACCATTTTGCTCTCCCTAGTTTGTCAAGTACGTCTTCTAATCGCGTGAGTGGAAATTTATCATTTATAATTTTGTCATTCAATTTTCTAAAGTCTACTACGACTCTCCATTTCTTTTTGTCTGCTACGTTCTTTTTTGGTACGAGTAATAGTGGAGCATTGTAAGGGCTTGTTGAATGCTCTATTATATCGTCTTTAAGCATTTGTTCAACTTGTCCTGATACAACGTCTAAATGAGTGTGAGGAAGTCTATAATTTTTTATATAGGTTCGTGTACTATCAGAAGTTACTATTTTCTGAGTGTAAAAATTGTTTGTTGTTAGTGGTTCGTTTTCTAAATGAAAAACTTCTTGATATTTTCTAAAGATGTCAATTAATTCCTTTTTTGCTTGATCGTCTTTGCAGTCCATTTTAAGTTTTTTTATCATTTGTTTGAAGCGATCCTCATTATTATTTTTTTTGTTTTTATATGACAGTATGTCATAGTTATCAAGTGGTTCTGTGTTTAAGGTAACGTTGTTTAAAATTACTTCATTGTCGTTCGTGTTGAGCAATTTGATATGCGCCATGCCATTTTTTGGTATTATTGTGTTGCTAACAAAAACACCTGGCGCTATTTCTTTATTAGTAATAAGTGTGTCATCCGTCAATTGCAATTTTAAAGGTTGAATCATTTCTGTTCTTGAAGGTATTCTAATAGTCAGTGTATTCAAAGGCTTGGATTGCATTGGTAATGTTATCGTTTTTTCTTCATCAAAAAGTGATATGGTAAACGTTTCATAGTCTATTTTGCAAAGGAATTTGTTGAAAAAATCCCTACCTAAAATGCCATCTGTTTCAATTGGAAATTTTTCTTCTACTAGTTGAAATTTGTGAGAATATATTGATTCACATAGTTGAAGATTTAAATATATAGTACCTAAGGAGTATATTTCTTCATTTGTTATACCCGTCAATTTGCATCTTTCTTCGGGAAAATATTCTTTGTTTGTGAGTTTGTTTGATTTTTTGCAAATTGAAATATCGGCACCTGTGTCAATAAGGAAGGTCAATGTTCCATGTTTATATTTTGCGACTATAAAGTTTGTATCTATATCCGATATTCCCCCCTCTATGAGTTGACCTTGTCGCGGTGAGGGGGCTTACGTGAGGTTCTTCAACACATACACACACACACACACACACACACACACACACACACACACACACACACACACACACACACACACACACACACACACACACACACACACACACACACACACACATACACACACACACACACACACACACACACACACACACACACACACACACACACACACACACACACACACACACACACACACACACACACACACACACACACACACACACACACACACACACACACACACACACACACACACACACACACACACACACACACACACACACACACACACACACACACACACACACACACACACACACACACACACACACACACACACACACACACACACACACACACACACACACACACACACACACACACACACACACACACACACACACACACACACACACACACACACACACACACACACACACACACACACACACACACACACACACACACACACACACACACACACACACACACACACACACACACACACACACACACACACACACACACACACACACACACACACACACACACACACACACACACACACACACACACACACACACACACACACACACACACACACACACACACACACACACACACACACACACACACACACACACACACACACACACACACACACACACACACACACACACACACACACACACACACACACACACACACACACACACACACACACACACACACACACACACACACAGACACACACACACACACACACACACACACACACACACACAGACACACACACACACACACACACACACACACACACACACACACACACAGACACACACACACACAGACACACACACACACACACACACACACACACACACACACACACACACACACACACACACACACACACACACACACACACACACACACACACACACACACACACACACACACACACACACACACACACACACACACACACACACACACACACACACACACACACACACACACACACACACACACACACACACACACACACACACACACACACACACACACACACACACACACACACACACACACACACACACACACACACACACACACACACACACACACACACACACACACACACACACACACACACACACACACACACACACACACACACACACACACACACACACACACACACACACACACACACACACACACACACACACACACACACACACACACACACACACACACACACACACACACACACACACACACACACACACACACACACACACACACACACACACACACACACACACACACACACACACACACACACACACACACACACACACACACACACACACACACACACACACACACACACACACACACACACACACACACACACACACACACACACACACACACACACACACACACACACACACACACACACACACACACACACACACACACACACACACACACACACACACACACACACACACACACACACACACACACACACACACACACACACACACACACACACACACACACACACACACACACACACACACACACACACACACACACACACACACACACACACACACACACACACACACACACACACACACACACACACACACACACACACACACACACACACACACACACACACACACACACACACACACACACACACACACACACACACACACACACACACACACACACACACACACACACACACACACACACACACACACACACACACACACACACACACACACACACACACACACACACACACACACACACACACACACACACACACACACACACACACACACACACACACACACACACACACACACACACACACACACACACACACACACACACACACACACACACACACACACACACACACACACACACACACACACACACACACACACACACACACACACACACACACACACACACACACACACACACACACACACACACACACACACACACACACACACACACACACACACACACACACACACACACACACACACACACACACACACACACACACACACACACACACACACACACACACACACACACACACACACACACACACACACACACACACACACACACACACACACACACACACACACACACACACACACACACACACACACACACACACACACACACACACACACACACACACACACACACACACACACACACACACACACACACACACACACACACACACACACACACACACACACACACACACACACACACACACACACACACACACACACACACACACACACACACACACACACACACACACACACACACACACACACACACACACACACACACACACACACACACACACACACACACACACACACACACACACACACACACACACACACACACACACACACACACACACACACACACACACACACACACACACACACACACACACACACACACACACACACACACACACACACACACACACACACACACACACACACACACACACACACACACACACACACACACACACACACACACACACACACACACACACACACACACACACACACACACACACACACACACACACACACACACACACACACACACACACACACACACACACACACACACACACACACACACACACACACACACACACACACACACACACACACACACACACACACACACACACACACACACACACACACACACAAGTGTCGATCAAGTGCTCGTCGTGTGCGGTCGCGTTGTTTCTGTGCGCGTGTGTCACTCACAAAAATAATAAAAAAAAAAAAAAAAAAAAAAAAAAAAAAAAAAAAAAAAAGATAAACCAAACCAAATTACCTACTACCTACCATAAATAGTGCAATAAATCTAAAGTCATAAATTAAATTCAGCCCTAAACTTGAAAAATAAATAGAATCAGTGCCAATTAAAAGAAAAAGAAAAAAAAAATACACCAAATACTTCGCTCGCATTCGCAGCACAGCATCCAACAATACCCATCCTCTCCACCCGCGCCACCCATAACTGTTGCTTTCTATGCAATGCAAGCCTCTTGTGGGGCTTATCGCAAGAGATTTTGCATTGGATGGTGAGCAGCATTTGATGTGTATTTCTTTCGTGTCTTTTGTCTATATTAATTCCCGTTTGCAAATTGTTTTATGGGCATAACACCTAGGACAGTTTGTTTATAATTGGAATTAATATGGGCCTATACTGCACGGCTGAAATTAGTTTCGTCAAAGTTGAATCTTTTGTGTTTTGTTTTTCAGAATGGTAAGTGATTTTTGTGTCGTCTATTCAAATGTTCGTGGGCTTAGGAAGAATTTCTTTTCTGTGTACGCCCATACTGTGCAATACAGGCCAGATGTTTTGGCATTAAGTGAAACCCAGGTTGGACAGAATACTGATTTATCAGAATTTTGTTTGTTTGGATATAACTTAGTGCCACTACTTTTTTCCCACCATGGTCTTGTCGTTTATGTTAGGAATGATATTGCTTGCCAGAGCCTTCCCCAATATGGGCATTGTTCTAATACGAACTTTAATTTCCTGTGGCTCAAATTCACTGTCCGCAAGCATATCATTCATTACTGTTTTCTTTACAGGAGTCCGAATCTTGACAGCATGTCTACTTGTGATGAGTTAGATGTTTTGTCAGATTCAATTTCCCGAATTGTTTCCCATTGTCCTCACACTGAAGTCGTGATTACGGGCGACTTCAATGTACACAATTCAAGTTGGCTCCGATATTCTGGCCAGACAACACTCGAAGGAAGGTATACCGAGATCTTTGCTGAGTATAACCATCTTACCCAGCTTGTCGATGAGCCTACTCGCATACCGGATGTTGATGGGCATTCCGCCCATACTCTTGACTTGTTCCTTACTTCCCATCCTGATAAATATACTATTAAAGTAACTTCTCCATTTGGCACCTCGGACCATTGTGTCATTTCAGCTAATTTCTCGATCTCCAACCATCCAGTTAAAGAAAAAATTCCCACTAGGACCGTTTGGCAATACGAGAAAGCCA